>CM060897.1:51667500-52300000 GCA_030762935.1 Hymenopus coronatus
ATTCGATGCTCCTTCAAATCAGTTTACTTGTATACCATGTAGTGTATTAATTTTGGGCACCACGCGCACGAACTACCTTGGCGTTAAAGCTTCAGCATATAGAGCAGATAAAGTATTGTATAACCTGGTGACAACCATAATGTTTGGGGACCACTTCATTTGTCAAAAGTTACGTTTTCCCCTTCGGCAATATGGCTTGAGCTCAGAGCTCAAGAGAGGGCTCAGCAAGACTATATGAGAGGTCTCGCTTGAATCAAAACGTTTCAAAACGACAGCCCAAAACAGGTTAATGACATGGATGGAGACAGCGAAAAGATCCCATCTTACGAAAATTTTTCCAGGCATATTTTTACTTACTCGACAAGTACCATGTACATAGTGCACAGAGAAGGAATTGCATTTCACCCAAAAATTAAATATGGAGATTTCACAGGAAATACATATTTTAGGGTTCCCCGTATCCAACAAAAAAGATTAAATAAAAGATCTGTGTGTGTCTGTGAATACGATGACTCAAAAACGAACATTCGGTAAAATACCAAACTTGGTATTTAGTTTAGTATTTTCCAGTAATGCAACACGAAAATTTTGAGAAAAATCCCTCCACACCAAACTACTTTACATGAAAAAAATTTCGAATATTTTGATTTTCTCAAAATAGCTCTAACGATTTTGATTAAAATACCGAATATTAAAATATTTATATGGCGAATAAAAAGTATATCTTGAATGTTCTGGGAATAACCCCTAAAGACCTCTGTATTCTGAATGAATTTTGCGTAAAAATATGCATCACGTTAAAACACACAGTTTATGTCATATACGTTTTTTCCGTGGAATTGACCATTTCTGAGATATTTCATGAGATTCGGATTTAAAATGCTTAAACTTTTCCAACACGAAACGTTGTAAACTCCTGGGCCCTGCATAGAAACGGATTTTAACAACGTGGTAACCAGATTTTAAACGATTTAGCTACCGCTTTAACTTACTGTATTCTCTTATTACTTTCTCTATACGCACTATGTACATAGTGTATAGAAAATGTATTGCACTGCACCCAAAAATTCGATACCGAGATTTCACCGGAAATATATGTTTTAGGGTCCCCTGTATCCAAAAAAAAAAGCATTTTCAGAAAAAGGTCGGTGTATGTGAACACGATAACTCAAAAAGAAAAGTCAGTAAAGTACCAAACTTGGTATTTAGGTTTAGTATCTTTCAGGGATGCGACACGAAGCTTTTGAGAAAAATACCTCCACCCCAAACAACCCTATGCATGGAACTTTTTTCGAAAATTTTGATTTTCTGAAAAATGGCTCTAACGATTTTGATTAAAATGTCGTATATTAAGGATATTTACCTGACAAATAAAATGTATATTTTGAATTTTCTGGAAATAGTCTGTGAAGACTACTTTATTCTGGATGAATTTTACGGAATTTTGCATAGCTACTAAACCTTAAAGAGATAGACAAAAACTTACCAAACCAAAGATGTAGAGCACGTTAAGCCACACAATTTATATTATATATATTTTTCTTGTAGAGTTGATTGTTTTTAAGTTACTCTTTGTTTTTGATTTCACCTTTAAAAAGCTTATGCTTTTCTCACACAGAAATTTGTCAACTCCTGTCCATACAAGCAAAGGAGCCTTAGTCACATAGCAACCAGCTTTTGACTATCACTTCAACCTACGGTACTCCCTTATTTCGCTTCTAATTACAAGGAAGCAAGTAATAAGACTATTTCTGCTAATTTTTTCTTAATTAGCATGAAGTAAATAGAAGTATAAGCTTTTTAATAACACTTTGTTACAGAGCTATAGAGAAAGTCATGTGAATGGAACACATCGGATTTTTTTCTGCTAATGTTTATCTCAATTATCATAAAGTAGATAGAAGAACATGCTTTTTAACAATAATTTGTTACAGAGATGTAGAGGAAGTCATGTGAATGGAGCACATCAGATTTGTAGTGACTTTGAATGCACAAGCTTTGATAATTCTTCTCTCCGACCTTTCAGTTCGTGTTTTTACCACCACCAACACCTAAACAGACTAAATAAATTGGTATTCCATAATATGTTATGGAAAAAATACCTTTTAAATCGTGAACTCTCGACCACCACATGATTTTATTTTTTTGTATGAAACCTTTTGAAATGCATATATATGCAAAGAAATACATATCATAGCATTAATCCTGTGCTTTGAAATGCGAACACTTTTCCTAAAATGTTAGACATATTTGAGGTGGAATATTAAATAGTTCAAATGCTGCAAAGAAGATGAAGCTTTACGACGCACATACTGCCTAGAACGCAAATAGAAGTAGTTAATTTTCCGACTCATTTGCAGTTCTTTGAACTGATAGTTACATCCATTAACAGCAGCAATGGTACATACTGATTAAGACATAGCAACTTCATGTGCTGCCCTAGGTCTAATTCAACACAGATGAAGGGAACATTAGCGTTGAGTATTTCGTGAAATGCTCTGGCACTGCTAAATAGTTGAATCAGTAGTATTTGCTGCAAACGAGTAGAAGAGAAACGTAAAAGCAGAACGAAAAAAAAAAGAAAAAAAAAAGGAACTGCTGGTAATGAATCTACCTCCGCCATGTGCATCAGACGATACATTTCTCATTTTCTTTTCCCCTTTTCTCTTTTCTTCATTCGTCTTTTGCTCCCCTAGTTCCTCTTTTTGTCGGTATCTGATGCATAGCGTCTAAAGTTCTTCTTCCTGTTCTTTATTCCAAGCAAAAAGCTACTCCGGAGGTGTAAACAAACAGGAGAAGGCGATAATGCGAGCATGAGCTTCCTTCCCAACGCTGTGTACGTGGGGATTTGCAAGTATCCAAACCATATCCACTTTGCAACAAGTTTCGGTCGCTGCAAACACCACTCGCTCAGGAAAAACAACTAGAACGTGGTGCATGACTAAGAAGTTGTACTTGCACATTTGAATCTTAAGATTCGTTCCTTGTATTGTTTAATACCTCGCCCCAGTTCATACCTAGGGACATTAAGAGATTTGTGTGTCAACTCTACTCAGGACCTGCTAGGAAAACTGTGTCAAGTGTCACAAGTTACACTGGTATTCCAGCACACATCTATATCTTGTCTCTATGAAATTTTGAAAAAACACAATAATGTTATATTTGTGAATTTTATACCAGTTGTTATTATATGCAACAACAATGTCAATCACCCTGTTTAGTTCTACACTTTTCTTCTTCTCTTCATGGAGTAGGAGAGTCTCTTCGTCTTATCCTCAACTTTCCATCTTTTTCTTGGTCGACCGACATCTCTTCTTCCTTGTGGCTTATAATCCTATACCCGTTTCTAGTCGTCCTTATTCATTCTTCTTAGCCGATTTGATTAACGAATTCTGTATTCCTTTATTCTATCTATAATTGGTTGCAGGTTTAATTCATTTCTTATATCATAATTTCTATATCTAACCAAACTTGTACATCCTTTTACTCTTCTGAAAATATTAATTTCCGTTGACTGTATTCTATTAATATCAGTTTTCTTCAAGTTTCACACTTCACATCCATATAGAAGAGTTAGTATAGCCATTGTCTTATAAAATTTTATTTGAGTTCCTTTCCATGTTTTTTCTTTAAGTTGCGACAGTATAATTAGTATGACGCATATATTATTAGTTTTGTACATATTTAATATAAGAAATACCTGCTCAGTAGAACGCAGAGCCTTGGCGTGTATAAGCTCGCATTGTATTCAGTGAAATTAAGTGAAATTTCTCTTTTATTTGAGTCTACCAAAAGTGTTACACACCTTTGTTATACTTTCCCCCCTGAGCAAGAGACAACTCATGGTCTACAAGAACGAGCCTAGCCAGAGCAACAAAGAGTATCTGCAAGGTATGTACGTGGGAGCTATATAACCGCGACAAAGTTCTTGGTAATTATGCCATATATAGACTGAAGCGTTGTGGTTTAACATTTACATCCTTACCATAATCGTAAGTGATATTGCAACCTAGGAGTTATAAAGGGCTTACTTATTCTAAAACGGTATTATTTATTATGACTTTACTTCTAACTGGATGTTTTCCTCATAATGTTTTCCACTTATCTGGATGCTTTCTATTTATCTGCTAGTAGCATTTCTTTAAATAAAGCATATACACAACTTACTCTTTATTCAACTACCTAACACTGTTTTTGCCTCAATTTGGGAATTGTGAGATGCATTATAACGTGTGACGTAAGGAGTCCAGCGATTTTTCTAGGTCCGAACGTTCGCTAATGTGACTACGAGCATTATTGCTTCTCGCATAGAGCCAATGCGTACTTCATTTGTCACAACAATAGCCAAACTCTGCAAATAATCCCCCAGACATATATGCAGTAAATAACATGGAACGATTAAGAACCAGTCATTTTTTTAAAAGTCCTGACCAAACTTTCTCTCGGGGTTTTATTGCTTTACAAACACGCTGATACAATCGGGCAGAATTTATTGTAGTGTGAGAAGTGAAGTATGTATGTTCTTAGCGATATTCTTTCAGATTATAACAGGTATAGAAATGCCTCGACTGAGGTAGTTACAGAGGCATGTCTTCAACTATTGTTTGACGAGGATCTGCTGAGAACAAGATTGTTACACCAGAGCATATAAATGTAATGTAGTCCTGTACTTTTTTAAGAGACGGGGCTGCACATTTCGCAAGTTTTGCTGCAAGTCGCATAATGCTAAAATAGAGTCCCATTCTTATGACTTTTGGTATGAATAAGTATCAAGTAATTAACTTTGTTTTATTCTTTTAAGTCGTACAGCCTGTGAACAGGTTCGACCGGGTAAGACTGCCTGGACATTCTCATTTTCTCATCCACTGCTTTGTTCACAATCAATCATATGAGGTATTAATGAATTGTTCGGTATAGATCAATACTAATGAAGTAGATCAAGAGATCCCGATTTCAAATCTCAATTAAGATGAGTTATCCAGATTAGGTTTTTTCGGGGTTTTCCGTTATCCTGGGAAGGCGAATGTCGTGTTACTTTAAGCTCTATATACCACAAATTTGTTTGAACGTCATTGCACTTATTACATTCATCGTCCGATATTACCTCCCAGGTTGAAAGCGTTACACTTCCTAATAGCAATAATAATATTACTGAAAAAATGATAATGATAAATATAATAATGGCCCACTTCCATAGAGCGCGTCTGCTTCACATTCAAGAGGACCCGAGTTCGAATCTCGATTAAGGCTAGTTACCGTTATCCTGAGAAGCTCCTTTAAACTCCATGTACCACGACTTTGAACATCCTTTCAACCATTACATTCATCGTTAGTCATTATTTCCAGATTAAAGGATTTTCAACTACCTAACAATAATAACCATAATAATTGTAATAATTAATAATAATACTTCTACGACAAGTTCTTTGCAGGGGCGGCATTCGATGGGAATATTTGATATAAGAATATTTCTGGCATAGTCACACGAAAAATCGTTTAGCCATCCTTTCCAGGAACTTGTGGAAGACATAGCGATTAAACTTAATCTAGGCTAATTTAACGCAGTGTACACAGCCAGCCATCTTAATTTAGAGTCAGTGTACATAGTTCTATAGTTAGTAAAATTTATTACGAAAAAATAATGTTGGCAACACTGCGTTAAGTGATACAAGATGAAGAATTTGGCTCCACGACATTCTTCAGTACGGCTGTATGAGCAGAAAGTAAATAAATAAACGAGAGTAAAGCTTAAGTAATGTTTAAGAGTATTCACCGGCATGAAAGCATAGTTAAAATGGTTTTAAATACACATCAGATAAAGAAAATCTAAAGTCGTACTTCTAAAATATACGTTGAGCTTTGAACATGTCGCGAGTCACATATTCGAAAAAAACATCCCCAAATTCATTTTTACCCACAGTCATACAATAAACAAAAAATGTTATGTTTCCATTCACATTGCCTTCTTTAACTGTTGCACAATAAACTTTCTTTACAAAAGATTATTTTTTTATGTATAAGATTTTAAAGCTTAGCAGAAATGGTCTAATTACTTGTCTTCTTCGAACTAGATGAGACATAAGGGAATACATTAAGGTAAATCGGTAGTGAAATCTTTTATAAGCTAGTTCTATGTGAAATAATGGAAGTTCGCTTCGTTTTGCATGACCTGCTGTAAAACAAGAGAGATGGAACTTCATTTCCTGTTCGAGAGAAATCTAAAAGTTTAAAATTAAAACTAATAACAAAGAATATCTCATAAATATCGACTCTATATAAAAAATGTACATGACATAAATTATGTACTTTATTACACTTTCTGTGTAATCAGCTTTAAGTATTCTTACGGTTTACCAGTTATGCAAAATTCAAAAAATTCATCCAGAATTAAAAGGTGTTCAGAAACTGTTCCCCAGAAAACTCAGGATATACATTTTATTTGTAATGTAAATAGTTTAATATACGGTATTGTAATAAAAATCATTAAGAGCCATTTTTCAGAAAAACAAAATTTTCAAAAATTCTTCCATGTAAAGGTAGTTTCGGGTGGGGGAGTTTTCTTGAAAAATCATCGTGTCACATCCTTGGAGGATACCAAACTTAAATTTCAAGTTTGATATTTAACGGTCTTTTAGTTTTTAGCTATGCTGTCCAGACACAGACACATACACACAAACTTTTTTCCAAAAATGCTTATTTCGACTCAGTCGTATATTTCCAGTGAAATCATGGTATCGAATTGTTGGATGGAATACAATATTTCCTCTATACACTATGTGCAAGAACATATAGAGAACGTAAAAACCCGCCTGCTGTGCCATAAGTAGTTAAAGCGGGCGTTAAACAAACAAAAAAAAAAAAAGTAAAAACACGCGAGGACTATAACAGACTGTGGAGTCTACCATCAACATTACAGCTGGCCTCATATAATGCACCGCAACTTATGATATTCCAGAATAATAAAGAGTTGTTAATGACCGTGAAGCGTACTGTAAACTGTGGGGAGTTGTATCATTGTTGATATTTATACATTTAACAATAATATATACAACAACACTGGAAAATCCAATATCGGTCGTGAGTCAAGGATTAAAAGGTACCTGGTTGTAATTTTATATAAGTTCCTCTTACGTATTTCGCAGTTCACATCCGGGTAAAGTTTGGGTAATGCTGCGTAACTTCAGGCAGACAACCTTTGCATCAGAAAACTATTGAAACGCGAATGGTCTGTGTTATGGAACTTTTAGGGTTGGTATCGGGAAAAGATGGAAGCCAGCGCACCCATAGGGTTGTGGGGAAACGCTGAACAGAGTGAGGAACCAAGAATGCTCTTTTTATTAATAGTAGCTTTGTATATTAAAATATCAGTTGATGAAATATATTAATAACAAGGCAATTGCAATGTGACGGTGACTGTGGCATCTTTAGTTTCTGATGAGATTACCTTTATCTAACTCATGTACTTCATAACTTCAAACATCTGCAATATGTGGTTTAATGTAAGATGATATACTCCACCATTTTGGGCTTCCAAGAATGATTATTGATTAAGGTGCTTATTAATTTTAAAGAATCGGGAAACAAAAATATTATTTATACATGAAATAAGTATATATGTTTTATTTTTTTGTTTTAAACAATAGGAACAAGAAAACCTTAGCTAGTACCTAAAATATATATTTGAATTTCAGTATTATCTTGCGTTATAGACTCCATAATCTGCCGTGTTCCATTAACATTAAATGGGGAAGAAAAATAGAGCACTAATACGGTAATCTATCGGCAAATAAATATATTCTTTTTCATTTTAAACAATAGGGGCAATAAAATTATACTTAATACATAAAAACATTTTAAAATGTTAAAAAAATCCATTACATACAGTAAAGCTGTCAATTTTATTAAAATCTGGACATGTATTACCAACACGTATTTCATTTGGTCATGGTGTAGATGGAGTACCCTGGACGCGCGTTTCCACAACTTTCGTTGTCATCCTCTTGCAGGTTTGCAGACATCAGGGTACTCCATCTACACCATGACCAAGTCCAGATTTTAATAAAACATAAAAATATATTTGAATTTCACAGTTATCGTGCGTCATTGGCTCCATAAGCTGGTGCATTTCCTTAGCATTGGATGTGGAGTACCACTACTGTCATTTAGTGACATAACCGTGCTATTACTAGCGGATATTAACCAAGAGGACCAAAACGTCAGAGGGGTTCATGCCGTATCCTTTCTCCTTTTTATGTTATACGGGATTGTAGTTCCAGTAACTCCTGTTACCGCGCTGTACGTTGGAGTATCGTATTTTTCCAATGAAAGTTGGTAAAATAGAATATTCCTTCTGTAAGTAATATCGCATGGAAACGGCAAATTCAAGAGTAATATTTTAACATATGTTTTCACTGCTTCCGCAAATATAAAGGCAAATCATCATTGTTACCACATCCTGGACTGGAATCACCGATCTACATTCAACTACTGATTATGTTGCTAGCAAAAAGTGAAATCGCAACACTTTGTCATGGGTTTCATAAGATATTTGGTGGAGGTGTTAGAAACATTTTTCTAAAAATCTCATTTTTTCAACTGAAGTTAAATTTTTTTAGCTGAACTCGGGGTAAGAATTTAACTTCCTACAAGTAGTAATTCACCAGAGGCTCTCCTCCAAACTACTTATCTTACCGATTTCAATCACGTATTAAATGCATTGGTAAATTGTCTTCAAATTCTATATTAAAATATGCTTTGTACTTAAAGCGATTGATGAATTATTTCATACGTACCGATAGACAAACCAACACAAAAAGGTGTTGTTTTTTCTCAATAGTCACAGTTAATTTTGCCAAAAGACAATTTTAAAGGTTTTGAATTACATAAACACGATTTTCCTTCCAGATACAATGTACTCATTCACGAAGGAAAGCAGAAGTTTTGAATGCGAAAAATAAGCAATAAATAAGTATAAAAAACCTACAAAGGCCTAGATCGTTTCCATAGAATATTTGTTAAAAGAGCGTGGAAATAAGCGAGCATTTACGAATGACCGCGATCTTTAGCGGATTTGTTTGCCTAGCACTATCTGGCGATATTTACGTGAACTACGAATTCGTGACGTAGTTTTAGTCCTTTTGAAGTTAACCGGTTGCGTTTCCTTGGAACTGTCTGCTCATTTCTTCAGGGTTTTTTTAGTTTCTAGAGTTGGTATGGATTAGCGACGTTGCGCAGTAAACACATCCTCATTGAGGAACATTACCAAAGTTTGTTTCATTAGATCATTTGTATTGATAGAGATGATGGTAACAACTGGTAAAATATGGTGATTTCTCAAGAGAGTACTGCAGTATGCTACCGAGTCACGTGCCTCATTGTTATTCAGAAACTTAAACGCACCCTGTCAGAGTATCTGTTTCAGGAAGCAGAATATTATTTTCCACCCCGGCACGTTATTCCACTTGCCACCATGACGGCAGTGTTAAATATGTGTCCTTATTGCTTACGAGTGTTCGCCCTATTTCGTCGTCTTGTTGACAGGTGCCGCCACGTCATGCCTTGAATGTCGATTGTCATCTCACTCGGTCCCTTCTCCATTGTCGTCTCTTCTTTTGTTGGGGATGAACGAAGTTTCAAACTGCCACATAATTCAAGTCTTGTCAAGTTTGCGCAGGATGTCATTTTCAACTCTTGCTCCGTTCTTTGCTCCGCGATATCTTACAGTTAATTCACTGTGTAAACATTTAGAGATGGCTTCTCTGCAAGGTTAAAAATTACGTTAATTAACCTCTAACCCCCAACCTTTTAAATTACGGTATTCACGATTAGGGGCTGTTCACAATGAAACCTGTTTACTTTCTCTACACGTACTATGTATATAGTGCATAGAGAAGGTATTGTATTGCACCCAAAATTCGATGCCGAGATTTCACCGGAAATACATGATTTGGGTCCTCCTGAATTTAAAAAAAAAAAAAAAAAAAAAAAAATTGTCTGTGGACAAATAGCTCAAAAATTAAAATACCGTTAAATACCATTCTTGGATGGTTTTTATTGAATTTTACAGAACTGGCAAACCGTGAGAGGGACATTTACTGAACAAAACATGTAGCTCTCATTAAAATATAATTTATGTCCTATGCGGTTTTTTATATGGAGCTGGCCATTTCGGAGATATTCCTTGTTATTGATTCCAATTGTTAAGCTACTTAAGCTTTTCTCAAACAGGAAAGGACGTTTCATTTCATCTCTCTTGTTTTACTGCAGGCTGTGCAAAGTGAATCGAACTACAATTTTTTTCAAAAAGGACCGGCTTATAAAACATTTGTCTATCGATTTAGCCTAATGTATTCTCTTATGTCCATTCTACTCACAGCAAATAAAAAGAACAATTTCTGCTAATGTTTACCTTGATTAGCATGTCCACTACTCAAGTAATCACTACATACTAATTCTGCAATACACCACTTAATATCAAAAGTATAGAGTCTCTCAAAAATAACTTTTAACTTAAAATCGCTATAAATGTTAGAATATTTGAGATAGGTAAAAACAAAAGAAGTTGCATACGGCAAGCATTGGGGTTTTGTTTTGTTTTTATTCAGTTTATCGTTATCATGTGAACAGTTTTGTTGAATAAACCATTAGTAATTTTATTCAACTACTATAAAAATGTGTATGTTGCTAATCTTGACTCTTTCACTAAATAATAGAATACACCTGATTCAATGTTGTTATGAAAGCAAGAGGAATATTTATCAAGGTCTCAGAAAATTTAAAACTATTAACAGTTTAAAAGTAGTCCTATGTTACTTCGTAAACCTCAAAAAAAAGTGACCTCCGCGATCTCCAGATCTGAGTCCGACCAGCTTTTGGTTGAGGAATTACCTTAAGTAATGAGTTTTCCTGATATATCCAATAACTTGACAAAAATGTAAAGATTCTATATCTCTAGAAATTGCTTAATATTCCAAACATCATCGTTGAATGGTGTGCATGGAGTCGTAGAAAGAATAGTGTACGTTGAACGAGAGATCTTCCTAATGTTTTATAAAATCTCATTGTTTACCCAGTATGTGATTTATTTTGTTATTTTTTTTCGTATATCAAATGTTATAATATTTATGACAGTTTAAAATTTGAAGTGACTTTTATAAGACCCTATATAATTTTCTTAATTAAGCCTGCATTAGCAATTTGCATTTCAACAATTAGAGGCCATCAAAGTCTTTTATTTTGAGAAATGTATTAAACACTCTCATTTATTATTAGTTTCTTTGCCACTGACCATTTACTTTCTGGAGTTCTTTTGCTTGTTTCAAGTGATACTTTTGCGTTTGTAATGAATATGTGGTGTCATCCATTATTCATGTGAAACGTCTGTAACGTAATGTTGTACATATGAAAGGTAGTTGATTATGTTGGTAACGAAAAATGTAGCCCATCTTCTGCCCAGATTAGCTGCGTTCACACTATTTTAATGCACTGACTTTCCTTTTGCGGCTATTAAGAGGGCCACTATTTATATTTTGAGCCTTGGCAACTCTTGATTGCTGTAGGTGTCAATTGATGTTTCCACTGGAATGTTTGATATTGTTGACCTTAATCTACTTCAGATATTTTGTCAAATGTGGTTATTTGTTTTGTTTACAGTGACTTTAAATGTTTTTTCTCAGCGAAAAGATGGATTTAACTCGTGAAAATGTTCGAGGGATTATTTATTATGATTTTCGACGTAGATTATCAGAACAACGGTACATTGATCAATCATTACTATATTTGGCAATGAAGCTACATCCTTTGCCACTTTAAAATGCTGATATAACGAGTTTAATCGTGGCTGTCATCCGATCACTGACGAAATTCGAGGTCATCCAAAATCATTTGTGCCAAAAAACGCTGATGTGCAAAAACTGATAGTGTAACATCGTCATGCCAAATACTGTGAGATAGAGACAACCCTAGGCATAAAATATTGCATGATTATTTAGCTATGAAAAAGGTTTGCTCTCGTTGGATCCCACATACTTTGACACAATTTCAAAAGGATGCTCGTGACGATTGGTGAACACAAATGTCAAGAAGTACAACGATGGGGTTTCAAAATGCATGTATAAGATCTTAACAGGTGACGAATCATGAATATATGTATATGAGCCGGAACTTAAACGCAGTAGACTGTATGTTTCAAGATCCAACAAAAGTTGTTCACACCGAAGAGATCGAAACAAATGGTTGCCTGTTTTTTGTTTTTTATTTTTTTTTTATTTTTCTCAGAAAAAACCGTAATGTGACAATAGCGGCTTTAGAGGAACGTAAAACTGTCATTTCCGAATGGTACATAACCAGTTGTATGCAGGAAGCCTTCGGTGAAATAAGGAAAGCAAACAAGTGCCCTCTTTCTTCATCAAGGCAATGCGAGAGCCCACAGATCTCGTCTAACTACAGACTATTTGAGCACTCAAAAATCGAATTGATGACTCATCCGCCGTACAGTCCTGATTTGGCACCCAATGATTTAGTTTTGTTCCCGAACGTTAATAACAGAATGCGTGGACAACGATTTTCATCGGCAGAAGAAACCATCAATGCTGTGGGCAACCTCCAGTTCGATGAGAGGTTGGGTCCTATTACTGGTCAGGGTTAATTTAAGATTTGTGAGCATAATACTCAGATTTTCAAGGGGCTGTACCACAAATAAACCTTTGTGTGAATAATACAGCAAATGTTGATGTTTATTGTTTCTTGAAGCTTTGTCAAGAAATCGGCTCACCATTTGTTACTCTTGCAGCACGATTATTGTTCAACTTAAATAATACTAGCCGCCATCACTAGTCTTAAGCACGACTTTTCTAGTTGATCTGAGCTTACATTTGCAGGGGAAGAAATGAATTGAGAAATAATGTTGTCAGATAAGGACGTGAGTGAGACCGTGAATGTTATTGCCACCGTAACTGCGAATGACGAATAAAAGAATCAGGAATGCTCGGCATTACTGAAACAACTTAAAAGACTGCCCAGAACTGAATTTGTTTCAAATTCTACACATTTTTAAATACCCTTCCATCCATTTCAGTGCCACATATTTCTGACAATCCACAATTTACAACCTTGTTTGTTCGCTGGTGAGAAAATCCAACACTCTCCTTAAGAGTAAACAGCTTGGCATTACGACCATCACACGTCGTCAATGCCGTTAACCTATTCACTACTTTGCTGGAATGTCATTGTCTTCTAAACGGTGACTGGACGATTTTAACAGTCCTTGCCATATTTAACCACCTGCCTGCACTTAGAAATATTTCCTTTGGCTATTTTATTTTAATACAAAAGAAATACCCTGTTATACATTTTACTTCTAAGCATTACTGTAATTTCCCTAGTACCAACATCATTTTCATATTTATTATTGTACTGCCAATGAAATTATTATTATATTATTTATTTGTGATTATTTTAAATTAATTATAAGAAAATTACCATTCTCAATGCATTCGAAAGCATGTTTTGGAGATGTCCCAAACAGATTGGAGACTGCTTTAACAAACGGTTGGAACGCAAGCAAAAATGTCGTCATAGAATAAAATGTTTCGAAAAGCAATAATGAAATGTTTCTTTTTTATTATTGAGCTCAAAACATAAACAGTGCCCCTCGTAACATATTTGAAAGTATACACCTTAGATTCTGTATTTCTGAGAAATAAGGAGTTTCCGCATACATCATTTTCTTTTACTTTCATCTAAATGCTGTTAGGTTGTATATTTTTTAGAGATTATTTACCAGTAAATACGCCTGTAATGAAAGTTCATTCCATCTACCCGTTTTTGGTTGCGATAATATTAATGCTTTAACGGAAATGTTCTCTGGAACAGCTGATAAAGCGCAAACTTTGTTTTATTCCGCATTGTAAAAAACCTTTTATCTGATTTAGAGAAAATCACAGAAAATATTGATCAATATTTGGAACAGAAGCTTCTCTAGACATAGCTATATATAAAATTTATAAAGTGATGTTTTGTATGCATGTGTGTTAGCTTTTACCTGTGTCCACATAACGTAAGAAGATTATACCAACGTTCTCTCTAAGCCTTCTGGATCCTGCACCGCACATCCGATTTTCAAGTCCTACAAAAGCATTTTCATTTTTTGCTGCTATTAAAACATATGTACATAAAAGCAGAACTACGAAACATAATGTGTTCTCTTTTGTTCCAGGTAAGTGCTGGCGTTGTTTCTTGTGGATGGAGTAAGGTTAGTGAAGAACTACTTAATTTTTCTCTACCTTGATATTTTATAAAATAAAGATATAAAGAAATAGTAAATGTTGAATTACTTTTGCATAGTACCTCTTAAAGGTTTCATTAGATAAAAATGGATTTGCTGGTTGCAGAAAATCTAAACACATTTCTTCAGTTATGTATTAAAATGCAAATATAGTATATAATTTTATCATACAGAATAACATTTGGGAATCTAAATTGCAGTCACTTTGGTAAATTTAACAAATAATCCACCGAATATCTGAAAATACTATTTATGACAAGTTTGCTTTGGTTACACTTAAAACAATGAGCTGTATTAAGTCACAATTATGTCTTTGTGGCTTTAGATTGAAGTTCAAATATGCAAACCTGTGTGAACTCCCAATAATGTACATCACCAGCATGTCTATGTATGTGAGTCGGATTAAAGGACAGTCAATTTTTTGAAAGGCTGCACAGAGAATTTGCAGATCATTACTCTTGGCAATCCACAGTTTATTGGCGGTTTGCAGAATTTAGAAGAGAATGGGATTCCCTCAAAGGTGAAGACCGCGAAGGACGGCCGGCTGCAGCAACAATGGATGAAAAGGTGATGAAAGCAGAACGCATGTTACGGGAAGATTATAGTTGAACAGATTTTAGGTTCAAGATGCACTAAATATCGGATCAACATCAGTTACACCATCTTTTGACAAAACAACCTCAGAAACCTCTACAATCGCTGGATTTCCCGCCATTTCATAAATTAACAGAAACAGCATGAATGCAATGGTACCAAGAAAAAGAGAAACATTTGATTTGAGATCCTAAAATACATTTAACATCGAAACAGGCGAAGAAATGCTAATATTATCTAGAAATTAAGTGATTGTTTTCAGTCTGCGACTTCTCAAGAAAGGATCCGCAACAAAAATTGAGGCCAGAAAGAAGTGTTGGCAAGATGATCTGTTCTTTCCTCTCAATTTGTGGCCACATTGTGAGGGACAGAAGTTTTGTTGTTAGTACACCAAAAATAACAAAGTCTTCAATGAATGAAACAAAACATTTAGGACTGGGCTACCTAGAATTGAGTTACACTTCAACTACTCCTATGCCCTTACTGCTCTAGAAACAACTCAATTTCTGCCAGAGTTAGGAGATAAATGTTTATCCCATCTTCCCTAGTCTAGAACTGACACCAAGCAACTGTCCTCTGCTCTCAAAGTCAAGGAAGAGTTTTATGTCAGCAATTTGAATCATCTGAAGTTACAGTAACTGTTTAAAGAATGTATCTGCACTCTCTCCAAAAATAGCGAAATTGAACGTTTAAAAAGTGGTTTCAAAGGATGACAACGTATAAAGTTAAAGTAATATTTTGATGCCATGCTCAGACTGTTTGTTTCTGTTTTCTTTATTTTTTTAATATGACTGTTTTCATTTTCAAAACTGTACAGCCAATCTTCGTACTTATTTCAATTTTGGGTGAAAATGTAGGCTTTTCAGGTGTAGTTACACACTAATTTAACACAAAGACTGGAAATTTAACTCATTTGTTAATCATAAATTCAGAATTTATAACAGTTTTGTGATATTTTAATGATATTTACATTTGTTTGTTTGTGCCTATTTAAACGAAACGTCCCCCAGGTTTCGATACGTCTTGGCATTGTATGCCTGTTGAGAGTGATTTAAAGACCAAGATAAAGGGTTAATAAGAGAACGGAATACTATATTTTAACAATATACTATGCTTAGTAATATTAAGGATAAAACATTCTTTTAAAATTTTATTTGTTAGACTTTGCACCGAAAGTGTAATTTTAAAATTTGCTTTTTTAACTGGGACGTCTATGTATTCTGGTGATCAAGAATTGGTATTTCTAAACATTAAAGGAAAAACGAAAATAAATGCAATTCCAACACTTATACAGTAACGTCAGAGATTACAAACCACTGCCATCTCTTGTATATTTTTGGTGTTTGAAGGGCAGACATTATTCATGTGTTTACCTGGCCATCGGTAACTTTTGCGCTGTTGTTTACATTCGTTATAATGAATAGAAACGTAGATAGCTTGAACCAAATGCATATATATATAAAACATCTGGTATCGCGTGAGTTAAAGACAGCTCACCTTCTATTGGCCCTGGGTTGTAATTTACTGCATATTTCAAGTGTCGAAGAGTACAACTGAGTGGCTACAAATGCCAATATGGGACAGGCAAATGATTTTAAAGGGGAAGAAGCAGACAAATTATTTCTTGCGTTGTTATCTGTATATGAAGAGTAAAATGGCGTAGAGGAGCTCTCCACTCACATGCTAATCGAGATAAGCATTAGCAGAATGGTCTTGTTGACAATAGATGCTTATAAGAAGGGCACTAAAGAAATACACTATACTAAAGCGTGGTCAAATGTTTTAAAAGCTGTCGCTATGCGATTGTCATTGAAATTCACTTCTTTGCATGCCCTGGAATAAATCAAATAATAATGGACGACATCCTGTTAGAGACAATTGTAAGTATCTTAGAATTGAAATCAATAACAAGGAATATCTTGAATTGGTTAGCTCCACAGCAAAATAGTAAAGGACAAATATTGTGTGTTTTAAAGAAATCTATTTTTTTATATCTATATGACAAATAAAGTGAGCATCTCCAATTCCCTGAGAATTGTCTTGGAAGTCCTTTTCATTCTGCATGACTTTTTCATAACTGTAGGAGATAGACAAACACTTACCGCAAAAACTATAAATCTCGTTAAAATGTACAGTTTATGCCATATACAACTTTTTATTGAGTTAACCGTTTCCGAGATACTTTCTTTTATTGGTTTGAGTTTTAAAATACTTAAACTTTTCTCAAAGGGGAGCCTTCATCCGCTTCCTATTCCTTTTGTCTTCCTCCTGGCGAATGAAAGAGAATCAAAGCTTAATAACGTTCGTATAGAGGGCGTATTTGCACTGTAATAATCCTATGTAAAAATAATGCAAAAAAAAAAACAAAAAAAACAGGGGGAATAATTAAATAAATAAGGTTCTTAAAGGCCTAGGGAAAATTTTCTAGAAAATTGCATAAACACTGGCAGAGTTTCACCATATTTATTACAATTAGATTTTTTTATGAAAGCTATTATTTTTGTTTTTGAAATAGTCAATATATCGGATTTTAGCATTCATTAAAATCATTACATTCATTACATTTTTAAGTTACAGTTTGTAAATCCGACTCTATTTCATTTCATTTCACATGGAATGAAACAGAATTTTAACAGAATTCAGCACTATAGTAAATGCCTGATTGTCCCGAGCAAGAAGTGGTTTTTCACAATTATAATAATTTAGGCTTAGCAAATATGCACAACCACAAATTTGCCCATGTCGAAATAAACCCCAGTTTTGCCTACCCTAGGCGGCTATTCAGTGATAGCTTCGCTGTGCTTTTTGAAGATGGTCTATCCCACATCGAGTTTTCCAGCTAAATGACTAGCTTCACTCCCACGAGGGCTTGCTGGGTCAGCGAAGGAGGAATAGTTCTGCCATTTCTCACCAGGTCGCAGCAACATCGCAATTTACTTTACTCTGGTCACTGCTGTTTCTACCATAACTGTGGAACGTCAGAAGGTATCAGCAGATGCGGTTTGAGCTGATTTGACTTTCCTTTAGCCAAGTGCATTTCCTTATTTCCCTTCTACTTAGAAGGAGCTAACTAATAATATAATTTCTGGTAATTTTGATCTTGATTAGCATTATGTAGATAGAAGAAGAATCTGTCGTAAGAATAGTTAGTTTGCAGAATAGATAAGCATGTGAATGAAACACACCATATTTTTTCCTCTAATTTTTTAAGGTGTATGTTATAACTTATAATATTTCCGAACTTAACTAGTATGCATAGATGCCGTGTTTCCCAAGATGCGTTACTAGAATACATAATGGCTTTTATGGCTGAGAATAAATCTTAAGACAGGGCCTAATCTAATCTTAACGCAATGGGATTCTGCAGAGTGTAGGGTGCGGGACTTGGGGAGGAATATATAAAATATGGCCATGTGATTGTTTAGTCGAGCAGGTGGTTGGTATTGCTGGCTATTAAGGGGCCGCTGTCTCACAGTAAAGTCTGGCTAGGGAAGGATGACGCTATTAGCCACTTAATAGAGACATACAACAAGGAGGGTAGGGCCTACAGCGGCGGCGTCGTCGGACTGGCTTGTTTTCCACCAGGTAAAACTCTAAGGAGACGCTATATACATATTGCCTTTTAAAGAAAAGCTTAAAACGTCATGTCTGTTGTAATAAAGCTGTAAAATTATGTATGTATTATGTAAACAAAAATATATGTCACTGTAAAACATTAATGTTAAAAAGCTATTTCTTCTATATAATTTATGGTAATCGCGATAAGCATTAGTAGAAATCGTCATAATTACTTGCTTTCTGTAAGTAGAAGGAAAATAAGGGAAAACACTTGGTCAACAGTCAAATCTTTTAAAAGTCGGTTGCCATGTGATTGAAATTCAGGTCAGGAGTTTACAACCTTCCGTGTGAGAATAGTTAAAGTATTTTAAATCTGAAACAAATAACAAGGTATATCTCAGAAATGGTTAATTCAACGAAAAAACTTATATGACATAAATTGTGTGTTTTAACGTCATCTACATTTTTTGTGTAGTAAGTTTTTGTCTAGCTCTTACGGTTTAGCTGCTACGCAAATTTCAGAAAAATTCATTTAGAATAAAGAGTTCTTTAGAAAATATTCCCAGAAAATTCAAGATATACATTTTATTTACCATATAAATATCTTTAATATACGGTATTTTAATCAAAATCATTTAGAGTCACTTTTGAGAAAATCAAAATTTTCGAAGTTTTTTGCATGTAAAGGGTGGTTTAGGGTGGGGGGATTTTTCTCAAAATCTTCGAGTCGCATCCCTGGATGATAATAAACTTAAGTACCAAGTGTGGTATTTTACCGACTTTTCGTTTTCAGTTATCGTGTTGAGGCACACGGATACACACACGGAACTATTTCGGAAAATACATTTTTTGGATAAAGGAGACCCTAAAACGTCTTATTTTCGGTGACATCTCGGTATCAAATTTTTGGATGGAATGTAGCACCTTGTCTATATGCTTCGTACATAGTACGTCAAAGAAATAATCTGATGTACTCCAGTCACATGACCTTCTCTTCACCTCTGTAACAAATTATTGTTAATAAGCTTATTCTTGTATCCTCTTCATGCTATTCGAGATAAACATTATTGAAACGGTCTTAATACTTAGTTCCTTATAACTAGAAGGGGTGTAAGGGAGTGCCTTCGTCTAAACAGGCAGTCACATGCTCTAAAACGTTATTTCTATAGGATTGAAATCAATTTCTTTGCTTGAACAGGAGTTTCCAAGTTCTTGTATGAGAACTGTTTAAGTATTTTAAAAGTGACATTAATAACAAGGTATATTTAAAAAACGGTCAAATCCGCGAAAAAAAATTATATGACACCGTTTTTTCATTAAAGCGTAGTTTGGTTGTGCCGGGGGGGGGATTTCCTTCAAAATTTTCGTGTCGCATACTTAGGAGATACTGAACTTAAATATCAAATTTGGTATTTAATGGATTTATTGTTTTTGAACTATGCTGCCCATAGACACACACAACACATACACATACACAGCCACACACGACCTTTTCCTAAAAATGCTTTTTCTAGATTCAGGAGGTCTCAAAACATGTATTTTCAGAGAAATTTCGCTATCGAATTTTTTGAGTGCAATACAATACTTGCTCTATACCCTGCACATAATACCTATAGAGAAAGTTAAACTTGGTTATTAAAAAGGATTTTGATGTGTTCCATTCACGCGACTTTCTCTACCCTTTCTGCGAACAAACTAATCTTACAAAATATTATTCATTTATCTACTTCAGGCCAATCGAGATAAGCATTAGCAGAAAGCGTCTTACTACTTGATTCCTTGTAAGCAGAAAGGAAATAAGGGAATACACCGGGCTAAAGTGATAGTGAAGCCTTTAATTAAGCAATTGCTATGTGAAACAATTTAAATTTGGCTCTCTTTGCGTGGCTAGAAGTAAACAAAAAGGTGTGAAAAGAATAACTACTCGTTTGAGAAAAGTTTAAGTAGCTTAAAACTGAAACCAGAAACAATGAATATCTCGGAAATGGTTAACTCTACAATGATGTGTATGGCATAAATTGTGTGTTTTAACGACATCTGTATCTTTTGTGTAGTAAGTTTTTATCCACCTCTTACGGTTTAGCAACTATGCAAAGTCATCCAGAATAGAGAGGTCTTCAGAGCTATTCCCAGGAAATTAAAAATATACATTTGGTTTGCAATTAATATGATTTAATGGCATTTTAAAAATGAGCCATTTTTGCGAAAATTACAATTTCGAAAAAATCTTCGCGAAATCCTTGGAAGATACTGGGTAGAGGAGAGGCGGTGAATATGGAACACCATTTTGAAAAATACAGTTTTATTGCAATAAAGGTTATATAATGTTTATAAATGTAGCTTAACACAAAGAACAAGGCATAGGAAGCATACAGTATTTGTCATAAGTTGCTAATATTTACCAAAAAGGAAGGAAACCCATATTTTGAAGACACTGCGTTTCTCCAGCATCATCAGCCCTGGGGGTAATATGGAACACTTCCCGTAATACTGAATGATACCAATAAAAAGTAGTCAAAACTTACACAGATTATGAATATAACAAAACTTGTGCAATATTCACTTCAATTATTCAAAATAGATCCAATATGATAACATTACGTTTAAATCTTTTACAGTAATCACAAAGTGTAACTGTTCTACATGGGAACAAGCACTGTGGGACCAAGATTCACATACTGAGCACTGTATCCATTCTTCTCCTCCGGCATCATCAGAAAATGCAAACAGCGTCATCAAAAGGATCTTCAGATGTGGAGGCATGAGCACCGATTTCCACAGTCATATTAAGAGACATCCCTTTTCTTGAATTTATTAACGCGTGGAACACTAATTTGTAGTATTAATCTATTACCAGCTCTCATGAATATACTAAAAACAAAACAATAGCGTTTGCGACCTATTTTCCCTTTATATCACTTTCTGAAACAACATTTTTTTTTAATATGGAACACTGTTCCGTATCACATACCTTGAACTGTTCCATATTATCCGACTCGCCATCTTGCAATTCACATTCATTTAAACAGTATCAGTATATTTATACAGATGATTACAATGATGGAAAGTGTAGCCTAACGTGTCGAGCCTCAGATACATGATATTGAATATTGTAATAGTCACAAATGGACGTTAAAAAATATGTCAGTCTTACCTGTAAAATGTTTCCAAAGGCTTCAGTATGGGAAGATAAATTTATGCGGATTTCTTTTCAAGCACGCTACCAACAATGAGGCTAAAACAAAAGCCTGATCTAAAGCTACCGTATCGTACTTCTTACCGACAAATAGCATAATAGATTTGGCGGGAAATACGGTGTTCCATATTCGCCGCTTCTCCTCTATTTAGCCGATTTTTGATTTTTAGTTATGCTGTCCACAGACACAAGAAATGATCGTGCCGTGGTTGAGTGGTTAGACCACTCTTCTCTCATTAAGGTGGCTCGTGGGATTGGTTGTGGACAAAGCTGCGTAGGGGCGAGTTTTCTCCGTATTAACCGGTTTTCCCCAGTATCAAATTCCATTGGTGTTCCATCTACATTCAATGTCTAATCAGTGCCATAGTAGTAAAAGCGGGCGTCAAATACTACTAAAAAAAGACGCATGCACGCACATAGACACACATACATACAAGCTCACACAAAGAGACATACCAACACTTACGTTTTTTACTTTCTCTACGCGTAGTATGTACATAGAGTATAGAGGAAGTATTGTATTCCACCCAAAAATTCCATACAAAGATTTCACCAGAAATACATGTTTTAGGACTCCCTGAATACAAAAAAAAAAAAAAAACATTTTTACAAAAAGGTCCGTGTGTGTCTGTCTGTGTGTGTGTGTGTGTGCCTGTGGACAGCATAGCTCAAAAAGGAAAAGACCGTTGAATACCAAACTTGGTATTTAAATATCGTATCTTCCAAGGATGCGACACGGAAGGTTTTGAGAAAAATCCCCCCACCCCAACTACCCTTTACATGGAACTTTTTTCGAAATATTTCATTTTCTTAAAAATGGCTTTAACGATTTTGATTAAAATATCATATATTAAATATATTTACCTGACAAATAAAATGTATATCTTGAATTTTCTAGGAATAGCCTCTGAAGACTACTTTATTCTGGATGCATTTTACGGAATTTTGCATAACTACTAAACCATAAGAGATGGATAAACACCCACAGCACAAAAAACGTAGAGCACGTTAAAACACACAATTTATATTGTATACATTTTTTTCGTGGAGTTGATCGTCTTTGAGATATTTCTTGATTTTGGTTTCAGCTGTAAAAAACTATACTTTTCTCACGCAGAAATTTGTCAACTCCTGTGCATACAAATAAAGGAACTTCAGTCACATAGCAACCAGATTTTGACTATCACTTTAAACTATGGCACTCCCTTATTTCTCTTCTACTAACAAGGACGCAAGTATTTCTGCTAAGTTTTTCTCGATTACTATGAAGTAATTAGAAGCATAAACTTTTTAACAATAATTTGTTGCACAGATGTAGAGAAAGTCATGTGAATGTAACACATTATATTTGTGTGTTTTGTTTTGAGATTTAGGAGTTTCAAAAAATGAATTTCCTATGAAATGTTGTACATTGTGTTTACGAGAAACTAAAAATATCATTATTAATGCTGGAAAATAATATCAGGGTAATTAGTTTGAAATTTAAGCAAATCCATTTCATTTCCTAACAGCTTTGACAGAAAATTTACCTATTTATAGTCAGCGGTTTTTCCCATATACATGCCAATGATGGTCATGGGAGATTACAGTCCATTAAAGAGGGCATAAGCCTATCATAAACATCGCTTGAGTCATTGTCAATACTAAATGGAAGTCCGCAAGGACAAGAAAGAACATGGAATACACATCATGCAATATTGCCATCAGTGTTTTTGTTCACTTGTGCATCATTTGGTGTTATACAGTAGGCCACTTTGTGAAATTATTACCATATGGAAACACAATACAAATTTTATGCGTTACATTACAGAGAGAAGCGACAGGTGTGTTCAAACTATTTCCGATAACATGCAATACTGTCATTATATAACGCTGTTCTTTGAAGTGTGTTAGCATTTGTTCAAATGTAAATATAAAATACCACTTTTTCACATCGAAAGATGAACACGGTCATTGGCCTACACAATTGTATCACCTCAGTAAATCTAAATTAACTTTTATTATTTGCTTAACATTTTAACCTTTAGTTGATTGTCAAAACAGGAATTTTGTAGAGAAATGAAGGAGAACCAGTTTAAAAAATATGATGTCACATGACTTCTATAACTGCTCTACAAACTTCATAAAAAGATTCTTCTTCTTTCTACACAAAGCTAATCGAAATAAACATCAGCTGAATGCTCTTATTGCTTAGTTCCTTTTAAGTAGAAAGGAACTAAGGGAATTCACTAGGCTAAAGTGATAGTGAAATGTTTTAAAAGCTATCGTTAGGCGATTATCATTGCAAATCGCTTCTTTGCTTGGCCAGGAGTAGAACAAAAGAGAAACGGAAACTTCCTGTCTGAGAAAAGTTTAAGTACTTCACAAATGAAACCAATAACAAGGAATATCTCGAAAACGGTTACCTCCACAACAAAACCGTAAAGTAAATAAACTGCGTGTTTTGACGTGATGTTCATTCTTTGTTAAGTGAGTTATTGTCTGTCTCTTACGGTTTAGCAGTTAAGCAAAATTTGGCAAAATACATCCAGATTAAAGAGGTCTTTAGAGGCTATTCCCAGTAACATTTTATTTCGGATATAAATAGATTTAATATACGGGATTTTAATCAAATTCGTTAGTTATTTTTAAGAAAATCAAAATTTTTGAAAATTTCTCCATGTAAAGGGTAGTTTGTGGTGGGGGTATTGTTTAGAAAATCTTTGTGCCACATCCTTGGAAGATGCTAAACCTAAATACCAAGTTTGGTATTTAACGGTCTTTTAGTTTTGGGGCTATGCTGTCCACACACACTCTCACACACACACACACACACACACACACACACACACACACACACACACACACCTTTTTTTAAAAACACTTTCGGACTCGAGGGGACCCCAAAACATATTTTGCCGGTGAAGTCTCGACATCGAATTTTTGGGTTAAATACAACATTTCTCTATCCCTATGTACATTGTACATACGGGGCTAGATAAAGTGAACAACTTATGTACTCCATTTATATGACTTTCTCTGCATCTCTGAAAAAAAATATTGTTAATAAGCCTATTTCTTATCTCCTTCATGCTAATCGAGATAAGTAATTAGATTTCTGCTGATGTTTATTTCCTTATAAGTAGAAGGAAAATAACCGAATGCTCTAGGTTAAACCGACAGTTAAATGTTTTAAAATGGGGTTGCTATGGGATTGAAATCCGATTATTTGCGTGAGTTGACAAGTTCCCATATGAAAAAAGTAAAATAATTTCAAAACTGAAACCAAAAAGAGAAAGATCTAAAAAACGGTCAACTCCACGAAAAAAGCGTATGTATCATAAATTGTGTGTTTTAACGATATTTACATTGTTTGTCTAGTAAGAGTTTGTCTATCTCTTACGCTTTACCAGTTATCAAAATTCCGCAAATTTCATCCATAATAAAAACATCTTCAGAGACTATTCTCAGAACATTCAAAATATACAGTTTGTTCGCTATGTAAATGTGTATAATATATGATATTTTAATCGAAACGTTAGTCATTTTTGAGAAAATCCAAATTTTTGAAAAATCCTCCATGTAAAGGGTAGTTTGGGGTAGGAGATTTTCTTGGAAATATTCGTGTCACATCCTAGAAAATACCAAGTTTGGTATATAACTGTCTTTTCGTTTTGAGCTATGCTGTCCACAAACACACACGGATCTTTTTCTAAAAATTTTTTTTTTTGGATTCAGGGGGTCCCAAAACCTTATTTCTGGTGAAATCTCTATTTTTGGGTGCATTATAATACATTCTCTATACACTATGCACGTAGTACGTGTAGAGAAAGTAAAAATCTAATGTGTTGCATTAGCATGACTTTCTCTAGCTGTTACATAAACAGCTTTTATTTACGATATGCTAATCAAGGTCAACATTAGCTGAAATTGTATTATTACTTGCTTCCTTGTAAGTAGCAGAGACATAAGTGTATACACTAGTCTAAATCGATAGTCACTTCTTTTAAAATCTGATCCTATATGAAACAACAGAAGTTCAGTTCGCTTTGCATGATTGGCATAAAACAAGAGAAATGAAACGAAAAGTCAGTTTCCGTTTAGAAAAGTTTTAAGTAGTTTAAAATTGAAACCAAAAACAAGGAATATTTCAGAGACGGACAGCTCTACATAAAAACTATGTGACATTAATTATATGTTTTAACGAGATCTACAGTTTTTATGTAGTAATTTTTGGTTATGTCTTACGGTTTCATTGTTATGCAAGGTCCTGCAAAACGCTTTCATAATAAAGAAGTCTTCCGAGGCTATTCCCCAAAAATTCAAATTATAAATTTTATTTGCCATGAAAATATCTTTAATATAGGGTATTTTAGTCAAAATCGTTAAGAGATATTTTTGAGAAAAACAACATAAATTTGTCCATGTAAAGGGTAGTGTGGGGTAGTTGAATTTTCTTGAAAATTTTCCTGTCGCACCCTTTAATACCAAGTTCGGTTTTTAACGGTTTTTTCATTTTTGGGATATGCTGACACACACACGGACCTTTTTGTAAAAATGCGTTTTTCGGACTCAGGAGACTTTAAAACATATATTTTCGGTGAAATCAAGACATCGAATTTTCAGGTGGAATACAATACTTTCTCTATCCACTATGTACATTGTAAATAAGGATTATAGAAAGTGAAAACAGAAACTCTAAATGATGATAGTGTTAAAGTTTGATAAAGTTAGTGTTTTTTTGTTTTTTTGTAGGTACAATAGGTACGTCATATCGGACGATGGACATTATCTTGGAGTCCATGCAGTTTAAAGTTATTCCATATGCGTCTTCTAAGGATAAGGGAAAACCCCGAAAAACCCTTATTCAGGTAACTCATCCTAAGCGAGATTCAACCCTTGACCTGTTGAATGTGGGCAAATACGCTACCCCCACACTAACCAGGCGGGTTAATGGACGTTTATAGTGATATCAAGCTGCCAAATATTTACAGTCTGATTCATTTTAACAGTTATGCAATAATCAGGTTTTAAATTGTTTGTACATCACATATTACTTTCTCTATACGTACTATATACATAATGTATAGAGAAGGTATTGCATTGTATCCAAAAATTCGATACCGAGATTTCACCGGAAATACATGTTTTGGGACCACCTGAATCCACAAAAATCATTTTTAGAAAAATGTCCGTGTGTGTGTGTGTGTGTCTGTCTGTGTGTATCTGCGTGTCTGTGTGAAATAAAGCTAAAAAACGAAACGACCGTTAAATACTAAACTTGGTATTTAAGTTCAGTACCTTCCAAGGATGCGACACGAAGATTTTCAAGAAAATCCCCCACCCCCAATTACCCTTCACATGGAAAAATTTTCGAACATTTTGATTTTCTAAAAAATGACTAACGATTTGGATAAAAATATATATTAAAAAAATATATACTTGACAAATAATATGTATATCTTAAAATTTCTGGGAATAGCCTCTTAAGAATTTTATGTAACTGGTAAACCGTTATAGATAGACAAAAACTTAACACACAAAAAGAACACATTAAAAGACACAATTTATGTTATATATATATTTTTTTCGTGGAGGGGACCCTTTTTAAATATTCCTTGTTTTTTGTTTCAGTCTTAAAAAACTTACACTTTTCTCATACAGGAGTTTGTCAACTCCTGTCCATACAAACAAAGGAGCTTCAGTCACATAGCAACCAGCTTTTGACTATCACTTTAACCCATGTTACTCCCTTATTTTGCTTCTACTTACAGGGAAGCAAGAAATTAGACTATTTCTGCTAATTTATTCTAACTTAACATGAAGTAAATAGAAACATAAACTTTTTAACAAATTTGTTGCAGAGATATAGAGAAAGTCAAATAAATGGAACATATCAGCTTTTTTTTGAAGAATTCCCAATAATTTAATAATAGTCTTACTATTATTTTGTAAATATCCTCATATTATGGAATTATTTTCTAAAACAGTTGATGTGTTCCATTCACTTTTCTAGCTATTCTGTAACAAACTATTCTTACAAAAACTTCTCTTCTTTCTGTGTCATACTACTTCAAGATAAACATAAACAAAAAGTATATGTCGCTCACTTCCTTATAAGTAGAAAGGAAATCGGGAAATACACCAGGCTAAAGCAGTAGTCAAGGCTTTTAAAAGCGGCTCCTATGTTCCATTTTTTAGCGTCCTTTTACCTGATTGGTTATATCGTACGATCAGAAAAATTGGTGAAATGATGCTCAAATTGTCTCGAGGTCCAAGCAAGTTGCTCGAAATTCATGTTCTCAGGACAAGCGAAAGCCCCCCCCCCAAAAAAAAAAAACAACTTATCCGGGTAACTGATCCTAAGCGAGATTCAAACTTGCGTCCTGTTGAAAGTGAGGCCGACACGCTACCAGCACACTATCCATGCGAGCTGAAATTCTGTTTTCTTTGCATGACCAGGAGTAAAATAAAGAAACAGAAATAACAAATTCCCATATGAGAAAAGTTTAAGTACACTAGAATTGAAACCAGTAGTATGGAATATCTGAGAAATGTGTAAATCCTTAAAAAATGTGTGATATAAATTGTGTATTTTAAAGAGATATAGGTTTTTGTGTAGCCAGTTTTTTTCTATTTCTTACGGCTTACCAGTTATGCAAAAATCATTCAGAATGATGAGGTCTTTAGGGGCTATTTCCAGAAAATTCAAGGTATACACTTTATTTGCCACCTAAGTAAGTTTAATATATGGCATTTTAACCATTAAAGCCATTTTTAAGAAAGTAAATTTTTTCCAAAATATTCGATTGAGCTAGAGGCATTTTCTTGAAAATTTTAATGGCACAGTTTTTGAAGATGCGAAATTATCAAGTTTGGTACTTAATAGAAGTTTGATTTTGAGTTATGTTATACAAACACAAGGACTTTTTTGCAAGAATGCTTTCTTAGATTCAGTGGACCCTAAAGCGTGTATTCCCAGTGAAATGCTGGTATTAAATGTTTATGGTATTTGGTACTTCCTCTACCTATATATTATGTCCTATGTATAGAAAATAGAAAGTTATAGTTTATTAGTATTTTTAAAGCTTATTTTTAATATTTCTGCTAATATAGGATAAAATATAAATGTCCTGTTATTTATGGACGCTCTTTAAGACCGCTTAATTTTGCTCAGAGGCCTCTCTATCAGGCTTGAGGTTCTTTTACGTGCCGTAAATCTACGACACGGGACCAACGGCTTTACTTCCCTTCCGAAGGAAGCCATGCTAAGGATTTTTACACCGAAACAGTCCATCCTCCTCCGCCGGGTTTGAACCCGCGACCTTGGGTGTATGAAGTTAGCATGGTAACGATCACACCACGGAGGGCGACTGATCTAGGATAAATATCTTAAATATGACACTTAATTTAATGCTTTAAGTTAACACAATATGGATATTTTTATCCTATTATTCTCCGGAAGGACGCGAAATTTCGTTAATTTATGCCAAAAATTACATTTAATTCAAAGGAATCGACAAATAAAAATACAAGGAAAGAGAGTTTGAAATTATGGCGCTAAAATTACACTTTTTTTGATTTTATCTGTTTAAAAACATTGGACGCATGTAATATAAGCCGTCCATCTTTCTGTGTTATTCTACAACTAATTTGACATTTAAAGACTCCTAAGGCCTCTCTCGAATGGTTAGTTCTCTTTAACACTGCAAAAACATGGTTTTTTACAATTTTGCAGGAAGTTAAGCTTAGAGGCAGAATTTAAAACGATGTATGAGATGATCTTAAAGGTGGTTCTGTTATTAAAGCAACATAGAATTTAACCCTCAAAATTCATAAATGTGATTCTCGTATTGTCCACTAATTTTATAAAGTCATTCAGAATGAGGAAGATTTCTCAGGCTATTCCATATAAGTCGAGATCTAAATTATATTTATCGTTAGACATCTTAAAAATACAGCTTTTTCATTATACTCGTTCAGAGATATTTTGAGAAAATGTTTTACTTGTTTTTCATAGATGTATGTGCTAAAGTAAAACATACAGCATGCTTCATATCTTTAAATTCACTTAGATCTTTAGCATTTCATAGTAGGACTTTGTGTATCTAACAATGCAAATAGATAGTAGAGAAACTACGATACCAGAACCTCGCTGGAAATACATGTTTAGAGCACCCCTGAAATCGTGAAGAAAACTTTTAGAAGCGCGCGCATGTGTAGACAGCATAGCTGAAAAATGAATTTGTATGTAATTTCAGTATCTTCTAAGAATGCCATACTAGGATTTTTCAGAACCCCCCAACACCCTTTATATGGAACATTTTTAGAAATTGGAAATATTCTAAATTTTTGGCGATTTTTATAAAAATAAAGTATATTTATAACACACATTTTGTTTGTGATGAAGGTATCTCTGAATACCTGTTCTTTTTTGTATAGCTGATAAACCGTAAGAGATAGAAAATAACTTACAACACACACACACACACACACACACACACACACACACATATATATACCTTTCTCATTAAAACACAATTTATGTTATATGCATTTTGGTAGAGTTTCTGAGATATTCTTTATTAATGGTTTCAGTTTTAAACTACTTAAAGCTTTGTCAATCGGGAAGTCACCTTTCATTCCGTATCCCTTTTTGTACTTTTGGCCATGGAAAGAGAATCAGCTTTTAATTGCTTTACATAGCGACCAGCTTTTAAACAATTTGAGTATTTCCTTGTTTTCCTTTCTGCTTACTAATGTTTATCACTTGATAAAAGAATAATCTTTTGTAAGAATAGTTTCTGGGACAGGCAGAGAAAGTGATGTGAGTGGTAGCAGCAGATTTTAAGGTCGTACTCCCAATCGTTGCAAATGCGAAGTTGAGGTTAAATATTGTACAATTTATCTCCTGTTACAAAACTAAGGCTAGATAAGACGAAGGTGTCACTAACTGAGATTACAATTAAACATCTCTAAAGCGAGATAAAGATTTTGAAACTTTGCTAAATAAAAGTAATTTTGCAATGTTGTAGTGCACTAGATCACAGTAGTATTTCTCCGTCCGTAAGGTTTTTAGCTGGAATAAACTCTAAGGTGGCACTTCAAATTAGGCTTGGAATATTTATTGTTAAGATCCTGAAAAGAAAAGTCAAGTCAATAGGCTCAGCATGTCTTTCGGTTAGATAATTACTTAAATGAGCCTTTAAAAGAAAATGTTTAAAGAAAACGGTAAAAAACTCTTATTATTGTTGTTATTATTATTATTATTATTATTATTATTATCCCTTATTTTATAAATTTGCATATAGATTTATAGAATAATCTATATTAATATAATACCTAAGCCGACTTAAGTGCGAAGAATGTTTTGAAAAGCAATAAAATTATTTAATGTTTGCTTTCTTCAGCACATATTACAATGTGCATATAGTTAGAAAAGACAATGTGTTGTACCCCACCCAAAAATTCGCTCCAAGATTTCTCTGGAAACATGTTTTGAGAACACAATGAATCAAAACATAAAGTTCTAGAAAAAGGTGCGTGTGTGTGTTTGTGGACAGCATAACTCAAAAGTGAAAAGTCTGAAATACCAAACTTAAGTATCTTCCAAGAAAGCTCACGAAAACTTTCAAGAAAATCACCCCACTCCAAAGTACCCTACACATGGAACATTTTTCGTCATTTTTTATTTTTTTAAAAATGGCTCTAAGGACTTTGATTATAAAGCCACATATATTACATATATTTACATGGCAAATAAAATGTATATCCTGAATTTCTTGATAATAGCCCCATAAGCGCTCCTCATTCTGTATTACGTTTTTATAAATGATAAATCGTAAGAGTACTTACAAAAATTTACATCTTGTTAAAACACAAAATTTGTCACATTCTTTTTTTGTGGAGTTAACTATTTCCTAAATATATCTTGTTATTAGTTATTATATATTAGTTATTAGTTTCAGTTTTAAACTACTTAAACTTTCTTCTAACGGCAAGTTATTTATCGTTTCATATATATTTTATTTTACTCCTGGCCTTAGAAAGAGAAACAAATTTCAAGGAAAAATACGAGCGACAAATTTTAAAGCATTTGACTATCGCTTTTCCCTTGTGTATTCCTATATTTCTCTTCCAATTATACGTAACTAAGTATTAAGATCGTTAATGTTTATCTTAATGTAGATAAAATAACAATGTTTGCAAGATTTGTTCATGTTTAGAACAGATATAGGAAGCCATAAGAATAAAACGTATCAGAGTTTTACTTTCTCTGCATATAAAATGTACATAGTATATAGAGCAAGTATTGTATTCCACCCAAAAATTCTATTTAAAATCCGTTTAATACCAAACTTAATATTTAAGTTCAGTGTCTTCCAAGGATGCGGCAGGAGGATTTTCAAGAAAATCCCTCTACCCCAACTACCTTTTACATGGTAAAAAATTCGAAAATTGTTATTTTCTCAAAAATGGCTCTACCGATTTTGATTAAAATTTGCTATATTTAAGATATTTACAAGTCAAATGAAATGTATATCTTGAATTTTATGAGAATAGCTTCTAAAGACTTCTTTATTCTGGATGATTTTTGTTTTAAAGACTGAATAGCTAGTTAATCGTAAGAGGTAGACAAAGACGTGCTCAACAAAAACTGTACAGTTCCTTGAGACACACAATTTATGGAATATACCTTTTTTTCGTGAGGTTGATCGTTTTCGAGATATACCTTGTTATTGGTTTCAGTTTTAAAATACTTAAAACTTTTATCATACAGGAACATGTCAACTCCTGGCCGCGCAAACAAACAGATTTCAATCCCTAGCAGCCACATTTTAAAACACGTGACTGTATTCTCCTCTTATAAGGAACGGAATAATGAGAGCGTTTCTGTTAATGTTTTTCTGGATTTGCATGAAATAGATGGAAGAATAAGCTTACTAACAATAATTTGTTACAGAGATGTAGAGAAAGTCATGTGAATGGAACATATTGGATTTTTAATGACCATAATGGAGTCAAAGTTTATTAAATTAAACATTTCGAAGGAAATTACACTGTTGTGATTTAGGATTATGCCACCCAGTGTATACATATTGGAATTTAAAAATCTGATGTGTTCTATTCGCATGACTTTCTCTACATCTCTGCAAAAAAATAATGTTAAAAAGCTTATTGTTCTATTTACTTAATGCCAATCGAAAACAATTAGCAGAAATAGTCTTATTACTTGCTTCCATGTAAGAAGAAATTATATAAGGCAGTACCATAGGTTAAAGTAATAGTCAAAAGCTGGTTGCTATGTGACTGAAGTTCCCTTGTTTGTATGAAAATGAGCTGAAAAAGTTCTGTGTGAGAAAATTATAATTTTTTTAAAGCTGAAACTAAAAACAAGGAATATCTCAAAAACGATTAACTCCATGAAAAAATTCATAGAACATAAATTGTGTGTTTTAAAGTGCTCTATATTTTTATGTGGTAAATTTTTTTCCATCTTTTCGGTTTAGCAGTTATGCAAAATTCCGTAAAATTCGTCCAGAATAAACTAACCTTCAGAGGCTATTCCCAGAAAATTCAAAATACACATTTTATTTTTCAGGTTAATATCTTTAATATACGATATTTTAATCAAAATCGCTACAGTCATTTTTTAGAGAATCAACATTTTCAAAAAAAGTTCCATGTAGACGATAGTTTGGGGTGGGGGAATTATTCTCATAATATTCGTTTCGTATCCCTGGAAGATACTAAACTTAAACACCAAGTTTGGTATTTTACCGACTTTTCGTTTTTGAGTTATCGTGTTCACAGACACTCGGACACACTTTTATTGGATACAGGGGATCCTAAAACATATATTTCCGGTGAAATCTCGGTATCGAAGTTTTGGTGGAGTGTAATACCTTTTCTATACACTATATACATAGTACGTGTAGAGAAAGTAAAAATTTGGAAAACTGATATAGCTATGGAAATACCTCGGATTCAAAATTGAAGCCTGGAAGCGCATGTGGTAGCTCTTTGGATTCATGTCAATTGACACCTCTAGCTGACAATATCTCGAACGTTAACACATCATTGTTCTTTTTATGACTGTTTCCATTGACTGCAGCTAGTGTGTAAACCATATCATTAACAGTAAAGCTTTATGATTCAAATGAGAATACTTTTGCAAATGTTTTCCTTTGCGCTAATATTCGTATCAATTTCCCTGCAGCCTTTGAATAAAAATCCTTTTGACAAGGCATTTTATATTCCGCGGTGGAAACATCCTATTATTTACATAGGACTACAAAGAGCCATATCATTATTTTCTCGCTTCACTGGGTAAACGGACATCACGTTATCGACAGGACGTGAACGCAAAAACGACCCCGATTGGTCAAGAAATGTAGCTAGCAATTTTAGAATGTATAAATATTTATGTAATGGAATTGTTTCCTGATGCAACAAAAAGAGAACGCATTTAAAAATCGGAGCTATTTTCAGAGGGGGAGAATTCTTCAATGTTACCCTTCAATTATTATTGTTTGGGTTCTGGACCAGGCAGAGCGTGCTACGCTTAATAACCCGTGAAGCAGAGTTTTATCGTTCTTTGTGACAGCCGATGTTCCCCTGGTTTGCCCATCTAATACAATATGTTTATCACCACGCTGCCACTGTTGCTAATGGCTGTTGTGACGTTTAGAGCTTCTAAATCGATGTGTTTAGCATAAACAGCTTCCTTCCAATGCTGTCTCTCGATTTTACGCATGCGCCAACTTGGTGAGTCAGCCGAAGTTAACTAAGCGTAGTGAAAAGCCAGAAAAACAAATGAAGGAGCAAGGGAATGTAAACATTGTTTTTCGTTTGAATGAATTCGGAATATTTAACTAACCAAAAGAACAAACACTTTGAGTGCAGATGCTCCAATTCATGAGAATTTAAATCATTCTCTTCGAGATGAAGGGGCAGAACATAATTATTGTAATCTTAAGCAGGCTTAAGATGAAGAACTAAAAAGAGGATTTTTCGGGTTTTGTTCCTTTCCATTGCGGAGGACCCTACAGGTAGTTTCGACAAGGTTTCTTCATTTACATTTCTAAAGTTGATGCTGCAATTTACGTTGGCAGATTATTTACAGACAAAAAAAAATCTGTGTTCACACGACCTTCTCTACTATCCTGTAACAAACTGTTCTTTCAAAAACGTATTACCTTCCCACTTAGTAAATAATATACAGGTAGAGAAGGCATTGCACTCCACCCTCAAATTCGATTCTGAGATTGCACCGGAAATGCACGTTTAGGATCCAAAATAAGCATTTTTGGGAAAAGGTCCGTGTATGTGTGTGTTTACAGCCACGACAACTCAAAAACCAAGACTGGTTAAAATGCCAAACTTGGTGTCTAAGTTTAGTTTCTTCCAAAGATGCGACACAGAGATAATAGGAAGAATCACCCTCCCCAAAACTACACCTTACATGGACAAATTTTCAAAAGAAATGATTTTCTTAAAAATACCTCTCACAATTATGATTCAAATACCGTGTATTAAAGTTATTAACATGATAAATAACATGTTCATCTTAAATTTTCTAGGAACAGCCTCTGAAGACCTCTTCATACTCTAGAAAGTTTGCTAAACTGTGCATAGCTGGTAAACCGTAAAATATAGGCAAAAACTTGCTACACAAAAAAGAAGATATTGTTAGAACAAACAATTTATTCTTACATATTTTTTCGTAGAACTAATATTTCCTAAATATTTCTTCTTATTGGTTTAAGTTTTGTAATGCTTAAAGTTTTCTCTAACCCTTGGAAGATTATGAACTTTTTCGCTTATCTTCTTCTAGTTCAGAAGATTCTGAACCAAGTTTCTAAGTTACGCTATTCACAGACATACAGACACATACACACGTACATGTACCATTTTCTAAAAACGCTTTTATGGATTCAAGGGTCCTCAAAACATATATTTTCCTGTAACATCTCTGTATCGAAATGTGGGTAAAATACCATATCTTCTCTATTATATGTGTTGTGCATACGTGTTTGAGAAAGTAAAAATTCACCAACTAATGTATAAAATATACCTGAAGAATAATACAAATCTAAAACTCAGATAAAACAATTTGTACTTATAACGATTTTAACGGCTATTAGTAACCATATATGTTATTTCAATCTGAAATAAGTATTGATATATTGTTTTTAAAGGTACTTTTGTTTTAGATTTACTTTCACACACAAAAAACGAATATGTAACGGGAATATTTCAGTGGCTCCTTCTAAGTAAGAACCTTCTAAATTTGTTTTTTACAGCTACTTTTACAGCTACAGAATATGTGTTGAATTTGGTTGGAATTTGTAATAGTATTTTCAGTACGTGGGACTTTAAAATAGTTGTGAATAATTCAAAACAAGTTAATGGCTTAATATAATAGTTTTGTAATGTTTATAAAAAGCAATGCTTCGTGGGAACAGAGTGGAAAGCATTTTCTCAAACTTCATGTTTGATAGGAGAATAAGAGAATGAACGAGGAATTGCCCGTCCCTAAATCCAACCAATGAGAATTCGGTTACCTAGGGACCCGTACACCGAACATGAGAGCCTGCAGAATATCATACTAGAACAAAGAAGACAGTTATCCACTCTGAATGAACGAACAAGAAACCATTTCCAATTTTGAGGAGTGCTTTTAAATCTTCGCTTCAGTGAAAGAAGTCCCTTGGAGAGTTGATGGTACATTAGCAGGAAACAAAGAACAAAAACAAGGGTTATGAAGAGGGTTACAGTAACATCATTGCTATACGTAATAGGCCGGCTGTTTCCATTTCTTCAGCCTCACGGTACTTGAGTCTTCATCTCCAAATGGCAAATCAGGAGGAAACACTGAAGTTGAGCTTTTGGTGTTTTTATAAAGGGAGGGAGGGAGCTGTGCGCTCGCGCGGTTCATGTTGTGTTGGGGACGCTATTGATGACAAGGATCCTTATATATGTACTTCTGTTACACTTGAGGTAATAACTCTTCCAGTGGCGGAATGGCTAATATCTGATCAACACGATATCGAGGGAATATGGAAAATAAACTGTTTTTCTAATGAAAAGATATCTGAAGTGTTCCTTTCACATAAGTTTCTCTAGCAGATCCACAAACATAATGGTAATCGAGATAAATATAAAAGAAATTATCTTATTATTGCTTCTTTGTAACTAGAAGGGAGATATAGAAATACACTAACTAAAGGGATAGTCATATATATTTTTTTTAAAAGCCGGCCACTCTGTGAAACAATTGAGGTTTGGTTCGCTTTGCATGGTCCTGTTTGAGAAAAGTTGGTATTTCAAATTTGAAATCAATATCAAGGAATATCTCGTAAATGATCAGCTCTACAAGAAAAATGTATATGACATAAATTATGTATTTTAACAAGACCTACATGTTCTGTACAGTGAGCTATTTTCCTATCTCTTGTGGTTTAACCGTTTAGCAAAATTCTGCAAAACTGATCCAGAATTAAGAGTTTTAAGAGGATATTCCTAGCAAATTCAAGATATACATTTAATTTGTGATGTAAATATGGTATTTTAAGCAAAACCGTTTAACATTTTTCGGTGGAAAACAAAATTTTTAAACATTTTTCCATGGAAAGGGTATTTTGTGGTGGGGGAATTTTCTTGAAAATATTCGTGTCGCATCCTTGGAAGATACTAAACCTAAATACCAAATTTGGAGTTTAACCTAAATTTAGTTTTTGAGCACGCACACACATACATACAGCCCTTATTCTAAAAGCGCTTTTTCCTTTTTGCGCTCAGCGGATTTAAAAAAAATGATTTTTCCGCTGAAATCTCGACATCAATTTTTGGGTGGAATACTCCAGTTACATTGTATAGACATATGTACTATGGAATTTAAAACTTAGGCACAGAACGATGTGAAAACATTTCAACTCTTAAATATGTCGATATTATTGTTATTATTATTGTTGTTGCTATTGTTGTTTATATTATTGGTATTATTACTATCATTATTGTTATTATTATAATCATTATTGTTATTATTATCACTATTGTTGTTATTATAATTATTGTTATTATTATTATTATTATTATTATGATTATTATTATAATTATTTCTTCTTATTTATTATTTTTTATTATTTATTACTTTTATTATTATTTTTATTATTATTATTCATTATTATTATTCATTATTTTTATTATTATCATTCATTATTTTTATTTTTATTATTCATTATTTTTATTATTATTATTCATTATTTTATTATTATTATTATTCATTATTTTATTACTATTATTATTATTCATTATTTTATTATTATTATTCATTATTTTATTATTATTAATTATTTATTGTAATTATTATTTATTATAATTATTATTATAATTATTTTTATTAATATAATTATTATAATTATTTTTATTAATATAATTATTTTATTATTATAATTATTTTTATTATTATTATTATTATGATTATTATTATTATTATTATTTTGATTATTTATTATTATTATGATTATTTATTATTATTTCACGTTAACTTCATCTCGCATTTAACCCAATAAAGAGCGAAATTACGGGTTCGACTAAAGTTGTATAATAATGACGTTTGAAAAGAACAACAGAAATTCATCTGGAATTTAGGTTAGGCTAGACACAAAGAGCAGAATAAAGCTGGCAGACCATTACAAGCCCATCACACCTCATAGAGAAGGCCATGATAACACTGGGATACATACAAATTGAAAGCTTGTCTTTGCGTAACAGGAGGCGGTTGAAATGCCGTCTGCGGCACACAAAAGCTTGTGGAATGGAAACAAAGGCTGTAAATGCTCCACTGTTCTGTGGACAAAGGTACTAATGCTGCCATAATCCGCAGACACGACCGGCACCTCTAGTATGTCGCCGTCCGTGAAAACTACATATCTGCACTAGAAATTAAACCTCTGATATTTCCAAATGCTCTCCTCGTTTTACTGCAGACATTCACTTTATACATAAATTATTGGCAGGTTTTATTTTCGAGGGACAGATACATATTTAATGTAACTATGCTGGAGTATCTGGAAATAAAAGTTTATAGTGGAGTTGTTGTTCGTGTATAATACATGAGTACCGCAATGTATTGCCACTGCAGTTTGTTTCACAGAACATTTCATTACATCAACCTTGTTTTCGGGAGAAGAATAATACAAAAGGGTGATTTTAAACTCCTTGACAAAATACTTTGAAACAACAAAAAGTTCACGAAGCTCTGTATAATTTTGTGGCTTTCTTTTTATTTTCTCTAGCTCGTATGCACAATGTTTATAGCAGATAGAGAAGATACTATTTCACCCAAAAATTCGATACCGAAATGTCACCCAAAATACATTTTTGGGGCCCCTAAACGCCCAAAAATTATTTTTATTTTCTTAGCACGGAAGTACACTGTATATAGCAGTTAGACAAGGTAGCTGCATTCCACTCAAAAATTCTATATCGGGATTTCACCAAAAATATATTTCAATAAAAAGAAACATTTTTAGAAAAATGTCCTGTGTGTCTGGACAGCATAACTCAAAATGAAAACCTCCTTAAATACAAAACAGCATCTTCCAAGGATGCGGCCCCAAAAAAACCCATTCCCGAACTATTCACTAATATCAGAGATTGCTAAACCGTAATATTATTCAAAAGCTTTCCAAACATTAATGTAAATCTCGTTAAAACACACAATTTTTGCAATATAGTCTTTTCCTAGAGTTAATCATTTCTAAGATATTGCTTTTTATTGGTTTCAATTTTAAAATATTCAGATTTTTCGGATACGGTAAATCGTCCGTCTTTTGTTTTACTCCTGGCTGCAAAGAAGCGAATTATAATGAAAATCGTATAACGATATCTTTTAAAATATTTGACGATTACTTTAGCCTAGTGTATCCCTCATTTTCTTCCTACTTATAAGGAACTACACAATATTTCTGCCCCCCCCTCTCGGTAGTGTGGGGTAGAATTGTCGCTATTGAGAAACCACGGAAGAAATCCACTCGCCATTGAAGATGGCTTGCCACAGACACAAGCGAAACGTCAGGTATACAAGAGGAGAAGCCCGTTTAACTATATTGACATAATTAAATAAAGCTTTGAAGAAATAAATCAGTACACATTTTGTTATAGATTCAAAGAGAATTGAAATTGTCAATTAGTCGCCTTAATTCCATACCCACTCTTTCCATGCTTACTATACGTAGTAGAGAAAGTAAGCCATTTGAGCGGTTCTCATTTGTTTTTACTTTCTCTACACGTACTATGTGCATCGTGTATAGAGAATTTATTGTATTGCGCCCGAATGTTTTGAGTCCCCTTGAACCCTCCCCCCCCCTAAAAAATGTATTTTTATAAAAATATGTGTGCGTCTCTGTGAACAGCATAGCTCAAAAACGAAAAGTCTGTTAAATACTAAACTTCGTACTTAAGTTAAGTATCTCTCAAAAATTGGACACAAATATTTTTAAGAAAATCCTCCCTCTCCAAACTATCCTTTACATGGCAAATTTTCGAAAATTTTGATTTTCTCAAAAATGGCTCTAACGATTTTGATTAAAATACCGCATATTAAAAATCTGCACATGACAAATAAAATGCATACCTTGAATTTTCTAGGAATAACCTCTGAGGATCTCTTTATTCTGGATAAATTTGACTGAATGTTGCTGTGGTAAGCCATAAGAGATAGACGGAAACTTCATACACAAAAAAATGTATATATCATTAAAACACATAATTTATGTCGTATACATTTTTTCGTGGAGTTTTACCGTTTCTGAGATATCCCTCATAATTGGTTTCAGCGTTAAAATATTGTTACTTTTCTCATACGGAAACTTGTCAACTCCTTATTATACAAAGATCTGAATTTCAATCACATAAATTTTAAAAGATGTTGCTTTAGCCTAATGCATTCCCTTATTTCGCTTCTATAAAAAGCAAGTAATAGGGTAGTTCTGCTAGTTTTATATCGATTAACATGAAGTAGAGAGTTATAGAGAGTTGTCATTTGAATGGAATGCATCATGTTTTGTAAGAAAGCAATTGTTATTCAAATAAGCACATTCTTAATTTCGCATTTAACTGATTCACCTCGAAAGTGTTTATAGCAGTTTGGAGATTTCACCGGTTCGTAAAACTTGCTTCTTTGCCTGCACACGGCAGCTCTCCATGGATATGTCTGTATACAGAAAACTGAAGAAATTCAATTTGCGTTGCGCCGTAATTTTGCCGCGCTGCGCTTGTTAAAGCTGAAAGATGGATAGCTGTAGGGTTTGTTTAACGAACTTGGTCTGGGTCGACATTCTATTCGGTTTTATGTCTGCGAAGACGTAAAAGTTGATCTGTATCGGCGTGTCTCCAACGCAACTCACGGGGGGATAGAAAACCATCTTTTACGTGTAATAATAATGAACGTCCGGAGGGAAGGTGAAGTACCAATTAAACCCCGCCATCAAAACCGAAAACGATGTCATATAGTTCCGTGGGGGCTTCCGCAAATGATAGCCCCCTTTTGTGTGTGCGCATATGGGCATGTAGGGGAAGAGGGGAGGGAATGGGACCAAGCGGGGCACAAGTCTCTTCTTCATTAAGATCTTAAAAGCTTTCCTCGTAAATTTGCAGCATAATCAAGTTCAGTGCCTAGCATTCTGCAAAGAACCTGGTCATTTTCACTTATATATATCTAGTTCTCTGGTCAACATAACAGAATTACAGTACCTTTCAAATGGGACAAGGTTTGCTCTCTACGGAATCGAACGGTGCTATCATGCTTTGCCACTTCGCAGATGATCAGGTATTAATGACCACAAATAAATATGATCTTCAGAAGATGTTACATTGTTTAAATAAAATTGCTACTGATTACGGGGGAAAATATCGGTAAATAAATGTAAAACTATGGCTTTCAGAGGAAGAACCAGTCAGATCAAAAATACTAGATAATATAATAATTGAGCAGACAACACCCTCGGACATTTAGGATGTAATGTCTCGTACCCGGGAGAAATTGATATCATAGAGAAAAGAAATAAATTCAACTATATAACAAGCACGCTAAAAAGAACATTAAAAAATAAAGTCCGAAAAGACTTTACATAGTTAAATTATACAAAACCGTGACAGTACTAATTCTGATATACGGATCAGAAACATGGGCATTAATAAAATGGTATAGCACTAAAATACAGACGTCCGTAAGAGTAATAAAATGCATAGAAAACGCAGTCAAGATATCAGCAAAGAATTAATAGAATAAATAAATCATAGAATTGTAAACAATAGACAACAATGGAAAAAGCATGTTCAAAGGATAAATAATAACAGAACAACTAAGACAGCCATATATGATAAACCTAAAGGTAAAAGAAACCAAGGAAGATGGACAGTCCAATTTGGAGCCTAAACGGATTGAAAGTCCAAAACCGTGAAGCAGAAGGTGAACAAGAACAGGAAGCCACTTCTTTACCTTCTGTTTTTTCATATATCTTTCTCTTCTAAAGCAAACAGACCTTTGTAACTGGTAGCCAGGGTAGCTAACCTCAACAAGATCAGTCAGATATTCACCGCAGAGAGCAACGTCAGATAGACTGTCAACCTAAAGTAATCTAATCTAAAGTGAATGTAATTGGTTTTAAAAGCAAAACCATGTTACACTTTATGATTATGAGCATAAACCGTGGATTAGGTCCTTATCAAATAACACATTTATAATACCCTTTTACCACTTGTGACAAATGAAAAATTATAAAATGCAAAATGCACTTTTATTTTTCTTTCAAACCTGAGCTAACAGCGTACTCTCTCCGTTTTGAATGATATCATTTTCTCTCTTTAGAACAAACTCTTTATTACTCTTACACCCAAATATATTTTTACTTTCTCTACACAAACTATGTACATAATGCATAGAGAAGGTATTGTATTGCACCCAAAAATTCAATACCGAGAGATTTCATCGGAAAAATATGTTTTGAGGCCGCCGGAATCCAAAGAAAACATTTTTAGAAAGTGTGTGTGTTTGTGTGTATGTGTGTGTGCAGCATAGCTCAAAAACGAAAAGTCCGTTAAATACCAAACTTATGTTTCCAACTTCCCTTCTAAACCCAGCAAACATAAATAATTCGTGGATTCTAAATTTAAAGCATTCCGAAATACCCTATTCAGTCTTTCAAGGCATTCTTCTGCTTTAAATCAATTATGAAGGCAAAAATTCATCGGATGTAAGTGCTCACACTTGAGATCATTAGGTTATTTGCATTCCTTATTTTTCATCTCTCATTAACAACAATTAAAAACATTGAATTATCCAAAAGATGGTACTGATTATTCTGTTAAGAGTCTTTTTTTTTTTTTACTTTCTGTATACGTACTATGTACATAGTGTATAGAGAAGGTATTGCACTCGAAACAAAAATTCGATACCCAGATTTCACCGGAAATATATGTTTTAGGGTCCCCGGATTCTAACAAAAAAAAACATTTTCAGAAAAAGGTCCGTGTGTGTGAGTGTGCGTGTGTCCGTGTGTCTGTGAACACGATAACTCAAAAACGAAAAGTCGGTAAAATACCAAACTTAGCATTTAAGTTGAGTATCCTCCAGGGATGCCACACAAAGATTTTGAGAAAAATCCCCCGCCCCAAACTGCTCTTTAATGGAACTTTTTTCGAAAATTTTGATTTTCTCAAAAATGGCTCTAACGATTTTAATTAAAATATGATATATGAAAGATATTTACCTGACAAATAAAATGTGTATCTTGAATTTTCTGGGAATAGCCTCTGAAGACATCTTAATTCTGAATTAATTTTGCGTAATTTTATATAACTGGTAAACCGTAAGAGACAGACAAAAACTTACAGCATAAAAATGTAGAGCTTGTTAAAACACACAATTTATGTTATATGCATTTTTTTCTGGAGTTGACTGTTTTTAAGATATTCCTTATTATTGATTTCAGTTTTAAAATACTTATACTTTTTTCCATACGGGAACTTGTCAACACCTGGCCACGCAGAGAATCGGATGTATATACCATAGCAAGCACATTTTAAAGCATTTAACTGTCGGTTTAGCCTAGTGTGTCCCCCTTATTTCCCTTCTACCTATAAGGAACTAAGTAATAAATCCGTTTCTTCTGATGTTTATCTCGATTATAATCAAGTAGATAGAAGAATAAACTTATTCACAATTCCCCAGAATGTGTATAAGTATCTATTGAAATATTACAAAGGATAAAATTATCCTAACAACAAAAGTAATTTTTCAAAAAATATACTTATATGAAAGAATGATTAATCTTAGAGATTAAATTTTCTAACCTTTTAAAAAATATAATATTTCAGTAATTAAAGCTATTGAAATATCTCAGTTTAAAGTCTTGTGTGTGCTTCAAAGCTACAATTCAGAAACTGTGAACCAATTTTCTCAAAGTTTGAGGCACATGGGACGTTTTGATTATTCAATATAATAATACAATCATAGTAAAGCTTTCAGAAAAGTCTATACAGAAATATAACTTCTTGAAATTTCTTTGTGTCCCTTAACCAACAAGAGTAAAATTATTGAAGGTTTCAAAAAATATGGTTTATAAAATAATGTTATGCAGTTAAGATGATAACTTAAATGATAAAGGAATAATGCAAATATAATAACAAAATTTAGTTTATAATTAACTTTTATTTATCTCAGGACTAAAATTTTACATTTATGCCCTTCTTCCTTTCATGCTTCCAGTCATTATGTCCTCAGAGGAAGAGTTTTATCATTGCCTAGGGTAAACAATGTATTGTTTGTGACACATAGGTAAATTACTGTAACTGGCAAAATACGTTAAAAAGCACATACCCACAAAGGCACACACAAATAAATAAATAAATAAATACTAGTTTTTATAGTGCTAATTATGCCATAATATAAACAAAAATATTTTATAACCTAGCTTTCTATCGAAACTTTTTATGCCGTTGTATTTATTTGGCATTTAGTCATTTATTGGAACATTACAAGGGCAATAGGCATGTCACTATTATTTATTCCATAATGGCAAAATATACGCTTTGCAATTTAGATGCATTAGAGCCGTATATTCGAACCCTAGGGGATGCACTGATTTTATTTGACATCCTAGTAACTTCATTCTAATAATTAAGATTTTTCTTTTATGTTTTGTATTAGTCCTGCTATTACAAAAATCTTGAGAATCTTCAAATGTATTACATATTTGGAAGGGCATGTCAGTCATTAGCATTAGTATAAGCATATTTATGCATGTAATAGCTGATATGGCGATATGAGATAGGTTGTACAATAGAGTGCTTGAGTGAAAGGACTATAGAAGGCTACATGCCGCAGGCAAACAGACCACAAAGACGTGCGGAAGTTCCTAACGGTTCCTCAGCACGAAGATCTGTCCTATTACCGAAGCTGTCAGAGAAGGCGATGAAAGACCCATCCAACCAAGCAGTTCTCTAGTGTCCACAGAGAATATGTCATCTATCCGGCACTGTCATACACAAAATTATAAGCACACCTAAGTTATGAAAAGAAACGAGGGAAAAGAAATTGTGGTAGCTAAGACTTAACTCCAGAATTCGCCTACCAACCAGCGAAACCACGAGAAACCCAAGGTCAGAGTGGGTACTTGACGAGAATCTAGCTCAGGATCTTCGAATATGAACTTAATATTATACTTCGGCAGCCAACTCGTTGTTGGAAATACTGTTAGAAGTGCACATTTTGAAATGTAAATCATTTCAATAATTACGAAAATAATGAAAAATGTCTTAACATGTGATAAATATTTATAGACTTCATACACATAGTATTGGAGGTAAACTAATATGGAAAAAATATAAAAAATACATAAATTCAAATTGTTGTAACAGTATTACTGGATTAATTATCATTATCACTTAAGTTTTGTTATACTAATAAATACAATTCAAATTAAAGAAACCAAAAAAAACATTAAAGAAGGATTTAAATCATTCTTTTGGAATCTAGCACAATCATTACATTTTTTATTATGTTCAATCAGGAATACCGTCTCCTAGGATTTTAGTGAAATTTGGGTTATTGTTTGTAATACTATATCCATTAAAATGAGAGAAATATAAACTCTGTTAAAGTGTTATATCTCAAACACATAATAATTGTAACCAAACCTGTGAAAATAAAAATGAAGTAACATTTTCACTTACGACTGCGTAGAAAATAGACGAAAATATTTGCCTTGCATTTTTAAATAACTGATAATATATATATATATATATATATATATATATATATATATATATATATATATATATATATCGACCTAAAATAGAATTTAGACACTTGTATTTCTTTAATATTTGCATATGTTACCTTTTTACTTAATGATGGTGGAATCTAATATTATGAAACTTGTCCCATAACTTAGATGTTGTTTGGGTACCATATTATGCGATAGAAGCATAACTTTCTTTAAAAGAAGAGGTGTTTTAACATAGCAAGAAGTCAATAATCAAAGTGTCTTTAATGTTATTTATTGCTTCTTTTGTTACATTATGAACTTTATTAACATAGCCTCTCAAAATATTTTGCCAGTTAAGGAGTATTTCTTAATTTGTTAACTTGTCACATTTAATAAGTTATACCGATTTCTTTTATTATTATTATTATTACTATTATTATTACTATTATTATTATTATCATTATCATTATTATTCATGAACAAGTAGTAGAATAAACCTTTAGTTCGATCTCATAACAGACAAAAATATGACATATAAGTTTGTGTAGAGTTAAAACTTTCATTGCCTTTTTATTTTAATGTGAAAGTTTACTACCGGTGCTTAAAGCACCACATGGAATATACATTGAACAGAAAAAGAGATAAGGAGATTGAGTCAGGGAGAGAAAGTACGAGATGGAGTGTTTGTGTGTGAGTGAGAGAGAGAGACAGAGAGGAGATGGAATGGGAGTGAGAGAAAGCTGTAGTTGTTGTTAGAACTTGATCACCAGTTTGGTGTTACATATCATTTCATATTCCTTTAGATTTGATCTACAAGGGTTATTATTTATGTCTTTATTTCATTTATTTACTGGCTGCCTACCCCGGCTTCGCATGAGATAAAATTTTAATGAAATAATTTGGCAACACTTTATTGTAATGCCTTGTAATGTACAATTTTCCTTCCGGAGAGAAAAAAATAGCACCGATAGTTTGCCGACTTTCGAGCACGCAACTTACAACATGCGAAAAACACAATTCAAGGTATATTACAAACACTTCTAACGATTGATCTTGGAATTTATTGTCATTGCGAATGCAAGGCACGCTTAAATTCAAAAGGAAAGTTGGTTGACATTAGTGGTATTCTTGGAATAAGTATATCCTCGCCTTTGAACTTTCCTGTTATAGTAACTTAAATCAAAATTGTCATAATTTTTTTAACTGAGTTTTGTTACGCTGCATAATTTCGGCTGATTGATATTGCGTAGTACAATTATCACCGAGTCAACCTTGAGCTGTAAATTGTGTGGCGGTAATCCTGGCAAATCCAATGAATTTAGTTAGATAATTGACGACTTCATTTGGTAATGGAATTGATCGACTTAAATCAATGCATTTATTTATCAATTCTACCCTGAATTTTTACATTCAAATCATCTACATCTACAAGTTGATGCTAAAATGGCTCATTTGCTCAACCAATCACAGTTTTTGTAATTTGAACCAATATTTTGAAACACTTTCGCCTTATTTTAAACAATATGAGTGAGCAAAGGACAGTTAATATATAAACATTTATTTCAATTTCACTGCTGCATTGCGTCATTGAGTCGATAAACTGATGTGTTACTTTAACATTGAATGGGAAGGGAAAAATATAGCAGTACTACGACCATTTAGGAACAAATAAACGTGATACCACTGCCATCTGTTGCCTACTAACCGAAATGCGCTCGTTTGGCAAGGTTTTTATTCATATTTTGAGATTTTAAATACATTCGTATATGTTGTAGTTTAATCTCGTTTAACCCCACATACATCTTCTGAGAATAAGGGAAAATCCCAAATTAACCTTATCCGGGTAATCTCCCTAATCAAACTTGGACCCCTTAAATATTAGAAGGGATAATTCTTATTTTTAGAAACAAGTTATTTGTAATTTTATGCCGCATATTAGCAATAACATTAATCATATTTTCAAACTGCAATATTCCGATACAAGTAATTATACTTCAATAAAGTACATATATCATTCTAGCCGTATTGTTATTTATAATAAATAACCCAGAACATGTTATAAAAATGCAGATAAACGTATGAAAGAGACTAGACACAGAGAGAACATAAATAACTTACAAATAGTTTGTAAACATTACAAAAACAGATTTTGTACAACTGTATAGCTTTATTTAATTCACCTCGATCTCCTATAAAGGAATTGCATATTATGAACAAAAAGAAGTTTAGGTCAGTTGTAAACTTTCTGACCTATTGTGAAGCATAAATGTAACAATTCTGTATTTTACCAATGTGCAAATAACTATTTTATGTACGAATTAAAAAGGTCGCGATATGAACATTCTGTTAATGCGACCCAAAACAAGTTATATTGCAAAAAAAAAAGTTTAGGTCAGAATTACCTTATTACTCACACCTTTTATGTAGAGGAAGATTTCTTTCAATCAAAAGATACTAGTAATAATTAAAGTTGGTTGTAAATATAATATAAATAAATATTCTAAGATTGTGTGCTCTAAGAATTGCTTTCTGGATACAGATCTGTAATGTAAATTCTGTAAAGTTGACACCTTTGAACAATTCAAAGTTACTCTATACAAATAAATACATTAATAAATAATTATCATGAATATTCAATATATGTAATTTCTGACTTGGTCTGCTCCAAGAGCTGGACCTTATGTCTAATCTAAAACAGGGTGCACAAACTGCAATGGATATGTAACGTATCTACATTTTAGCATTTAATAGTGTATTGCGTACTAAGAACTATAAGTTATACTTATTAGCTCGAGAATGCATTTGAGATCTGATAAGTAACTTACAGTTCGTAGTTAGCCAATTAATTTTTGAAATACTTGAAAAAACTGTAAAAAAATAATAATAAATCAAAATTGCTGTTCAATATTTTATTAAATATTTAGAAAAAATGAATTCTCAATGTGAACACATGAAAGGCTACATCTAAATTATATGACAAAACCTTCTTATACTCTCTTTTGTTAATGCATTTTTTCACTATATCTTTATTTGAAGTAGGTAGCACATATCCTGATTGTTAGATTATTTGTTTTTGTAGCCAAATTTAATCTTTCTATTTTTGATAGTTATTATCAAGCAGTAAAATTTTACAAAAATGAGCGATATTGCTATTGAAGAAACTTCGGATCTAGCATGTGTCGAAGCAAAGAGATGTTGATTATTTTTGGTAGTGTTTAACACCCACTTTTAGTACTTGTGGCACCGCAGGCGATGACACTGGTGATACATAAAGTGAAGATGGAGCACCAGTGGAATGCGATGGCGTGGGAAACCGGAGAACCCGGAGAAAACCTGCCCCTGTGCCGCTTTGTCCACCATAAAGAGCTATGTTGGTGTTACGTCATTTTCTAATTGTACTGTAAGTATTAATGACCTCTCAAACTCTTACTGAAGTATTTACAGTGCTTTTTGGCATGGCAATTAATAAATTAATTGTAAATATGTGTTCAGAATGATTAACTTACTTATCAAGTATTTCAAAAAATAGTTTATTTAAGGAGGCAAGGTAACAAAATAAACACTGTTGTTCACAAGCTTTACATTTTATTGCTGCATACATTTACTTGAGCGTTTAATTAAATGGAAGAGGACAAAAATTTCACTACGGTGACATTCAAAACACAAGAGAAAGGAAAGAAAAGAACGAAGCCATTTTTCATTATACAATTACACAAAGAAACTGTTAGATTCCATTATATGTGCTTTGAATAAAAATTGTTTGTCGCTAAGGAGAAAAGTCAGTTTTGTTTGCAGACATCATGCCTGCCATGAATTTAAATGGCGAAATGCCGAGTTTATCTCTAACGGTTCACAATATTGTTTCGGACTCCTCCTCTTCTTTCCCCGACCCTCTTCTTACAACTTTAAACGTTTCATGAGTTTTGCCAACTCAATTTCTACTACCCGGTTTGGCCATTTGTCTTTGAAAGGACCGAGCACCAACAACAAGTAGAGAGCAACTATCTCTAAGGACCTAAATACAGCAACATTTTTATCCTGACTTTTAGCACTTCTTAACCTTTCCTTTTTGTGTCGTTTCTCATCTAAGTACGAGGAAAGCTGAAGTGTTTTGTTTTCAAGACAGTAGAAAATATGTTCCAGAATATAAACTGACGATTTTCAATTTATCATGGAAGTTAACTTACAATTCCTTTACTTTATTTATTTATATATACACACACATATATGAGCTGCGTCGTGGCCGAGTGGTTAGACCATTCGCCTCTCACCTACACGGCCAGGGTCTGATCTGCAGCGGCGGGGTTTCTCCGGATTCCCCCGCCATCGCATTCCACCGGTGCTCCATCTTCATTCCATGTATCACCAGTGTCATCGCCTGCGGTGCCATGGTGGTAAAAGCTAGTAAACACTATCAAAACACACACACGCACATAACAAAAGCAACTAATGTTGTACTTTCTCTACATAGTATACATCCTTAGCGCGATGGTAGCGCCGCTGCTTTCCAAGTGGGAGACCTGGGTTCAATTCCCGGTACCTGTGTGGGAAATTTTCTCCCGTGGGAAAACCTGGCTCGGGGTGCACTCAGCCTCGTCCTGGGGGACCAGTTGAGAATCAACTTGATTGAGAAGTAACGGCTCTAGATCGAGAAGACTGCATCAATCGACCGGGAGTGACTCGAGGTGCTGATCACGTCTCACCTTCAGCACTGCACCTTCGGGCCGAGATGGGGGATGCAGCGGCCGGGCGGTAGACCATACTCCCTTGAGGACTTCATGCCATGGTTACGTTTACATAGTATATGGTACTTAGGTAGAGAAGGTATTGTAGTCCACTCAAAGATTCGATACCGAGATTTCATTTGAAATACGCGTTTTAGGATTCCGTATCAAAAAAGAATAATAATTTAATCCCGTATGTGTGTGTCCGTAAGTGTGAACACGATATAACTCATAAACGAAACGTCGGTAAAATACCTTACTTGTTATTTAACTTCTGTAACTGTTAAGCAGGCGACACGAAGATTTTGAGAAAATACGCCCACGTCAACCTGCTGTTTGCATGGAAAACAATTCGAATATTTTAATTTTATCAAAAATAACTTTATCGATTTAAAATACCATTTATAAAATATATTTACATGACAAATAAAATGTATATGTTGAATTTTTTAAGAATAGGTTCTGAAGACATCTTCATTGTGGAGAGTTTTGCTAAATTTTGCATAACTCGTAAACCGTAAGAGACAAAAACTTAATACAAAGCATATGTAGGTCTCGTAATAAGACACAGTTTATGGCATTTATATTTTCTTTTTTCATGGAGTTGATCATTTGTTTTTATCGGTTTCAGTTTAAAATATACTTTCTCATACCAGTTTTTATGAGCAAATATAAATGATTCATTTTAGATAATGATAGCAAAATAAAATAAATATAGATAACATGGAGCAGCAGGAAGTTAGTTACTTCCTGAAACTCCTAGGCGGAGCATAGAGTATCGTTACGATGTTTCCGTGATGAGATTTGAATTTTTAGTTCATGAGTGAGCGAGGGATCGGCTCGTCACTTACAGATGGCACTCTATAACGAAATCACGACTTGCGAAGGCGAATTGGCGGAATGTTGCTCAGGAACCTTCTTCTTTTACGTGCAAATAAATATTACACAGAATTACTGGTTTTATTTCCCTTACGAAGGAAGCCATGCTATGGATTTTTCCATTTCCCTCTGCCTTTGAACCTGTAATCTTTGGTTTTAGAGGCAACATGTTAATCACCACTACGAAAGGCGACATTTAGAAAAGAAGTACACTACAACTGCCGCTTTTATCGAAGACCTGCTTGCCTTAATATTACCTTTCTTTCTGACTAGAAGCATGGCGGATGATAAAAATGACTGTCGAAAATGATATGAAAATCCGCCCCATTTGCGAGGCGGAAGAGTCGTCTTGTCAAGATGTTGGGACAAAGTGCCTACCGCGATCCTTTATTACCGCGAATAGAGAGTTAGCAGCATGTTGGACGCTACTGGCAGACACGGAAGACGCGGACGGGATAGGTAAATGTCTACTTAAGACTAATAATAGGGCAGAGGGTGGGGAGCTATAAGAAGAGTTAAAGAAAAGCGATTACAGTGTTTCACTTAGGCACATATATTTTATGTCAAACATTACGGTCATTGTTTTGTTATGATGTTAGTATTTTGTGTATATATTTCTCTTAAATATGTTGTTTATTATAATAGGGGGTACATTAATGCATCTGAATATGATTTATTCTGTATTGTATATTTCAGTTGAATGTCTTTGTCCTTTTACTTTTGCGCTTACTCTTTTAATTTTTCGTTTTTTAATATTGCTTAATATTTTTACTTTCTGTTGACGGACTATGCCCTTAGGTATAGCGAAGGTATTGCATTGCACCCAAAAATTCGATACCGACATTTCACCGAAAATATATGTTTTGAGACAGCCTGAATCTAAAAAAAGCATTTTTAGGTAAATATCCATTTGTTTCTGTGTGTGTGTGAGGGTGGGTGGTGGGGCAGCATATCTCAAAAACGAAAAGTCCGTTAAATACACAAATCGGTATTTAAACCCAGTATCTTCCAAGGATGCGACACGAAGATTTTCAAGACCCCACCCCCACTTCCAACTACCATTTACATGGAAAGATTTTCGAAACTTTTTATTTTATAAAAATGGCTCTAACGATTTTAATTAAAATAGCACAATTTCAAGATATTTACATTACAAATAAAATATATATCTTGAATTTTCAGGGAAAGGTTACTGAAGCCCTCGTTATTCTAGATGAATTTTGCTGGATTTGGCTTAACCAGTAAACGGTAAGCGATAAACAAAAACTTACCACACAAAACATGTAGTGCACGTTAAAATACACAATTTATGTTGTATACATTTTTTCGTGGAGTTGATAATTTTTAAGATATTCTTTGTTGTTGGTTTCAGTTTTGAAATATTTAAAACCTTTCACAAACGGTAATTTTTCAACTCCTGGCAATGCAAAGATACCGGTTACATCCTTATGGCAATCAGCATTTAAAATATTTGATTATCGTTTTAGCCTCGTTTATACCTTTACTTCCCTTCTATTCGCAAGAAAGCATTTCTGCTAATGTTTATTTGAAGAGGAAGAATGCACTTTTTAACAATAATTTGTTACAGAGATGTAGAGAAGGTCATGTGAATGAAAACACCGGGTCTATGGACCCGTCCGATTGATCAAGATCAATGGATACATAATTTTGTTTCAATAAATACACTTATTCATTATTACGTTCCTCTCTTCTACCATGACCCATTTTTATCCAGATGTCTGTGAGCTTATTCGCTGAGTTCTCCAGCTATCCATTTACGTTTTCTCTCTATATCTATGGGTACATCTGTCTACTTGGTTTCTTGTGCCCCAGAGGTGCTAAACCTCTGATTTATTTCTCCAGTAGCTGCGCTCTAAGACAGACAATTGGCAAGCTCCAGGAAGGTGGAAATTGAAACAACAATGAAGGGGATGAGACCAGGCCGCCACTGAGGCTCCCAGGAGAAAGAACACCAGACAATGGCAAAGAGGGAACAGGGTTAAATGGCGACTCGCGGCAAATTTATGTCCTCAATTACATACTTGTCCCCTTCTTTTTTTCTATGTGCCGCGTGCCTGTGAAAAACCCTACTTCATTCCCCCTGCGGCGAACGTAGCAGTGATTTTCCTTGTAGCTTCTGTTTTGTTCAATGGCATCTTGTTTGATGTATATAGTTCTCCCTAAGTTACGTAATTTTCACTGTAGGGGCGCTCTTGTCCTAGCATGGGTCCCTATAAAACGTTTATTGTCACTTATGTGTGCACAAGTTGAAGGATGATAAAACGTAATTTGTCTTCTCTCAGATTTGATAAGAGAAACTTGTTGCCTTCATATTGTCTGTCTTTTTGTTACAATAACATAAAATTCTGCCAGAGGTATTCCAATAAGAAACACTGCCGTTGTACAGCCAGTAAATGGAATCATGTCGCTGTATAAAAAAGGCATTCAAGTGCGAAACAGAACATTAAATTTACTCTTCTGTCTCTAAGATAACACGATAGAAACTGTATTACATAAATTAAAAATAATATTAGACTTCAAAATTAATCTCGCTCGGTATTTAATTCCTTTTTTCACACAAGCCAAGGATTTGGATAGGTAGTGTCAGAATGAAAAATTCAATGCCATAGCTGCGATTTGAACAACGGATCTCCCGGTTTTTAGCCGGTTGTTCTACAACTGAACTACCATGGCAAAATGCCGGGACGGCATTAAATTTCTCAGCTGACTCGAGTTTTCCGATAAGGTGATCTCAAATTATTTTTGGGATGACAACCCAATGGCGACTCACGATGTCGTAAGTACTTTAAGTCCCAGGATTCATAGCACTGCCAACAATTATGGTCAGTTGGTGTTTGTTTAATTATATCTTCACACAATCCGTGTGTAGGACAGGAGTTGGGTAAGTAGAGTCAGACCGAACAATTCAATGCCATAGCCGGGATTTCAACAACAGATCTCGCGGTCTCTATCCGGTAGCTCCACCACCGAGCTACCTGGGTTGTTATCTCAAAATAATTTGAGATTACCTTTTGTATCCCAACACATATGATCTCTGGTCTTAGGGAATAACCGCATTCCTTCAAGCACTTTCTGAGTTAGAGGCTCCCAGCGGGTGATGTTTGTTACCTGCGATAGTAAAGAAAAGAATGGCAATTGAATGAGAGGACCTACAGCTTTTACGTGTACTCCAAACCATGTTTGGCCTTACGGATACTTCAAATGAGCTAGTCAGGAGTAGGATCGACTTAAAATCGCCATCTCAGAGCGGAAAAGCGAACCACGGACACTCAATACGATACTACTGAGTTACTTCTGCGGTGCGCTTAAAGAAATACATTAGATTTGCATTTCTTATTAAGCAAATGTTGGCTGTATTAAAGATATTTTTTAATGGTCAATGATATATAAATTTTCTGTACCTAATCTATATTTATTCAGTAATAGATTAGAAAGGCCTTAAAGACTACCGCTTCCAGTTGTAATGGCTGAAGTTTCCTTACATTAATTTTTTCTCTTCTCATTATTAACTGAACTTCTTTCAACACCATTGCCATCAATAGCTAGTCATCAGCTTGCTATCAATGGATAACCCTATTATATAATATTTATACATATATCGGACACTTGTAAGACTTGAGGAATTGCGTACGACAAATCTATCCCCTACTCATATTTTGAAACCCTTATATACATTTCTATAAAATTTAACTAATACTACAAAACTGAACACTTACACTTTAAGTACAGTTGAGTATGTAGGCTACTAACATACTAAAACAACCCATTCATTCCTTACTTCGTGTCAGGTTTTGCTTTCCCATATTTACTGGCTTACTATGAATATAGAAACGGTCGTCAACTAGTATTGTTATGCGGCATGTGTAAACAAAAGCCGGAGACACTGCGCCTGTCGTTTGTGCTCTGTTGTGTACATATTACTACGCTGGAAACAGTCCCTGATGTGATCATTTCCTTCCGATCGTGTGGTGCCGAGGTCTACATGGAATTAGGGAAGAGAATACGTTGGGACTTTCTAGCGAAAGCAAGAGCGCACGTGCCGACCGAACGACGGCAATGTTCAGCGCTTCAGTTTCTCAAAATTCATCTACAATTTCTTTTATTAAAAGTAGAAAAAATATTGTATCCTGGGAAATATTTGCGTTGTTGTGGAATTTGTCAGCGTAAAACAAGGATCAGGAAGAATTGTAAAATATAGACACGTGTTATATTAACATATAAATGTAAAAAGAAAATGTAAAAATAAACTATTTAAAGTTTTTATAGTCATTTTTACGATCTTTGATTTTTCTAAAAATAAATTCCTTCTGAAGTGATTTCTGGTAAAACAACAGCTCAACTTATGGAATACAAATATCGCTTAGGAAATGTGAAAAAGCAGAGTAAGCAATACAATTTATTATTCTAGCCATTGATATTATGTTGGCTCTAATTCGAATATTATAAGAGGTATTTTAACTGACATTTTTAAGATGTGATTGAAACACACCTTGTTTTCAATTGTTCATGTGCAGTCAGGATACTCCAATCAAGCTGTAAATATTTAATCTCAATATAATGTATAAGATAGAATCACACTGTGCTTGAGATCCATTTGCACGTTGGTGAATGGAGTGGAGGTTGCTGATGACAGTTTAAGTAGACAATGTGTCCATGGTATAGGGAATCTGAACATATCTGGCGGCTAGGCTTTGTGTTGCCATACATTCGTTAGGTTGGCTCCCCTGTCTGCTGTACCCCGCGGCGGCCATTACGCAGCAGCGCTACGCAAAACCCAGCTACGCCCTCAGGGTCCCAGGATCACAATACAATAAAATGTTGTTTGTCTGTATTCGCCCACGGAGGAGTTATGTGAGGCTTGCACTTAATTCGGTTTTTTTCTCCCCACGCACTCGTTCAATACCTTTCTTTTTGGAGTGCCTCCGATTTATTTTGTGCATTGTTATCACATTTACAAACAGAGGTGGCTTTCTTGGGAGAGAAAAAATATACATCTTTGGCAGGTAAAAGACAACAATGCTATGAAACAAACAAAAATGACATGAGATAACTGCAGCGGCTGAAAGTATTAACTAAAGATAAAGACCAGGCAACGAGGGAGACCTCAAAAAAAAAAACGCGACCTAGAAAGACCTACTGTACGCCAAAATCTGCCAAGAGGAGGGGATGAAATCTTAATAGAATCTTCAAATTTGAAGCTCTGATTAGAGCATTGCGTAAATTTCTGGGCTTAGTAAATCTAGAAAATGATCTTCCTAAAAAGTTAGTTAATAAGCTTCCGTTTCTCATTAGAGAAACAGAACTATTTAACTAAATCTGTAAAGAAATACAATAAATTTACAGACAAAGGGTACATAATCCGACTTTTTCTTTATGAAAAGCCAAATCAAGCCAAGAAGGAACCACAGGCCTGGTGCAGGCAGACCACAGTGTCTTGCAGAAGTCCCTAACTGTTTAATTGATGGTTGGTCTCGGCGCCAGGAAAGCCACGTATATTAAAAAGTAGTTAAAATAGCATTAATATATCATATTAAAATTATTCAAAATTATTACTTCTTTATTAAAGTTGTCATACATCTTTAGGAATATTTTATATTAATATAATAAATTCATAAGAAATTAATTGGTAAAAACATGTTTATTGGAGTAGAAGAATATTTCACCATAGGTGTCGGCAAAGCAAACGACCCACCCTTGCGAGGTCAGCGACCACAGTGTCGCACTAACACCGAAACGCATGCATCTGCGCCAATTGCCAGGACAGACACACGTCACGAGCTCAGGTGTACACACACCTGAAAGATGACAGGCAAATTACATGTAAAGGAATCGATGGAAATGAGGTCATGAGAAGTTTTAATTAGATAAAATTGTATCAAATTTAATGTATCTAAAATTCTGTTCTTATGAGCAGTTCTTACACCTAAATTCCAATTTCAAGCATTTTTTGAACATCTGGGTTAAATGACGACGCTTCACAGTTGATTTAAGAGTTATCAACACTAATGTAATCAGCCCGCCTGTCTCACGTACAACAGGTAGCGAGTTTGAATCTTGCTTAGGGTGAGCTACCCAGATAAGGTCTTTTTCAGGGTTTTCCCTTATCCTGAGAAGACGAATGTCGAATAACTTTAAGCTTCATGTACTCCGAGATCATTTGAGCATCATTTCACCAATTTCATTCATCGTACGTTATGACCAACCAGGTTAAAAGACATTAAGCTAAAAATAAAATAAAATTGAAGGTATTAGTTAAGTAGTCGTTTCCGTTTCATCTAGTTTGTTCCTTGTTTGATTTCAAGATTGACTTTGATTATAGAGTGCTGTCCTCTGAATATGTGTGCTGGAGTGTATAAAATGTGGCCATAATCGAACGGAGCTGTTTAGGATAGTAGTGACAAAATCTACCACCACCCTTGCCAGCGTGACCAACCAAGCATAATCATTTTAGCTATTGGATTGGCAGAGTACTTAACCTCCCGCAAAGTATCGTCCAACTGCCTATGGATAACGTTACAACGAAAAACATGTATTTTCAAATAATACAAAATATTGGGCAATCGTATTTTGAGGTCCCTGAAACAAATCTGAATTTAGTAAAAAGTCTATGTATTGTTTCAGTACTTGGTCTGAGGTTGAACATGTCTTCATATTCAAAACGTGGGAAACGCAGTCTACTCTAAAAGGCATAACAAACTTTAACAGAAAATGCTAATGTGCAACTAGAGCCCTTTGAAACTTGCTCATGTTTCAGCAATTATGAAGGATAAAGTAAAGGCAGCAAGAATTTAGTGCTTGACGTTTGGAAATAAGCTATGACCAATTTTTTTAGATTCTCTAGTACGTATGTATAATGTACATAGTATACAGAAAGTATATTGTATTCCACCCAAAAATTAGATACTGAAATTTCACTGGAGAACTCCCTGAATCCAAAATAAAATGTTTAGAAAAAAAGCAGTACGTGTGCGTGTGTGTGAACAGCATAGCTCCAAAACGAAGAGTCAGTGTCCAATGTGCTACACCAGCATTTTCACGAATATCCTTCCACCCCAACTAAACTTCATATTGAGTATTTTTTGAGAATGTGGAATTTCTCAAAAAAATTATTAAAATGCCATATGTTTAAGATAATTTTATGACAAACAAAATCTATCTTTAGTTTTCTGGGAATATCCTTGGAAGAGTATTTATTATGGACTACTTTCGTATAACTTGTAAACCATTAAAGATAGACAAAAGCTTACTATTTTAAAATATGTAAATGTGTTTAAAACACACAATTTATGTCATATACATTTTTGTAGGGTTAACAGTTTCCGAGATTTCCCTTGTTATTTGTTTCAAGTTTAAACTAATTAAAAGTTCTCAAACGGGAAGACATGTTTCACCTCATCTCTCTTTTGTCTTATTTTAAGCCGTGCAAAAAGAACTCAATTTTAATCGTTCACGTAGTGGCCAGCTTTTAAAAGATTTGATTATCAATTTTGCCTAGTGAGTCCCTTATTTCCGTTCTACAAAGAAGGAAGCAAATAATAACTCAATATATATATATATATATATATATATATATATATATATATACCGTGCTAAACAAAATAAGCATTAATATATATATATATTAATGCTTATTTTTTTTAGCACGATATAAAGGAATCTTTTATAACAATACTTTTGGGAGAAAAGGTAGAGAAGTTCTGCGAATGGAACACCTCAGATGTTTTAGTGAAATAAGGCTACCAAATTTTAAGTGTGAATGAATAAGTGTATTTATTGCAATAGCAGTATCATACATTGAGCTTCATCAATTGCACGGGTCCATAGTCCGTACATGCTTTTGCAATACACAAAATAGTAAGCAAAATTAAAAAAAAATTAGAAAGACAAAGTTATTCAAATACAGCAACTTAAATTTACATAACAAAATACATCTTATTCAGATGCATTAATGTACCCTATTATAATAAACAACTACACTTAAAAGAAGCATATACACATAATGTACACACAATATATAACACCACAACACAGCAATGACATTAGTCCATGCCTGCCAGTGTCGTCCAACATGCTTCGCGGAAATTTTAAGTAAATAGTTTGCTCTTATAACCGGACTTGTGAAATCTATTGTCGCCCTTTGGCTGTACGGAAGAAACTGTCATAAGCATTCATTAATTTCTACTTTGAGGTAAGAAGTTTATGCTAGGTTTTTATGACGCCCCAAGAGATTTTACTGGGTCGGCTGCACAGCAAAGATCTGCAGCAACAATCTCCTTCATGAGTTGTGTGGTTAGCCTACAAGACGGGGGAGGACTTTGCATTTCTCCTAAGTTAATTTCCCACTTCCCTTTGCTCACTCAAATTGTCTTCTTCAGCTGCGAGGCACACCTGATGAAAGCAGGAACGGACACGTTTATACAAGCCACAGGAAAGTGAATTATGTACCTGCAAAGTGGCCTTGTCAGAGAACTAGACAGACGTTTACATTCGCTTCTTGAGCACAGAGCGAGCACCGACTTGCAAAGCCACATTATTGTTGATGTTTAACCTCCCGCCCTGTTGTGCACAGCGGGAAACCCAAGTCGTCTGCGTTACATACGAACATGTTTATAATATATTTAATCAACATCAAGCTTGCCCCATAAAGCGATTCCTGCATCAAGCACTTTCGTCAGAGAAAGCATGTGACGGCTGCAAAATGATTAGGTGGTGAAGGAAACTATCATAAGGAAATCTTTTATAGCATGTTATATTAAAATACTTCAACCGAAATACAAAAGTTTGTCCCTTGTTTTCTCATTTTAGCCAATTTTTAGTTTCGAGCAACAACAGATCCACCACATAGCATCTTAATATATAATAGTATCTATAATATAATTTAAAGAAAAATAAATAAATATTCTGAAGAAAAAAAAAAATCTGATGGACTCCATTCACTTGCTTTCTCTACATCTCTGTTAAACACGATTATAAATAAGTCTATTCCTCTATCTACTTCATGATAATCGAGATAAACTTAGCAGAAACGGTCGTATTACTTAGTTCCTTATAAGTAGAAGGGAAATACAATACACTAGGCTAAACCGACAATCAGATGTTTTAAAATATGGCTGCTATGTGATTGAAATCCGTGTCATTGCTGGGCCAGGAGTTTGAAACTCCCGTGTGAACAAAGTTTAAGTATTTTAAAACGAAAACCAATAACAATGAATACCTCGAAAACGGTCAAGATCCTCCGAAAATAAGTTCGAAAAGAACTATTATTTGGGTGTTTGCAAGATAACGTGCGAGCGCATGCGCAAGCACATACACAAGTTTCCTCTTTTATAAATTTAGCCTAAATGACCCAAAACTCTAAAACAGTAAAATCATTTCATGCAACAGATTTAAAACCTGCATGGCATTAAACACTTTTCTGTAACGGATAAAGTGGGATTTTTCACAGCTGAGTTCACTAACAGCTTGAATTATTTCAAAAGCGATTTATTTTCTTTGTTGATGCCTTAGTATCTAACCTTTGCCATATTACACTCATGTATTCAACAGCTGGGTTTTTATTGACTGGAGTGCACAGTGATGTAATGATACTCCAGCACTTTGCGAGCGCAACACCACTTTTTCATTTTTTCTATCAGCAATAGCCATTTTCGCCTTAATAATTAACAATGGGAGGCATTTTAAATGGGTAAGTCAACCGTGAAAAGCTAAATGCAGATTCTGATACTGTTTTTATGACGTATGTACTGCGAAGCGCTTTAACCGAATTCGAAAAGTTTATGAACTCTCGCATATTGATGTTTATTATTTTTTGCCAACGCAGAAACCAGCTTTGGCTGGAGAAAGTTAGGAACGGAATATGTGAGTTGTTAAATCATTAAAAACGTTTAGGGTGTTCGAAAAGTCAAAGCTTTTATTGCCAGCAGTTTATTTCTCGAAGTTAATGGATTATTATCTGAAAATGCTTTGCATTGTCAAAGAAAAAATGTATTTTATGCACGGTATTGCTAAGTTATATTATACACTTTTTGTAAGATATCCAGTGTGGGTAGGAGGAAACCCTACCACTGTGCATCGTAAAGCGGTAGTGGGTTCAGGGTAGAGCTATTTCACGCATGTGTGGAGGGGAGCTGGTGGATTCAGGGTGTAAAGGTGCAGGAGGGTGTTCATATGGAGAGAGAGAGAGAGAGAGAGAAATGGGAACTATAAATAAGTACACCAAAGGTACGTAGTTCATCTGCTATTTCAAAAAGCGCAATGGTCGTTTGCAAGAAATAAAAATACACCCTTTGATCAAATGTAGCTATTGCGTAATGATACGTTCCCCAGTATTTACCATAATCCGTTTGCCTGAATGACTGTTATCCTGAATGTATTTCACCAGAAATCCCCTTCCCTAAAGAGATTACCCTAATGTCCATTATTTATTAGCCTACTTCATCCCGTAAGGTCTTCTTACCTGTTGACAAGATAGCTCAAAAAGTATCATTAGAGGGGATAATTCTTAGGATTTCACTCTTGTCCTACATAGTAAAAGCTTTTGAAAGTTCTCCCGTATTACTCTCTGTATTTCTTCTAGATTATGCACAATTATTTTACATTACAATTACAAGAGTTCCTTCTCTGTTTCTTACCAACATTCTGCTTAAGGAAATCCGCCCATTTGGTTTTCAACTTGCGAATGCATACTCTTCCTGTTATGAGGTTCTAAATGGTTTTTCTCTGAGTTCATCTGTTATTGCATATCCTAACAACGTGGCCTCCCCATTTCCATTTGAGACGCTCTTCCATAATAATTATTTTTCTCCTGGTCTCGTTACGCATTCTGTCCCTGAACGTTTATTTTGCTTTTGTCTTTGACATAGCTGGATAAGTCTCTTCATTTTCTGTTTTAGCGACCACCATGACTACCATACAGTGGAACAGATGTTACACATGTCTGTACCTCCGCTCTTAGGCTCAACTTCAGTGAGTCATCACTTAACGTATGTAATTGTAAAAACGATATGCCTAGTTCAGTATCAGTCGGAGATTGATTTTGTTAATAACTAATAAAAAAAATATATACATTAGTTAATATTTCATAAATGCAATTGGATAGAGAAATGCAATTTTTTAAAGAATTCTCTTAACTGCCTGTGTAGAAATGAAATCTGTATCTCCAGTAATTGAGAAAATCACTTTTATAATTTCGGTGCCCCCTAAACCTAGTGTATTTTCCTGTTCCCATTGTATTTACAAGGGAATACGCGATAAAAATATATTATTGAAATATCTATTTCGATTAACGTAGAATAGAGAAAATAATGGTCTTTCTTAGGAATAGCATGTTGAATAATGCATAGAGAAAGTAATGTGAATGTAACACATCTTCATATTTTTAGCTTCTCTAGCGCGTATGTGCAATGTACGTAGTAGCTAGAAAAGCTATCGTATTCTGTTAATATTTATTCTGGATTAATTAGGAGTAAAACAAGAATAATCTTATATAAGAAGTTTGCTTGCAGAGCAAAAAGAGAAAGTCATTTGATTTAAATATATTAAGTTTTTACTTTCACCACACGTAATATGCACAAAATGTATAGAGAAGTATTGTATTGCACCCAAAAATTCAATATCGAGATTTCATCAGAAATATGTTTTGAGACCGCCTGAATCCGAAAAGAGCAGTTTTAGGAAAATGTCCCTGTGCGCATGTGTGGGTATGTGGGCAGCATAGCTCAAAAACGAAAAGTCTATTAATTACCTAATTTGGTGTTTAAGTTGAGTATCCTCTAAAGATGCGACGCGTAGCTTTTCAAGAAAATCTCCCCATCCCCAACTACCCTTTTCAAGGAAAAATTTTCGAAAATTTGGCAACGATTTTGATTAAAATCTCGTGTATTTAAGATATTTACATAGCAAATAAAACATATATCTTTAATTTTCTGGAATAGCCTTTGAAGGCCCCTTTATTCTGGCTGAACTTTTCTGAATTTTGCTTAATGATAGAATAATATTTATTACACAAAAATTAAGATTTTTTTAAAGCACACAATTAATGTCATACATTTTTTTTTCGTTTTCGAGATAATCTATGTTGTTGGTTTCAGATTTAAAATACATACATTTTTGCGCATTTGGGAAGTTGTCAGTTCCTGGACACGCAAAGAAACGGATTTTGTGGTCAAATCTTTGAGATATTTTGTCTATGAAATAGTTTAGATAAATCATTCGACGGCCTGAACTTCGCTGACAAATTCCCGAGCCGAGCGACGAGAATTTATTACTTAGGCCACTCTTCTATTTATATTACATTTGACAATCGCAAATCGAGAGTTTTTCAAATATTTGACAGTTGCTTTAGCATAGTGTATTCCTGTATTTCACTTCTACTTATAAGGAACTAAGTAATAATACTATATACGATAAAGTTTATGATTAGGATGCGGAACACAGGCCGCGCCATGGCCGAGTGGTTACGCCTTTCACCTAGATGGCCCGGGTTCAATCCAAAGCAACTGCATGTGAGGTTTGTTGTGGACACAGCGACGCAGGGGCGGATTTTCTCCGGGGTCTCCGGTTTCCACCGGTGTTCCATCTTCATTTCATATATCACAGTGCCATCGCCTGCGGTGCCATAAGTAGTAAAAGCGGGTGTTAAACACCACCAAAAAAATCTGTCTTTCTCTACATCTCTGCAACAAATCATTTTTAAAAAGCTTATGCTTCCAATTACTTCATGCTAATTGAAAGAAAATTAACAGAACTAGTCTTATTACTTGATTCTTTTAAGTAGAAGCGAAATAAGGGAGCACCATAGGTTAAAGTGATAGTTAAAAGCTGGTTACTATGTGACTGAAGTTCCTTTGTTTGTATGGACAGCAGTTGACAAATTCCTGTATAATGTTCGAAGCTGAAACTAAAAAAAGAAATATGTTAAAAACGAAAAAAATGTATATAACATAAATTGTGTGTTTCAACGTGCTCTACATTTTTTGTATGGCAAGTTTTTCTCCATCTCTTATGGTTTAGTAGTTATGCAAAATTCCGTAAAAGTCATCCAGAATAAAATAGTCTTCAAAGACTATTCCCAGAAAATTCAAGATATACATTTTTTATTTCAGGTAAATATCTTTAATACATGAAATTTTAATCAAAATCGTTAGACCCATTTTTTAAGAAATCAACATTTTCGAAAAAAGTTACATGTAAAGGGTAGTTTGTGGTGGAAGGATTTTTCTCAAAATCTTCGTGTTGCATCTCTGGAAGATACTAAACTTAAATACAAAGCTTAGTATTTTCCCGACTTTTCGTTTTTGAGTATTCGTGTTCACAGACACACGGACACATACACACGGACCTTTTTCTGAAAATACTGTCTTTGGATACAGGGGAGTCTAAAACGTATATTTCCGGTGAAATCTCGGTATCGAATTTTTTGGTGGAGTGCAATACCTTCTCTATACACTATGTACATAGTATGTATAGAGAAAGTAAAATGTGGAAAACAAGGTAATAATCTTTTGATAGACTAGTTTTCTTTATAGAACGAATAGAAAAAGTAATTTCTTTTACCAAATTTTGCAGTTGAATTTCCTTAATAAGGCAACTTTGATTCTGGGAATAAAATAGTATCCTATACTTACAATGCCACAGATCTAGTCATTCGTCTCGCCCACTTACGATGATACAACACAGAACAGTGTTTCTGCGGGTGGCCGTGAGGGCATCGCATGCCTCATTCACGGGAAATCGGTTCGGAAAATAAGAGGTGAGAGTGTAGGAAGGTCAGTTTGTAGAAAACAGTCCAGCCTATTGGATAAAACGAAAAGGGGTGGTAGAAAATAAATTCTGTGTCGAAGGCTTTAAACCGCATTGCGTTTGGGTTAAAATGTGCAGTTGCGGACCAACAATCGATAAATGGGGTAGCTTGGGCACTTCAGGACTCCCCCATCCCTCGTGCCAACCCCACTCTTTGAAGTATTGCAAAACATTTAGCAAATTGAAAGCGTTTTCAGTTGCCGCGCGACCACCACCAACGTTTCAGTCATTTGTGGATTACAAAACTGCGAACGCTATCATCTGGTTAGCATACAGAATATTGTGTAAATGAATCTGTCATTTAACTGAACGAACGGCGGTTTAGTGCCGTGGGGATGCATCATGCAACATTATCTTCGTTATGGCTGACGATATTTCTGTTAACCTCTGAAATTAATCTGGATTTCACAAAGGATAAATTATGTTTCGGCAGCAAAACTATCCGTAATAATGTCGCATACTGTTTTTGACACGGATTTAAATTCCTTTTTTAGGATACTGCTGCTTTGTGAGCGTCATGAATTGAATATTCGACATGGAGAGAACTGCCTGATGATAATTCTGTTTCAAACGTGAAAAGCTAGCCATTGTTCAGAAAATGTCTGCGTCATTATCAAAATAACGTGATTTCTGATGCAAAGGACCCTCTGATGCAAAACAGAATCAAATTTTAGTGTGGTTTTAATTATTCGGATTCCACATTGGTACATTATTTATCTTTAATCGCACGATGCAATCCCCCTCCCCTGCCAGTTTTCACGTTCTGTTTGCTTTTCTCCTGAATATAGTTGCAGAGGTATTCTTTTATCCTAAAAATTGCGTCCCTGTGTGTTGATGTATATCACCCTTGGTTCTGTAAATAATCAGAATTTCTTATAACTAATCGAGATTGTGACAGAGTAATTGCTTGCGAATCGTATTCGTGAGATCCAGGGTTCGATACCTGGCGAACACCTCCTCTGATCCTTAAGTTTTTCGTATCTACCCCGGATTCGCCAGCTAAATACTAGTGTGATTTATGATCTCCCACAATTTTCTTTCAATCATTTCCCCTTCATTTTGTTTTTCTTTTCTTTTCAGGCGTGTCAGTGCGGGCAAATTGCATGTGTGCATGCTGTTTGAAAATATTACTCCCCATGGACACAACCCGGCTTTGGGACTGGTCATCGGGCGTCTGTATTCCTCTGTAGTTTAAGATTATCTCTGAGGAGGTGTGGTCTTAATATTATAGGTCATAGTGCACAAAGTGTCCCCTCTCCGTTGTCTACACTTTACCACTGAGTAGAGATCAGCTAGATCAGACTAGATTTTAGTACGACTTTCTTTAGGGTAGGTAGTGCCATCTAGGGTGAAGGCCAGGGTTCAGCAGAGTACTCAAGACTCATAGGATTCTGCCTGCATCATACAGCTCAGAATCGGAAACAAGCTGTTATCATGACTGAATGAAATAACAGGAAGCGTAAAATATTGTGCACGAGTACTCTTACTCAGCCGAGCTGAGTTTGAACATCCTGCTTCATTTGAATCGATAAGTTCTATTTTTTTAATTCTTTTTGAATGCCATTTAACGTCCACTTTTATTGCATATTGACGCCACCACATGTGTGAAACGGGGTGAAATGGGAAATATAATTGGGAAAGAAGTTTAAGAAGAAAATGTTGAAGGCCTACACTTATGCTACTCCCAGACATTTATCATTTACAAAAAAAAACCTCAAGTGACGTACTGGCAGGATTTCATACGCTGATCTACCATTTACGAGTGCATACCTTACGATATTGGATATCCGTGACGGATATCTTCTTGCGGCTAGTCGGGAAAAGGTGTAAACATCAAGTAATAGATTCTGAAGTGTCCGACAACCGGAATTTGATAGCGCGCCCACCCTTAATGATAATTTTAACTACTGCAATTAAATATATCGGGTATAATGATCGAAAGGTTATCTGCTCTTGAGGTTTAGACTTTGGGCTAGGGTCAAAAATGTAAAATCTTGGAAGTAGAGGTGGACGGAATAAGACGAAGTACCAAGGTATTCATATTGGAGAGAAGGAGAAACGAAGAGGTGAGAAACATGAAAGGTATGATGGAGAGGTATGGTCATGTTAGAAGAATCAATGGTGGTAAAAGGAACCGGAACAGTCAGGCCAAGAGTAAGCTGGACAGGAGAAATCCATATATTGATGAGTGATCGGTGTCTGGAGGAGGATGATCGTGAAGAACGGCAATTGTAAATACAGGATAACTACTGAAAAGTGGAAAAGCTCTCTAAACCAAAATGTCAGTCGCAATTCAGAGATTGCGACCGACCTCCGGTCCTAGCTGTGTCATCACTGTTGATAGCCGCTTCTCTACAGTGGACCTTTGTGGGTGAGCGTGATTCATGGGACTCTCAGGGTTTACGTGTTTCATCCCGGGGGCAGGTTTTGGCTATTAGGGATGACATGAATTTGTGGGTGCCCAATCTCAGGATTTTTACTAGCATGGAAACTCTTTTCAGTGTGTGGTACGACACAATTGCTTTATTCAATTAGTTCGACCTTTTTCCTCCGTCGAACACACACGCATTCCTCCTAAATTTTCTATTGTAAAAATATGCTTTACACGACCACGACTATTGTTACTTATTACTTTTGATGCAGTATTTCGTCCGTACTAAAATTAACGATTTCCGTCACAGCTAAGGGCTACACCAAGCACCTTAATATCACATCCTTGCTCTGCCGATGTTCTACGCCAAGTGCCCCAAAAAAGTTCTCTTGACCAGCGGGAGCATTGTTTTCTCTTTTCCCGTTGTTCCCCCCTGGCAGTGTACTCTCACCCCTGCTCTACCCCAACGGTAATGTGCTACCACCTCGTGACAACTCGGCTACGTAGACGTGTTTGAAATTCTTCTTCCCTTCCCATTTTCAATGTACATTTATATTTCCCTTCTTGGTATAATTTATATTATTATTTATGATTTAGTTTGTCCTTCTGAACAACTCTTAGACCCGTGACAAGACATGCACTGTCTCAGGGGATATGTGGGTAGTTCCAGGATTATACACCGAAGAAGTGACGATTTCTATGATATTATTATATTATTTTAACATAATTATACACTCGCCACCGCCCTACAACTACTGATTGCCATGTTCAACTTAATATCGAAGCTACCCTTATCACGCTATTTAAATTACTACCGTGGAGGCCTTGCAGCCTCTAACCGAACATCTTATGCAGGTAGTTTATTGCTCGATCGCCTTTCGTACAGCGTGTGACTCTGCTCCACAGGACCGAAATGCCTAGTGTTTTGTGACTAGCCGTCATCTTGCGATTCTATATACTATCATATACACCATATGCAACATCTATCAAATTAATGCTTTTTCCAAATTTTGATCTCTAGTTGAAGGAATATTTAATACAAACACACTTTTTGGCCTGTCAGAAGTTATTATTGATAAAAGTCTTGCTGTAAACATCGCAGCAAGGCCATAACTTAATTTTGCTCTAATTTCTTGGTCTAAAACTGAAGGAGGGCAAAATATTAGATTATAAGCCATTAATTCCACGACATTAACTTATAAATAAGTGCGCACCAAAAAAGAATGACAAGTCTCGCAGATTATTCCAAAGTTTTAATGACCTTCACTGTGGACTGCATGCATTGCATTCCGAGTCCGAGGAACGCGCCCCTTATTCTCCCTGGTTTTGGAATCATAAGCACATATTTGATACTAATTATTTCTCGCGATAGCTGCTAGTGGGTTAATTAGCAAGAGGTATTTTTATAAACAGGAGTGGTTGCCAATTTTTTCTGAGAATTATCTTTACTCAACTTTCTCAACTGTGTTTGCGAGTTGAAAATCTAAAATCTAACAAACAATACAGAATCGTTCTGTATAAAATTTATAACATATTTCGCTAGGTATACTACCGAAAAATCACTTAAATAAATACATTAACCTATGTATTAAAACACATTTCCCCTTTCTTTTGCATCTGCTATTCAAGAAACTACAACCCAACACCACAAACGCATTGACCATTACATTAGTTTAAAACTTACACTCTAAATTTACTGCTTAATTAGACATTTAACACCACAAAATCACTTAAGTACCCCAACCTATGTATTGAAACACATTTCCCTTTCTTGTTTTTGCTTGTGCTATTCGAGAAACTACATCCAAACACCTCACATGTATTCAACATTTTACTGGTTTCAAACTTCCAGTACAAATGTATGCTTAATTGACATTTAGCAGCACAAATTATTATTTTGGGGTGTGCATTTAACCCACAAAAGCTGTACTCATTTCAAAAGTGTAGAGTCAAAATTGGTGCTTGACAAAAATGAGCTTCACCAACCATAATGCATAAGAATAGAGCATTTCCCATCTATTTTCTCAATATCTGTGCCTCAGTCGAGTATGTGTGCCCCATCCACTTCTCAGGTAAAATTCTCTGAAACAGCCGAGTTTCAAGGATCCCATCTGTACATTTTTCACTATTGTGGGCGTATTTACTGTGATTCCTTAGAAACCCACCTGTCTTTCCTCAGAGCCGGTCCTTCCCGTCATGTGAAAAAAATTTACTAGCCCATAATATTTTACGTTTTCCTCGTTCTGGGTATTATAACAATTATTCTAAGTAATGTATTCAATTATGACTATTGTGGTTCCATTATGCGTTTAATTTAATTTGTTTCTACATAGTCAGATGACCGGTTACAAGATGTATTAACATTAAATGTAATTTAAATAAAGAATTATTTTGTGCCGCACAACAGCCATACCCCAGCAACAGCCATTAAGAGATGAAAGCTAAGATATACGGGTCAAAGTTTTAGGCCAATGACTTTTGCAGCCGCTATGTTTACTATTGGCCATCCGTAGTCTATAGTAAACTACCCAATGAACATCTGTATGGATTCATCATATAAAATCTTAGAAATAACAGTAAAGGAAATTGTTTTTGCTCTTAAAAATCTTTTATTTCTATATACCATCAACTGCTAGCCTGTAGTTGATGTTTACATATGAAAAATCTGCCCAAAATGGTAATGCTTTCAAAATCAATATTGATATATCAGGGTAAAACATTTCCAGGAAAAGAAATACGTTTTTTCTGCCTCAAGAATAGCATTTCTACCTCGACTGTGAGGCCAGGAAAAAAAAAAAAAAAAAAAAGGATTGAACATTCTCAGTAATGATGGCGGTATCCTGTTTACATAATCGCCTCAGATATAATGGAATATAAACAACGACGCAACGGGCCCTCCTCTTAGTCTGATTCATTCGGACATTTTTTAGCTCGACAGGCGGACGGACATATTGGTTTTTCCCTTTCCTCTTTGTCACTAGATGCGACTGGTGCACGCACGCACGCACGCACACACGCTTTCCGCGCGATTTATTGCCATGCAAATTCCTTTATTTTCGGTCCAAATACTGGCACAACAGATTATGTTGATTTTATTTTATAGCCTTTTGTTTTAAAGGAGAAGTATGTTCATTGGTTCAAAGGTTCGTACAATAAATGGAAAAAAGTGAATATTTCAAAATAATTAAGGAAAAATACAAGTCCGATGGATGTACTACTTTATCAGTGTAGCATCTGCCTGAGCTTGGTGATAAAGTTAAAACTGTTTTATCCATTAATAGAGTCAAACTAAAAAATGTAATGCTATAGCCGGATTTGAACCACGGATTCCTCGGCCTCTAGCCGATTGCTCTAACTACTGATCTACCATAGTAACATGTCGACACGTATGTTTATTTTTAGATGGCACATGCAAGCCATTCATGTATTATGAGGGGATCCAGAAATTAACCAAGATTTGTCATAACTAAGTAATAATGAAAGATAACAACGCAAAACTTTATTTATAATGTTACAGTGCATTACTATATTTCTCAACGTAATCTTCATTCTGTAAATACATTTATCATCACATAGTACTAGTTTTTCAACGCCGATGTACTTTTCTACCGCCAAAGAACTTACTTCTTTTTTTTTTTTTAATGCCCAAAATGATCGGCCCATCGAATTGTACAAAATAACGGAAATAAATGGTGATAATGCGAGTCTTCAGTGATGTAATACAGCATAATTAGCTTTGGTGCTCCGTGGCACAGGGGATCGCGGGTTCGAGTCCCGTCTTGGGTATGGCTGTTAGTGTAATGTGTACATCTGTAAACACTAATAGCTTACCAGAACGTGAGTTAAAACACACTGAAGTGTATAGATATTAACATACCAGTTATCAGAATATATAAATCTACACCCCTAACATGCAATATGCCTTTTAATATCTCTGGTATTTTCCATGAAAAATCCAAAAAGCATATTTGACACGATTGCCGATTGTTCTCTATTCTTCTTTTCCTCGTAGTGAGCGTATTTAAGAATATGACGTATTTCACCAAGAAGATATTTGACGAAATTCAAAGGAATTAATAAATAAATGAAGATCCAAATGGAAGAATCTCTTCTTTTGCGATTTAAGATGTGAAAATAGTATTCATCTGTTTATATATCATGGCTTTGTTAATGATGTGGTCTTACTAATGGTATAAATAATTTGCACAGCTAGCCCACTATAGTAGTAGTGGTAGTGAACCGGAGGGGATTCCGCATCTCTGCCATTGATTGGTTTTATGTAGTCAGACCACTGGAGAAAAGATGAAATGAGAATACTTTCAGAGGACGGCCGACAGCTGGACAGGAAAAGAGCCGCCGTGTACGGTCCCGAATAGTTCACAAGCAGGTTTTCATTTCTACGCGGAGAGCGCCAGGAGCTCCCCACTAATTGCCGGATAGACTATCCCAGTACGGAGACAACCACCAGCGCCATTCCGCCATAATAGTTCCAGAGCGTAGTCAACCTGTACAAAATAGCGCCTCTGCCGTAGTTCTCGTCGATACTAAGGATTGTTTCACACTGGGACACTGGTGACGGTTGCCAGTGATTATTAAATACTGTAAAAGTAATTTCTGAGAAAATGCCACTCGCACACTATAAAACTAATTGCTCAATGCTCCATTTTGTTACTTTGCCGTAGTTAAATTATATGGGATTTTAATTACAAATAAATTATCAAATCTTTAATTTTAATTTCTTAGCCTTCTATTGTTTTCTCCTACGTATTCTGCCCCATTCTTGAAAAAAAGTGTGCCCCCAATTTTAATACCAAACATATCCGCCTAACTTAAACTTGAACAGCTACTCATTAGGATAAATCTGTAGTAAATTTGCACGAAGAAAATATTCTTAGGTTGTATACGAACATTACTTAATTTTTAGTCTACCGGGGATTAAGGTGTGATTAAATTCTACACATTACCAGAAAACAAACATTTTTAGCTTTTAGTTGATTTATAAATTGCAATTTCCTCGTAAGCTTTAAAAATATTTGCAGTCAGAGCTCTATTGTTGCATTTTAAATATAACTACTGAATTCATCATATCCACTGCTTTGGATACTGAAGAAGAAGGAAAAAAGTATCAAACCCTTAAGCCCTCGATTACATATGTAAATTTAATGGAAACTTTACCACGTAAATGTGTACAACTTACTGAGTTCAAGTTTTGTGTTGTGTTTCTTTGCAAATAAATTAGCATTAAGGTTAGGTTCACTCATGGACCAGGTTCCCCATCACTGAGGCTGAGTACCACGTATTGGCCCCGTGAGATCCCTTTGCGTTTTCCATGACCCCAGAAAGAGAGGGATGAGAACAGAGATTCGAAAGACGACCGCATCTGAATGACGATGAGCGCTAGTATGGCCGAGGCCCTTAAAGGCTCCCGACCGTACGCCTTGTAGATCCATTTCTCAAGCTGAACTTCGGGGGGTTCCCCGAAGTTACGAATTGAATCGAATTCCACCTCAATAGATCCGCGTTTCCCATGCTAAATTCAATACGAATAGAGACAGTTTTGAATACGCAAATTTCGAGAATAAATGTAGCTTTTATGTTGGTAAACTTGGACTTGTGTTGGCGAACCTGTTAACCGTTTATTTGCTATCTGTATTTCATAAGCAGGTTTTGAAGTTAAATAATTACATCTAAGAATACATTGCAAAGTCTAGTACCATAAAAGCGGTACTTTTATAATCTACCACAGAGCAATAATAAAAAACTTTAACATATGACTACTGCGTGCAACGAATATAAGAGAATTGGAATTTATTTACCATATTCAAGATCATTTGAAAAGTAGGTGCTTCCATGCAACATATTAGGATCCAATCCCATTCCGATCCCAGTTTCTAAGAAGATGGGAATGAGAATAAAAAAAATTGCATATTTCACACCACAAGTGTTTTTTGCGTGTTATTGACCATATGCAATTTTTGGTAACAAATTAGAATGTGTTCAAAACCTTAAATTATCTGGTAAGTACCACAGAAAAATGGTGAATCAAAGCTTTGAGGAGAAAAAGTGTTTTGGAATTACCAACCATTTTGTTAGGAAACATGATCAGCCTTGTGCCAGTTTTCCATTAAATACTCTCCATATTTCTATTTATTAAATTCAAAACCGCTTGGTCTATAAAACCTCCAAATTTCAATTTATTAAGGAAGTTTTAGTAACAAAAATTGAAAATGAGGTTTTTAAATTACTTGGATATGGCAGATGTACATTTACTTCCTGGTGTCCTTAAAGTATTACATTTAATCGTTTTACAAATGTTTATAACATTGTTCACATCCTCACAGTATGAAGGGACCTACTTATATTTTGAGCCCAATAATTAAAAATCTGATGTGTTCCATTCACATGATTTTCTCTACAACTCTGCAATCAATGATTGTTAAAAAGCTTATGCTTTTATTTACCTCCTGCTAATCCAGAAAAAAATTGCAGATAATGTCTTATTGCTTGCTTCCTTGTAAGTAGAAGCGAAATAAGGGAGTACCATAGGTTAAAGTGATAGTCAAAAGCTGGTTGCTATGTGACTGAAGTTCCTTTGTTTGTATGGACACGAGTTCACAAAGACCTGTATGAGAAAAGTATGTTTTTTATAGCTGAAACAAAAAACAAGGAATATGTCAAAAACAATCAACTCCACGAAAAGATGTATGTAATATAAATTGTGTCTTTTAAACTGCTCTACATTTGTCGTAGGGTAAGTTTTTGTCCATCTCTTACGGTTTAGCAGTTATGCAAAATTCCATAAAATTTACCCATAATAAAGTAGTCTTCAGAAGTTATTCCCAGAAAATTCAAAATTTACATTTTATTTGTCAGATAAATATCTTTAATATACGATATTTTAATCAAAATCGTTAGTCATTTTTGAGAAAATAAAAATTTTCGAAAAAATTTGTATGCAAAGGGTAGTTTGGGGTGGGGGGATTTTTCTCAAAATCTTCGTGTTGCATCCCTGAAAGATACTAAACTTAAATACCAAGTTTGGTATTTTACCGACTTTTCGTTTTTGAGCTATGGTGTTCACGGAAACACTGACACACGGACACACACACGGACCTTTTTCTGAAAATAACTTTTTTTGGATACAGGGGATCCTAAATCATATATCTCCGGTGAAATCTCGGTATCGAATTTTTTGGTGGAGTGCAATACATTCTCTATACACTATGTACATAGTGCGTATAGAGGAAGTAAAAAGCAGTAATTTGCTATTGATAATTGCTTTATTGTTTCTCGAAATACTCTCCTGTATGGTCAATACGTTTTTGCACATGTTCGAACCATCTATCGTGGGAGTCTTTTCAACCTGCTTAAGGCATCTCCAACACGTGATTTTTGAACGCATCAACGACTTCTCCTGCCGACGAAAAGCGTTTTCCATGCATTTTACCCTTGATGATTGGGAATTTAGAGAAGACTTTGGGTGCCAAATCAGAACTGAACGGCGGATGTATCATCAATTCTATTTTTTGAGATTCAAATAGCCGGTTGTTGGACGAGATCCGTGGGCATTCGCTTTGTTTTGATGAACGATTCGGCGGTACTTGTTTGTGTTCCTTATTTCACCGAAGACTTCCGGCAAACTAGTAGTTGTGTACCATTCAGAATAGACTGTTTTACGTTCCTCCAAAGGCACTGTTGCAACATGATCAGTTTTTTGAAAAAAAAAAAAAAAAAAACAACAAAAAGAACAGGACACCATTTGTTTCGAAGTGCTTAGAGTGCGAATTTTTTTTTTTTTATTTGGTTCATCTTGAAACGCTTATGCAGTCGACTGCTGTTTACGTTACGGCTTATATTCATAGATCCATGATCGTCACCTGTTATAAATTTATGTCCATCTTTTGAAACCCCACCATTACATTTCTAGAGCAATTATGTGCACCAGTCGACACAAGCATCCTGTTGAAATTGTGTCTAATTATGTGGGATCCAATGAGAGAAACCTTTTTTCGGGCTAAATGATCATGCAGCATATATGCTGGTGAAACTAATGCCTAGGGTTGCCTCTGTGGCGGACGATCTTGTACTGTCAGTTTTTGCACAGTGTCAACGGATTTTGGACGACCTTCAGGAATTTCGTCAGTGAGCGAACGGCGGCCACGATTAAACTTGTTATACCAGCGTTTTACAGTAGCAAGGGATGGAGTTTCATCGTCAAATGTAATATTAAGTTGATCAATCCATTCTTATGTCGATAATTCTGATCAAAAATCATAATAAATAATTGCACGATTATTTTCACAAGTTAATTCATCTTTCCGCTGAGACACAACTTTAATGTCCTGTAAATAACACAAATAACGCTCTGTTGACTAAATAACTGTAGTGGATTAAGGTCAACAATGTCAAACTTTTTGGTGGAAACAACAGATAGCACCTTCGGTATTGCCAAGGCTAAAAATCTAATAGTGGCCCTCGCATTATTTCTCTAAGACACTCCTTTTCTATTCAACTAACACCGTAGTCAAATACATAGTTTTAGAAAGTTTAAAGGATCAGAGAGTGGTATGTTTACCCTAACAGATACATTTTATACCTGTTTATTTGTTTCTGGAATATTAATACATCCAGTTATCAACTTCCTCTTTTAAGTTTAAATGTTATACAAATAATTCCTTAGCTTTCGCTTTCAGTGTTGAGTATTTATATAAATGTAGTTGTTTTATTTTCTTTATTTAATGAAAAGAGTTACAGCAATGTTTTTATATGTTTTTTTTTTTTTCTTTCTAACGACATAAAGCGGTTTTACTTTTTACACGATTTTAACTAAAATAATACCAAACCAAAAAAGGATACAATAATAGACGTGCAGTGTAGTGTTAATAAAATATATTATGTGTTCCATTCACATGACTTTCTCTACTCTGTTCTGCACACTAACTATTCTTACAAACATTTTATTTATATCATGTTAATGGAGATAATAATTGGTAGAAAAAGTTATACTAATTCCTTCTAAGAAGAGAAATAAGGGGCTGCGTTAGAATAATGCCATAATTAAAACCTTTAAAAGCTGGTCACTATGTGAAAATTTAAGTTCGCTCTCTTTGCATGGCCAGCAATATAACAAAAGAGAGAAGAAAGAAATGCTGACTTCCAGTTTGAGAAAAGTTTAAGTAGTTTAAAATTGAAACCAATTACAAGGAATATATCGAAAACGGTTAACTCTACAAAAAAAAAGTATATTACATAGATTATATGTTTCGTCTCTCTTACGAGCAACAGTTACGCAAAATACATATAGATTGAAGTGGGGTTCAGGGAATATTTCTAGAAAATTCAGGATATACATTTTATTTGTGGTGTAAACATCTTTAATATACGGTATCTTAATCAAAATCGTTAGCCATTTTTGAGTAAAATAATGTTCAAAAAATATATATGTAAAGAGCAGTTTGGGGTGGGAGATTTTATTGAAAATCTTCATGTTGCAATCTTGGAGGATGCTGACCTTAATAATTTATCGTGAATGTGTCGTATTTAACAGACTTTTCTTTTGAGTTACATGCTCAAACAGACCTTATTCTAAAAATACTTTTATTGGATTAGAAGACCCTAACACATAACTGTTACAAATGTTTGGGTGGAATGCTATTTTTTCTCTACCTTTGTAGCAAGTAAAAAAAAGGTAAAAAATGTAATAAACTTACTGATTTTGTATTATCATATAGATGGTTCTTAGAAATTGACTAAAATTACAGTTGTAACTTAACAGGTGCTAGAGACATTAAATGTCCTTAGAAAATAAAAGAAATTACGCTTGTAACATTGAAAAAGACTTTTATTTAATAACCGTAGTCTCTGACTAGAGCGGCAGTTAAAGTTTCAGCTAGGTTCATCTCGTGGTTTCGTTGCCATAGGCGATTGAATCAACAATCTTGTGCTTCTTTAGAAAGATAGGGAAAAAAATGAGTTTCATGCGGTGATTAAAGTCTATTTGAAAGGATTAACACCGAAAGAGATAAAAACCGAGTTGGAAGAAGTTCATGGCACACATGCTTCTGCGTTTGCAACAATTTACAATTAGATAAATGAATTTAAATGACAGTACATCCACAAGTGATGAGCATCATTCCGGATGTCCATTAGGAGTGACTTTCTCCAAAAGTATAGATAAAATCCAGGTTTTTGAGTGATAGACGAATCAAACTTTGCGAAATAGTAGATGCCACAGGCATATCACAAGGTACAGAGTTCTCAATTTAGCACCAAAAATTAAGTCTTACAAGGTCTCGGCAAGATGGATGTTCTCGTTTGCTCTCAATAGAGAATAAACACAATCATGTGATCGATTCGAGAGCGGTTTGGCACCTTTCCGTCGCAATACTTACAAATTTCTGCGTCGATATTTTACCTTACCACCCTCCACAAACAAAAGCACAGCCGAAATAGTGGGCTTTTAAGGCGAACCTTTTCCGAAAAAAAGCAAACGTGGTGAAATCTGTGATAAGGTGATGGCCTCGATTATTTGGGGACGCACGAGGAATTATCTACATTGATTACTTGCGGAAAGGAATAACGATAAATGGAGAGTTTTATGCATTGTTATCGCACCGGTTACACGGAGAAATCAAGAATAAACTCCCTCATCTGGAAAATGTTAGAACTAAGGTACGAATTACGACAATATCTACCGTATTAGATTTGACCCTCAGTGACTTTTCCTTATTTTCCAAACCTGAAGAAATGGTTCGGCGGAAAACTGTTCACGTTTACGAAGAGGTCATCTCCCAAACAGTTGCATATTTTGAGGCCCTTCCGAAATGCTACTTTTTGTAAGGCTTGCAATAGCTGGAGTAACACTTCGAAAAGTGTATCGAGCTAAAATAAGATTATGTTGAAAAAGAAAAAGAAATGTATCAAAAATAATTTCTTTTTCTATTTTTTTTTCTAAGAACTTCTAGAACGCCTCTCGTATTTAAGATCCATATCACTGGGCTACGTGATCCTAGAGGAATGTCGTGGAAGAGAAAATAAATATTCAGCTGTCACTCGCTAAGATTTTTCGCTCCGGCGAGAGAATTTGTCATCTATCCTGTGACGGGGAAACATGGAGTCATATTCTGGCTGAATGCAGTGAAACAGAAATATTAAGAAAGCAATATTTACCACCACAGTTTCTGGATTCCAGTCGGGGAATGAAGGTTTGTATAGAGTAATGTTAGACACTGGGCATCATAAAATGGGGTACTTCTATCTAAGAGTTGGCAAAGGAGATTAATTGCTATGGAGAACGAAAGAAGGGGCAGTGTACAAAAGAGTGAAGGTTGAATTATTACTTTCTCTACACGTATCATGTACATAGTGTACAAAGAAGGTGTTTTTTGCACTAAAAGAATCGATACCAAGATTTCACTGGAAATATTATTTGAGACACCCTGAATCAAAAAAAAAAAAAATTGAAAAATGTCAGTGTGCGTGTTTGTGGGTAACTAACTGAAAAACGAAAATTCCCTTAAATACCCAACTTGGCACGAGAAGTTCAGGATCTTCCAAAGATTTTCAAGGAAATCCTCTCACCCCCAACTACCCTTTACATGAATGAATTTTCGAAAATTTTGAGTTTTCAAAAAATGACTAATAATTTGGATTAAAATATCGTATATTGACGATATCTACATTGAAAACAAATATTATTATCTTAAGTTTTCTGGAAATAGCCTCTGAGAACATCTTTATTATGGATGAATTTTGCGAGATTTTGCATAACTGGTAAACCGTACGAGATACTTAATAAACAATGTAGAGCCCACTATAACAGACAATTTATGTGATATACATTTTTTTTCGTGGAGTTGCCCGTTGTTTTTTTTGTTTTTTTTTTTTGTTCTTTTTCCTTTTTTGTTGTTTGTTTCAGTTTTAAACTACCTATTTTTCTCATATGGGAATTTGTCTACTACTGTGCATTCAAACCAAGGAACTTCAACCATAAAGCAACCAACTTTTAAAAGATTTGACCGTCGCTTTAGCCTATAGTACTTATTTTCTTCTACTTACATCGAAGCAAGTGTTAGGACTATTTCAGCTAATATGAGAAAAATAGCTTTTAACAGGTGGAAAACACACACTTCCTATTTGAGAAAAGTATACATATATACGATAATGTAAACTAACAACAAGGAATACCGTGGAAATAGTTAACTGTGCAAAAAATGTGACTCAATTTGTGTGATTTAACAATCTACGCTTTTTGCATGTAAAATGTTTTTAATAATTACCAATTAGGCAAACGTTATCCTGAATGAAGAGTTTTGATGCTATATCCATAAACTTTAAGACGTACCTACATTTTTCAACAAAATAATTAAGTATATCATATTTAATCAGGATCATTATGGCCCTTTAAAAAAACAACAAAAAAAAGCATTATTTTCGAAGGGCTCATGGAAATTAAGTTATTGCAAGTACCCATTAATAAGTATTCATACTTCCCTAGCAGTTCTTGAATTTATATTGTTTCCCTCGGGTTGCATGTAATTAATTTTACAAAATCCTTCATGAAATGTAGTCCGGTCAGCTTTTCTTTCTTCCACAGACTGGTAGATAACGTAGGCCTCTATCTATTGAAATATTTAAATCAAAATCACAATCACGAATATACTCTCCATCATCTACATAAAAAAATTCAGTCTGACGCATCATTTGAAACTTCCTCAATCAGTTTTTGCAGTTAGCTGAATTTCGGATCATCTCCTCTGTTGGCTCCTTCATTAAATATATTTTTATTTTCTCTACACGTACTATGTACTTACTGTATAGATAAGGTATTTAGGATATCCTCTATCCAAAAAAGAATTTTTCGAAAAAAGTCCGTGTGAGTACGTGAGTCAATATATAATTAACTTCACAAATGTTAATCCGTTATAAATATTACAATAACTGAAATAGGAGAAAAACAGAAGACGTCATATACTGGGCAAACATTGGGATTTTATAAAACATTGGAAATATGTCCTCAGTTCTCTTGTTCAGCGTGTTCTGCGACTCCATACACAGCATTTTGTAGGTGATGTCAAATTTTTGCGATATAACTTCAGTTACTGTTGGGTTATTGAATGTGCTAGGAAAACTCGTTCTTTAAGGTAGCCCCCCAACATATGTCGGTCTGTTTCAGATCTGGAGATCGCGGCGGCCACTTTGTTGAAAAATGTCCTCTCATGACACGATAGTAAAAGTTTGGATAATTAATTAATAATTAATTTTCAAGGTGTAAATAAAAGCAGCTCAGCAATAGTGACATAGTACTTAACTTCGACTTCCAGATTTCTTCTTATCAGCAATATAACTTTTTTCTCTAATTTCTGATTAAATCCCCATAATTATGAATAGAGAATGGGTCTGGTCTTAAATTGGTATCAGTTAAACATTTTCTGACCTTGAAAACTTTTCTTCCTTTCATAATAGCATTGAATCCGGTGTAGTCTATAACTTGATGATAAAGCCATGATTTGCAACTTATAAATTCTTTTATTAGTATGCATATTATTAGAAGTGTTTCTTTCAAAAACTATACTCTTGGTAACGGTGAACTAATAAAATCTGATGTGTTACATTCATGTGACTTTCTCTACGTATGTGCAAAAATTATTGTTAAAAAGCTTATGCTTCTGTCTACTTCTTGTTAATTCAGAAACACTGATAGAAACAGTCTTATTACTTGCTTCCTTGTAAGGAAGCGAAATTAGTAAGTACCAAAGATTAAATTGACAGTCAGAAGCTGGTTGCTATGCGACTGAAGTTCCTTTGTTAGTATCGACAGGAGTTGACAAATTCCTGTATGAGGAAAGTATAAGCTTTTCAAAGCTGAAACCAAAAACAAGGAATATCTAAAAAGCGATCAACTCCACGAAAAAATGTATATGACTTAAATTGTGTATTTTAAATTGTGTATTTTAATGTGCTATACATTTTTTGTGTGGCAAGTTTTTGTCCATCTTTTTCTGTTTAGCAGTTACACAAAATTCCGTAAAATTCATCCAGTGTGAAGTAGTCTTCAGAGGCTATTCCCAGAAAATTCAAGATATACATTTTTTTGCGTAAATATCTTTAATATACGATATTTTAATCAAAATCGTTAGAGCCATTTTTAAGAAATCAAAATTTGCGAAAAAAGTTCCATGTAAAGGATAGTTTGGGTTGGGGTTGATTTTTCTCAAAATCTTCGTGTCGCATCCCTGGAAGATACTAAACTTAAATACCAAGTTTGGTTTTTTACCGACTTTTCGTTTTTGAATTATCGTGTTCACAGACACGCGGACACACACACGGACCTTTTTCTGAAAATACTTTTTTTGGATACAGGGGACTCTAAAACATGTATTTCCGGTGAAATCTCGGTATCCAATTTTTTGTTGGAGTGCAATAATTTCTCTATACACTATGTACATAGTAGATGCAGAGAAAGTAAAAAGCCGATGTAATCCATTCACATGTTTTATTCTAGCTATCTCACAAACAAACTTTTCTTACAAAACATTAATTATTCTTTTATCTACATCATACTAATGAAGATAAACCTTATCAGAATTGGTCTTATTGCTTGCTTCTTTGTAATGTAAGGAAATAAGGGAATGCTCAGTCAAATATTTTATTTCAAATTTTATAAAATTTGGTCACAGTCTGAAGCGATTGAAATTTGGTTCTCTTAGCTTACTGGGAATAAACAAAAGAGAGACTGAAAATAAAGATGCCTTGCCGTTTAAAGAACGTGTATATAGGTTAAAATTGAAACTAATAATTCGGAATATTTTGAAAATGGTTAACCCTTCAAGAAAAGTGTAAATGACAAATAGTGTGTTTTATAAGATCTACATTTTTATGTAGTTTACTAGATATACAAAAGGTAGTATATAAATATCATCCAGAAAGAAGAGGTCTTCAGAGGCTATTCCCAAAAAAAATCAAGATATACATTTCGTTTGTTATGAAAACGGCCTTAAAAAATTACATTTTAATAAAAGTCTTTAGAGCCATTTTTGAGAATATCAAAATGTTCGAAAAAAAGTTCCATGTAAAAGGTAGTTGGGGTGGGGGAATTTTCTTAAAAATTGTCATGTTGCAACTTTGAAATATATTGAACTTATGTACCAAGTTTAGTATGTAACGGACATTTTGTTTTTGAGATAGGTTGCCCTCTGACACACATACACACAAACAAAGAGACAGACAGGCGCACACACACAGACATGTTACTAAAAGTTTTTTAATTTCAGAGAGTTTCAAACTGCATTTCCGGTGAAATTGCCATATAGTATTTTGGGTGGAATATAATATCTTCTCTATCCACTATGTGTATTACACATTAGTGCTAGAGAAAGTAAAAACAAAAGATACCATCCCCATTTGCCAGTATGTGACTTCTTTGTTTTAGCCTATCTAAAATATTATATAGTATTTGTTGCTGTTTAAAGTTTGAAGAGATTTTAAAGGATCTTATAGTTCCCGTGATTCGAAGTGTTATCTGTTTGTTTGCTTACTAACAACACACACGCCACCGATCCTGATAAGTATCACTCACCAGTATTTCCCCTCCTTGACCGGAGTCGAGGTAAACTACGTTATAAGATCAGTACCTTGCGAGGGTTAGCTTGGTTCTAGTGCGTGTGCACAAGTCAAAAAAGCTTGGAATCTTATTAAAACAGAACGTTTTATGTCTGATTCTTAATTAATATACCTTCATGAACTGATAAAATAACCAAGTTTATTCCGAGTCCTATTCACGTCCGCATCAAAGTGGTGTAATGGTTACCATGCTGACTTCATATGCCCAAGGTCGCGGGTTCAAACCCGGCGGAGGACGATGGATTTTTTCGGGCGTAAAAAGCCTTAGCATGGCTTCCTCGGAAGGGAAGTAAAGCCGTTGGTCCCATGTCGTAGAACCACAAGCCTGATAGAGGGGCCTCTGAGCAAAATTAAGTGGTCTTTCACGCCCAATTTAGAATAGGATGCTGAGAATCAGAGTAGTTAAAGAGAGCCTATAAATAACACACTATTTATATTTTATCAAAATGACTGATAAGGGTGGTCATGATAAGAGCTCGGTCCGGGGTGACGAAATTGCCTTATTAAGGTTAGGTGCACGCAGAGTATAATTATGAAGTGATGGAGTAGGCGTGGCCTTTAAATCCCATTTCGATACGTGCAGCACTATTGCTCACTGCATGGCCTCGTTCAGTTCCTGCTAGTATATGAACCAATGGACGCTACTGAGATTGTAAGCACTACTCACCAATATTTACCCTCTTTGACTGGAGTCTAGGAAAACTACGTTTTAACATAAGTACCTTGCAACGGTTATCTTTGAGCATGCTAGTGCGTGTGCACAGGTCAAGAAAGCTTGAAATCCGGTTCAAACAGAACGTTTCTGTCTGGCTCTTAATTAATATAGCCTCATGAACTAATAAAATAACCAAGTTTATGCCAAGCCCTATTCACGCGCGCGTTAAAGTGGCTGAATCATACGCTGGATAAGGATGGTCAGGATAACAAACTGCTGCCTGAATATTATTCAGCAGGCAGAAGCTTTATGAGAGCAAATAGGGCACTCTGCCCAATGTGAACTTGTGAAAGGTCGGCTAAGCCTTGTAAATTCAGTTATTTCCCACACGCGAACAACACATAACGCATGAGGGCCTGCAGCCGTACTGTGTCTGAAGCCACGGCTTTTAAAGCTCGTAACATTTAGAAGAATTTGCAGGGAGTAATTAAATAATTAGTCTTAAAAAGTTTTACTGCAGCGTGGAGCTTTATCTTAAGCATGGAAATGTGTTCATTTCCTTTGGAGTTTAACTAGCTTCATTATCTTCTTCCTGTTTTCTTTAGTGCCTTCTGGTCTTGCGTGTATTTACGTACAAGTTTCTCACAGAGTGTATACTGAGCGTTATATACAGACTCAAAATATCCGTATCCAATTTAACAGGATTCCAAACAAAGTAGCGAATTGAAAGTTCTCATTTCTTTCTCTGCACGTACTATGTACATAGTGTATAGAGAAGGTGTTGTATTGCACCCACAATGTTATACATGTTTTGAGACCCCTTAAATCCCCCCAAAAATATTTTTAGAAAAATATCCGTGGTCTGTGAGCAGCATAGCTCAAAAACGAAAAGTCCATGTAATACCAAACTCAATATTTAACTTCAGTATCCTCCAATGACGCGACACGAAGATTTTCAAGAAATTCCCCTAACTACCTTTACTGGAAAAAATTTAGAACGTTTTGGTTTTCTCTCTCTTTTCACGTTAAAACACACAGTTTATGTAATATACATTTTTTTCGTAGAGTTGGCAGTTTTTGAGATATTCCTTGTTATGGGTTTCAACTTCGAAAAAATTATGCTTTTCTCATTCAGGAATTTGTCAAACAAAGGAACTTCAGTCACATAGTAACCAGCTTTTGACTATGGTACTCCCTTATTTCGCTTCTACTTAAAAGGAAATAAGTAATAATACTATTTCTGCTAATGTATTCTCAATTAGCATGAAGTAAATAGAGGCATAAGCTTTTTAATGTATTTTTGCAGAGATGTAGAGAGATTTATGTGAATGGAATACATCAGATTCCTTTACATTAAACTCTCAGATGTTTGTATAGCTAAACTCAATATAGATGTGATCAAAAATAGCATACTCTAGTGCATAAACTGTGGCTCTTAACATAATAGAGGTGTTTATGTTGGCACTGCCGAAATCTTGGCACTCCATCTGTAGACGTAACCATTTCTTTTTTCCGAGAACAATTTTATTCCACAATTATATCCACATGCTTTACCTCGCCCAAAATATGTCAGGCTTCATGTATGTAAATTGTGTGCATGTGTGGACATAACATGGTGCTCTGAGGGGTAACATTTTAGTTGTTAACAGTTAGTTTTTTACTGAATATATGATGTATATTATACCACGTAATTAGCAATATAGGTAGAAAAATCATGTGAATGTAACACAACAAAATTGTATTTCTTCAGAAACTTATGTTTTCCAATCGAAAGATCCCACTTTGGTGCGATTTTCATGTTCATTTCGAGGACAGCGCTGGTAAAAAGGGGATGTGTGGTAACCCTAATAACATGTAGTTTCAAAGGCCATGTGAATTCCAACCCCTCCTTGCCTCACACCTCATCATCCTGAGCCAATGCACAAACTGATTAGTTGTGGTGAGTTGACTGCAGACCATTGTTCCTGGGATACACGAGTGAAATTTGGTCAGATATCTGACAGACACATCGATAGTGACAGACATATCACAACGTAGACAATAGTGGTCTTGCTATCGATCCTGGTATCGATGCTTCCATATATCTAAACTGTCACTGGCTTACTTGAAGCTAATCATTTGGTAAAGTGAAAGACTTGGTGTTACGTAGTAAATTATTACATATTAATAATGTTATTTGTCTATACCACGGTTACCATGAAACCCAAGATGGCAGGTTCAAACCTGACTGAGTATGATGGGTTTTTCGGACGAAAAAATCCTGAGTAGGACTTCCTTTGAAATGAAGTAAAGCCAGTGGTCCCTTAATGTTTATTTATACGTAAAACAACCCCATATCTTGAAAAAATGCTCCCGCCGTGGCCGAATAGCTAAGAACACTCGTCTCTCACCTCTCCATCCCAGGCGACCACATGTAGGATCTGTGATGGACAAAGCGGTGCAGGGACGGGTTTTCTTCGGGTTCTCGAGTTTCCCCCATCGTCAAATTCCACCGGCGCTCCATCTATATTCCATGTATCATCAGTGGCATTACCTGCGGTGCCTTAAGTGGTAACAGCGGGCGTTAGACACTATAAAAAAAACAAAAAGAATATATCTTGAAACAAGAGGTTCCTTGGCAAAAGTCCGTCATATTTCTCCTCCGCAAGTCGCGTTGTGTCCTACAGTGCCATCTGTAGGCGACGAGCCGATCTTTCGTCACTATGGCGCACAGCGGCAAACTTGTGAACTGTAAATTCAAATCTGATCACAGAACCACCGTAACGTTGCTCTATGCTCCACTTAAGAGCTACAGGAAATTAACTAACGAAAGTAGCACCAACCATTTTAAAGGAAGACTGGTGAAAATGACCCAAAAACTTAGTTTTTTAATTTTTTGTTCAGTTTTGTACTTTCTAGTTTCCTCTTTAATCTGATATATAAATTGTCGGTGCCTGCCCATTACCTGTGTTTAAAGCCAAATGCGGTGATTTGGTTGACGACGAAATGCCGATCTCTACCATTTCCCAAACACAACCTCCTTCCAAAACATTGCATAGCAGTAGAAGCTAGAAACCAAGGAACGTGTACACAGGAATAAACACTTGATATGGTTGGAAAAGTAGTCAGACTGAAAAAAATCTGATGTGTTCCATTCACATGACTTTCCTTACAGCTTTGCAACAAATCATTACTTCATGCTAATCGAGAAACAGTTAGCACAAATAGTCTTATTACTTGCTTCCTTGTAAGTAGAAGCAAAATAAGGGTTAGCACAGGTTAAAGTAATAGGTGGTTGTTTTGTGACTTAAGTTCCTTTGTTTGTATGGACAGGAGTTGACATATTTCTGCATGAGAAAAGTATAAGTTTTTCAAAGCTTAAACTAAAAACAAGGGATATCTCAAAAACGACCAACTCCACGAAAAATATGTACATAACATAAATTGTATCTTTTAATGTATTCAAAATTTTTTGTGTGCTATGTCTTTGTCCATCACTTTCGGTTTACTAGTTGTGCAAAATTCCGTAAAATTCATCCAGAATCAAGTAGTCTTCAGAGACTTTTCCCATAAAATTCAAGATATACATTTTATTTGTCAGGTAAATATCTTTAATATACGATATTTTAACCAAAATCTTTAGAGGCTTTTTTAGAAAATCAAAATTTCAATATAAGTTCCATGTAAAGTGTAGTTTGGGGTGGGGAATTTTCTTGAACATCTTCGTGTCGCATCCTTGGAAGATACCAAACTGAAATACCAAGTTTGGAGTTTAGCGGCCCTTTCTTTTTTGAACTATGCTGCCCACTATGCTGCCCACACGGACATTTTCCTAAAAATGTTTTTTTTTTTTAATTTAGGGGGACCCAAAACATGTATTTTAGGTGAAATCTTGGTAACGAATTTTGGGTGTACTACAATACCTTCTCTATACACTATGTACATAGTGTGTATAGAGAAAGTAATAAATTGTCATTCGTGGTTCAAATCCCGGGTGACTCTATATCTCCAACTTTGTGAAAAAAAAAACAAAAAAAAACAATCCACATTAATTGACGTTATAGCTAGTTAACTATAAAGCCCATGACTTTAAGTAATTACGGAGTTTATAAGTCACCATTGCGGTATGACGACTCAAAACAATTTGAGATCATCTTGTGGATTACCGGGAAAACCGTAAGTTAGTTGCGGAATTTAGTGCCGTGCCGGCATGTGGTCATGGTAGGTCATTGGCCAGAACAACCGAATGGAAACTAGGTGATCCTTGGTCCAAATCCCGTCTATAGCAGTGAATTGTTCAGTCGGACACTATCTCTCCAAATTCTGTCTTACGCACGTTGTGAAAGAGTCAATTAATTCACTTGATGTATTTTTTTACTTTCTCTAGCACGTATATACATACAGTGTACATAGTAAAGAGAAAACATAGATATTGTAGTTCACCCAAAAACTTTATGAAAAATTCCATAGAAAATATATTTTGATGTCTTCTGAGTCCAAAAAATTGCATTTTTAGAAAAAGGTCCGTGTGTGTCAGTGGAAAGCATAACTCAAAAACGAAAAGTCTGTTAAATACCAAACGTTTATTTATGTATAGTTCTTCCAAGGATGTAACACATTTTGTTTTTCTCAAATTTTGATTAAAATATGGTATATTAAAGATATTTACATAAAAAATAAAATGTATATTTTCAATTTTCTAGAAATAGCCTCTGAAGACCTTTTGATTTTGCCTGAGTTGTGCAGAATTTTGCATAAGTCAAAAACTTAGTGTAGAAAAATGTATGTCTCGTTAAAACTCATTATGTAAGTTATGTAAGTTTTTCTTGTAGAGTTGACTGTTTTTACTGATACTCCTTGTTATTGTTTTTCTTTTTTTTTAAATACATTACGGAGTCTGATCGGGACTCCGGCACCTTATACCCTACTTTTATTTACCTTTTTTTTACCTTGTTTTTCTGTATTATTACTGTTTTCTTACTTTTACAACACACACATATACACAAACATATAACACCCATGCCCAAGGCGGGACTCGAACACACGATCTCCAGCGCTACGAAGCACCAAAGCGGGACGCCTTGGCGAGCGCCGGCATTGAAACTGGTGAAATGATGTTCAAATGATCTCGGGGTCCATGGAGCTTAAAGTTACTCGACGTTCGTCTTCTCAGGATAAGGGAAAACCCCGAAAAAAACCTTATCCGGGTAACTCACCCTAAGCGAGATTCGAACTCACGAACTTTTGAATGTGAGGCAGACACGCTACCACCACACTACCCAGGCGGGCTTTTATTCTTTCAATTATAAACAACCTAACTTTTCTCATACGCTACAGTGCAAAGCGAACCGAACCTCAATTGTTGCATATAGTTTTTATTGTTTCATTATTTGTTTGCCATTTCAGCCATTTCCCTTATTTCCCTTATCCGTATAAGGAAGCAAGTGATAAGACCAAATCTGCTAATGTTTATTTCGATTAGTATGATGTAAATAAAAGAATAATCCTTTGTAGGAATAGCTTTATGTGGAAAGTTAGAGAAAGTGAATTGATTGGAACGCATCCCAATTTACATTTCTTGCGCAGTGTGTCGTGTGTCAGTTTACGATATCATGAATAAAAATCAATCTAACACGCAAGCTATCGTCTTCTATGTTTATGCCAGACTCGGAGCAATATTTCTGATTTCTATAAAGTGGTAGAATGTTCAAGTATTTAGTTTGCGGCGTTCAGTTTAAAAATTCAATTTACGTCATTATGCATGCAAGTGAGGATGACAGTTATAGAGGAGGAGGACATTTTTTGAATTTTGTTAGGTACCATTTAATTACTTCGATGCCTTTTCATATTCACCTCAATTAATAATAAAGGCTTTTCGTTACAAATTATTTCTTATGCTGTTAGAGTCGAGCTGATTGCAGTGATATTGACGATATTAATAATTATCATTTATTTTTGCAATTATTTGTAATGATCACCAAACTTGTGAAAATATGTTTAGGTTCATATCAGAAATATAAATAGTAATTTAGGAGGCATTTATTTATTTATTTATTCTTCTGTACAGCTACGGGATATAATTTAGACAAACACGACCAAAATATAACAATGTTGTTGTTATTATTATTATTATTATTATTATTATTATTATTATTATTACTATTATTATAAGTGTTATATCCTTACGCTATTGCACTTAACGGTAAATGAAATGAAGTTTTATTTATGTATGTTATTTTACTTCTGAGGTTCTCAGCGTCCTATTCTGTATTGGGCGTGAAAGATCGCTTAATTTTGCTCTGAGGTTTAAAGGTAACTAACTGAAATATAAGAAAGGCAAAACACATCGAAAGTATAGGATATTCACATTATTTGTGTATGGGTAAATCTAAACTCCAATTTAGATTAATTGGTGTTTACCTAAAATATCATCAGAGCTCCCTCTGTGTTCTAATAGTCTATTACCGTTAGTTAATAATATATTACAATATTAATAATGCAAATGATAATTGCACATTTACGTAACGAACCATTTGTTTCATACAAACATTGAAACAATCAAATTAGTAAATCAATGTATCACTGAAACGTGCTCCAGATATGCTATAATATTTTTAGCGTATTAATAAATCTCATGTGTTACATTCATACTGGTTTCTCGGCACACGTATACAGCTACCGTGAACAATTCTTATGAAACTTATTTTTTGGCTTACTTCATGTTAATCGAAATAAACATATGAAGAGATGCTGCTATATTACACATTTGTGTGTGTACAAAATAGATGCAGAAAAAAGTCGATAGATAGATGTCGCTATATCCTGCATGATATCGCGACGAACAACTGAAAAGAAACAACACTTGTGACAAAATATTGCAAACCTGAATCAAATAACAACCTATATGACTTGTGCCTCAGAAAAATGTGTTTGAAATAAATATATGTGCTCAAAACAGCTCCACATTTTTTGTGCGACAGGCTTTGTCTTAAACAAATCATACAAAATGTTTCCGAAATAAAGGAACTCCACAAATTCCTTCCGAAAATTCTATAACTAATTTTATTCGTACCTTCTCTATACGTACTATGTACATAATGTATACAGAAGGTATTGCACTCCACCAAAAAATCGAGATTTCACTCGAAATATATGTTTTAGGGTCCCCTGTATCCAAAAAATGTATTTTCAGAAAAAGGTCTGTGTGTGTCCGTGTGTCCCTGTGTCTGCGAACACAATAACTTGAAAACGAAAAGTGTAAAATACCAAACTTGGTATTTAGGTTTAGTATCTCCCAGAAATGCGACACGAATATTTTAAGAAAAATCCCCCCACCCCAAACTACCCTTTCATTGGAACCTTTTTAGAAAAATTTTATTTTCTAAAAAATGGCTCTAACCATTTTGATTAAAATACCGTATATTAAAGATATTTACCTGTAAAATAAAATGTATATTTTGAATTTTCTGGGAATAGCTTCTGAAGACTACTTTATTCTGGGTCAATTTTACGGAATTTTGCATAACTGCTAAACCGTAAGAGATGGACAAAAGCTTCTTACCACACAACAAATGTAGAGCACTTTAAAACGCACAATATATGTTACATACATTTTTTTCGTGGAGGTGATTGTTTTTGAGATATTCCTTGTTTTTGGTTTCAGCTATAAAAAACTTATACTTTTCTCATACAAGGCTTTGTGAACTCGTGTCCATACAAACAAAGGAACTTCAGTCACGTAGAAACCAGCCTTTGACTATCACTTTAACTTATGGTACTTCCTTATTTCGCTTCTACTTACAAGGAAGCACGTAATACGTCTATTTCTGCTAATTTTTTCTCGATTAGCAAGAAGTAAATATAAGCATAAACTTCTTAAAAATAATGTGTTGCAGAGATATAGAGAAAGTCATGTGAATGTAACACCATATTTTTTCAAAGACGTATTTTAGATATTTGTTGTTTTAAACAAAACAATTATAGCCATTTCTGCTAAAAATGAAAATGTAGAAAAATTGGCTGTTAGGATGGTAAGGTTATTCAAAATTGTTGCTCCGTTACTTGTATATTTAAATTAGTATTAATCCAACATTTAACTTTATCTAACACGGGTTTACTATGTACATAGCAAGTAGAGAAAGTATTATATTCCACCCAAAAACTCGATACTGATCTTTCACCGGAAATAAAAGTTTTGATACTCCTAAATAAAAAAAATACTTTTATAAAAAAGTCAGTGTGTGTGTGTGTGTGTGTGTGTGTGTCTGTGTCTGTGGGCAGCATATCTCAAAAACGAGGAGACACTTAAACACCACACTTTGTTTTAAGTTTAATAATTGTTGATTTTCTAAAAAATTGCTCAAACTGTTTTGACTAAGATTTTACTAGCATGTATATTGAATTTATTGGGAATAGCACCTGAAGTTTTCATTCTGGATAACTTTTTCATAACTGGTAAAATGTAGGAGATAGTAGAAAAACTCAGTATATAAAAAATGTACATTGCGGTAAAGCACGTAATTGATACCATAATACATTTTTGTGTAGCTAACCATATCAGAAATATTTCCATATTAATTTTAATGTTAAAACTCATCTCAAACGGGAAGCACTCATCCGTTCAGATATCTCTTGTTTTACACCTGGCCATGGAAAGGCAATCGAATTTCAATAACAAATGCATGGAAACAGTTTTTAAAAGATTTCATTATCGCTTTAGCCCAGTGTATTCCCTTATTTCTTTTCTACTTACAAGAAAGTATGCAATGTAACAATTTTTGTAATGTTATTCTTGGTTCGCGTGGTGTAGATAAAAGAATAATCGTTTGTAAGAATAGTTTGTTTGCAGTACAGATAGAGAAAGTAATGCTACATTCACAATGAGATGCTGGCGCCGACGTAACGTAAGCGCAGACTTTGCACTCGTGTTATTTAATGTAAGCATTCGCATAGAAACACGCAAGACCAATGCAATGCAATGCAAGAGTTTGCAAACTCTATCCTTGCGTTGCGTGCATGGAGGAGGAATTCTGCTTCTTTTCTCTATGCAATGCCTATGAATTCAACAACAGACGATCGCAGTGCAAGATTTTACAGGGCCTGCTGTACATGCATACTATTCTATTGGCCGTGCAGTGCCGCGCCATTTCTAATTTTCCTCAAAAGGCTATGACAGTATTCCTTCCGAATCCTTTTTTGATTTAATGGTTGTAACTATCAACTGCGTCTATATTTCTTGGTTCTCATGTGACTTGAAGGCAATAATCACTAGTGTCTAAGCATGCAGGACAATTGTTAGTGAGTATTATTTTAGGTAACTAACAAAAGTCCCCGATTAGGAGTTATATTATTATATTTAAATTCTGTTACCATTATTTCTGAAAATAAGTGTTATTAAATTTGTTACATAACACACGCACACACATATAACAGCTGACAAAGAAAGGGTTTTTACCATCTAAGCCCATATTTGCGTAACAATCAAGCGAATATAGTAATACGAGGTACGTCCATAAAGTAAGTTCCGTTTCAATTTATCTCCGCTACAGCGCTGCGATCGCAGTTCCGCACATGCGCGGTAGACGCTCTGTATCAAGTGAAGAAACGTGCGCCATTTTGAGATCGCTGTCAGCCACATACGTTTTGTTGTGCTTGTTTACAATGTCGGTGTTGATTGAAAATCCCGCCGCATCTTACTCATTGATTTCTTACGGCGTGGTCAAACAATCAAAGCAGATGTTTATTGCGAGTCACTTAGGAAATTGCGCCGCGCAATATAGAATAAGCGCCGAGGATTGCTGTCAAAAGGTGTTGTTTTTCTTCACGACAACGCACGACCACACACTGCAAATGTGACGAAAAACCTCCTACAGGGATTTGGCTGGGACGTGTTTGACCATCCTCCGTACAGCCCTGACCTCACTCCTAGCGACTTTCATCTGTTCTTAAGTCTTAAGTCTTTCCTTGGTGGTCAACACTTCAACAATGACGAAGAGCTGAAAGAAAATGTTTCCAACTTTTTGAAGACATAGGCGGCAAACTTCTATGAAGAAGGAATACAAAGACTTGTGTCACGTTATGACAAATGCCTGCAAAATTTCGGCAGTTATGTGGAAAAGTAGTTTAAAGAGTTGTAAAATTGTGTGCAATAAATAATTATTCTGTATTTAAACATAATTTAATTTTATTACCAAACGGAACTTACTTTCTGGACATACCTCGTATAACATGCCAGAAAGCATGTTAAGGTTATCCAATTTAATTGAAAGGTGTGAAGCCATGCAAAACTCTCATATATAAAGAATATAAGATTTCTGTTTCTGTTCTCTATGCATTGCCTATGAATTCAACAACAGACAATCGTTTTGTTTGATAATTCTTAGTTAGTTAAATGTGACACTTTCTGCAGTCTGTATGGTTGTACTGTTTTCAATAATTTTGAATGAGAAATTATTGTGACGTCACCGCCGCGAGCGTCAATGGTTAGTATTTAATTTTATAACATATTTATTTGTAAAAGTTTGAGTACATTTTCGTATGCGGTATTGTTGGTTATGCTATTCAATTTGAATTGTGCGGAGCGCCCGTGCCAACTTGCGTTACGCTTACGTCTACGTTGTGAATGGCCTTCACCTTTGCGCTTGTGTTTATCTGCGTTACGTCTGCGCTTACATCTCATTCTGAATGTAACTTAACTTAACTTTCCAATTCTTTTCAGGAGACTTTAAGAGATGTATTTCCAGGAAATCTGAATAATTTAATTTCGGGGAGTGGTTTGTGAAGAACAGGTATATTGGAGCAGTTAGTGAAGAGAATGTTGAATAAATGAAAACAAAGGCCTCTCCTCCCAATAAGTAAATACTTCTCCTTGTTTACTAGAAAGTAAAATCTGATGTGTTTAATTCACATGGCTTTCTCTACCCACTCTGCAAACAAACTTCTTGCAGAAGCTTATTCTTCCATCTAATTCATGTAAATGGAGATTAACATTAGCAGAAACGGTTTTATTACTTGCTTTCTGGTAGTAGAAGGAAAATAAAACAGTACATTAGGCTAGCGTTAGACAAATATTTTAAAACATTTTCCTATACAAATAATATTTGAAATTCACTTCTTTGTATGTCCAGGAGTAAAGCAATAGAAACACGGACGACTTCCTATTTGAGAATGGTATAATTATTTCAAAATTGGAACCAATAACAAGGAATACTTATCTACACAACAAAAACATAAAAAAATATTGTGTATTTTGACGAGATTCACAGTTTTTGTTTAATAAGTTTTTGTCTATCTCTTTGGTTTACCCATTATGCAAAAGTCAGAATGGAGTGGGCTTCAGGAGAATTTCCAAGAAGTTTAAAATATAATTATCTGTAATATACGGCAATTTAATAAAATTGTTAGAGCCACTTTAGAGAAAATCAAAAGTGTCGAAAATTTTACCATGAAAAGGGAGGTATGGGACTTCATGTTTTAAACTATGCTGCCCATACACATATGCACAAACACGACCATTTTTTTCTAAAAAAACACCTCTACCTACTATGTGCATTGTGCATACGTGCTAAAGAAACTAAAAAAGTACTATTTAGATAACTATTCGGTTTCATTCAGAGCACAGTGTTCTGTAAACTATAACCCTCTGGTTCGCTTTTCCTTCACTGTTGGGCGTTCACAAATGTGTTCGAATATCAGACATACATCTGTAGCCAGATTGTAGTCTAATGCCAGGAAATTTATAGTGACGACGAAGGTAATGCAGAAATATCGCTCTGGCTGCGTGAAATCCAAACGGTTTGTCACGTTCATGGCCTGCATGAATCAAATCTCTGTTCGCTGATGTGAGTTTCATGAAAATTAATATGCTTCTGTAGGTAAAAACCTAAAAGCATACAAAAGCAATACATAAATCTTCATGTGAGCATCTTTAACATAATTTCAATTGCACAAAAAATAGTTCTAAAATCATTTGGAATTGAAAGTGTTTGTATATACAGGTTGTAACAAAAATATAGGGCACAATGTAGATATATTGCTCACATGTAGACGAAGCAATTGTTACCATGCTAAAACTCATTTTCTCCAACTCATTAATCATGGGAAACGCAAACGAACAAAACGTTAGAATCATGGGGAACAATGCACTCTTGGTTACATCTGGTTACATCGTCATTATCGTAGGTGCACCGCTAGTGATTTGTTTTTCAGTCCCTGTTGCCATGCACTTACATCATTGTTTGTTTAGAGTAACATCAAGTGTTCCAGAGAGCAGTACTACCCTGGCGAGAACACGAGTTGCTACAATGACTTTCAAACAAGATGAGGTTTGTGCTTGAGCGCCACCAGGCCGGCAGCCAATTAAGTGCTGCTGTGTTGACATATTGCAGTCGCGCTTAACTCGGGAGTAACGGCTAAGTGATTCCGTCTCTAATAAATACTACCTGCGCTAGGACAACATATTCAAAATTTGCATAAAACAATTCACGAGGAGTAATATTTGTAGCAGGAACGTAAAAACCAGATTTTTTTTCATACTGCATATGAAAAAACATTATGGCAGATTTGCATGCTAATTGTGCGAGTGAGAGGGAAATATGAAAAGAGTGGGGATAGCGACCTGGCAACGCAGAGCACGATAACGTAACTCATTCGCTGCAGAGTAGAACTCTTCCCATTTGAAAAAACATTATAGTAGAATTGATTACAGACTTGATTCATGCAATGGCATAGATACCCATTTCATGTATGGATTATCACACAGCAATGGCGCTCACGCTCAGCGTTTGTACCGGGAGGTTTCCAGGACAGAACAACTTTTGAAGCCTGATCGTCGTCTTGGAGAACATGGGGCATTTCAACCTGATATTCGGCACAGGGATACAACAGCGCATCCGGAATTCACTACGATGGCGATTTGATGTATGTATCAATGCTCACGGAGGGCAAATTGAACATATCGTGTTTTATTCTTGTGTTTTTCACGATTAATGAGTTGGAGAAAATGAGTTGTAACATGGTAATAAAGTGTTTCCAGACCCATGTTCATATTGCACAATTTCTTCGCTTACGTGTGAGGAAAGTATCCTGTAATTTGTGACGTACATTTTTGTTACATCCTGTATATTGATATTACTCTTATTTACCAAAATGCTGCATAGATTATTATTTTATTTATGTAGTTTTACTTTCTTTAGCACGTATGTGTATGGTCTTTCAAAAGGCACTTCCATATTTAAAGCATTATAAATGTTATAATATTTGAGATAGGAATAAAACATCTGGTGTGTTCCATTCACAAGTCTTTCTCTACTTTCTCTGTAAGAAATTATTGTTTAAAAACTTAGTCTTGTGTCTACTCCATGCTAATTGAGATAAACATTAGCAGAATTGCTTTCTTGTAAGTAGATTGCGAAATAATGGGATACACTTGGTTAAAACGACAGTCAAATCTACTAAAAGCTGGTTGCCCTGTAAATGAAATCTGTTTCTTTGCATTTGCAGAAGTTGGAAACATTTGCGTATGAGTAAAGTTTTTAGTATTTTAAAACTGAAACCACCAATAAGGAATATCTGAAAAATGGTCAACTAAACGAAAAAAATGTATATGACATAAATTATGCATTTTAACGAGATCTACTTTTTTGTAGTAAGTTTTTGTTTATCTCTTACGGTTTGCCAGTTACGCAACATTAAGCAAAATTCATCCATAATAAAAGAATTCGTTAGAGGCTATTTCCAGAAAATTTAAAATATACATTTTATTTGTCATGTAAGTATCTTTAACATACGTTATTTTAATCAAAATCGTTACAGCTATTTTCGAAAAAACAAAAATTTTCGATTTTTTTTCCAATGTAAGGGTAGTTTGAGGTGAGGATACTTTCCTTACAATCTTCGAGCCGCATCTCTGGAAGATACTAAACTTAAATACGAAGTTAGGGGTTTTACGGACTCTTCATATTTGAGATATCGTGTTCGCAAAAAAAAAAAAAAAAAACAAAAAAACACAAAGAACCGTTTTCTAAAAATCTGAGGTGTTAAATTTACATGACTTTCTCTACGTCGCTGTAACAAATTATTGTTAAAAGGCATATTATTCTATCTACTTTATGACAATCGAGATAACCATTAGCAGAAATGTTCTTAATTACTTATTTCCTTATAAGTAGAAAGAAAATAAGGGTATACACTAGGCTAAAATGAATGTCAAATCTCTTAAATCTGTTTCCATAGAAGAGAAGACCAGTATACAGCTTTACGTGTGAAAAAAGTTCAAGTATTTTAAATCTGAAACAAATAACAAGGAACATCTCAGTAATGTTCAATTCCACGAAAAAAAAGACGCATAGTACATAAATTGTCTATTTTAACCTGATCTACTTTTTTTTTTGTAGTAATTTTCTGTCTTTCTCTTACGGTTTACTAGGTGCGCCAAATTCAGCAAAATTCGTTGAGAATAAATTGACCTTTAGAAAGTTCAAGATATACATTTTATTTTGTCATGTAAATAACTTTAATATACGTTATTTTCATCAAATTCGTTGCAATCATTTTGGAGAAAATCAAAATTTTCGAAATTTTTTTCCGTGTGAAGCGTAGTTTGAGGTGCGGGGATTTATCCCATAATTTTCCTGTCTCATTCATGGAAAATGCTAAACATAAATACCAAGTTTGGTATTTTACGACTTTTCATTTTTGAGTTATCGTGTTCATAGACACTCGGACCTTTTTCTAAACGTCCTTTTTTACTTTCTCTACCCATGCTATGTACATAGTTATAGAGAAAGTAATGTAATGCACTCAAAATTCGATACCGAGATTTCCCCGGAAATACAGGTTTTTAGCCCCCCGAACCCAAATAAATAATTTTTGGAAAAAGGTCCCTATGTGTGTGTCTGTGTATGTCTGTGGAAAGTATAACTCAAAAACGAAAAGACAGTTAAATACCAAACTTGGTATTTAACTTTATTATCTTCCAGGGATGTAACAGGAAGATTTTGAGAAAAAAACCCTCCACATCAAACTATCTTTTACATGGAAAAAAGTTCGAAAATTTTGTTTTTCTGAAAAATGGACCAAACGATTTTGAGTTAAAATCCCTAATATTGATGTGACAAACAAAATGTTTATCATCAATTTTCTAGGAAAATCGTCTAAAGGCGTCTTTATTCTAAATGAATTTTGCATAACTGGTAAATCATAAGAGATACACAAAAACATACTTAATAGAAAATGTAGAGCTCATTAAAACACACAATTTATGCTATATTCATTTTTATCTGGGATTGACTGTTGTTGAAATATTCCTTGTTATTTGTTTAAGCATTAAAATACTTATGCTTTTATAATTCAGGAATTGATCAGCTCCTGTCCATACAAACAAAGGAATTTCAGTCACATAGCAACCAGCTTTTGACCATCACTTTAACCTAAGGGACTCCCTTATTTCCCTTCTACTTACAAGGAAGAAAGTAATAGGACTCTTTCTGCTAATATTTACTGGATTTGCATGAAGTAAATAGATGTAGAAGGTCATGTGAATGGAACATATCAGATTTTTTTGATACATGAGATCCTTTTTTATTAAAATCTGGACATCTATTTCCAGCACGTGCTTCACTTGGTCATGGTGTAGATGGAGTACCCTGATGTCTGCAAACCTGCAAGAGGATGACAACGAAGGTTGTGGTAACGCACGTCCAGGGTACTCCATCTACACCATGACCAAGTGAAGCACGTGTTGGAAATAGATGTCCAGATTTTAATAAAATTGACAGCTTCACTGTATGTAATGGCTTTTATTTAACATTTTAAAAACATGAGATCCTATAACGTGTATTTCTTGTGAAATCTCGTTATCGAATTTTGGGTGGAATGCAGTGCCTCTCTATAGAGTATGTATAAGTACATAATACATATAGAGAAAGTAAAAACTAACATTTTGGAAAGAATTTTGGGAAATGTTACTACTGATTTTAGTTACGGTGATAGAGAATATGCGTAAGTTAGTGCAACACTGTGGAAATCAGAGAACTGCAAGTACAGGAGCTGCTCTGAAGGTAGTTGGGAAAAGATTTACTCGCAGCCCGCGAGCACAAGGGATTTTAACGCACTAAAAGCAGGGTTCAGCGAAAGCAGCTCTTCCTGTACGTGTGTTTAACAGTTGCCGAGGTATTCTCGACGGTAACATTTAATTAATATTTATGCTAATGCCCCAGCCTCCGCAAGATAATATTCTGCACCCTGAAAATTGCCTCCCTTTCCTCGCCGTGAACGAAAGGCGCGGCTTTAAAAATGTGTGACAATTTTTGTGTTGTGCTGTTTAGCGTCAGCCCTGAATTTCTATGACGATATAAACCTCCCCCTCCCCCCCCCCCAGCGCTTGGTGTTATTCGCCAAGATGGAGCTAAATTGCTATACTAAGGCAGAGAAGGAGTCGAAATTAAAATTTTTATGGTTTTGACTACTTGCGTTTAATCTTTTTTCATGCTGTGAGTATATCCATCATAAAAGACTATATTAAAGCTATATTACAAGCGTAACACTAATGCTTTTGTTATAAACAGATTAATATTTGTACAACGAAAGTATTAAAATCTAGCAGCAAAAAGGGCTTATGATAATATTTGCACTCAGTGCCTCAGCTAATGTAAAGTCTCCATTTATCCTTACTCACCGATTAGAATCGAACTTAATGGAAGTTTTTAAACAGGAAAATCCATAATTAATATCTTTTACTATTTCTACTATTTCCATATTAAGTAGAGAACGTATTGAATTTTACCGAAAATGTTTTTAAGCCTATGTATAATAAAACCGTTTTAAAATAAAAAATCTAATGTGTTCCATTCACATAGCTTTCTCTACTTATTCGCAATAAATTATTCTTAATAAAGCTCACCCTTTATCTTCCTCATTCTAATCGAGATAACCATTAGTAGAAATATGTTTATTGCTTATTTCCTTGTAATTAGAAATAAGGGACTATACTAGGCTAACGTGATAGTCACATCTTTTAAAAGCTATCGTTGCATGGCCAGGAGTAAAACGAAAGATATGAAACAAATGATGACTTCCCATTTGAGAAAAGTATAGGTAAATATATTACAATTGAATCTAACAACAATAATATTTCGGAAATAATTAAAGGACATTTAGTGTATGTTTTGACGATATCTATCTGTTTTGTAGTAAGATATTTTATATCCCTTGTGGTTTCCCATTTATGCAAAAAAACATCCTGAATGAAATGTCGTCCAGAAAATTCAAGATATGTACTTTATTGGCTATGAGTTTTACATGCGTTTCTCTACGCACTATCATTTATTAGTGACTACAGAATCTATTCTTACGAAAGCTTACTTTTACATATATTTAATTTTAATCCGGATAAATCTTGTGATAAATGGCTACATCACACAATTCATTATAGTAATTCAATAGCAAGAGTTAAAAGTTTACGAACTGACACTGCCTGCTAGGTGTAAATTCCATAACTTTCCTGGTAATCACGAGAAACAGCTGAAAATCTACAGGACTTTAAAGGAATAACAGAAGTATTGAACAATTCGTACCGTTGTTTACGCATATGTCGCAAATGGTTGACCGTTTTCGAGATATTTCTTGTTACTGGTTTCAACTTAAAATACTTAAATTTTTCTCTTACGGGAACTTGTAAACCTCTGGCAATACAAGGAAATGGATTTCAATCCCATAGCAACCACATTTTAAAACATTTGACTATCGCTTTAAGCTAATGCATTCCCTCATTTCCCTTCTACTTAAAGGAACTAAGTAATATGACCTTTTCATCTAATGTTTATCTCGAAGCATGAAGTAGATAGAAAAATAAGCTTACTAACAATAATTTGTTACAGAGATGTAGAGAAAGTCATGTGAGTGGAGCACTCAGATTTTGTTTCCGAGACCGCGTGTTGGAAGGTCTATCCTTGAATAGGCGGGCCTCGCTATTGCGAATGCTGTATCCGAAGTGAGTATGAATGCTTTCAACAAGCAATGACCCCACACTACCTGGACCAGCAGGTCACTTATTGAAGTGTAAAAATGTGATGTGGATATTGGCAGGCGATGTGCATTTCGTCGCGTTCTTGACACCATGTAAAACAAATCACGTAGAAAATTATGTGATTGGTTTGTGGGAAACGAAACGAAAGAAATACCTTCTCTATACACTATGTGCATAGTACATGTAGAGAAAGTAAAAACAACTAATACACCGCATTAAGACACCAAAATAATGCTTAGAAATACTTATACTTTTCGTAAGACGGGGTTGAATATGAAACGTAACTTGCGACAATGCTAATACCCCCTTTCATCGGGAGTGACAGAATGAGGTTAATTTTTTTCTCTGTGCTACATCCTTAAGTTCTAATGCCAAGGTAATGCATGCACGTGGTACACTAAATTACCACACTGCTTATAAAATTCAACCTGATTAGCGGATGTCGAGCGGGCTTGGGATATGAAGGGGTCAATTGCCAAATCGGTTTTGCGTTTCCTTACTCGCGTGGTATGTTGTAACAGAATGGCATCAATGAAAATCGTTGTAAGATCCGAGTCTCCGTCAAACGTTCACATTTTCAGCAAAATCACGACGCCGGGCGTATTTTTAATGTCTTTGACTGTACCACTTATCAAAGTAACCGTATTTATAACTCTTACATCCTGTATTTTTTCCATGTTTCAAAATTCTACCTTGCAGTTTTATTTAATAATGTTTTTAGGGTCAAAATTCATTGTTTTAATAAAAGTGCTCCACATACTTATTTTTAAAAATATTCAAATTCAAAATTCAAATATTCAAGTAAATGAGTCTTAAAATAAATATATCACATGTGGTATTTTTATATTAACTCTAAATTATTTCATAAAGTCTTTACTTCTTTACTTTCTCTAGCCCCGTATGTAAAATGTACATAGGGATAGAGAAATATTGCATTCCACCCAAAAATTCGATGCCGAGATTTCACCGGAAATACATGTTTGAGGACCCCCTGAATCCAAAAAAAGCATTTCCAGAAAAAAGGTCCGTGTGTGTGTGTGTCCGTGTGACTGTGAACACGATAACTCAAAAACGAAAAGTAGCTAAGATATCAAACTTGGTATTTATGTTCAGTATCTTCCAGAGATGCAACACGAAGATTTTGAGAAAAATCCCCCAACCCCAAATTTTTTATTTTATTAAAAATGGCTCTAACGATTTTTTATTAAAATATCGTATATTAAAGATATTTACCTGACAAATAAAACGTATATCTTGAATTTTCTGGGAATAGCTTCTAAAGACCTGTTTATTCTGGATGAATTTTGCTTAATTTGGCATAACTAAGAGATAGACAAAAATTTACTATACAAAAAATGTAGGCCTTGTTAAAATACACAATTTAAGTCATATATATTTTTTTCGTGGAGCTTACCGTTTTCGAGGTATTCATTGTTATTAGTTTCAGTTGTGAAGTACTTATACTTTTCTCACACGGGAGCGCCCGGTTTTCTTTTGGTCTACTCCTGGCCAAGAGAGGAAACCATGTGTAATGACAATCGTATAACGACAGCTTTTAAAACATTTGACTATCTAATTAGCCTAGCGTATTCCTTTATTTCCTTCCTACTTATAAGGAACTATTTAATAAGAACATTGTGCTGAATACTTCGATTAACAAGGTGCAGAAAGAAGAATAATCTTATGTAAGAAGTTTGTAGAACGGCTAGAGAAAGTCATGTCAGTGTAACACATCAGATTTTTTCTAACATAATTGCTGATTGTAGAAAATGTAATAAATATTTTTCAAAATTGGAGAACTATTTAGAAAACTTATACTGTAATTTTGCTTAATGTACTATTGAGAAATAGTAACGAAATTTTGAATCATATTAATAAAATCTGCATCGTGTGGAGGATATTGAGTATGGAACATTTTTGAAAACATTTTGCTAAAATAAAGCTCATGCGCCTGATAATAAGGTTTGCATCACTTGGCTCATTTATAAAACTATTCACATAAGAAGTCAGTTTTACAGTACATAAATTTACAAATAGATTACTCATATATTTTTTTCATATTAACCCTAATTAATCTGGAAACGTTATTAGTTTTGAAATTCTCCAAAACTTTTGAGTTTTTGGAAATCAAATAATTTTAATATAAAAGTTACAGCATTATTTACAAAAATCTGATGTGTTCCGTTCACATGACTTTCTCTGTATCTCAGTAAATTATTATTGTTAATAAGCTTATGTTTTATTTATTTCATGCTAATCGAGAAAAATTAGCAGAAATAGTCTGATTTCTTGCTTTATTGTAAGTAGAAGCGAAATAAGGGAGTACCATAGGTTAAAGTGAAAGCCAAAAGTTGGTTGCTATGTGACTGATATTCCTTAGTTTGTATGGGCAGGAGTTGACAAATTCCTGTATGAGAAAAGTATAAGTTTTTCAAAGCTGAAACCAAGAAAAAGGAATATCACAAAACCGATAAACTCCACGAAAAAAATGTGAATAACATAAATTGTGTGTTTTAACGTGTTCTACATTTTCTGTGTGTTAATTTTTTGTCCATCTCTTACGGTTTAGTAGTTATGAAAAATTCATCCAGAATAAAGTAGTCTTCAGAGGCTATTCCCAGAAAATTCAAAATATACATTTTTTTTTGTCAGGTAAATAGCTCTAATATACAATATTTTATTCAAAATCGTTAGAGCCATTTTTTAGAAAATCAAAATTTTCGAAAAAATTTCCATGTAAAGGGTAGTTTTGAGTGGGGGGATTTTTCTCAAAATCTTCGTGTCGCATCCCTGAAAGATACTAAACTTAAATACCAAGTTTGGTATTTTACCGACTTTTCGTTTTTGAGTTATCGTTTTCACAGACACACGGACACACACATACACGGACCTTTTTCTGAAAATACCTTTTTTTGGTTACAGGGGACCCTAAAACATGTATTATCTGTGAAATCTCGGTATCGAATTTTTTGGTGGAGTGCCATACCTTCTCTATACACTATGTACATAGTGAGTATAGAGAAAGTAAAAATATATTAATTTTCTTACTGAAGGATCGCATTCAATGGAACATTTTTGAGCATCGAAAAGTGTTGGAAAAAGTGTGTGAGAAAATTGGATTCAAAGTTGGGAGTGCCTATTAATGAGCATGCACCTATCCATATATAGTTTAAATTAATTGGTATTTAAAGCTCGCCAAGTGTGGAAAAACGACATATCTTCTTAAATTTTAGAATTCATATCATTTTATTATGAGGCAAACATTTTTACTTTCTCTACACGTACTATGTACATAGTGTATAGAGAAGGTATTGCACTCCACCAAAAAGTCGATACCGAGATTTCACAGAAAATATATATTTTATGGTCCCCTGTATCCAAAAAAAGGATTTTCAGAAAAAAGTCCGTTTGTGTGTGTCTGTGAACGCAATAACTCAAAAACGAAAAGTCGGTAAAATAGTAAACTTAATATTTAGGTTTACTATCTTTCAGGGATGCTACACGAATATTTTGAGAAAAATCCCCCACCCAAACTACCCTTTAAATGGAACTTTTTTCGAAAATGTTGATTTTCTAAAAAAATGGCTCTAACGATTTTGATTAAAATATTGTATATTAAATATATTTACCTGATAAATAAAATGTATATCTTGAATTTCCTGGGAATATCTTCTGAAGATTACTTTACTCTGGATGAATTTTACGGAATTTTGCGTAAGTCTAAACCGTAAGAGGTAGATAAAAACTTACCATACAAAAGATGTAGAGCACGTTAAAACACACAATTTATGTTATATACATTTTTTTCGTGGACTTGATTGTTTTTTAGATACTCCTTATTTTTTGTTTCAGGTTTAAGAAACATCTGTCCATACGAATAAAGGAACTTCAGTAACAACAACCAATTTAGACTATAACTTTAACCTATGGTATTCCCTTATTTCTCTTCTACTTACAATGAAGCAAGTAATAAGACTATTTCTGCTAATTTTTAATCGATTTGCAGGAAGTAAATAGACGCACAAGCTTTTTAACAATAATTTGTTGCAGAGAAGTAGAGAAAGTCATGTGGATGGAACACATCAGATTTTTTTTCTGATTAACATTAAGTAAACAGAAGTATAAGCTTTTTAAGAATAAGACGTAGAGAAAGTCATGTGAATGGTACATTTCAGATTCTTTTAGTTTTTCACAATTTTTTGTTGCATTTCACAGCATGTTAGATACGTTATTAAAAATTTATTATACACTATAAGTTATGTTGTTGCAATGAATAAAAATTCTAGCTTACATGATTCCTTAAATAATAATTGTTACTTTCTCTATACGTGCTATGTACATAATGTATAGAGAAGATATTGTAATGCACCCAAAAATTGGATACGGAGATTTCACCGGAATTACATGTTTTGAGACCACCTGAATCCAGAAAAAGCATTTTTAGAAAATTTCCGTGTATGTGTGTCTGTGTATGTGTCTGTTTGTGTGTGTGTGTGAGTGTGTGTGGCTTTGGGCAGCATAGCTCAAGAACGAAAAGTCCGTTAAAAACCAAACTTGGTATTTAGGTTTGGTATCTTCCAAGGATGCGATACAAAGATTTTCAAGAAAATCGCTCCACTCGCAACTGCCCTTTACATGGAACTTTTTTGAAGATTTTGATTAAAATATCGTATATTAAAGATATTTACCTGACAAATAAAATGTAATTCTTGAATTTTCTGGGAATAGCCTCTGCAGACTGCTTTTTTCTGGATGAATTTTGCTTAACTACTAAATCGTACGAGATGGACAAAAACTTAACACACAAAAGCTGTAGAGCACGTTAAAACACACAGTTTATGTTATACACATTTTTTTCGTGGAGTTGGTTGTTTTTGAGATATTCCTTGTTTTTGGTTTCAGCTTTGAAAAACTTTCTTTTCTCGTACAGGAATTTGCCAACTCATGTCCATACAAACAAACGAACTTCAGTCAAATAGCAACCAGCTTTTGACTTTCACTTTAACGTATAGTTCTCCCTTATTTCTCTTCTACTTACTATAGAGCAAGAAATAAGACTATTTCTGCTAATTTTTCTCGATTAGCATGAAGTAAATAAAAGAATATGCTTATTAACAATAATTTGTTACAGAGATATAGAAAAAGTCATGTGAATGGAACACATCAGATTTTTATTTTATGAATTTATTGTTCTAATAAATAGGAACAAGATGAATTTTTTAAAATAGTCAGATAAAATTTAGTTTTACAAAAAATAAGCTTAGAAGTGGATTTATCATACCATATATTTATATTAGCCGTAATTGCTGTAGACAAATTATTATTTTTCATAGTGTTCAAAACCCTTGATCAAAATTTAATAATATATTTGTCAAAATTGGAAAATCATTACGATAAAGTAATGTGACCAATTTCTTCAATGTGCTTTTGGAATGCAGGATAAAAATATTGAGACAAATTGGAGAACAATTGCACCGCATGGAAATTTTGAGTATGGAAAAGTGACGGAGATTTGTTTGTTAGAAAATAAGATTTAAATTTGGGAGTGCCTACTAATACGCATACGCATACTTGTGTATAGCTTCAATTAATTTGTAGTTAAAGTTCGCCGTGTGGGAAATACGATTCTCTTAAAGTTTAGAATACAGTCACTTTATTATGAAATAAAGGACTTTTTTAACTTTGTTACATAATGAAATGATATAAATTCTAAAATGGAAGAAAATATATTTTTCCCCTTTGGCGCATTATAACAACCATTATCTTAATCTAGAGCTAGAGGCGCATGCTTATTAATAGACAATTTTAAACCTTACTTTCTCGCAAACTTTTTGATAATACTTTTCCATACTTAAATTGTTCCACATGGTTGAATTTTCCTCTAATTTGTTTTAAAAGTTTATACTGCTTTAAAAGTGCATTAATGAAAATGGCCATATTACTTTTTCGAAAGAAATGCTCCAATTTGGATAAATAAACTATTACATTTTAAAAAACCAAAATTTTTATGAGTACCAAAAGTTAGCACTAGTTAGGACTAATATAAACATATAATGTGGCAGATCTACTTATTTTCTGTAAAGCTGGATATTTTGTATCTGAATATTTTAAAAATGTTTATGTAGCTCATTTAATAACAACAATAAATTTAGACAGTAAAATATTGTTATTTAAGGAACTAAGTTAGGATTTTGATTTATGGTAAAAATATCACTTATTATGTATAATAACGAATATAAATTTCAATGAGATATCTTACACAGTTTAGATCTTCCAAATTTCAAAGATGTTTGTTTACCTGAAGTAATATGCTGCCATTACGAATCCTAGCAATTTTTAGGATAACAGTGCGCACTAGAGAGCTCTATTGGCCACACTAGTGAACAATGAAGGCATTTTCATTTCCACCGCACATTTATTTCTACCCAATCTCTCCTTTTATTTCATTGAACGTAGTCCATAGGGAATGCATTTCTTTTCGTGTATTGCTGAAACGATCTTCTATTTTCCGCCGCTTGCGTGGTTTTCAATTGTTATCGATTGTAGCAGGTAGGGCGCAGTGCAGTGTGTGTTGTTACTTGTCCATTATTAATGTGAGCTGAAGGTAGCGTTACGGGTCGGTCAGTCGCTCTATCTCAACCTTACGACCTCTATTAATTGGGCAACGCGTCACACTGCTCGTGCAGAATTAATCTCGTTTAAAACGAGCCTCTGGGTCGAGAGACCCCTGCGTTGTTGTTCAACTCTACCTGCCTTCCTAACGAACCGACAAAAACCAGCGCCCTTGGCAACTCGGCAAATTCGTAGTTGAATAACTTAAAATCAGCTATGATAGCGTTTGCGCATGATCACCGCACCTAATTGGGTGTGTCTTTCAGATATGACGCACAGGGATTGACTGTATCTAAGCAAACTTCTGTCAAACACGCCCCAAAGTTGCAGCTTCTGTCTCAGTCCTCCATGCAGTTTCCAAACTGTAATACAGGATAGAACAATATTCTCTTCCTTGTGTATTGATTTCCCAAAGTACAGTTTAACCTCACTTATACGTTGTTTGCTTCTACGTTTTGCGCATATTTACTTCTTCTTCCTCCTCCTCTTTCTCTTTTGTCTTGCAGCGTAGGGATGGTGTCCTGAATGCATCTTCTCCATTCTTTTCTGTCCCTCATCATTCTCATTGCTCCCACTGTCTTATTCCTTTGTTTTCCAAACGTTTCCATTCTATCTTTTAGCATTATGTGAGCTTTCTTTTTCATCTTTTTCCTTGCACATTCAATTCTACTATATGTTTAAATTTACTATCCTCAGTCATTCTGAATGCATGTCCCCGCCAACTCAATTGTCTTTGACCTACTTCCTTTCATTCCTTATTTAGCTACTACTAGTTTTCTTAAATACAGGGGCATCAGGTTAAGAGGGCACGCTTTTAACGGTCTCTGGGTCGCGGTCGCGCGCCGCTTTCCTCCCGACACTTTTTCCCTGCGCGTTCCGTCTTATGCATCGAACGGGAGGTAAAATGGACAAAGTCAACTAGAATCATTGTTATTTCACAAATTTAAATATTTAATGTCCTCTACATTCTCAAAGAAACTCCCTTACTCGAAGACAGGCATTGCAGTGTTGTAACAGTTCTTTGAATATTTCGTTATTCCTTCTTGTATGTTATTGTGTACTTCTTTTAATGTTCGGGTAGAGGTTCATACACTCTGTCGCTTCTGACCCAACTAGCTCACTCCTGTTTATGCGCTAACTTCAAGAGGAACGTTCTAACCGCGCATCGATATCATTTATCTTTTCCTCTGTAAAACGAGACGCTTTCGAATTTTTCTCTGTGTAGCATTAATCCCGTAATTTTAAATTGCTTAATTCTTATGAACTATACTTTTGTTTGGGAGATCAATATCAGGAAAGCGTTCCTTAACCCTTTATCGATATAATTATTTTTCTCCTTATACCACTCTTCTTCATATTCCTAAACTTGTAATGTCGCTTCCGAAGGTGCTACCACCGAAGCAGTTCAACTACGCATCAGTATTAAGGCGAAGGGTAATGATCTAGCCATCTATTCAAGCCATATACTGTGAGTTTAAATCCCAGCAATTTCAGTCAAATGTGGTGCGGTAAAGGATGGAGAGGGCCCAAGTAAAATAACCTGTGTAATGGCGCTCTTGGAAGCTGACGGAGATAAATTTGACTGCAGTTGAGTGGATTTCTCTCTCTCTCTCTTTTTTTTTTTTATATAAACGGGTAAATAATCACTGTAGTTGTATTGTAAACTACTTGCAATCCTACAATATAAAAGTCTTAAATAAGTGTACTTTATGGTTAAAGGTTAGTTTAATATGAAATTAGCCCTAGAGCGCAAACACTATTTCTGTAGTAATGTTTAAAGCAAGCAGGACGTTTACGTCCTGATAGTCAATAAAGGGTTTAATGCTCTACGTCACAGAGGCTGCACTAACAACTGAAAACCCAAGAAATGTTCTCTGTTGCCTTTGTTTATCATATATTTGTCGGCCAACCTCTGAAATTACACTCATTTCATCCTTCCTCCAGGGGTCTGAAGTATAAGGTGAAGGGTGAAATACCTCTCCTAGCACATATACACGAGCGCGCGCGGGCGCGCGCGCGCACACACACAGCACTATATCGGTATATCGCTTCTCTTCCCCTCCTCACTAGTCTTCACATTACTTTAAACCTGCCCAATTACCTAACTTAACAAAACTGACTGCATACCTAATTTCTACCTCTATAATCGTCATATGGTGGCACCCCCTGAGTATGTGGTGGTAGAGGTCTGCCTTACATTCAAAAGGTAGTGAGTTTGAATCTGGTCCTGAATGAGTTACCCGAATAAGATTTTTCTGGGGTTTTCCCCTTATCCCGAGAAGATGAATGTCGAGTAACTTTAAGGTTCATGGGTCCGAGATCATTTGGCCACCATTCCACCTATTTCATTCTTCGTCCGATATTACCAACCAGGTAAACGAAATTTATATACGGTGGGTAATTTCAAAAGTCATGGCAGCTATTTTATATATTCCGAATAACGGTTATTGTAATATAGTAATTTGAAAACATGTTATACACAGAATAGGATGTCACCATCAGATGTCGTCTGCATTGGTAGATCCTAGTAGACATATGCAAACGTTAGTATCCTAGAGGCCGTGTTCCAAGGTGAATGTCACTAAAGTTGAACAGTGAGCATACATAAAAATTCCATTTCTGCGTAGCAGAAATGCTCGTGTGTGTCCAAGGTGTGTGGAAGCCTTGAGGGATTATTTTGAAGGTAGTTAGCTCGTAAGAATATTACGCGTACGTACGCGTACTCTTTTGTACACATGTAATATAAATCAAACAATGACCCGTACCCATATTTCTTTGAACCTGGATCCTAATTTAGTACCAGCGTTGAAAATAACATTTCAGCGACTTTTAATCGTATACCCTGAGTAATGTTTCCTGCAGCTTTATTGACTAATAAAAATAGTTGCCATGACTTTTGAAATGACTCTTGGTGGCTATGCAGGGGTGCAGTGGTGACGTGATATAAACAAAGGAGAAACATTCGTTTAAGGATAGGAGAAAGGCAGACACCTATCGCGTTCTTAGACTTTTGCCTTAAAAGTTGCGGAAATGGTCATCTACCGGGTAGGATTTCATTCACCCTTTGCAACCCCTTTGACCGTAGCTGATACGACAGCACATTTTCATATTAAAGAGACCATGGTTCACTTCACCCTTCTAAAGCGAACGTCAGAGAAGACGAGTGACGGTAGCAGAGACCTGCTTTAAAACATTACCAGAAATTCGTTACCATCTGTGCCTTTTTTGTCAGAGGATTTCCTGCCGTGACAAACTACATGAAATATTTCAGAGGTTGTAATATTAATGTCTTGCTCTCGTAGTAGGGCAGAGCTGTGCTAATTTTCCAGCCGTCGCAGAGCTACGTATGTACGAGATAAATTCTGCAAATCCTTGGAATGCAAGAGTCGTTTGAAATCACTAATTATTTAGCTGCTTATTGATTCAAGTTTGCAGAGGAATCCCGGATATCCAGTTCAACACTTCTTCGCTGATATCCTTTTCTTAGTCTGATTACAGATGAACATAATGTAAATGCTGAAATGAAAGCTAAAAGCTATCAGTGAAAGTTTTTCATGTAAACTCACGTCTAAATCTGTTAAAACAAAAGAATAGTGACTGCCTCCGTGGTCGAATGGTCAGCGAGCTGACTTCTCACCCGGAGGTCCCGGGTTCAATTCCCAGCTGGGGCGGGGAATTTTTCTTTAACCGGAATTATTCCCTATCCCCCATAGAGTCTGGCAGAATAAATGTGAGAGTGAATGTGTGTTTAGTAATATAAAGTTTAACCTAATGTTCTGAACCTACAGTTTCACAAGTGAAAGCCCCCGATATGACCATTGATGTTAAAGGGGGCTATACAAATGAAGCAATAAAAAAAAAAAAAAGAATAGATTACATTTTCCATATTCTGATATAATTTCAGCAGTTAATTTAAACTTTCGTGTCGTAGTCGGCTTACCCTCGGCACCCGATTTTAGGACACCTTCCTAGGACTTATAAGCGGATACCTAAGGGTCAGAAGCCTATCAGGGAGCCAACTGCACGAAACTATAGAAAGGAGAACCTGGAACAAGTGGACGCTTGTAGCTAGGCATGAGTGTGGGAAAGTGAATGATATGAAATACAAGCGAAATGGATATGAAGGCGATGAGCAATTGGTGGAATGAGTAGCGCGGGAAGCCGAAGGATCAGGAGAAAACCCACTCAGACAACACTTTGTCCACCACAAATCCCACATGCGGGCGCTTGGTATCGAACTCGGGCGGCCTAGGTGGGAGGCGAGCGGTACATGGTTGCCAACTAAATGAAAGTATGAGAGTAAAATATCACAAGAAGACCATATTTAGGTTCATATTATTTCTACACATTAACTTAATTTCAGATTCCTCTACACCTCTCTGCGTACATAATAACCTGATGTGCTCTATTCACATGACTTTCTCTACATCTCTGTAACAAATTATTGTTAATAATATTATTCTTCTAATTACTTACATTGTCTATCTCTTAAATTTACTAACTATGCAAAATTCAGAAAAAAATTCGTCCAGAATAAAAAGGTCCCAAAAATCAACATATAAATGTTATATTCCACTTAAATATCTTAAATATAAGAGATGTTAATCAAAATCCTTTGAGGCATTTTTGAGAAAGTAATAAGTTTTGAAATATTATTATTATATATTAAATATCAAGTTTGGTATCTAACAGACCTTTTAGCTATACTGCCCCCCCCTATACACATACACACATGTCCATTTCTCTATAAGTGCATTTTTTGTGTTCAGGGATTCCCAAAATGTATTTCCTGTGAAATCTCGGTAACGAATTTTTAGGTGCAATAAAATACCTGCTCTATAGACTATGTACATGATGAGTAGAGAAAGTCGAAGTTGAGTTTAAAGTAGAAAGGTCTTAAAAGTCTTTGTGTTGCATCCTTGGAAGTTAATGGATGTTTGATATGTAATGGGTTTTCGTTTTTGAGTTCATAAACATACACATATTTTTTTTCTAAAAACTACTTTTCATTTAGGAACCTCAAACATGTATTTCTGTTGAACTCTCAATACCACTTTTTGGGTGGATGGTGGAAATTCCTCTATTTACTCTGAGTGACAATGAATTAGAAAGTTATATTAGCAGTCGATTAGCTTACACTTTGACTTGTCCGACTTGATGTCGCAACTTTCAAACTCTACTATTTTAAGTTTTGTGTGTGTTTAAAAATCGCACTTATTTGGGATTATGCAGCGAAGGAACAACGGCTGTCATACGCCACGTAAAAAACTTCAGAACGGGTTATACGAAACACATAACAGAACCCACATGCTACGTTTTCCATTACTAAGGTGAGCTGTGCCGCGCCGGCGTGTCTATCAAACCACGCCTACACTACGCGACTGCGACCTCCGCTACCAACCTGCATCTCTCTCGGAGTGGGCCAGGTACGTGTCATTTGGTTATGTACGACTGCCTAATCAATGATGATTTTATGGTTAGTTTTTGTATGTGCCGAATTAAGAGCTGAAAATTATATTCACGTATCACGTACGGTATGACCAACAAGGTACACATCTTCTTTTGGTGTCGTTTTGAGATACCTGTACACGTGCTAGAGAATATAAAAAGAGAGAATGGGAAGAATAGATAGCAAAAATAAGGCGCTGCACTAGCTAAAATTCAGGAAACTAAGGGGAACTAAAATTAATTATACATTAAGATAAATACTAGTTTTATTAACTTTGTAAATTTAACATAAGAATAGGAAAGTATTATTATTATTATTATTGTTGTTGTTGTTATAGCTACTATAGGTAAAAGTTAACGCGAAAAATAAATTACGCTTTTTTTACCCATACTCTTCAGTGGGGCTCAAGGGCTTTAGCCCCTTAATAGTTATTCCAGCACTTTCATATTTACTAGAGTACTTAAGTACCGCGTACTTATCAACTTCAAATTACAGATTTCACTAGAAGTATAGTTTTGAAGCTCTCGGAATATAAGGAGTTTATCAAGGAGGACCACGTGTGCGTTAAATTTAATATCAAGTGGAGCGGTGAATTTTTACTCTGATCATGTAGTATAGCAGCTCCTTCATAGTTCAATAAAGAAAATATCAAAAGCACTTAACTTCTACTTTTAACTGGACGAAGTGAAAAAAATATGTTCTTTTAATGAAAAACCCTTTAAATGTAAACTAATTCTATTCAAAATTATGTTTTGTATAAACGGGAAGATGGAAAAAAAAAGTAATAGATACGTAAATATCTTGTTGATGGATGCACTTAATTGCAGCTGAAAAAGTTTGTGATACTAACAATCTGGGCTAGAAATCCGTGGTTCAAATCCCGGCTGTACATTGAATTTTTCAGTTTGATTCTAACTATCCAACTCCTGTCCTTCACACGACTATACGTAAAAAAAGAAAAAACAAAAAAAAACAAAAAAAACAGTTATTCCATACAATTTGACCATATAGTTCGCCTATGAATCCTGGGTCTATAGTACTTGCAGCACTGTAAGCCGCCATTGGAGTTGGCATCTCAAAATAATTTGAGATCACCTTGTGGTTTACCGGGAAACACGCGAGTCAGTTAAGAAATTCAATGTTATGCCGGCGTGTTGCCATGTTAGCTCAGTGGCAGAGCAACCGGCTAGAGACCGGGAGATCCGTGGTTAAATCCCGGCTATGGCATTGAATTTTTCAGTCTGATTCTATCTATCCAAGTTTTGATATTATTACATAGACATTATAGTTTCTCCTAAGCTGGTTCTTTCAAAAGTTAGTTCAATAGGGTTTGGTTTTGTTTTGTTTTGTTTTGTTTGTTTGTCTTTTTTCAGTTCACCGTTAACATGGGTGCAGTTTTTGTTGAATAAGACATTAGTTATATTTTTACCGTTATTAGAATGCACGTTACAAATGAAGGCTCTATCACTAAATAATAGAATACAGCTCATCCAGTGGTATTGTAAAAACAAGAAGAATTTTTCCAAAGGTCTGGAAAAGTTTAGAATTCAGGACCATGTTTTATTCGTAAAGTTCCAAAAAAAAGGGCCTCCCCGATCTCCAGATTTCAATCCGACTGTCTTTTGGCTGTGGAGTTACCTTAAAGAACGAGTTTTTCCCGACGGCAACTGAAATGTGCCATTTAGCAAGAAACTGCTAATATCCCAATATATCATCTGCAAACTTCTGTCCATAATGTCACAGAAATAATGGTGTACGTTGAACCAGAAAAAGATCCGTCTGTGTCTGTGGACAATACCTATAGGTCGACCGCAAAAAGACCGTTAAATACCAAACTTGGTATTTATGTTTAGTAGCTTCCAAGGATGCGACACAAATATTTTCCAGAAAATCTACCCTCCACGAACTACTCTTTACATGAAAAAATCTGATGTGTTCCATTCACATGACTTTCTCTACATCTCTGCAACAAATTATTCTATTTACTTCAGCAAATCGAGAAGAAATAGCCTTATTACTTGCTTCCTTGTAAGTAGAACCGAAATAAGGGAGTACCATAGGTTAAAGTCATAGTCAAAAGCTGGTTGCTATGTGATTGAAGTTCCTGTGTTTCTAAGGACACGAGTTGACAAATTTCTTTATGAGAAAAGCATGTTTTTTTAAAGCTGAAATCAAAAACAAGGAATATCTAAAACGATCAACTCCACGAAAAAAATATATGACATAAATTGTGTGTTTTAATCGGCTCTACATTTTTGTATGCTAAGTTTTGTCCATCTCTTACGGTTTAGCAGTTAACGCAAAATTCCATAAAATTGATCCAAAATAAAGTAGTCATCAGAGGCTATTCCCAGAAAATTCAAGATTTACATTTTATTCATCGGGTAAATATCTTTAAAATAGGATATTTTAATCAAAATCGTTAGCCATTTTCAGAAAATAAAAATTTTCGAAAAATGTTCCATGGAAAGGATAGCTGGGGGTGGGGGATTTCCTTGATAATCTTCTTGTCGCATCCTTCGAAGATACCAAACTTAAATACCAAGTTTGGTATTCAATGGTCTTTTCGTTTTTGAGCTATGCTGTCCACAGACATACAGATATACACACACACGTACCTACGGACCTTTTTCCAAAAATGCCTTTTTTGGATTCAGGGGTAACCAAAACATGTATTTCCGGTGAAATCTCGATATCGAATTTTTGGGTGCAATACAATACTTTCTCTATCCACAATGTACATAGTACATGTCGAGAAAGTAAAAATCTAATGTGTTCCATTCACATGACTTTCTCTATATCTCTGTAACAAATTATTGTTAATAAACTTTTCTTTTATTTATTTCATGCTAATCGAGAAAAATTAGTAGAAATATACTTATTTTTTGCTTTATTGTTAAGTAGAAGCGAAATAAGGGAGTACCATAGGTTAAAGTGAAAGCCAAATTCTGGTTGCTATGTGACTGATGTTCCTTTGTTTGTATGGACAGGAGTTGACAACTTCCTGTATAAGAAAAGTATAAGTTTTTCAAAGCTGAAACCAAGAAAAAGGAATATCTAAAAAACAATCAACTCCACGGAAAAAATGTATATAACATAAATCGTGTGTTTTAACGTGCTCTTCATTTTTGTGGGTTAAGTTTTCGTCCATCTCTTACGGTTTAGTAGTTATGCAAAATTCATTCAGAATAAATTAGTCTGCAGAAAATTCAAGATATACATTTTATTTGTCAGGTAAATAAATATATGATATTTTAATCAAAATCGTTAAGAGCCCTTTTTTAGAAAATCAAAATGTTCGAAAAAAGTTCCATGTAAAGGGTAATTTGAGGTGGGGGGATTTTCCTCAAAATCTTCGTGTCACATCCCTGGAAGATGCTAAACTTAAAATACCCAGTTTGGTATTTTACCGACTTTTCCTTTTTGAGTTATCGTGTTCCCAGACACACGGGCACACGGATACACACGGATACACACGGACCTTTTTCTGAAAATATTTTTTTTGGATAAAAACATATATTTCCTGTGAAATCTCGGTATCGAATTTTTTGGTGTAGTGCAATACCTTCTCTATACACTCTGTACATAGTACGTATAGAGAAAGTAAAAATGTGATATTAAACATATTTACACTACAAATGAAAAGTATATTTTGAATTTTCTAGGAATACCCTTCTGAAGATCTCTTTATTCTGGATGAGTTTTGCAAAATGTTGCATAACATTAGATAGACAAAAACTTATCGTACAAAAAATGTAGAGCTCTTTAAAATACGTAATTTATGTCATATTCTTATTTCTTGTTATAGGTTTTATTCTTCCTTAACTTTTCTCAAACGGGACCATGCTAAGAGAACCGAAACTCAATTTTTTTAATTGCCTCCCGAAGGGTGCATAGGGGTGGCCCCACCGGCAACCCGGTGGCGATCATCCGAAAGCGATTTACATTCCTCCCCTACCATGCACTGGAACTACTGCCTAGAGGATGGTCAAGAGGCAGGTAAAGGTTAGATATTTTTCAGAATCTGATAACTCTACCCCACTCTTCTTTTTTAAAATTTGCGGTTGGAAAGCGCTGTTGTCGAGTATTCCTCTTCCTTAGTGAAGCATGATTCTTGACTTAGAAGCAGTGTCTCCAAGAAACAGATTTTACTACGTTGCTTCTCGCACCTCGCACACGTTTGTCCTCTGTTTGCCAATGATTATTGCCCACGGGTAGGGAGAGCGGTCATTATATTTTGGGGAAAACTGTACCCCCGTAGCAATCTGAGATATTTGACTACTTGGGTGACTACTTAAAGATGTCTTTAACACAGATGTCTTGAACAGTCGGTGGGCCAAGACTTGGACTTGGCGTCGAACCCAGACCAGGACCTACAACGCTGACCACTCGACAGCAGAGGTTGTCTAATACTTTATAACATTTTTTAATTCTTCCCTTTGTTTAGCAAAATTGAATGTTCCATATAATTAAATGAATCGTTGAATTTTATGTTATTGTTTTCAGTCCTAAGTAAATAAATTGTTTTATCTGTATTAAATTTGAATTGCTTATTCCTTTCAGTCATAAAACATCAAATTAATGAAGTTCTCAGGAATCTTGCATTCCAAAACGTGTTCCTAAGAATTGGAAAACAACCCTTAAAGCCGGGAAGGGGTGGATGCTGTACATGTATATGAGAATATATGCTCACGAAACATAGTGGAAGGGCAACGTTTCTTTCTGCCAAGAAAGCCGTACCTGACCTGAAAGAAAACGCGAGGGATGAGCTTTTGTTTTGGGCGAGGAAGCCTTGGGGAGTTGCCGTAACGTATCGACCCCACTTTCCGGAAACGCTGCGTGGGGAGAAGTGGGCGGGTCACCCCCAAAACTAGGTAGGTCACTGAATAATTACTAGCATACAGTTGCAAAATCTTAGTGCGCAACCCTAAACGCTTGCGACACCAGCAACATCTTCGTCTAAGTGCATCAACAAAGAGAATTTCTCTAGTAGTGCTTATGTTGAAAAAATAACGAGGCTGGTACCTCGTCCTCTGGAGATACCAGGAGGGTCAGCGACATTCTTGACTTGTAGCTTAATTTATATTAATGTAAGTCGGAATTAAAAAAAGCTGATGTGTTCCATTCACATGACTTTCTCTACGTCTCTGCAACAAACTATTGTTTAAAACCTTATGCTTCTATTTACTTCATGCTAATTGAGAAAAATTAGTAGAAATATTCTTATTACTTGCTTCCTTGTAAGTAGAAGCGAAAAAATGAGTACCATAGGTTAAAGTGATACTCAAAAGCTGGTTGATATGTGACTAAATTTCCTTTGTTTGTATAGACACGAGTTGACAAATTCCTGTATGAGAAAAGTACACATTTTTCAAAGCTAAAACCAATAACAAGGAATATCACAAAAACGATCAACTCCACGAAAAAATGTATTTAACATAAATTGTGTGTTTTAATGTGCTCTACATTTACGGTGAGGTACGTTTTTGTCCATCTCTTACGTTTTAGCAGTTATGCAAGAATCCGTAAAGTTAACCCTGAATAAAGTAGTCTTCTGAGGCTATTCTCAGAAAATTGAAAATATAAATATTATTTGTCACGTAAATATCTTTAATATACGATATTTCAATCAAAATCGTTACAGCCATTTTTAAGAAAATGAACATTTTCGAAAAAAGTTCCATGTAAAGGGTAGTTGGGGGTGGGGGGATTTTCTTGAAAATTTCGTGTCGCATCCTCGGAAGAAACCAAACTTAAATACCAGGTTTAGTATTCAACTGTCTTTTTGTTTTTGAACTATGCCATCCACACACACACACACACACACACACACACAAGCATACACACACACGGACCTTTTTGTAAAATTGTTTTGTTTTTTATGGATTCAGGGGGACCCAAAACATGCACTTCCGGTGAAATCTCTGTATCAAATTTTTGGGTGGAATGCAATACCTTCTCTATACACTATGTGCATAGTGCTTTTGGCGAAAGTAAAAAGAATTCGGTTCCTATTTCTTCATTCATACATTCGCCATTTACAGTGCTGTTCAAAGTATTAGACTAAGCCTTGTAAATTACCATATTTTCCATTGGTTGGTATACTTTAAAGTGAAACATATTCGTTGCTGACTTTAGGTGACTATTTCGTTCATGACACGTGATCGTAGGAAGTGGCCAATCAAGTACATGGGCGCGTAAAATTCCAACCAATCGGAACCCATTATGTCTACATTTTAATCCTTTTTTTATCACTCGCACATATAATTTTTTTAAATTTCATCGCATCCAGGTGCATTTGTTTTCTCTTTGAATATCAGTACGCAGTGATATTCCCGTACATAATGGCGGAAGTACCAACAGACTATTAATTGCAATCAACTTTACTAAGCCAATATAATACAAAGTAGTAATTGCAACAGTATATTAGCACGGATTGCATTTTATTGTTTAAATTATTATTTTTCACAGGTTTAATATAGGAAATATATCTGCTTCAGTAGCCAAGACTGGGCAGATTGCAAAACACAAAACATTTGGGTGAGAAGTTGCTATTGTATATGCCAAGGTTACTTCTTTTGTCAATCTAGCAACACAAATGCTTCTGTAAGAGCAAGGTTTTAGCGCATCAGTGGATTAAGTAACAGGAAGGTTTATAGAGACAGGTCTTTTCCCTAAAAGTTAGCAGCTCGGGACTCTTCCATTATAAAGAGCGGTCACGTGAGTCTAATACAATTAACCTCCAAAATTAACCACGTTACAATCTTATTTTCGCGCTACTTTGCAACCAATCAGAGTTTATCCCTAAGATTGGATATTTTAGATAGATAAGCGGTGCGCACACAAGAAAATAGGTTTTTTATGTTGTATGCTGTATGTTGTATGTACGTGGATGCTGCAGTGTTGGTGCCCGAGTATGGTACATTCTTACGCGAAATAGTGTAGTTACCGTATGAGTTGATGTGTCAATCTTATATCGCGTACTAGGGAAGTATCGATGACCGTAGAAATGAGAACTTTGAGCATAAGAAATAACACTAGTTATAAGCATATATTTCTACATCTACAAGAGCTGTCGGGGCTCGCTCGAAGGATTGGTGCTTCAATAAGTAACAAAGGTGAATAAAAAGTATCAATTCTGAGGAATCTTAAGCGAAGTACTTATGTTTGCGAGTCTACCCAGTGTGACATACCCCAGTCATTCTTTCTCTCCTCAGTGAGAGTTAAATTTGTGTGTTCTCCATTGATGAGCATAGTCGGTGCATCATAGAACGTGAAAGAGGTATGTACACACTTGTATTATAGTTGCTCGCGAATTTGTCGATAAAAGTTGGAGCACTCGTTATGATAAAACATTTAATGCTTCATCCCTGTGAAAGACATGAATTTAAATACAATGGTAAAACAGTTTTCTCTCTAAGTCCACATTATTGTAACAAAACAACTCTTCATTACTCACGCAACTATTTAGAGAGGCAGAGTCAGATTGAAAAATTCTATACCATAACCAAAATCTCAGATTTCCGTCAGTTTCTCTAACCACTGAGCTACCATGACTGCCGACACGATATTAAATTCCCCAGCTGACTCGCGTCAGCATTAATGCCGTGTTGGCATGTTGCCATGTTAGCTCCATTGTTAGAGCAAGTGGACGGAAACCAGAGAACTGTAGTTCAAATTGCGGCTATGGAATACGTTTATCTTTCCAACTCCTGCCCTCATAGACTAGTGTGGAAGAAACGATTAATTCACAAGATTGCCCTAATAGTTTGTTAAACCATGAAATCCGGGATTTAAATAAAATATTTTGAAATCTCTGTGTGGAATACCGGGAAAAGCACAAGTCAGTTGGGAAATTTCAACTTCTATTGTATGGTGTGTTATCTGGCAACAAATATAAAAGTTAAAAATTTGAATTGTTTATTCTAAAATATATAGACTTTTAATTGGAAATCAAGCAAATATATTGTATTGTATTTTGATTGTAAATCGAAAGTACTTTTATACTAAATAAATATGTTATCCTTGTCATCAGTAATAGATACATAAAGGAATAATCAGACCACATCAACAAAGTGTCAGTGTGAAGGAGCTGCTTTAAAACCGAAGTGATGGTTTGATGTGAAATGTATTGATAATATTCGGTATAAACATGTAGTTTAATCAAAAGTTATAGTATTCTTAGTTCACTTTTCACTAACCTTCAACAATAAAATTAGGCCACTCATGGTTGTTTTATTTTGTAAAATGTTAACATTTTTGCAACAAAACTGTACGATATAACTGAAACTATAAAATCCATGCAACTACAATCAAATGTAACCTCGTCAGCACCCAAGCGTGTCATCACACCGGTTATTTTACTTGGGCCCTCCCCGTCCTTTACCACATGCACATTTGACTGCAGTCACTGAGACTCGAACTCGCGATATTTGGCTTTGAATGGATGGCCAGTCCACTTCGTATCGCATTAACGATTACGGCTATTCAAGCCGCTTCAGTTGTGGTGCCGGTGAAAGGGATACAAAACTGGTTAGAGAATTAGAGGAAGAACGGCATATGTAACATTAAAATGTCGTGTCGGCATGTTGCCATGGTAGGTCATTGTTTAAAGCAATTGGTCGGAAACCGATAGATGCCTGGTGTGGAAGGAAAAATAATTCACAAACAACTATTTATTTATTTCAACTCATTACAACCAAAAGCTGTTCACCAATAAACGTCTTGATTCGATGCATTCGCAAGAATTCTGCCTCGCAGACTTCTTTCAACGCTCGCTGCGGCGGATGCGACTGCACGCTCCGAACTTCCTATCAAAACTGATTATTCTGGGTCAGATTTCTTCCTGTTGATCATTTGACAAAAACTTCCAGAAATAGTGCTTAGTATTGCTCCTTCAAACCACCACAGGGTCACATTCGTATACAGGTGCGACAGTCTAAGCTTTGAACTAAATTGCTCGCCGAATGCACATGTGTTCATTCACACAGGTGTAACAATTCATTAGCTAATGCAGGGAAGTCAATGGGGAAACGGCAACAATCAGCTAGAACAGCAGGCTGCGTGCAACACACGTTCAGTCATTACAGTCGGCAAAGAGTAGTCGCATAGATGTTCTCTTCTGCTACAACACAGTTTAGTCTATTATTCTATTTCGGTTCCAAAGTCTTGTTTCTTTTATCTTTTCCTCGGACGTCCAAGTTTTCTTTGTGCTTGTGACTGGTAAGAGTATGCAGTTTTTGGAATTCTATTTTCTTTCATTCTGTTTGTGTTGTTTTCAGTTTGTTCCATATTTTGTTATTATTTTATTTAATTCTTCTATTTTAGTTGTATTTCATTGTTGTTTTTTTTATCTAATATAGTATATCCAGCTATGGTTCTCAGGAACTTCGATTTCTGCCGTTTGAACACTTCTTTTATGTTGTGCTGTCATTGTTCACGTTTCTGAGCTATATGTTATAATTGGGATATTCATAATTTTATTATTGCATTTTTTCTTTCTTTATTATTTAAAGCTCTTTTTATTGTACCTGTTATGTAACTAAATCTATTTAATTTAATGGTTATCAGTTTCTGATACGTGTGTTAATTCACACCCGAAGAAATTAATTTTCTTCAATAGTTTCATTTTCTAGTACTATTTTATACCTTAATATTCCGTTGCTTTCATAGATGTGTTTTTTAATTCACTTAAAATGAGTACAATTTGGCTATTCAACATGTTCCGCTTCCCTTATGAATACTATCTCTATGTCTAATGTCAGGTTATTAAAAGAGGCACTCTTGCCTAATCTTCTCTCTAGATTAACTTGTGTTGTTGCCGATGTATAAAAAGTCTCACGGTGTCTTCCAAGCTCTAATATTTTATGACCGTAACTAAAGCAGATAGAAAAAGCATTAGAGGATTAGGACAACTCATATTTGTATTTAATTTTAACGTACGCTTCCTTGAAGTATATTCAATATGTGTTAGCATTAGTGCTCATTCCATGTAACTACAGAATTTACAACTTGGCATAAAGACTGAACCTCTCAAAACGAAACATGTTCACTGTTTTACTATTTTCAATTTTTTACTTTCTCTGCACCTATTATGTACGTAGCGTATACAGAACGAATTGTATTGCACCCAAAAATTTGATACCGACACTTCACCGGGAATACATGTTTTGGGTCCCCCTGAATCCAAAAAAAAACATTTTTGGAAAAAGGTCTGTAGGTGTGTGTGTGAGAGAGAGAGAGAGAGAGAGAGAGAGAGAGACAGACAGACTTTGGACAGCATAGCTCGAAAACGAAAATACCGTTAAATACCAAACTTGGTATTTAAGTTTGGCTTCTTCCAAGGATGGATCACGAAGATATTCAAAAAAATCCCCCCACCCCGAACTACCCTTTTTTGAAAATTTTGATTTTCTCAAAAATGGCTAACGATTTTGACGAAAATCTGTTATATTTAAGATATTTGCATGCCAAATATAATGTGTATCTTGAATTTTCTGCGATTAACCTCTAAAGACCTCTTTATTCAGGATGCTTTTTATTGCATTTTGCATAACTGGTAAACCTTAAGAGATAGACAAAAACTTACTGCACAAAAGCTGTAGATGACGATAAAATACACAATTTTTGTCATATACATTTTTTTCGTGGAGCTGGTCGTTAGAGATAGTCCTTGTTATTGATTTCATTGTTAAAGTACTTAAACTTTTCTCAATCGGGAACTTGTCAACGCTTGACCACGCATAGAAACGGATTTCAATCCCATAACAACCACATTTTACAATATTTTGACTGTTGGTTTTGTCTAGTGTATTCCCTTATTTCCCTTCTACTTATAAAGGCCCTAAGTAATAAGACCGTTTCTGCTAATGTTTTAGCATTAAGTAGATAGAAGAATACGCTTATTAACAATAATTTGTTACCGAGGTGTGGAGAAAGTCATGTGAATGGAACACATAATATTTTTCCTTCATGAGCCACATGTATCATTGCCGTGTGTGTGTGTGTGTGTGTGTGTGTCTGAGTCCGATAGAATGTAGCATGTCACCACTGGGAAACTTTTTTTCGGATGGTCAAACTCATCGAAATGAAGTTGTCACAGATGTTTCATCAGAAATCAAAATGACAATTAGATAGAACAAAGTTGGAAGGGTACTGGATACTAAAATTTCTGTCAGTAACGTCACCGTCATTCTACTCCAGAAATTGATATCCTCTTCTGCTGATGAGCAGGCATTTTCTTGCTTTCCTCCCAACTGTTCATGCTTTTCTCTGACGGTTGATGCTGCCCAACACTGCCACTGTCATCTTTGATTTTATAAAAAATGGCTGTAACCATTTTGATTAAAATATCCTATATTAAAGATATTTACCTTACAAATAAAATGTATGTTTTGTTTTTTCTGGGAATAGCCTCTGAAGACAACTTTATTCTGGTTCAATTTTACGGAATTTTGCATAACTGCTAAACCGTAAAAGATGGACAAAAACTTACCACACAACAAATTTAGAGCAGTTTAAAACGCACAATTTATGTTATATACATCGTGGAATTGATCGTTTTTAGATACTCCTTGTTTTTGGTTTCAGCTTTAAAAAACATACTTTTTCATGCAGGAATTCAACAATTCCTGTCCATACAAGTGAACTTCAGTCACATAGCAACAAACTTTCGACTACCACTTTAACCAATCGTACACCCTTATTTCGCTCCTACTTACAAGGAAGCAAGTAATAGGACTATTTCTGCTGATTTTTTTCTCGATTAGTATGAAGTAAATAGAAGCAGAAGCTTTTTTACAATAATTAGTTGCAGAGATATAGAGAAAGTCATATGAATGGAACACATCAGATTTTTGTCGATTAGCATGAATTAAATAGAAGCATGTGCTTTTTAAAAATAGTTTGTTGCATAGATGTAGAGAAAGTCATGTGAATGGAACACATCGGTTTTTTTCAAGGGGATCCAAAAGTAGGTTTTTACAAGGCGTTAGTTCACGGCAAAAGCTGCCTGTGATTGACAAAGATTATACATGGTGGGAGGTGAGTATGTCAAACACTCGTATTTGTATCATGGTATGAGGATGAAGTGATTGTATTTGCAGTTTTTTTTTCAATATTTTCTAACTCATGTTCATGAGGAGAATTTCGCGATCTTTTTGGATGGCTATTGTATCCTATCTCAGACGTTGGTGACTTTTTAACAAACAATTCACACAGTTGACCATCCTCTGCCCTTGTCACTGCCCGACTATAAGCTGTGAATTGTGAGGGAAGAATATCATCGCATTAAAACTTCAATCTACGTAGCCAGATGATTATACACATTATCTTATTAGGATTCACAACGTATTTAGGGTTTAACTTAAAACAATATTGAATACAATGACATTATGCTTTGTTTAATGTTCCGTTCTTGAAACTAATGAATCACCTTGCTCTTACAAATGTGACATTAAAATTAAATCTCAATACTTATAAAACGTTCAAATCTGGAACTAAGGGAACCTGTGTAACAGATCCTTGGATACATTGCAGTGAGCGTTTTTCTTTTGGGAAGATGGTTTAAAAATCGCCGATGATACAGTCTCTTGCAGTATTTGCAGATTCTCTAGTTGCGCCGTAAATTAAATGAACATCTACTAATTCAGCTTATGTATATGGTCATTGTTTTTGACTGACTCAGTCGCTCCTTTCTTCACTGTGAGTCCCATGAATTCAGGTTGGCGGTGTGCGAGTTATATTAAATAAAGAAGCTGGTCGTGATCTGACATATGCAAACACAGGAGAAACAATGTATTGTATATACTGGAAGAGTGTGAATATGCTAGGGGTAAGCAACACTGTTCTGCACTGCTATCTTTACTGACCTTTTGCGCTTTCCTAGTCTCATCATCAATCCAAAAGTCTGACCTTCAAAATGAACTGAAGCAGACTCAGAACCATGACTGTTGGAAAAACTGATTCCCAGAAATGAGGTCCCTCTTGTGATAAAATGCTGGAAAATCACACAATAGATGAACGGCTGTTTCATTTGTTAATGTATTCTACACACACTAGTAACCAGCCTTTGTCTAGTCTTTGGAGTGCCTGAAACTACAGATGAGACCCTGTAATTCATATTCTCTGAGCAACCAGTACACGATAGGCAGTTTAATAGGTTCTGATGACAACCTTGAGATGTTTCTGGATCAATGAAAACTTGCCCAGTTCTATTCTTTCAGCTTCATCTGCTCTTTAATTGCCCTGAACACCAAGTGTCCCGATATTCACTCAAGTGAACTGTGTAGTGGATACTATTACCTGAATGTCAATATTTGCTATTCTGTTATTATTATAGATAATACTTATAATTATAAATAAAATATTATTGTAGCATATAGGAGGGTAGTTAACGTTTGATAGTGAGACGGAAATATCAAGAAAGCATATTCACCACCAATTCTCTGGATTCCAATCGGGGAATGAATATTTGTATGGATGTAATGTTGGATGCTGAACATCATAAAATGGGGTTATTTTTATCTAAGATACGGCACAGGAGATTAATTGCTAGTCTTAAGTCAGAATAGTGATATTTTTATGTATAATCTTAAATTTGTAGTTAAACTTCACGTTAATTTTTTCTCATTCGATGTTTTCTATCTTAATTCATTTCTCTATTAGTTATTATGCAGTAACTCAATGCATATATTTACTGTTTTAAAAAATCATGTCATGGAGAACGGAACAGGGGGCAGGATACAAGATATTGAGGAAAGGGTTATTTTTAATCGTCAAACCACTGTATATAAATTATATGTCATGCTAAATTTCCGGTTCAAATTCACTTTAATTCCTTCTCATTGTTCTATATATTTTTTTCTCACTTGTCTATTGTCTAACTAATTGTTTGTCTTTAATGATTAACAAAATCATATTGTAAATATCCAAGAAGAGGAAAATGAAATACTGTCATGAGGTCAATGCAATTGTATTTTTCCAAAAATACTGAAAATGTTTGCCTATAGAAGTCCTTTTACTACTACTACTACTACTACTACTACTACTACTACTACTACTACTACTACTACTACTACTACTACTACTACTACTACTACTACTACCACCACCACCACCACCACCACCACCACCACCACCACCACGACAGAGTAAAGGCAGAGACAAATTAACGACATTGTTATAAACATTAAGATTCAGTTGTATTTGAGCTCGATTATGTTGAAGCACACATACAGCCTTGCCAGCTACCTCGGCGAGGTTTTGCCCATTTGCTTAGAATTACAGCACTCTAATCCGGAATCCTTCCTTACGGCAAAGAGGAGTTTCCTCCCTTTTTGCCAGTCTTAAACTTGTGACCAAGGAATGGTGTATTCATCATTATTGATGTAGAGATTTCTTGATTCTTTTTATTTCGCTCTCCCCAACAGCTCTCACATTAGATATTACCGCCCCTTCACCTCTTTTCCCTCTTCTTCGACCTTGCTTCCTTTCTACTCTTATTTTAATTTACTCTCCCCTCAGCCAGCACCGCCTTGGTTGGCCTTTCTAGCACATTTTTCATTCAGGCAAGAAGCTTGATGCACTTTAGGTTAAACAGCACCACCACTCTTATTCCCAAGTACCCCCCCCCCCCCGATACGGAAGAAGCAGGCGCGGTTCATTCGAATGTTCGTGACGACAGCTACGGGGACAAGTATTAAACTTTTTTTAAGCCGAACGTAAAGTGTAATTTATGTATCTCTTAGGGACGACCTCACCTCTTTTCCTTGGTCTTAACAAAGTTTCCGAGCGAAAAATCTCGGCGAAAATTAATTTTGGTTGGTAAAAAATCTTGTAAGGTAAAATCAGAATAGATTTCCGACCTGCAAACAATTGCTTAGAGCAATGAATATTAAACTGCGAACTGCATACCTACAAGGGGTCGTCCGTCCGTCCGAATTCTGGAAGACTCATGGTGAGTCTAGGTGTAGCTTCTGTAAACCTACCCTGGTAAGGGTTTAACCACAGGAATGAAGGAGGTTTGGTAATATTTGTGAGGTTTTGGGTGATGATATTAAGGAGATAGCGCTAGATAGGCTCTTCGAACGGTTGCATTTTTTTTGTTTGGATTGATTAAATTGTTTTGTTGGAGAATTTTGATTAACCACTCCCAATGTTGGGGAGTCAAGCATAAGCTTTCTGCTTTTAAGGAGCACTAGAGTGGAATGTTGAATATAATCGATCAAAAAAATCTCATGTGTTCCATTAATATGAAGTTCTCTAGCTGTTCCACGTACACAAGCACAATTTGGTTATTAATGTTGGAATAGATCACTGTTTAAATGATTTACAATCCCTTTAGCCTGATGTATTCCCTTATTTCTCTTCTACTACAAGGAAGCTAGTAATAAAGACCAAATTTTCCAACGTTTGTCTCGATTAGCACGATGTGTATAAAATAATAGAGTTTTCTGAGTTTATTTCGGTTAAAATGCAGTATATATACAAAATTGCTAACTTATGGACAGTTTCATATCCGTTAATAAAAGAAATAGGGTAGAGAAAGTCATGCAACATCAGATTATGTATTAAGTTCTTTTCTTGTTTCTAGCGTCATCTGGTGAACCTGTCGTTCAGCATCTTTTAGTCTTACAGGACACATCTCCTCGATTTTTCGTTTGGTGTTGAAACCCGGATCGATTCCCATTTGAAACTCGACCTTGATTGTACCAATATTCCGCATATTCAAGGAGAGAAAAGCTTCCAGTTCACCTTGTGTGCGCGTTTCTCAGGGTAGCATAACACAAAAACGAAAAGTTCATTAAATTTGAACTCAACATCTTCCAAAAATCAACACAGATTTTCAAAGGTTCCCCTGCCTCAACTACTCTTTACAATGAAACATTTTCGAAAATTTTGATTTTCTTGAAAATGATCGAAACGATTTTAATTAAAATGCCATATGTGTAAGATACTTTCATTAAACGAAATATATACTTTGAATTTTCTGAGATTAGTCTCTGAAGACCTCTAAATACTGGATTACATTTGTGTGACTGGTAAATCGTAAAAGCTACACAAAGAATTTAATTCTCGTTAAAACACACTATTTATGACGTATAATTTATGTAGAGTTAACATTTTCTGAAAGAATAAGTCATCTTTCGTTTCACAATTTTTGTTTTTCTCCTAGCCAGAATAATCATAAAACAGGCAGCTTTTAATGGATTTGACTATCGCTTCAGCCTAGTGAATTATTTCCCTTCTACTTATAAGGAACTAAGTATTAAGTTCACTTTCGCAATTGTTTATTTTGATTAGCATGGGGTAGATAAAAAAATAATCTTTTCTCAGAATTGTTCGTTTTCAGAAGAGATAAATGAAGTCATGTGAATGGAATTAGAATTTTTTCCATAGAGATTACGATCGTTTGTTTCTATGACCCTGAAACTTATACTGTGCACTACTTTTAATTTTTTTCTTACCCGGAATATTACACAAGATTTTAGTCCTCCTGGGTAGTGTGGCGGTAGCCTGTCTGCCTCACATTCAACAGGTCGTGAGTTCGAATCTCGCTTAGGGTGAGTTACACGGGTAAGGTTTTTTTTCGGGGTTTTCACTTATCCCGAGAAGACGAATGTCGAGTAACTTTAAGCTCCATGGACGCCGAGATCATTTCACCAATTTTATTCATCATCCAATATGACCAACCAGGTTAAAGGACGTTAAGCTACCAAAAAAAAAAAAAAAAAATATATATATATATATATATATATATATATATATTATATTATAGGATGATAATTATGTATAGTTTTCCTTATTAGAATGGTTTCCTTTCGTTTTCAAAATATTTTACATGGTAAATGTGCTCTACTAATGAAATTAAATAACCGAATTGGGTATTTTTAAGTTCCATCAAAGAATTGTCGTATATTGTTTTTGATACCTAAAATATTGAAATAAATTGAAATTGGATAAGTAAGAGATCAGGAATAAAATATGGCATAATCTATGAATCTGGGGCTTATTATTTAACTTTGGACCTTCCAACTTCTTTTTACATAACAAGTGAGTGATCATATGAACATGTTTCTTCTTGATGGACATTTTACTTTCTCTACACGTACTATGTACATGGTAAGTAGAGTACTGCATACCACCCCATAAATCGATTTCACCAGAAATATATGTTTTAAGCGTCCTTGAGTCTAAAAATGATTTTAAAAAAATGTGTGTGTCTGAACACGATAACTCAAAAACAAAATATCGGTCAAATACCATACTTGATATTAAAGTTGGAAAGGTGCCACATCAAAATTTTTCAAAAAACTCTGCCCAATCAAAACTACTGTTTGCATATCAACATTTTCGAAAATGTTGAGTAAAACATCGCGAATTAAATTTAATTACATGTGAAATAAAATATATAACCTGAATTTTCTGGCAGTAGCCTCTGAAGACCTCTTCATTCTGAATGACTTTTGTATAAATGGTCAGCCTTAAGAGATGGACAAAGCTTACTAGACCCAAGCTATAGATCTGTTTAAAGCACTGACTTTGTCATATACATTTTTGTCGAGTTAACCATTTTCGAGATATTCCTTTTTATTGGTTTCCATATTTAAACTTCTCAAAACTTATCTGAAGCTGGGAGTCATCTTTCGTTTCAAACTCTTCGCTTTGGAAAAAGAACCAAATGTGGATGACAGTCACTTAGCGAAAGCTTTTAAAATATTTTATTTTCTCTTTAGGCTAGTATACCCTATTTCCCTTATACTTATAAGGAACTAAGTTATAAGGCATTATCTGGTAATATTTATCTTGATTAGAATGATTTGGTAAAGGGTAAGAGCTGTTTGTTTGCAGAACAAATAGAGAAACACATTTTTACTTTCTCTATACGCACTATGTACATAGTGTACAGAGAATGTATTGCACTTCACCAAAAAATTCGATACCGAGATTTCACCGGAAATATATGTTTTAGGGTCACCTGTATCCAAAAAAAGTATTTTCAGAAAAAGGTCCGCGCGTGTGTGTGTGTGTCCGTATGTCAGTGTGTCTGTGAACACGATAACTCAAAAACGAAAAGTCAATATAAAATATCAAACTTGGTATTTAAGTTTAGTATCTTCCAGGGATACGACACTAAGATTTTGAGAAAACCCCCCCCCACCCCAAACTACCCTTTACATAGAACTTTTTTCGAAAATTTCAATTTTCTCAAAAATGGCTCTAACGATTTTGATTAAAATTATGTATATGAAAGGTATTTACCTGACAAATAAAATGTATATCTTGAATTTTCTGGGAAGAGCCTCTGAAGAGTAGTTTATTCTGGATGAATTTTACTGAATTTTGAATAACTGCTAAACCGTAAGAGATGGACAAAAACTTACTACACAAAACATGTAGAACACGTTAAAACACACAATTTATGTTATATACATTTTTTTCGTGGAGTCCGTCGTTTTTGAGACATTCCTTATTTTTGGTTACTGCTATGAAAAACCTATACTTTTCTCATACAGGAACTTATCAACTCCTATCCATATAAACAAATTAACTTCATTGACATAGCAACCATCTTTTGACTATCACTTTAACCTATGATACTCCCTTATTTCGCTTCTACTTACAAGGAAGGAAGTAATCAAACTATTTCTGCTAATTTTTTCTGATTAGCATAAAGTAAATAGAAGTATTAGCTTCTAAGAATAATTTGTTCTAGAGATGTAGAGAAAGTCTTGTGAATGGTACACATCAGATTTTTTTTAATTGTTTCATTTATATGAACCCTTTTAGCTTGTATAGTCGTATTGAGGGCTAATGAAATCTGTAATATGAAATAATACAGGTAGTAATTTTAAGCTAACAAACATTTTAAAATAGTCTTAGAATTCCATTTTGGGCAAATTTCATTATTTTATGAGGGTAGGACTTTGTTCCAATTTAATTAACACACCCCTCACATACCAATCCAATGCACCCCTCACATGCTGATCCAACACACCAGCTTTGTTGCTAAGTTATGGAGTTTTGTAGAGTTTATTTTCATTGTTTTTTTTATTAATATTCTAATTAAATGCTCCACATTCACCTTAATCCGTACTTCCAGATTCTGTGAGGGAAATCTGTCTTGTTCAAGGAAAATCCTCAGCCCTAGCCGTAAATCGGGTGAGAAGCCAGAATTATAACAGCAGAAGCAGACTTTTGGACTTCTTGTATTCTGAGAATATCATGGGCTCGGTTACGGCTTTGCAGTCTTTCGTGCTTTAGTACAAAAATGCTTACATATTAAACATTCCGTTCTCATGCAGAGATTGTGCCATCGACAAACATTACGGCGCCTTCATCCGTTTTCGCGTGTCTGCCAATGTCCTCCTGTCAATATTTGCTCCAAGTTTCCGTACAAAATCGATCGCCAAGATTTTGTATGACAAAAGACCTGTGTACAGACCGAGCTACTTGCGCAACAATACTATTGGGTGCTGCGAGTACTTCAGCACGTGTTCAGATGTTAATAAACGTAAATATTGTTTACCATATAAGAAGCACAAAACTAGTATCAGTAAATAAATATTCCACCGGAATAACAACTAGTAGGTTTCCTCAGAACTTATTTAAACTTTTGCTAAAAATGTATTACTCGAGAAAGTCAAATTGTCTGATATACAATACTCCATGCATTAAATTCTACTCATCCCGTTGAAAATTCGGTAAAATCCCACACTTGGCATTTAATTTTAGTAGTTCCCTAGTTTAGTAAGTATAGCTAGTTATATTAGTTATATCATTAACTACAATACATTAACAATAGTTTACTGTAACGTTATACCAGTTGTGATCGAGAGTATCGACATATCGAAGTTATCGAGTTTACCAGTTTAGTAAGATAGATAGTTATGTTATTAACTATAATATATTAAGTATGGTTTATGCAATTTTCAACCAGGTCTAATCCAGAGTATCAAGATATCGAAGTATATTATAGTTAACTATAATTTTAGACCAGGTCTTATCGAGGGTATCGAGATATCGAAGTTATTGAGCTCCCTAGTTTAATAAATATAGTTATAATATATTAAGTATAGTTTACTATATTGTTAGACCAGGTATAATAGAGGGTATCGAGATGTCGAAGCTATCGAGTTTCCTGGTTTAATAAGGTTATTTAGTTATGTTATTAACTATAATGTACTAAAGTATACTTTACTGCCTTTTTAGACCGGGCGTAATCGAGATATCGACGTTATCGAGTTCCCTAGTTTAGTAAATATAGTTGAAATGGAAATGGCGTGTTATTTATGGACGCTCTTTAACTGCTATGGTTTTCAGCGTCCCATTCTAAATTGGGCGTGAAAGACCGTTTAATTTTGCTCAGAGGCCTCTCTATCAGGCTTGAGGTTCTTTTACGTGCCGAAAATCTACGACACGGGACCAACGGCTTTTCTTCCCTTCCGAAGGAAGCCATGCTAAGGACTTTTACACCCAAAGAAAGCTATCGTTCTCCGTCGGGTTTGAACCCGCGACCTTGGGCATGGTAGCCATTACACCACGGAGGGCGACGTAATAATTATAGTTAGCTATGTTATTAACTATAAAATGTTAATTATATATAGTTTACTGTAATGTTAGACAGGTCTGGCCGAGAGTATCGAGGAATTGAAGTTATCGAGTTCCCTAGTTTAATAGATATAGTTAGCTATGTTATTGACGATAATATATTAAGTATAGTTACTGTAGTTTTAGACAGGTCTGGTCGAGAGTATCGAGGTATTGAAGTTATCGAGTTCCCTTAGTTTAATAGATATAGTTAGCTATGTTGTTGACGATAATATATCAAGTATAGTTACTGTAGTTTTAGACAGGTCTGGTCGAGAGTATCGAGGTATTGAAGTTATCGAGTTCCCTAGTTTAATAGATATAGTTAGCTATGTTATTGACGATAATATATTAAGTATAGTTACTGTAGTTTTAGACAGGTCTGGTCGAGAGTATCGAGGTATTGAAGTTATCGAGTTCCCTTAGTTTAATAGATATAGTTAGCTATGTTATTGACGATAATATATCAAGTCTAGTTACTGTAGTTTTAGACAGGTCTGGTCGAGAGTATCGAGGTATTGAAGTTATCGAGTTCCCTAGTTTAATAGATATAGTTAGCTATGTTATTGACGATAATATATTAAGTATAGTTACTGTAGCTTTAGACAGGTGTGATCGAGAGTATCGAGGTATTGAAGTTATCGAGTTCTCTTAGTTTAATAGATATAGTTAGCTATGTTATTGACGATAATATATTAAGTATAGTTACTGTAGTTTTAGACCAAAATGATATAGTTTTTTTCTCATACAGTTGGCAACGCTGTGTGCAATAAACAGTAATGCTGGAGAGAAGGCAAGCAGGGACGTGTGGCATGAAGAAAGCCACAAACAAAATTTCGCGTAGCTACAAAGAAGGCTGGGTGTAGGCTCGAACGTATGAAAAATGTATGGGACGCCTGCGTCACGGTCAATAGCTGGCGCGGTGGCGTCGGCGTCTGTCGCAGGAGTGACGGACACGACAGAGCTTTCTACTCACAGTTGATATATCCCAGGCGGCTCACAACAAAATAAGTTAAGTTCATCCCACGTGCGTATAACAGTGACCGAACTAGGGCCTGAAGAGTGGTCATATCCCTGTCAACCTGTCATAAAACAATTTGCAAAGCTTTTATCGTCCCTAAAATTCTAGAGGTTATTTTTGAAATGCAACTATTTCGTTAGAATCTCTGTTATATTTGTTTCTCCTTAACATTTTGATGTATTTTAGCTTCTTTATAAGTAAAAAGTTTATAAAAAATCTGTTGTGTCAATTCACATGGCTTTTTCTACATCTCTGTAACAAATTATTGTTAAAAAGTCCATGCTTCTATTTACTTTATGCTAATCGAGAACACATTAGCAGAAATAGTCTTATTACATGCTTCCTTGTAAGTAGAAGCGAAATAAGGGAGAGTACCATGGGTTAAAACGATAGTCAAAAGCTGGTTGGCATGTGACTGAAGTTCCTTTATTTACATAGTCAGCAGTTGACAAGTTCCTGTATATGAAAAGTATAAATTTAAAGCTGAAACCAAAAACAAGGAATATCTCAAAAACGATCAACACCACGAAAAAATATGTATAACATAAATTGTGTGTTTTAACGCGCCCTATATTTTTTGTGGGGTAAGCTTTTGTCCATCTCTTACAGTTTAACAGTAATGCAAAATTCCTTAAAATTCATCCAGAATAAAGCAGTCTTCAGAGGCTATACTTTGTCAAGTAAATATCTTTAATATAGGATATTTTGTTCAAAATCCTTATCCATTTTGGAAAAAATCAAAGTTTTCAAAAAAAGTTGCATGTAAAGGGTAGTTTAGAGTGGGGGGATTTTCTTGAAAATCTTCGAGTCGCATTCTTGGAAGATATTAAACTTAACTACCAAGTTTGGATTTGACGGTCCCTTCGTTTTTGAGCTATGCTGCCTAAAGACACACACACACACACACACACACACACAGAGACCAACACACATGGACATTTTTTTTGGATTCAGGGGGACCCAAAACATGTATTTCCGGTCAAATCTCGGTATCGAATTTTTGGGCGCATTACAATACCTACTGTATACACTATGTAAATAGTACTTATAGAGAAAGTAAAGTCGGTCGTGTTCCATTCACATGACTTTCTCTACATCGCTGTAACAAATTATTGTTAAACTGCTTATTCTTCTATCTAAGAGATAAAAACACGAGTTGTATTTGATGATACAATTCAACGAAATAGACTGTTAATAATTTATAATATATAGGTAGGGAGATTTTATCAGGTTATGATTGTAATACTTACATTAGTTCTCAAATGGTAGATGACACATTCGACCATGTTTATTTACAGAAAGTTTTTTTTTTTTTTTTTTAATGTCTTCACTGCCTCCTGAATTATGATATGGCCGACCTTGTCTACACCCAATGTTTAAATATTGATAGCAACAATACAAATAGAGAACACTGATTTTATTGCAGCTTTTAATAAGCAATACATGAAACAAATGTTTTATTTAAGGTTATTGCATTCATCTCATATATAAGAAATACAAATCTTGGTTATTTTCACTTTTTTTAGCTAAATACATTATGAACTGGATAAAACTTTAAATAAATATTGTAACTGAGTTAACTGAAAGTGCAACTGTGAAACTGACAGTTATTAAAAGTGAAGTTTGGCTGACTACATTGTTACCAATAGCCAAGACAGGACATTAAACATACGATGTCCGCGATTTGTTGAAATTGCCTAATCTCGATGATTCCATTGGCCCTTTAATACTGGAGGTGAATAATTGCCTTAATTGTTTTCTTCCTTGTAAGTAGAAGGTAAATAAAGAAATACGCGAGACTAAAACGATAATCCAATATTTTAAAAGCTGATTGTCATGTCTTTGGAATCCGTTTCTAAGCATGGCCAGAAGTTTACAAAGTTTAAATATTTTAAATTTAAAAGAAAAACATTGAATATCTTATGCCATTAAACAAAGCTAAAACTCCCAATATGTAGTAGCTCCTGTGTCACTTGATATCCGTAATATTGTTTACAATTGTTGCTGTTTGTTACTGTTTAGAATCATTGAGAACGGTCGCTTTGAATTCGCTCTTGTCGAGTTACGTAAAGCATAAGGCTGGTAAAATTGAACTAATGGTGAAAAAAACAATACTGTTGAAAGTTTATTATAGGGTTTGTGAGAAATATCCAACACTTCCAGTAAAATGAATGGTGAATTTAATTTCTGGCCTTAACCAGTTTTTCGGCAACAAATATAAACAGTGCTCATAAAGAAAAAACTGAAATAATTTTATCTAATTGGGAGGAAAGACTTTCGGTTCTTTTCCTTAACTATCCCCCTCTCACTTTGATACATCAAACTCTTCACAAAAAAGTGGTTTCAACCTGAAAAAAAAAGAAAATGTGTGAGATACACGACTCATGAATATGATGGAAAGCAATTCGCGCAACAGTTAACAATTTTTTGTTTTTCAAAATAAGCCGCCAATAGTTAATAATGTGCTACAACAAATTGATGCTGATCCAGATTTGACTAATTTGAGAAGAACCATATTTTATATAATTTTAATTGAAATTCGGTTTCAAATTTGTCAAAACAGAACGAAAAAGTTTACCTGTTTGTTTTCCAATATATATCACGTGGTGTTGAAAGTCTGGCGCAAATAATGGAAGACTAAATTATAACGGTGTCTGTTTTGTTTTGGTACGATTCAAGTTAAGCTGAATAGATCATTATTAATGTTATTTATTCCATCTACAAGGAAGAATGTACTTGTGCATTTGTTTATTTCGATAAACGTGAAGTAGATAAAACAAGCTTTTGAAAATTACTTGTAGCAGAATAGGAAGGGAAAGTTATGCCACAGCATCAGACATTTTTAAATTGACCTGAAGCATAATAAGCCTCTATAAGCCTTCGTCAAATGTTGATTTAAACTTCTACTGACGCTTATATTCGATTTTGAGTAATTACTCTTTTCAGGGCTTTTTCTCGGGCTTGTTGGGCTTCACAGACTCGGACTACCCTGCGGCTTCTTAAATAATAAGTTGCTAGGATCTTTGTAGAGTCGCAGTTTATTTTGCAGTTTATTTTGTACAATCCCAAAGAGAAATTGTAATCGCTTGATGCAATTTATACTTTGTTGAACGCTGTGAATCCATGTGCGCGTACAATTCAACGCGACTGAATTTTTACGCTTTTCTCTAAGCGGCCTTTTCCATTACGCGTGAAGAAGCAAGCCTCTTCCTTCTTGATAACTTGGCGTCACCAGCCAAAAAATCAGCACGTAACTATAATTACTGTTGAAAAACAAAATCGCATAGAGAAAAACAAAACACTTATATGCGACGAAAGTACAAGGAATAATAAAAATTTGCATCCAGCGATTTCAACTTCGGAAACAAAAGAACAAAAACAAATGAGCATCAAATATCACAAACATGACATAAAACTCATAAAATGTCGGCATACTTTGTGAATATATTGCCTCAAACCCTTCGCTAATGTTGAACAATTGCATTAATGTCAAGTCGATCTTCAAGGTGAGAACTCATCAAGCAAGTGCTAATGTAGGTCAACACTGAAAACGAGGAGTTGCCAAATCACGAAGGCCGTGATATACGCCGGTGTTCCAATTACCCGAGAATTTAGCAGTAAGCAAGAGGCTGCATGCCGCTGCAGCTCAAATTATGCTAACTATGGTATAAATATGCCATGGTTGGCAACGCTGCTCCAACATTTTCTCTCTCTAGCCTTGTCGTTTATTGCGGCGTTCTTTCTCATCCAGCGGACCACTTTTTGGGGGAAAAAATCTTTAAACGAAGACAAAGGAGGTGGAGGTACAGAAAAGGAACGAAAACAACTAGGGTTAAAGAGAGTGGTGCAGGGGTGGGGGGAAGACCCAAGAGGGGTGCAGAAAATGCTATTTGAAATTCATAAAACAGTTGAAAGACGAAACGCGCGTAGAATTTACTCGATGTCGTTATAATTTATGCCGAAGCGGCCCGTATATTCGAGCAGGAGAAAAAAAAAAAAAAAGACGCGGCCTGCCTTTCCTTCTGAGATTAGCGTCGGAGTAGGGTGGGCCCAGTTTGACGTCAGGGAATGACGTTGGGGCTACGTGATCTAGCGGGGGACAGATCAGTCAAATGTCAGGTGCACAGTTTCTTCACCCTCTCCCCAAAAACTTTGCCGTAATGCCGTCTATTCTTTTTCAACCCCCCCTCACATCCCGCATTCCCACTTTGGGGGTGACAAAATTCACGCGCTCTTTTAAAACCCAAAGATAACAAATATCCCTGTCGACACTCAACTCATACCCACCTTTTCTTCTCGGAGCACTTTTTTCGCGTCAGAATTTTGAACACTAAATTAGACAAAACCGCACATTTAAGTTTGTTGTTTGTTTCCGCACTTCGGCATATTTCCTTAGCACGTCTAGAGGTAACTAAGCTTCAGCATATTTCATTCTGTCTTCTACTTGAAAGAAGCGCCTGGAATCGTCATCTATAAGAACTAGAATTCTTTGTGTGAAGTGTAAGTTGATATAGGAGTTAGAATATGCACGCAAAAGTGGCTTTATGGAAAATCTCCAAGCTCCTCAAGACCTCTCAGCAGAGACGTATGCTCCTACAACCTCTGGGCTAGCTCTCTAATTACTTGTAGAATTATATTAAATTACATGTTGTTCTGATTTAACGAAATTTATCTATACCAATATAAATATTTTCAATGAAATTATATACATAAAGTTAATAATAATTAATCAGTAACCAGATCTTTAAACTAAAATATACCTCCATCTAGTTTCTAAATGATAGCTTCTACTGTTGTGTTCATAAAGTAAATTAACAATCCCTATCTTCAGTAATAAATACGTCCCATTCACATAGCTTTCACTAACTGTTCTTGAGACGGTAGTTCTTGACGTCACTGCTCTATAATGATTATTGTTCTAATATCGAAGTTATATAAACAATCTTAAAGATTATTATTATTCTAATTGCGTGTTTGTACGAGGGCCGTTCAGAAAGTAGCCTCCGGTTGATTGCAAGAAATTCACCAAGTTAAATAAAAATATTTTAATATATACATCTTACAACTACATCTTTGCACTATTTTTCTACATAGTTTCCATAACGATTGAGGCACTCTGTTCACAAGCTTTGAAATTTCTTCTGCATAAAAATCACCCGCTTGTGCCTGGAGCCAGCCTGTGACCGCATCTTTGAGCTCTTCGTCGTCATCAAACCGCTGGGACCCGAGCCATTTCTTCATATGCATGAAGAGGTGATAATCGCTTGGCGCCAGATCTGGGCTGTAAGGTGGATGGTTGACAACGTCCCACTTGAAGGACTCAAGAAGGGCTGTTGTTCTGCGAGCAGAGTGAGGACGGGCGTTATCGTGCAAAAAAACGATACCGGAAGTCAGCATACCACGGCGTTTGTTCTGTATAGCCCGTCGTAATTGTTTTAGTGTTTCACAGTACACGTCTTGATTAATGGTCGTCCCACGTTCCATGAATTCAACCAACAACACCCCTTTTGCATCCCAAAACACCGTTGCCATCAATTTTCGGGCAGAAAAATCTTGCCGGGCTTTTATTGGTTTGGTAGGCGAATTTGAATGTGCCCACATCTTTGATTGTTCTTTTGCCTCAGGGTTCACGTACTTAATCCAGGTTTCGTCCCCGGTCACGATTCTGTTTAACAATGGTTCACTTTCGGCCTCATAACGTGACAGAAAGTCTAATGCAGAGGCCATTCTTTGAGTTTTGTGGTGGTCGGTAAGAATTTTGGGCACCCATCGTGCACAGAACTTACGGTAACCCAATCTTGCTGTCACTATCTCGTACAAGAGAGTCTTAAAATCTGTGGAAAATCAGTAGACAACTCCGACATTGTGAAGCGTAGGTTTTCACGAACTTTTGCATCAACTGTCTGAACGAGTTCGTCCGTGACCAATGATGGTCTACCACTCCTCTCTTCATCATGAACGTTTTCTCGTCCACTTTTAAATAAACGTACCCATTCACGGACCACTCCTTCACTCATAACTCTTGATCCGTACACGGCACAAAGCTCACGATGAATAGCTGCTGCAGAATATCCTTTGGCTGTAAAAAACCTTATAACAGCACGCACTTCACATTTGGCGGGGTTTTCTATTGCAGTACACATTTCAAACGGCCACAAACACTAAACTAGCGCAGGTACTACTTTCACTCGACCACGGCTTGATGCCGACTGACCTGCTGAGTGCGTGAATGCACAGATGGCGTCGCTACTCCCCCCACTACCCGCACTGTGACCGATCGGAGGCTACTTTCTGAACGGCCCTCGTATAACTTCGTTTTTCTTAAGTTATGTTAACGTGTTCCAAGGTAGAGCTGTGAAACTTCGCAGTTGGATTTAACAAAAAACACCTTCTATTGTCTTCAAAAACCTTGGAAATATGTAGACTTTCTTTATTTCATGTGTGTGCATTAGAGTTACAAGTGCTAACTCGGTAAAAGTCCCTAATATTTACCAACCAGGGTATTTCTTTTTATATCCATGAGTCACATGATTTAACACAATAAAACCATGTGATATGGTGACGCCGAACACAGATTTTGGCTGCAAATAATGGTCAATCAGCATTAAGAAAGTCTAAAGCACACCTCTTGTCTCTTGCCTCTACACAGTTTGCCCTGTCATTCGGACGAATACTCCACGTTGGCTAAGAATTCGGCGCTGAAACTTTAAAATTCGAGATAAGTGTAAGTTGTAAACTAGTATTAAAATGGGACGAGTGCTACACTCAAGTGTAATCAGTAACTATCTCTATATATTTAAAGTGTCTCTCCGAGTATAAAAAGACACGAACAATGTAACTGTTTGTCAAGATGACTTCACCAATAGTGATTGATGTTTCGTCGAGGAATAAAACATCAGAGTGAAAAACGATCTTGTTATTCTTAATTCTAAACCCAAAATCCGCACCCTGAGAAAGATCAACAACTCTACCGACTTCGAACCCTAAGACAGCTACGCTGAGACAGCCAGAAAATCAACTGCCACTAAACAGGTATATAAGTGAAGCAGTCCTTTCATCAAATACGGTGGACTCCTTTATTTCTGTAAGCTATCGGTTTTCACTCGACTCACACGTCAAAGAAGGCATATAGAAAGTGTTTGTTTTTCCCACACTAGCCACAAATCAAGGTTAGCACTATCAATGTATATATATCTTTGCAAACATTAGGCAATTTCAAAATCAAATGAACAAATAGAAATATAAGAAATTTCAGTCGTGAAAGCAGATTTTAGAAAGCTTATTAAAATACTAGCAGTATTACCACGTTGAATTGCCCTGCGCATGCGCTGATGTAGGAAACAAGAGTATCTATGATCCCTGAAAAGGGCACCATGATATCCTATGATGGATATCAGATCTTCAGCTTCCTCACTAAGTGATTTGATACCATCATATCCTCTGACAGATATCCGATCTTTAGCTCCTCACCAAGTGATTCGGCGAAAGAAGCAACAAAAATGTAATTATTACGCCGATGCAATATTTAAGCCGTTTACTGAGCACAGAGGATTTGGCACGTTTGTATGTTGTTTAAAAATGGAATGAAGCTAGAGTATTGTGACATGTTCCATCTTAAATAAATAATTTCTCTTTGTTCATTCCATTCCATCAGATCTCTTTCCATCTGAGCGAATGATCCCATAGGGTTCTAAAACAGGATGACCAGAAGTTATTAATTATGTCATTTAACTCAACATATCTAGCAATTCGACCACTACTCTTGACACAGCGAAGAGTCCACACCTTCTCCGCAAATACATTTGTGCAGTTAGCAGGTTATACGCCCACAACGTAATGCAATTACTGTTCTAAATGATCTGCTATCCATTAGGGTTCCGATGTTAGGAGAAGGTATTGCATGTAGCCAGGAACCTGCTTCTTTTTCGTGTGTGGTTGGAATTCTGGCTTGATCTGAAGGCGAAGTATAAGATTGGACTAAGTATTCCAGGGTATGTTTGGTAATTAATCCATCCCAGTTTTTTTGAACCCTTGGATTACCTGGTTGATCGGAGTTGTTGAATAAAACGTTATCATGTCAGTGGATTTGAGCTCCAAAATAAAGTTTTCACTTATTTATTTATACAGTAACTTTTCTTTCCTGTACATTATAATCGTGACGAATTTAGCTGAATATTTTTTTTCAAGCTATGAGGTTCTTTTACCATCAAATAAACATTACACGGGACCAATGGCTTTACCTCCCTTACGAAGGAAGCTATGCTAAGGGTTTTTACGTCCGAAAAAATCCATCACTGGCTTTGAACCGGCAACCTTGGGCATTAGAGGTTAGCATCGTATCAAAAGTAAAATTGATACCCTATGACTGCAGTTGTGGGACATGGCAGCAGACTCCTGCTTATCTGTTTACAGCAGACACTGATACAGGGCTACTCTGAATGCCATCGCTTTGCCTTTCCCATACGTGGAGAATGTGATCAGACGCCGGGCTCAAAATTTCACGTCAGATTGGCCCACATGAGAATGCCTTGTCAGATCTCTGCGGGAATAAATTACCTCTCGAGCACCGCTGCAAAGAGCTCCGGGTTTCCCGCATGGTTTACGTCACCCCAGTAACGACGGCTTCAAATAGACTAACAGTTACAAAGTTGAACTAAGTACTTCCCCTAGTCACCCAAAATGTCAAAAACGATCTCGAGAGAAGACTCCTGCGGAGCAGTGGTATGGATGCTAATCCTGAACAAGCTATCCTGCAGTGCTAACTCTTTAACACCATCAAAATAAACTCTCACCAAGTCAAACCTACATTCCTGTAGTTAAGCCCTTAAAAGAGTGGGTACACAGCAACTTCGTCTAGGCTGACCACCAGATTTTGCACGCACAGACAAAAGTGAAAGCAAAGAAATGTATGAACTAAAGAAGTGCACTATTTGAAGAATCAAAATTCCAGTTCTAAGAGTTTGCAACTATTAATTTTTCTGAACCAGAAATATGAGTGTACAATTAAACCTCATAATATTTACTAATGCACATGGTGGATAACTTAGATTTTAACATGGAATTAATAATGGTGCAACGAATACATCAAGTGGCTATTCCATTGTCATTTCAGCAGTATATCATATTGTCAGTTCAATACTTGAAAACATGGCAGCAGAAGCTCAAACATGGAAAAGAGTCCTTAGAGCTCAGTTATGTCATGCTGTATATTAGTTTGACGTATTCACAGTTTCAAAATTCAACAGCTAGTAGTTTCTATTTCATATTTCCTGTCCTTAGGTGCGTTAATAAATCATTTGACGAACTACATTTCCAGATATTTTATAATTTTTACTTTCTCTGCACGTGCTATGAATATAGAAGATAGAGAAGATGTTTTATTTGACCTAAAAATTCGATTTCGTGATTTCACCGACAATATGCGTTTTGACAGCTCTTGAGTACAAAAAAATAGAAAAAGGTCAGTGTACCTGTGGCTAACATAGCTCAAAAAACGAAAAGACTGATAAATACCAAGTTTGGTATTTCAGTTCAGTGTCGTCCAAAGATGCGACAGGAATATTTTCAAGAAAATCCTGCCACCAAAACTACCTTTTACATGGAACATCTTTTAAAAATTGTTTTTTTAAAAAATCACTAACGATTTCGATTAATATATCTTTATTAAAGATATTTAAATGACAATTAAAATATATATTATGAATTCTCTGAGATTAGCCTCTGTATACAAAAAATATAGATCCCGTTAAAACACAGAATTTATATCATATAACATTTCTTTTGTAGAGTAAACCTTTTCGAGGTATCCCTGTTATTGGTTTCAACTTTAAGCATCGTAACCTCCAATTTTAGGAGTGTTTTATCTTTTGTTTTATTGCTGGACATCAAAGTGAACCGAATTTCAATTGTTTCACAGAGCGACCGACTTTTTAAAAGACTTAACAATCACTTTAGCCTAGTGTATTATCTTTATTTCCTTTCTATTCCCAAGGAACTAGTATAAACATTTCTACTACCATTTAGATAACAGAATAATCTTTTGTAACAGTAATTTGTAGAGAAAGTCATGTGATCAGATATGTATTATAAATTTAAAAACACTGTATAGCTGTCAGTATGCTAGGTCTTCTTTTCTCCACTTCATTCTGGAATGTTTAGGTAACGGTATTCCACATCGAATAATTTTTATCCTTTATGTACTAAAGCTATTGTGTGTTTAACGTTTTATTGCTTTGTGTTGCTTTTTTACGCTCGGTAACCTTATTCATTGCGCCATAAATAAAATGGAATCATGTTCAATATTTTATATCATAATCTACACTCTTATTCACATAAATGGTGCACTTTTTTCGTAGTCTCTCTTTTTCTTTCCATTTTTCTGGCAGTTATTTTTCAATTACGCATCTCACTGTCGTATTTTAGTTCGCTTCAAAATAGTCTCTATTTTTTGTATCCCAAGTTATTGAAGTGTATTTTCATTTAGAACAACTTTTAATATAACATCCATTCTGGCCCAGTTAGCTCGAAAACTTTACTTCATATGTTTCAATTCTCATGCACGCCAGAATTTATCCATGTGTTAAGTGTACGCTAAATGGAATTTTATATGAAGGGCTCTCATTAAAATTCATAGTCCCGGGGCTCATCGACAGATTGCAGCCGTTTTGCTTAAACGCTGAAATGTGGTTCTCGTGCTTATCACTTTCTACCCATTATTGTAAACGCTGTGAAACAATTATACAACTTTTATTTCTCGAAATATAAGAAGCTTTCCTTTGAAAAATATTGTTACTTTCTCTATACGTACTATGCACATAGCGTATAGAGAAGGTATTGCATTGTACCCAAAAATTCGATACCGAGATTTCACCAGAAATATATGCTTTTAGACCCCCTTAATCCAAAAAAAAAAAACATTTTTAGAAACATATTCGTGTATGTGTGTGTATGTGTGTCTGTCTGTCTGTCTGTGTGTATGTGTGTGTTGTCTGTGTGTGTGTCTGTGGTCAGCATAGCTCAAAAAGAAAAGACCGTTAAAAGCCAAAATTGGTATTTAATTTTGGTATCTTCCAAGGATACGACACGAAGATTTTCAACAAAATCCCCCCCATCCAAAACTACCCTTTACATGGAACTTTTTTCGAAAATTTTGATTTTCTACAAAATGGTTCTAACGATTTTGATTAAAATCCCGTATATTGCTGACATTTACATACCAAATAAAGTGCATATCTTGAACTTTCTGAGAATCGCCTCAGAAGACCTCTTTATTCTGGATGAATTTTGCTCTATTTTGCTTAACTCCTAAACGGTAAGAGATAGACAAAGGCTTACTACACAGAAAATGTAGAGCACGCTAAAATACACAATTTATGTTATATAATTTTTTCGTGGAGTTGATAGTTTTTGAGTTATTAATTGTTTTTGATTTCACCGTTCAAAACTTTTTTGCATTTTCTCATACAGGAATTTGTCAACTGCTGTCCATACAAACAAAGGAACTTCAGTCACATAGCAACCAGCCTTTGACTAACTCTTAACCGATGGTTTTCCCTTATGTTGCTCCTACTTAAAAGGAAGCAAGTAATAAGACTACTTCTGCCATTTTTTGTGTAGATTATCATGAAGTAAACAGAAGCATAAGCTTTATAACAGTAATTTGTTGCAGAGATATAGAGAAAGTCATGTGAATGGAACACATAAGATTTTTTTTTATTTACCATATTTATTTTGGTTATATTTTATGTTGGTATATTTATAAATCCTGAAGCTTTTATACACTGAGTGAAGTAGAAGGAAAATTAGGGAACACACAAGGCTAAAATGATAATCAAATCTTTAAAAAGCTCGTTGGCATGTGATTGGAATCCGTTTCTATGCAGTGCCAGGAATTTTACATCTTTCCGTATGAGAAAAGTTTAAGTATTTTCAGTCTGAAACAACTAACAAGGAATATTTCAGAAATGGTCAATTCCATGAAAAAAAACGTATATGACATAAATTGTGTGTTTCAACTTGATCTAATTGTTTTATGTTGTAAGTTTTTGTCTATATCTTATGGTTTACCAGTTACACAAAATTCAGCAAAATTCATTCAGAATAAAGAGGTCTTTAGAGGCTATTCCCAGAAAATTCAAGATATACATTTTATTTGCAATATAAATCACTTTAATCTACAGTACTTTAATCAAAATCGTTAGGGCCATTTTTGAGAAAATAACAATTTTCGAAGAACGTTCCATGTAAAGGGTAGTTTGGGTGGGGGAATTCTTTTTCAAAATCTTCATGTCGTATCCTTGGAAGATACCAAACTTAAATTCCAAGTTTTGTATTTAACGGTCTTTTCGTTTTTGAGCTATGCTGGCCACGCGCGCGCGCGCGCGCACACACACACACACACACACACACACACGGATCTTTTTCTCAAAATGTTTTTTTTTTAATTCAGAGGGAAACAATACATGTATTTCCGGTGAAATCTCATTATCAAATTTTTGGGCGCAATACAATACCTTCTCTATACACTATGTACGTTGTTCATAAGAACTAGAGAACGCAACACGGAACAAGCGAATTTCGTGGATTTCCGCTTAGAATTAAAACTAAAATACTTATATTTTAGGTACTATATATTTCAGATACATTCAGATATTTTTATAAAAATATTATTGGATCTGCCATTTTGTAATGTAAATTCTGCACAATTTCATAAAGAAATCGAATGTGTTCCATCCATATTACTTTGTCTACCTGGTATTCTTACAAAAGATTATTCTTTTATCTATATCATGCTAATCGAGATAAATATTAATGTAAAGTGTCTCATTACTTAGTTCCTCGAGGGAAATTAAGACAAAACACTAGGCTAAAGCGATAGTTAAATCTTTTAATAGTTAGTCCTATGTGATAAAAAACGTTTAAATGCTTTAGAACTGAAAAAAATGAAAAGGAATATCTCGGAAACGATTAAATAGACTAAAATGTGTATATGACATAAGTGTGTGTCTTCCAAAAAGTATTTACTTGGAATTTTTTAACGTTTATTTTCTCAAAAATGGTTTAACGATTTTGATTAAAATACCGAATTGTACATATATCTTGGATTTTCTGGAAATATCGTATTAAGACTGTTCTGTATGAATTTTGCTGAATTTTCCACAGCCAGTAAACCGTAAGACATAGACAAAAACCTACTACACAAAAAATAGATTTCGTTTACTCTCTTCCCTTTTTTTTTTTTGATAGTATTTAACGCCCGCTTTTACTACTACGGCACCGCAGGCAATGACACTGATGATACATGAAATGAAGATGGAGCACCGGTGGAATGCGACGGCGGAGGCAAACTGGAGATAACCCGCTACTGCTTCGCTTTTGTTTCCCACAAATCCTACATGTAGTCACTTGGGATAGAATCCGGACCCGCTTGGTTAGAAAGGAAAGGTCCATTTTTTTATTTTCTCAAAAATTACTAATAATTATAATTAAAATGTTTTATGTTTAATATAATTGCATGACAAACAAAAATGAACATGTTTAATTTTCTGAGTATAGCCTCTGAATATCATTTATTCTGGATATCTTTTGTATAGCTTTTCTGTAACTGGTAATCCATAAGATATAGGCAAAAACTAACTGAAAAATAAAATAGATCTCATTATTTATTTATGTCATACACTTTTTTTGTAGAGTTAATTGTTTTCGAGATATCCCTAGTTATTGGGTTGAATTTTAAGCTATTTAAACTTTTGTCAAACGGGAGACATCATTGTTTTCCTCTTTTTGTTTACTCCTAGCAAACACAAAATCAAATTTCAACTATTTCACTTAAAAACCGGCTTTTAAAAGATCTGACAATTCTATTTCCTGTATTACCTTGCTTCCTTTCTATTCACAAAGAAACAAGTAACAAGTTCAATTCTGGCAATGTTTATATCAGTCAACATGACGTATGCAAAATAGTAATGTTTTTTAAGGAAAGATTGTTTGCGGAACATCTAGAGAAGGTAATGTGAATGGAACACAGAGTTTTTTTACATTTAGCACACTAACTTCAGAATTAATTATTCTTTATACAGGTAAGAGGTATAAAATTAAAATGAGATGAAATAGATTTATAATGGAATATTGTATTTTCTTGTAGATTTCTGAATCCGTTTCTTTGCGTCCCAAATCCACTATATTGCTCATTTTGAAGTAAAATGATCTAAGTGACAAACAGAAAGAGAGCAGGAACAAAGAGTTACATAAGCTCTTCTTCCACCTTGGTAACAAGTTATTTTAATTCGTGGGTCAGCAATGGAATCATTATGCAATTGATTCAGTTATCTAAACAAATTCAAATCTATGATGGCATAAAAGCAGCATCCCAATGGAGCGCTATGCATGCTTTATTGTTTGTGACATGTTCGAATGTTAAACACATTAAGTCAAACATGATTAGTGGATTACTATTCACGTTAAACAAACGTCATATATCACGTTTCCGAACCGTTTATATTCCGATTTGAGATACACTCTAATGCGCGCCACATCAAGAATTGCAGGAGGTTTCAGAATGTTGCTACAATGATGCTAGTCGCGGTGTTTTGATGCATGTTTTGACACCACTGAATCCAAAACAGAAGTATTTCTAGAAGCATGTTTATGTGTGTGAGAGACTGTGGTCAGTTCAGCTCAAAAACGAAAAGTCGATGAAATACCAAACTTGGTATTGAAGTTCAATATCTTCCAAGGATGCGATACGATGATTTTCAAGCAAATTATTCCCACCCCCAATTATCCATTTCGCAGAATATTTTTCAAATGCTTTTATTTTCTTATAAATGGCTCTAACGCTTTTGATTACAATGTCATATGTTTAAGGTGATTTCATGAAAAACGAAATATATATCTTGCATTTTTTAGGAATAGCCTCTGAAGACCGCTTCATTCTGTATGCCTTTTGTATAACTTTTATATACCTAGTAAACCTAAGAAATAGAAAAAAACTTATTACTCAGAAATGTTAGTTGGTTGGTTGATTGGTTGGTTGGTTGATTGGTTGGTTGGTTGGTTGGTTGGTATCTAAAGTTGAACATTCACTCTCTTGCATTCCACTGTTTTGATGTTATATTATCATGTTGACTAAAGGTTGGGCAGCACAGTAGATGGTTTCCATCCATATCTTTTTTAAGTGTACAGAAAGGACACAGAGGTGGTCTCTCTATACCAATCCTGAATAAATTACACAAAAATGTAGTTTTCATGTAAACACACAATTCGTCATATGCATTTGTTTTGTAGTGTTAACCGTTTTCGAGATATTCCGGATTATTTATTTCAATTTCAAGTCACTTAAACTTTTCTCAAATGGCAAGACATTTTTCTTCTCCTTTCTGTTTGTTTACTCCTGGCAAGTGGTTAGATTACACGTCTAGACGATCCCAAGCAGCCGTATGTGGGATTTTGGTGGACAAAGCTGCGCAAGAGCGGCTTTTTTTCGGGTTCTCCGGTTTCCCCCGCTATCGCATTCCAACGGTGCTCCATCTTTATTCCATGCATTATCAGTGTCATCACCTGCGGTGCCATTTGTAGTAAAAGCGGGAGTTAAACACTACATAATTATGCCGGTTTTCAAGGTCGCGCTCGCTAAAGTGCCTAGTTTTGGTGCTTCGTTGCGCAAGGGATAGTGTGTTCGAGTTCTGCCTTGGGCATGGGTGTTTATGTGTTTGTAAATGTGTATATGTATGTGTCTTTGTCGGTAAACAAAAGGAATGTAGGGAAAAAGGAAAGAGTATTTAAACAAAAAAAAAACAAAAAAAACAAAAAAAAAGGATGGAGTTGCAATTGTTTCACATAGCGACCTACTTTTAAAGTACATGACTGTCACTTTAGCCTGTGTATTTTCTTATTCCCTTCTTCTTGCAAGGAAGCAATTAATAAGACTAATTCTGCTTATGTTTATTTTGATTAGCATGATGTAGATAGAAGATTAATCTTTTTGAATAAAATGTTTGTTTGTGGAACAGCTAGAGGATATCATGTGAATGGAACACATTAGATTTTGTGTGAAGTTGTTCAGAATTCACATCACAGAATGTCAGCTCCAGTGATACCTTTATAAAAATCTGACGTGTTCCATTCACATGACTTTTTCTACATCGCTATAACAAATTATTGTTAAGAAGCATATTTTTCTATCTACTGTATAATAATCGAGATAAATATTAGCAGGCATTGTCTTAATTGCTTCCTTGTAAGCAGAATGAAAATAAGGGAATATCCCGTATTAGGCTAAAACGATAGTCAAGTCTTTTTAAAAGTCGGGTGCCATGTGGATGAAATTCATTTCTTTGCAGGGCCAGGAGTTTACAGTTGTCCGTGTGAGTAAAGTAGTTCACATCTGAAACAAGTAACAAGGAATATCTCAGAAATGGTTAATTCCACGAAAAAATACGTATAGGACATAAACTGTGTGTTTTACTGTGATCTACATTTATTGTGAAGTAAGTTCTTATCTATCTCTTACGGTTTACCAATTATGCAAAATTTAACAAAATTCATTCAGAATAAATAGATCTTTAGAGTGTATTCCCGGAAAATTAAAGATATACAAGATATATATTTTATTTGCCATATAAATATCTTTAATATACGATATTTTAATCAAAATTGTTAGTCATTTTTGAGAAAATGAAAGGTTTCTAAATTTGTTCTATGTAAAGGGTAGTTTAGGATGGGGGGCTTCGTGTCGCATCCCTGGAAAACACTTAACTTAAATACCAAATTAGGTATTTTACAGACTTTTCGTTTTTGAGTTATCGTGTTCACAGGCAAATGGACACACATACACATACAAGCGGACTTTTTTCTGAAGATACCTTTTTTCTTTTTGGATACAGGGGACCCCAAGACATGTATTTCCGGTAAAATCTCGGTATCGAATTTTTGGTTGTAATGCAATACCTTCTCTAAACACTATGTACATAGTACGTCTAGAGAAAGTAAAAATGTTGGAATATATCTGAAATACAGGGCATTTCAAAACGAAACCAAACGAAGATGTGTCATAAAATCACCATAGATTAGGTAGTTGTGTGTAACCAAATGGCATGTTTCTGGCCAAGAGAGGTGCCGGTTGGTAGGGAACGTTCCAGTCGCTTGGTGTAGGGTTGTTTTGATAGATACGCCGGCGCGGCACAGGTCACCATAGTAATGGAAAACGTAACATGTGGATTTTGTTATGTGTTTCGTATAACACGTCCTGAGGTTGTTTACTTGGCGTTGTCCCTTCGCTGCCTAATCCCAAATGTGTGCGATTTTTAAACACACATAAAACTTTAAATAGAATAGTTTGAAAGTTGCAACATCAAGTTTCGGACAAGTCAAAGTGTAAGCTAATCGACTGCCGTCTTCGTTTGGTGTCGTTTTGAAACAGCCTTTATAAGCATTGTGGGCTTTAATTCTAAGCGTAAATACATGCATGTCGTTTGTTTCTTGTGCTTTATAAAAGTTTATGGAGAGAATAAAGAACCCATGACGAGGACTGGTTCTGAATGGGAGATGTTATGGTATGATGAATGAGAGTAGCAGCTGTGTTAGGGCCATGTAAAACAAGCTATGTACGCATGTCCAAAGGAAATGGCCATGTTTGGCCGCAAGCACCTAGTTCTGAAAACCACACACTTTGTTGTGGTGGCCGATGATGAACCTCTGGATTGACAGCTGGATGGATGGGGGGCTTGTCACGAAACTGGATGGACAGATACATGGTTTCGATCTGATCCCCCACCCACCTTCTCTCTCTCTCGATATCGATTCGCCCCAAGGCTCTGGACAACACGTGGATTATTTACTACCCTTTCTGCTTATGTGCGTTTGTAATCCTAAAATCTCTACCCTCGTGACCATTCAAACTTGGTCATGCGTAGTGTAGCCCGCTACTTAAGTTGTCACAAAGGATTACTAAAAATTGATAGAATAATTTGCTTTGTGACTGACGCAGGGCTGTAATGTTTAAGAAAACTCCTAGGAATTTACTATTTTCACCATACTTTATTTACGTACTATTTAACAATTGTTATTACACATTTATGTTAATCTATGAAAAACATTTGCATATATTGCAATTGAATATTTCCTAATAGGTGCTATACCAACAAATTTATGTGTTCCATTCACATGCTTTTCTCTAGCTCTTCCATTTACAATCTATTCTTACAGAAGGGTATTCTTCTATTTACATCATTTGTATTATTACGTTTTTCCTGGTAAATAGAAGGGAAATGAGGAAATACATTAGACTAAAGCGATATTGACAATTTTAAAACCTGGTTGCTTTGTGAAACAAATGAGGTTTGGTTCGCTTTACATGGTCCCGTGTGAGAACAGTTAAATAACTTAAAACTGAAACCACTTATAAGGAATACCTCGAAAACGGTCAACTCACAAGAAAAACATACATGACATAAATTACGTGTTTCACCGATCTACATTTTTGTATAGTAAATTTTTGTCTATCCCTTAGGGTTTAGCCGTTATGCAAAATTCTGCGGAACTCATCCGGAATAAATATGTATTCAGAGTATATTCTCAGAAAATTCAAAATACACAATGTATTATGATGTAAATATATTTATTACGAGGGCTGATCAACAAAGACCGATACTGATATTTTTTCACAGATATTTATTATTCCAATTCAATGTTTATATGATCTTTTTCAAAGTATACCCCCTACATCAATGCACTTTTTATAGCGTCTCTGCCAGTCCTTGAACATGTGCTGCAGTTCATTCTTTGTCAGGATCTTGAGAATCGCCTCACTTTTGTTGAGCACTGCTTCAGAGTTCTCAAATCGAATACCCCTAAGCTTTGTCTTTAGTGATGGGAATAAAAAAGTCACAGGGTGCAAGATCGGGGCTATAAAGTGGATGTGGTACACAGGCCATGTTGAATCGAGTCAGACACTGCATGACTTGATTTGTGACGTGAGGCCGTGCATTGTCATGATGAAGTCGCCACCCAGTCCGAGAAAGCTCTGGTCGTTTCTTTGCAATGTGCTTCCTCAGTGTAACCGATACTGACGTGTAATATGCTGCTGTAACGGTAGTGTGAGAAGGAACTGCATGCTGGTAAACCATTCCATTACAGTCAAAAAATGTGAAACACCAGGCCCACCTTGCTTAGCACTGACAAGTTGGCCTTCTTTGAAGTCCTTGAACCACCTAAACACTGTTGCACGAGGTAGTGCATCTTCACTGTACGCTTGCTTCAGTTTTTCATAAATTTCAGTGGCTGTATGTTTTAAACGAAAACAGAATTTATGGCTCTGTACTGCTCCTCTCGCGTCACCTCCATTGTCTGGTATGCGAAATGCAGTAGGGTCTACAAAATAGAGCATTACTACCAACCGACCGATACGAGAATGCTGCCGCCTACCGACATTATACATAAAACCGCTCTTTTCAAAAATTAATGTTACAGATACGAAACTATCATGGAAGCAAAAGGAAAAAAACCAGTCTCCGTCTTTGTTGATCAACCCTCCTATAAGCTATTTTAATCAAAATTTAGAGCCATTTTTGAGAAAAAATATTTTTTAAAAGTTTTCCATGTGAAGGGTTGTTTCGCATCTTTGGAAGATACTTAACTTAAATACTAAATTTGGTATGTAATAGACTTTTCTTTTTTAAGCTAAGCTGTCCACAGATACACAGGGACCTTTTTCTAAAAATGCTTTTTTCAGATATAGGAGATCTCAAGACATATTTCCCGTGAAAACTTAACATCAAAATTTTGGATGAAATACAGTACTTGCTCTATCCACTATGTGCATTGCAGATACAGGCTAGATAAAGTAAAAATACATGCTGTACACATGTGTCAAATTCATTGCGGAGAATATTGCGAAAATACTTAATTTACTCTTGTATTTTCAAACTTGTTCCTAGTTCTGCAAATATGCTCTTACCACGCTTATATCACAATGAATCCTCAACCGCACGAAGAAGGTTTTAGAAGTGTAGATACACATATAGAGGTGCAGCGTTACATTTAGGTTGTGCTCCATTTTAAAAAAATATGATGTAATCCATTCACATGACTTTCTCTATATCTCTACAACAAATTGCTGTTAAAAAGTTTATGCTTCTATTTACTTCATATTAAGTGAGAAAAAATTAGCAGAAATAGTCTTATTACTTGCTTCCCTGTAAGAAGATGCGAAATAAGGGAGTAACATAGGTTACAGTGATAGCAAAAGATGGTTGCTATGTGACTGAAGTTTGTTTGTATGAACAGTAGTTGACAAATTCCTGTATGAGAGAATTATAAATTTTTAAGGCTGAAACAAAAAAACAAGGAATATATAAAAAAACGATCAACTCCACGAAAAAAATGTATATAAAATAAATTGTGTGTTTTAGTGTGCTCTACACTTTTTGTGTGGTAAATTTTTGTCTATCCCTTCGGTTCACCAGTTCCGTAAAATTCATCCAGAATAAAATAGTCTTCAGAAGCTATTCCCAGAAAATTCAAGATATACATATTACTTGTCAAATATATATCTTTAATATAGATATTTTTATCAAAATCGTTAGAGCCATTTTTTAGAAAATCAAAATTTTCGAAAATTTTTCCATGTAAAGGATAGTTGGGGTGGGGGATTTTCTTGAAAATCTTCGTGTCGCATCCTTGGAAAATATTGAACTTAAATACCAAGTTTGGTATTTAACGGTTTTTTCGTTTTTGAACTATGCTGCCCACAGACACACACATATACACAGACACATAGAGAGAGAGAGACACACACACACACGGACATTTTTCTAAAAATTCTTTTTTTTTGGATTTAGGAGGTATCAAAACATGTATTTCCGGTGAAATCTCGGTATCGAATTTTTTGGTACAATGCCGTACCTTCTCTATACACTATGTACATAGTACGTATAGAGAAAGTAAAAAAGATAATGCAGTAACTTCTTGCAAAAGAGGTAATAAGAAAAATTATATATAGGCAGTCAGCTGAGTGAAGAAGGAAGGAATTAACATGGGAATGCACTACAAGCAAGGGTGTTATATGTTACTCAAGGAAGCAAGTTTGCCAGCATACGTTAAGTTTTACATAACCTGAATGCAGCATATATTTCACCTCTTACTTGGCCCAGAGGTACGCGACTGAACCAACTTCTAATCTTAGTGTAGTAGCGAACTTTTTAACCTGCAATGTTATTACTTCATCCAAAAGTTTTAATGGGAATACCTGAAGTATGGCAAGTTTAAAGATGTACACGAGATGTATGTGTGTGTGTGTGCTGTCACAAAACTCTGAGGATGTCTGCTTCCTTTTATAAGAGCACGTTGATATGTGCTAACCCTTTTCTACAAGAAATGTGCAAACTCCAGTGCTTGTTACCACTTTTGCATTTAAATACAGCTCTCGTGAGTAACTAGAGAAGAGACTTCGAAAACCTTATTTTAAAAAATGGTGTGTTATTTATGGACGATCTTTAACTGCTGTTGTTCTCAGCATCCCATTCTAAATTGGGCGTGAAAGACCGCTTAATTTTTCTCAGAGACCTCTCTATCTGGCTTGAGGTTCTTTTATGTGCCGTAAATCTACGACATGGGACCAACGGCTTTACTTCTATTCCGAAGGAAGCCACGCTAAGGATTTTTTACGGCCGAAAAATCCCATCGTCCTCCGCCGGGTTTGAACCCGCGACCTTGGGTATGTGAAGTCAGCATGGTAACGATTACACCACGGAGGGCGACCTTTTTTTTTTTTAAAAAAACTTGTGTTCCATTCACATTAACTTCCTCTACATCTATGTAATACATTACTGTTAATACGGCTATTCTTCTACAATCTTACATTTTACATATAGAAAGGTTAGTTTAGGATGGAGATTTATTTGTTTGTTTATTTTAACCTTGCCATGACGCATAATTGGATATACATATATACCTAGTTTCGTATTTAACGATTTTCCGTTTTTACTTTCTCTTTACGTACTATGTACATAGTGTATAGATATGGTATTGCACTCTACCCAAAAATTCTATACTGAGATTTCACCGGAAAAAGACGTTTTAGGTTCCCCTGTATCCTAAAAAAGCTTTTCAGAGAAAGGTGTGTGTGTGTGTGTGTGTGACTATGAACACGATAACTCCAAATCGAAAAGTCAGTAAAGTACCAAACTTGGTATATAAATATAGTATCTTCCAAGGATGAGACACGAAGGTTTTAAGGAAATTTCCCCAACTCCAAAGTACGCTTTACATGGAAAAATGGTTGAAAAGTTTAATTCTCTCGAATTTCTAACGATTTTGATTAAAATATCGTACACTAAAGATATTTACACGGCAAATATAGTATATATCTTAAATTTTCTGGGAATATCCTCTGATGGCCTCTTTATTCTGAATGAATTTCGCTCGATTTTGCATAATTGTGACTGTCGCTTTAGCCTAGCGTATTCCCATATTTCTCTTCTACTTGTAAGGACCTTCTGTTTATATTTGTCTTGATCAGCATGAAGTAGATTGAAGAATGTACTTTTGTAAGAATATACTGTTACAGATTAGTAAGAGAATTGTTTTTAGTGTTCAACGCTCGCTTTTACTACAATGGCACCGCAGGTGATGACACTGGAATGAAGATGGAGACGCCCAGATGAGAGACTAGTAGTCTAACTACTCAGCCACGGCGCGGCCTAGGTAGAGAAAGCTGTGTGAGTGGAGCGCATTCGCTTTTTACAATTCTGAATGCAAAATAATAAATTTCCTATTCTACGCCAAGTTTGTGTCCAGTATTCTCAAGTATTATCTCAATGAAACGCCATTGTTGTTATTCGCCATGTACACACCTAAGTAACCAAGTAGGTAAGGAAGAGGTGAAATGCATGCAACAAATGTGAGGGAGCTCACCAAGTCTGTTCGAGTCAGATACATCTATTAACACCTTTATTCTATATTTTAAATAAAAAAAATTGCTATGTTCTGATGTAAATTACATACATATGTCTGCAATTTGCTGAACTGTTAAAGCTTATGTTGTATTCCAGCGGTTTTGTTTCGCCTCTAGTGAAATATAGAACTACAATCACAATAATTATACTTCATAACACTTGCACTACGTTTAATTATAGCTTTGAATAAATACATTACTTTCAACTTTATCTTGTTATTGGATATAGTCGTAATTCCCTTGATATCAGAATGTTGGCTTTTGTAAGCACATGAAAAGCTGAATTCCTTTGTTACTAAGGCATCGCTGAAAATTGTACTTTGAGTTTGCAAAATCGCACTTCATTCGTTTCGGCTGCCCCTTCATTAAATAATTCATTATAAGCGATACAAAAAGGAAGCCGAGGAGATGTTACCTAGAGCCAGAAAAGCGAGAAACCCACAATATTGCAAACTTTACCGTTTTAATATACATGGAAGTGTTTTCGCTCTGGCCGTTTGTTTAGTTTTATATCAACGAACAATACGAAGGAAGTGGGAAACATTTACTGCAGTGATGCGTGCACCATCTAGCGGCATAAAACCTCACACTCCTCTACCAATATACATCTAACAAGCGTCTCGAATTTTCTCTGCTCAAGGCATCTTTTGTATTCATGTGCTGCTGGTACCGTGCTTTCCTCTAATATGGGTCTACAGAATTCCCTCTTCAAACTTTTGGCCTAAGAGTGGTTTCATTTTCTCAAGCAAATCGTTTGTTCTAGGTTGGTACACATGAATTATCATTACTTATCAGCTTTCAGAACATCGTATTATTTATTATCTTGGTTGTTTAAGCAATTATATCCTTCAAAACAACCTAAATAAAAATAATAACATAGTATTTTACAAATTATTAATTTCTCTATCACGTATGTAATACAGGATATGTATTGTGTTCCACCCAAAATTTTCACGTCAAGATTCCACTGGAAATACACGTTTTGTGACATCCTGAAAACAAAAATAGAGCAGTTTTTAATCTCTATGACATCTATAGACATAGTAGATAGAGAAAGTGTTGTATGCCACCGAAAACTTGATACCCAGATTTCATTAAAAAGATGTGTTGTGAGGCACCCTGAATCCTACAAATAAAAAAAAAAAAAAAAAAAATAGAAACATATACGTGTGTATATCTGTGGGCAAAATAACTCAAGAACTCAAGTCCATTACATACCAAACTTGATATTTAAATTTAGGTTCTTCCAAGGACGCGAAAAGAATATTTTCAACAACAAAAAATATTCCAACCCCAAGTAACCTTCCTTTATATGGAACATTTTTCGATAGTGTTTTTTTTTCTCAAATATGGCTGTAAACATTTTGATTAAAGTATTATACGAGTATTTAAAATTTCATGAAAAACGAAATGCATATCTTGAATATTTTGGGAGTAGCCTCCGAAGAACTCTTATTCTGAATGAATTTTCTATAATTACTAAACTTCAAGAGATGAACAGAAAATATAGATATCGTTAAAACACACATTTTACGTATGTCAAATACATTTTCTTTGCAGAGTAAACCGTTTCCCAGGTATTTTATGTCATTAGGTTTATATGTCATACATTTTCTCAAGTAAGAAATCATCTTTATACCTTCTGGTTTACTCCTGACAATGAAAATGTAACCGAATTTCAATTGTTTCACATAGCGACCAGTTTTTAAAAGATTTAACCAAGTGCATTCCCTTATATCTCTCTTTTTTTAAAAAGAAAGCAAGTAATCAGATAAGTTTGCTGATGTTTAATTTGATCACCATGATGTAGATAAAAAAATACTTATTCTCTAGGAACAGTTTGATTAGCAAATAGATAGAGAAGATCATGTGAATGTAACAGACGATTTTTATGAAGTTTTTCTACAAACTGTTAGTATATTAATTATGAAAACTTATTGATCCAAAATACTTTCAATAACTGACAAATGTAAAATTGTAATTATGTCCCTTACTGGACACGCATTATGCAATATGTGTCTAATTTAATTAATTCCGCATATTTATACACATAACATAAGATTAGCTTATCTAAAGTTAAGGTTAGGTTTATCGTACAAGAAAGCGCCAGTTACTGGAGCAGAGCGCCGCATTTGGGCCATTATATGGGCCCTTCGCGACATATGTGATCCCTGGGAGGGAATTTGAGGGGAGAGATACGTAAGGCGGCCAAATCTAAATCCAAATGAAGACGTATCCAGGTCGAACGCATTCGAAGACACCCGGATCCTTCAATATGCTCCCTAAAGGTGACTCACTCAAAAGTATCCGAAGGTCGGTCAATGATTTGGACGGAAATATAGCAGAGATCATAACCCGAACATGGCATTCTAAAAGGACGCGGAGGTGTTACAAATTCCCTTCCGCGGGTTGGTGGTGATAAAAGCAACTAATCTTCCAGCGGGAGATGAAATCCACACGCTAGTATCGGGAATCGATCTTGGGACACCCGTGCCAGAGGCAGGGACAGACAACTCAAAAATATTAGGTAAAAAATATTATATATTCCATTTACATGACTTTCTCTAACTGTTCAGCAAACAAACGCTTTATTTCAAACATTAATCTTTTATCTACATCAACTAATCAAGATAAACATAAACAGAGATAATCTTTATACTTGCTTCTTTGTAAGTAGAAATGAAATAAGAAAATGCACAAGCTAAAGCAACAGTCAAGTCCTTTAAAAGCTGGTTGCTAGGGGAAACAATTGAAACTCCATTCTCTTTACTTGCTAGGAGTAAACAAACAAGAAGAAAGATGTCTTTCCATTTTATATTTTCTGTGTCATAAAAACATCTTAAAATATTTTAATCAAAATCGTTAGGCCATTTTTGAGAAAATTACAATTTTCTAAATATGCTCCATGTAAAGGGTATTTGAAGTGGGGGATTTTCTTGAAAATATTCGTGTCGCATTCTTGGAAGATAATAAAATTACGTACCAAAGTTGGTATTTAACTATTTTTCGTTTTTGAGCTATGTTGCACACACATGTACTCAGACCCACACAAAACATGTTACTAAAATGCTCTTTTTTTGAATCGGGATCTCAAAACATGCATTCCCGGTGAAATGCGTGTAGAGAAAGTAAAACTACAAGGAAGCATGGTATTACAAACATATTTTCTCACAACAGAATTTATTTTCCTGTTGTTCACAGGAAACTGTTACTATAGTACACGTTGTCGAAGCCTTTTAAACTTTACATGTATGTTTACTTTACTTTTATCTGCTACCTCTTATTTATCTACAAATTCAGCTGAAATGATCAGCACCCTAGGGAGAAAGTGAAGACGTGAAATAACAAAAGCTGCTTTTGGGTTTGTTTTGCACAGCACGGAAACATGTGCTGCAGTTTATAAACGTTATGGATTGTTCTAACGGGTTTAAAAGATTTGTGGAATGACGGTATTACGGTATTTACGTGCAAACCTTAAAAGCTGCAACATTGGTAACTAGGGATTTCACGAGGAAACTAAATCATTCGATACTTTACCCGAAGTCCCGTGGGACAGTTATATCCTCATATTTTCTAAATATCATTGAAAAATATGAACTTTCCGCTCCACCAGGTGATAAGAGCATTTGTTTTGCTATGGATCTCATCTAAATAATTATTTACATTTTACAATAGTTTACTCTTTTTCCTATGCATATAGTAATTTTTGCTTTGTCTAAATACACTATGTGCATAGCGAATCGAGCATACCAACCAAAAATTCACATGTTTTATAGTCCCCTGTATCAAAAAAAGAAGCATTTTTACTTTCTCTACACGTACTATGTACATTGTGTACAGAGAAGGTATTGCACTCCACCCAAAAATTCGATACCGAGATTTCGCCGGAAATAAAGTTTTAAGGTCCCCTGTATCCAACAAAAGCATTTTCAGAAAAAGGTCCGCGTGTGAGTGTGTGTATGTGTGTGTGTGTATCCGTGTGTCCGGGTGAACACGATAACTAAAAAATGAAAAGTCGGTAAAATAAAAACTTGGTATTTAAGTTTAGCATCTTCCAGAGATGCGACACGAAGGTTTTGAGAAAAATCACACCCAACCCAAACTACGCTTTACATGAAATTTTTTTTTGAAAATTATGATTTTCTCAAAAATACCTAACGATTTTCATTAAAATATCGTATGTTAAAGATATTTACCTGACAAATAAAATGTATATCATGAATTTTCTGGAAATAGCCTCTGAAGGCTACTTTATTCTGGATCAATTTTACGGAATTTTGCATAACTGCTAAACCGCAACAGATGGACAAAAACTTACCATACAAAAATGTAGAACACCTTAAAACACACAATTTAACTTACATATATTTTTTTCGTGGAGTAGATCGTTTTTGAGGTATGCCTTGGTTTCACCTTTAAAAACGTATACTTTTCCCATATATGAATTGGTCAACTCCTGAGCATACAAACAAAGGAACTACCAGGTATTGACTATCACTTTAACCTTAGGTACTTCCTTATTTCGCCAAAACTTGTAAGGAAGCACGTAATAAGTCTATTCCTGCTAAGCTTTTCTCAATTAGTATGAAGTAAATAGAAGCTTAAACTTTTTAACAATAATTTGTTGCAGAGATGTAGAGAAAGTCATGTGAACGGAACACACCAAAATTTTAGAAAAAGGTGTGTATGTCCGTGTATCTATGATCACGATAACTCCAAAACGAATATTCAGTAAAATACCAAACATGGAATATAAGTTTAGTGTCCTCCAAAGATGCAACACGAAGATTTTAAGAAAAATCCATCATTACAAGCTAACCTTTACGTGGAAAATCTTTCGAAGATTTGATTTTCTCGAAAAAGTTTCTAACGATTTTGATTAAAATATTTATATGACAAATAAAATGTATATCTTGAATTTACTGGGAATGGCTTCCAAAGATCCTTTTATGCTGGATGAAGTTTGTTGAATTTTACATAAATGGTAAACCATAAGGGTTAGAGAAGAACGTACTACACAGAAAATTTATATCGTATACATTTGGCTGTGGAACTCGCCATTTCCAAGATATTTCTTGTAATTGGTTTCAGTTTTAAAATACTTAAAAATCCCGGTTACAAACGTTTTTAACTCCTCTTCATGCAAATAAGGGATTTCAGTCACGTAGAAACCGGCTTTCAATTGTTTGGGTATATTTAACGTGGTTGGTCATATCGGACGATGAAATTGGTGAGATGCTTCTCAAACAATCTCGGGGTCCATTGAACTTAAAGTTATTCAACATTCGTCTTCTTAGGATAAGGGAAAACCCCGAAAAAATCTTATCTGGGTAACTCACCCTAAGCGAGATTCGAACTCGCGATCTGTTGAATGCGAGCCAGACTGGCTACCACCACACTACCCAGGTTGGTTTAAAAGATCTGACTGTCGCTTAAGTGTAGTGCGCTCCCTTATTTCCCTTCTACTTTATGGTAAGCAAGTAATAAGTTCATTTCTGCTAATATTCATACCAATTAGTATGGGGTAGATTGAAGAATAAACTTTTCTTTGTTAGTGAGATGTGGAGAAGGATATTTGAATGGAACACATCAGTTTTTTTTAACCCTTTTGATGCCAAGCTAAAATGCTATGCTATTGCTTGAACACCAGCTCTAAGTATGGGAAATGTAAGGTTTCCAATCACCTAGGTTTTGAAGCTTTTGAGTTGAGATTTTTTTCCAATTGCTCTTGGTATATTGTTTCACATTTTCATACACTTTTAATGCTATTTTACTCAAATCCTCGTAAATTTAAAAAAAGTCCAATTCTAAATTTGAAATTTTAACTTTGAGTAAATTTTCCACATTTAAAATATTATCGCATATTGATTTTGTTGCCACTGTTCAGGTTTTTTTTTCATTACATTGTATTAAAATCTACATTTTTAAGTTTCTATGTTTAAAATTGCTGAAATGCAGAGGGTTTTTTCTTTGCATAGTAGCTTAAGATATTTTCTTGATAAAAGTCACTGAACACATATCAAGTTCTAAAAAGCGAACCGGATGCATTCCTTTTTCACAATTTTTACACAGTGTTCTAGGTCTCTTTCTCTTTCCCATCCATTCTAGAGCATACGCTACATTAACGTTCCTTGGGCTCCACTGAGTTTTTGTCCGTATCCCGGCTTGTTCCATATTGCCATTATCGTCATCAGCAAGAGAAAGTCGCGCTCCGTGGTGTAATCGTTACCATGCTAACTTCATACACCCAAGGTCGCGGGTTCAAACCTGGCAGAGGCCAATGGGTTTTTTTCGGGAGTAAAAATCCTTAGCATGGCTTCCTTCGGAAGGGAAGTAAAGCCGTTGTTCCCGTGTCGTAGCTTTACGGCACGTAAAAGAACCTCAGGCCTGATAAGAGAGGCCTCTGAGCAAAATTAAGCGGTCTTTCACGCCCAGTATAGAATGGGACACTGAGAATCACAGCAGTTAAAGAGCGTCTATAAATAACACGCCATTTCCATTTCCATTTACCAAGAGAAATATTTTCCAGCAATGCTGCATAAAGTCATCCGCTGTCAACGACTTCTGATTTCTGTATACCATTTTGTGATGTACAGTAACCAAACAGCTGCAAAACGCTGTTAAGTACGCTAAACAAACAAAACCGGCACGGATAAACAACACTACCACATGTTCACCGCTAGCTACTGCTCACGCACTACAATGGTCGACACGTAACAACAACCTTAGAAAGAAAAATTAAATAAGCAGGGTGTGCAGATATTAATAAACGGACACACGCAGTTTAAATACGTAGATTACATAGAGGCAGGGACCAACGGCAGCTGTTGCATGAATTGTAAATTATTTGAACGTGAAGATCAACATCCTTGGATCAGATTATCTTCCACCGCGGTCATCTCAAAAGTACTTTTTTTATGAAATATATGTTCATTTTCATTAAAAACTATAAAACATACATGGCTCAAATTTTGCACACCGTGTGTCAGATAATCTATCACATACACTGAGCTAGAGTTATATTTTTAAATGTAAAACATTTGAGGACATTGCTTCAGAAATTTAGGTATCAATTTTGATACAGACAATAACATTTTTCAAATCAGAAATATCATAGTTAACTCAATTCCCCCAGTTCAGTGGTATAAGACAGATGTCTTTATATGTAGTAAAAGTTTCAGAGTTCAACTATTACTAGTTTTTCAAAAAAGGGAACATAATTCTTTTAAATTTTTTCCATTTGTTTCGCAAACGATTTTTTAAAATTAATTTTTTTTTCAGACAAACTAAAAAATATATGATCATAAAAAAATTAAAGAAACTTACGTGCATATATTCAAATTATACAGTATTTTTTTTACATTGATCTATAAATTATAGACAGAGAAATTCACATATCTGGGGTTAGCAGTATGAGCGTATAATGATCATACTACCCACTTCTCTTAACCTAATAGCAATAACGGATGGTACATAAATGAAAGTGCCCGCCTGGGTAGCGTGGTGGTAGCATGTCTGCCTCACACACAAAAAGGTCGTGAGTTCGAATCTCGCTTAGGGTGAGTTACCCGGGTAAGATTTTTTTTCGGGGTTTTCCCTTATCCTGAGAAGACGAATGTCCAGTAACTTTAAGCTCCATTGACCTCGAGATCATTTGAGCATCATATCATCAATTGTATTTATCTCCGATATGACCAAACCAGGTTAAAGGACGTTAAACTATATATAAAAAAAAAAAAGAAAGAAAGAAAGTAATTTTAAAACGAACTATGTAGATCGCTAGGATATTCATACTAAAGACAGAGGAAATACAATAATTATGACTAGCCAAGATTCGAAGCCAAACACAATGCGTATGGGGAAGAAAGATAAAGCCAGTTGATGATCCTCGTATTCCACCAATGATACATTTTCTAAATTCATGATTATTTATCCCAGACGGATCGCGCGTATCTTATATGCCTGAAATCACGTATGGGCATTTTCTCAAAAGCGTTTCAAACAATTATTAATAAAATGACCTATATTAGGAAATAAAATGTATATTTTGAATTTTCTGGGAATTGCCTCTGAATGTTCTGAACTCCTCATTTAGATGGCATTTGCATAATTGGTAAGCCGTAAAATGTAGACAAAACCTTATTAAAAATCTCGTTAAAAACAAAATTTGTGTGATATGCATTTTTGTGCAGTTAACCATTTTGCGATATTTATTTTTATTGCTTTCAATTTTAAATTACTCACAAATTACATACCGGAATTTAACAACTTTTCGCCATGACATAACAACTAGCTTTTAAAATATTTGACTTCCTTTTAGCCTATATTCCCTTATTTCCAGTCACCCTCCGTAGTATAGTGGTTACCATGCTAACTTAATAGACCTTAGGTTGTGGATTTAAACACGGTGGAGACGATGGACTTTTTCGTGCCTACAAACCCATAGCATGGCTTCCTTCAGAGGGGAAGTAAAGAGCTGCCGCGTCGTAGATTTGCGGCATCTGAGCAAAATTAAGCAGTCTTTCAGGCCCAGATTAGAATGGAACGCTGAGAACTACAGCATTTAAAGTGCGTTCGTAAATAAAACTCATTTCTATTTTCCTTCTACTTACAAGAAAGAAAGTAATACAACCATCTGCTAACTTTAGTCTTGATTAGAATGAAGTAGATAAAAGAATAAGCTTTTTAATAATAATTATGTGAATGGAACACATCAGAGTTTTAGTTATGCTGTGGTGAGAGAATTATTAATATTAATATTTTTGGGTTTGGTTTTAATTATTTTTGTATTAGCATCTTTGGTATTATTAATTCATCCAATAAGTATAAAACTCGAATCTTCTCAGACACACACAAACACCATATAAAGCATTAATCATTACAAATTCAGAAATTAGTTGAGCCATTTTAAATCAACCAAAAAGTTTTAAAATATAACCTGAAGGAGGATTTAATTGAATTTATAAAGATTGTTAAAATGATTATAGCTCTATAATGCACCACATGCACACACACCACACATCCACACACATGCCACACACACACAGCACACATCCACACACGTGCCACACATAGGTACATACACACACCACACACACATACCACACATCCAAACACATGCCACACACACACACAGTACACATAAACACAACACACATAGGTACATACACATACCACACACACACACAGTACACATAAACACACCACACATAGGTACATACACATACCACACACACACAGTACACATAAACACACCACACATATGTACATACACATACCACACACACACACAGTACACATAAACACACCACACATATGTACATACACATACCACACACACACAGTACACATAAACACACCACACATATGTACATACACATACCACACACACACACAGTACACATAAACACACCACACATATGTACATACACATACCACACACACACACACAGTACACATAAACACACCACACATATGTACATACACATACCACACACACAGTACACATAAACACACCACACATAGGTACATACACATGCCACACACACACACAGTACACATAAACACACCACACATATGTACATACACATACCACACACACACACAGTACACATAAACACACCACACATATGTACATACACATACCACACACACAGTACACATAAACACACCACACATATGTACATACACATGCCACACACACACAGTACACATAAACACAACACACATAGGTACATACACATACCACACACACACAGTACACATAAACACACCACACATATGTACATACACATACCACACACACACACAGTACACATAAACACACCACACATATGTACATACACATACCACACACACACAGTACACATAAACACACCACACATATGTACATACACATACCACACACACACACAGTACACATAAACACACCACACATATGTACATACACATACCACACACACAGTACACATAAACACACCACACATAGGTACATACACATACCACACACACAGTACACATAAACACACCACACATAGGTACATACACATACCACACACACACATTACACATAAACACACCACACATAGGTACATACACATACCACACACACACATTACACATAAACACACCACACATAGGTACATACACATACCACACACACACATTACACATAAACACACCACACATAGGTACATACACATACCACACACACACAGTACACATAAACACACCACACATATGTACATACACATACCACACACACACAGTACACATAAACACACCACACATAGGTACATACACATACCACACACACAGCACACATCCACACCCATGCCCCCCACACACACACACACAGCACACATAAACACACCACACATAGGTACATACACATACCACACACACACACAGTACACATAAACACACCACACATAGGTACATACACATACCACACACACACAGTACACATAAACACACCACACATATGTACATACACATACCACACACACACACAGTACACATAAACACACCACACATATGTACATACACATACCACACACACACAGTACACATAAACACACCACACATATGTACATACACATACCACACACACACACACAGTACACATAAACACACCACACATATGTACATACACATACCACACACACAGTACACATAAACACACCACACATAGGTACATACACATACCACACACACAGTACACATAAACACACCACACATATGTACATACACATACCACACACACAGTACACATAAACACACCACACATATGTACATACACATACCACACACACACAGTACACATAAACACACCACACATATGTACATACACATACCACACACACACACACAGTACACATAAACACACCACACATATGTACATACACATACCACACACACAGTACACATAAACACACCACACATAGGTACATACACATACCACACACACAGTACACATAAACACACCACACATAGGTACATACACATACCACACACACACATTACACATAAACACACCACACATAGGTACATACACATACCACACACACACAGTACACATAAACACACCACACATATGTACATACACATACCACACACACACAGTACACATAAACACACCACACATAGGTACATACACATACCACACACACAGCACACATCCACACCCATGCCCCCCACACACACACACACAGCACACATAAACACACCACACATAGGTACATACACATACCACACACACAGCACACATCAAAACACATGCCACACACACACAGCACACATAAACACACCACACATAGGTACATGCACATACCACACACACATACACATATACTCACACCACACATATACACACACCACACAGACACCCATACACACACGGACCTTTTGCTATTGTTTTGGAGACATTAACAAGACCTTGATACATATATTTCAGTTGCAATCTCCACATCGAATTTATGGATGGTGGGGTACAATTCGTCTCCTACTTGCTATAGGTAGTAGAGAAAGCAAAAGTGCGTGGATACCGAGCATAATGACTGCAACTACCTTACTCGCTTCCTGCAGTTTCTCTTGGTATATGTCAGCATTTAATAGCTCGATTTCTAGGAATCTCTATAAAAACAGAGAGTAGTTCTAAACGGAGGGCCTAGAGAGAAAAAGAAAGAAAGCATTTTGCGGTAGTAAATACCCATAAATCATACGGCTAGACAGACTGCGTTTTCCCTTTTCCGTGTGAGAACAGGAATAATGGCAAGCAAATGTAGGACAAACTTTTCTCTTTTTCCTTCTATTGCTCGTACCATCTATATGTCAGCTCGAAGAAAAAGTTTCGGGAACTTATATCAATTTGTCCCAGGTAAAGTTGTGCTACTTCGGTAAATTGTCTTCATTTCTTTACACGCGTTCTTTTTTCCTTTCAAAATAATGTTCAGCATTTTCTATTTCTCTTTTATTTATCTGAGGTAAATAAACATACTGGAAAGCGTATAAAACTCATTTTGAAAGACTATATCTTTATGTCATATGAGATTTAAAGATATAGGCAGTGAAAAAATTAATAAAATGACCTTATTCTTCCGCTTCATTCGTTTAGCTATCAGAGCTGTAAAGAGAATTGATCTTGTGCAACTGGCTATTGGTACTCCAATGTTAATATTTTTGGTATATTTTTTACTTTTTCTATTCGTACTATGTACATAGAGAAGGTATTGTATTGCACCCAAAAATTCGATACCGAGATTTCACCGGAAATATATGTTTTGAGACCCCCTGAATCCAAAAAAAGCATTTTTATAAGAAAAGTCCACTTGTGTGTCTGTCTGTCTGTATGTGTGTGAGTGTGTGTCTGTGGGCAGTATAGCTCAAAAACGAAAAGTCTGTTAAAAACCAAACTTGGTATTTAGGTTTGGTATCTTCCAAGGATGCGACACGAAGATTTTCAAGAAAATCCTCCCCAGTTACCCCTTACATGGAACTTTTTCCGAAAATTTTGATTTTCTTAAAAATGGCTCTAACCATTTTAATTAAAATATCGTATATTAAAGATATTTACCTGACAAATAAAATGTATATCTTGAATTTTCTGCGAATAGTCTCTGAAGACTACTTTATTCTGGATGAATTTTACGGAATTTTGCATAACTGCTAAACCGTAAGAGATGGACAAAAACTACCACACAAAAAACGTAGAGCACATTAAAACACAGAATTTATTTTATATACATTTTTTCGTGGAGTTGTTAGTTTTTTAGACATTCGTTGTTTTTGATTTCAGCTTTGAAAAACTTGTATTTTTCTCATACGAGAATTTTTCAATTCCTGTCCATACAAACTAACTTTTGTCACATAGCAACCAGCTTTTGACTATCACTTTAATTTACGGTACTCCCTTATTTTGATTCTACTTACAAAGAAGCAAGTAATAACACTATTTATGCTATGTTTTCTCGATTAGCATGAAGTAAATAAAAGCATCAGCTTTTTAACAATTTGTTACAGAGATGTAGAGAAAGTCATGTGAATGAAACACATCAGATTTTTTTTATTTTTCAATTTCCTTTTAGCTCTATTCACTTTTCCCACCATTTCTCCAACTGTTTGAAGCCTTCCAAAAAGTAAGCTTTCGGAAGTTCCTCAAAATAGGCATCTTCGTTAGATGAGAATCGTTTTCCTCCGAGCTACTTTTTCAAGTTTGAAAATTAAAAACAGCCACTTGTGGCCAAATTTGTGAATACCTTAATTCTGCAATTTTCGCCATTGAAACCCTTGCATTCTTCATGATAGAAGAGAATATTTTTCTTTGCACGATGAGGTTTTTTTATTTCTCCGCTCAACCGGTGCAATAATTTGCATAATACCCTCCATTTATCGTTCTTCCTTTGTGCAAGTAATCCTTGTAGACGATTCCGCGTGCATCCCAAAAAAAACCGAGGCAATCACCTTCTCTGCTGATTTCACCATCTTTGCCTTCTTGCGAGCCAGTTCACCTTTAAAAGTCCACTGTTTCGACTGTACTTTTGTCTCTGAAGTGTATTAGTGTATCCATGTTTCATTCACAGTTACGTATCGACGCAGAAACTCCTCAAAATTGCGCCGGAAAACTGCCAAACCAACTTCCGAATCGATTACGCGAATGCGCTTATTCTCCATTGAGAGAATAAACGCTGCACCCATCTTGCCAAGACCTAATAATCGACCTAATTTTTAGTGCAAAATGGAGAACACTGCACTTTGTAATGTGCCTGTGGTCTCTACTATTTCGCGAAGTTTGATTCTTCGGTCACTCCATACCATATCCTGGATTTTGTCAATCATTTCGAAGGAAGTCACTTCTACTGGACGTACGAAACGATGTTCATCATTTGTGGATGTACGGCCACGTTTAAATTTACTTATCCAATTGTAAATTGTTGTATACGTAGAGCAGAAGTGCCATGAACTCCATTCGAACTTTTGTCTCTTTCGGTGTTAAGCTTTTTAAATAGAAGTATGTAATCACCGGACAAAACTCGTTTACCCCTTTTAAATAAGCAAAATATTGTGGATTTAATTGCCTGTGTAACGAAACCACGTGATGGATACAGCTAAAACTTTAACTGTCATCTAGTAAGAGACGACGGTTACAAAGTACAAATTCTTTTCCGATGCCACGCACGAATTTCTTGGATCTTCTAAGGGACTATTGAACGCCCCTAGTAGCTCGCTTTCGGTTATGGCGTGGCAACAGATCGTATATATATATATATGCATAGTTGCGTTCATTGCAGTGACCTCGGTATTTTTTCGTTGCGCAATAGTAGTGAATGACACGCTCAAGGCTATGTTATCAGCTGCGCTTACTGTTGCGTCTCTTGCTACCTTCTGTCGTGCAGTAAAGGCTAGAGTTTGTCTATTGTACATTTCAAAATTGAAGGTTTATTCAGAACGTCTGTATTGTGTATGGTTTGCTTAGGTGTTTTCTTGTTATTATTGCTGTTTTTATCTTGTTATTAGTGCATTGAAATTCCTGCCGCCAAATTGACGCTTGAACAACAAATTTTGTACGATACGTAAATCTCCACACTCCGGACAAACTAAAGGATAATACAGAAACAGAACTCATGAAAATTATGAATAAGGACTCGTTTGTGTGGCTGGAAAATTACATCAACAGACGCATGTAGGGTCTCAATGCAGATGTACGAAACTGGACAACTTTGGTATTATAAACAAAGTAAAAAAATGATAATGTTTAAAAAGTTTCTGTTTTACATTACTTGAAAGCATTGTTAAACATCTAGATGTTAATTTTCTTGCAAAACCCTAATAATACAATTGATTTAATAAAGTCCTAACTCTGAAATATTTATGGAAAATATATGGAATGAGAGAAAAAATCAGTTGTATTCCGTTCACATGAGTTCTCTGAATCTCTGTAACAAATTATTATTAAAGCGTATTCTACTCTCTTCATGTTATTGAGATGAACTTTAGCAGAATCTTGCTTTCTTGTAAGTGGAAGGGAAATAAGCAAATACACTACACTAAATATATAGTCAGATCATTGTCACATAGCATGTGACTGAAACTCTTTTCTTTGCATAACCAGAAGTTGAAAAATTCCTTTATGAGAAAAGTTTAAGTACTTAATACTGAGCCAAATGACAAAAAATATCTCGTAAATGCTCAACGGTTTAGCCGTTACGCAAAAATAATCTAGATAGATGAGGCCTTCAGAGCTTATTTGCAGAAGTTCAAAATATACATTTCATTTGTTTGGTAAATATGCTTAGTGTGCGGTATTTTAATCAAAATTAATGAAACCGTTTTTGAGAAATATTCTCAATTTAATTATAGTTTTAGGGAGGGGATGTTTCTCCTCAAAATCATCGGGTAATATCCTTAGAAAATACTAACCTTAAACAATAGGTTTGGCATTTTATTGATTCCTTGTTTTTCAACTATCCTGTTCACAAAGATACGGACACATAAACATGCACACACGGAGTTTTTTCTAAAACGACATTTTTTGGGCACATGGAACCTAATGTGTGTGTGTTACCGGTGAAATCTGGAATCCATTTTTTGGGTAGAGTGCACCAAATTATCTATGTCCTATGTTCTAAATATGGTACTAGAATAGCCGAAGCGGTTAAAGTGCACCCCTGCTGACTAACAGAGAAGTCTGGTAGTTGGATCGAATTTCGAGTAAGGCGTGCGTTTATTTTTGTGGAAAATGAAAAAGAAATACACCATCGGAGTCCCGACAAGACTCCGGAACCATATTTTTAAAATAAAAAAATCTGTGGTGTTTCTTTCACATGATTTTCTCTACATCTCTGCTAAAAATATTATCAAAACGCTGATACTTCTATTTACTTTATCGACAAAAAAATAGCAGAAATAGTCTTATTACTTGCTTCCTTCTAAGTAGTTGCGAATTAAGGGAGTACCATAGGTCAAAATGATAAAGCTGGTTGCTATGTGACTGAATTTCCTCTGTTTGTATGTACAGTAGTTGGCAAATTTCTTTATCAGAATAGTTTTTTAAAGCCCAAACCAAAGTAAATGTCTCAAAAACGATCAAATACGCGAAAAAAGTGTACATAACATAAATTTTGTGTTTTAATGTGCTCTATATTTTTTGTGTGGTAAGTTTTTGTCCATCTCTTACGGTTCAGCAGCTATGCAACATTCCGTAAAATTCATCTAGAATAAATAGTTCTTAGAGATTATTCCCAAAACATTCAATATATACATTTTATTTGTCAGGTAAATATCTTTAATATATGATGTTTTAACCAAAATCGTTAGAGCCATTTTTGTGAAAATAAAAATTTTCAAAAAAAATGCATGTAAAGGGTAGTTTGGCGTGGGGAGATTTTCTTGAAAATCTTCGTGTCGATTCTTGGAAGACACCAAACTTAAATACCATGTATTTCCGATGAAATTTCGGTATCGAATTTTTGGGTGGAATACAACACCTTATCTATACACTATGTACATAGTACGTGTAGAGAAAGTGTTTTTCCGGTAAAATTTCGGTAACGAATTTTTGGGTGGAATACTATAATTCTATACCCACTATGTACAGTGTGTATACATGCTAGAGAAAGTAATGGTAGTTTGCCATACCCTATTATTTAATAGACAGCGTTTATTTTTTACCCTCTGCTGCTTTGCACCGCGCAGTGCAGATAAACCTAAGTTGGCTTTGGTGTGAACTCGACTGTATAATGATGGGTTGTTAGAATAAAAGAATGAGAAAACAAAGCACTGCGCAGGCGCCAGAGCCTTCATTGTATCACTGCGACTTGCCTCAGAGGATAAAGCGATTAAGGAATGTGTTAGTAGGTATTAGGAACGTTTCTTACAGAACCGCTGCCATACATCTTCTTTATTAGCCAACTTGGGGCAGTTTGGATATTCGCCCATCTTGATAGGCTACCCACTGATGCAGTTTCCTTCGGAGAACTTATTATCTTTTTTATTATTTTTCTTCCTTCTCATCTTCATCCGCAAAGTGTTAAAATAAATGTCTTTGACCCAATAATGGTATCCCGCAGAGGAGCTCGGATTGAATTGCTTAATTGGTATGGTAACACTGAGAACGTTAGCGATGACAGAAAAGGGCTTTTGGAAATAATTTAAAGCCCTTCTTGGTTTTAAGAGTTTATAGCTTATATATTTTCTTTATCGCCCCACTAAGCGTGTTTTCTAAAGCATATATTACAAAGAAAAATAGTAATATATCCTTTCCCCGAAAACGCCTTGAATTTTACCCTCTAATCTGTGGAATAGCAATAGTTACATTTTCGTCTTCTAACTCAATGTTCCCAATTTATAGCACGAGCAAATACATCTGCCTCTCCGGAGTATTTTCAGAAAAATAAAGAACAACCTCTGTGATATTGACAGACAGCAAATAGTTGTGTTTTCATTAGAAGTACAGTCTGGGCTAAAATCGGAGTGGGGTATGGAGCAATACATTAAAACAGGTACCAAACTCATTAGAGAGGGGCTCGCGTGGATTAGACTAGGAGCATGGAGGAGCACAAAATCTGCTGACATGAATGGTACGAGAATATGTCCCATTTGCGAGGAGGAAGAGTCGTGGACCCATATCTTGACAAAATGGAGAAATGGCGGGAAACATGTTTACCGCGATTCTTTACCACCACGAATGTAAAGCTAGAAGCATGTTGGACGCTACTGGCAGACACGAAAGACGTGGACGGGCTAGGTAAATTTATACTTAAGGCAAGACGGCTGAGATTTGAGAAGGATGTCGATAGAGAAGAGATGGGGAAGGGATACGAACAGCTAAACAAAAGTGACAACAATGTCTTGCATGACTTTTATGTATTGTGTATATATTTTGAGCATATATTTCTTTTAAGTGTATTTACCTATTATAAGAGGCTACATTTATGCTTCTCGATAAGATGTACTCTGTGGTATAAATTTAAATTGCTGTATTTGAATAGCTTTGTCTTTTTATTTTCGTGTTTACTTTTTTAATTCTTTGTTGTTGTTGTTGTTTTAATATTGCTTTTTATTTTGTGCATTACAAGAGCACCATGGTCTGTGGACCCGTGCGTTTGTTGAAGTTCATTGTACGTATGATATTGTTATGTCAATAAATACTCATTCATAGATCTGCATCTCAACATTTTAATGAGCTAAAGCTTTATATTTAAAATATGCGTAACATTATTTAATAGCAAAATCGACTTCCCTAAGAGAAATCTTTATCAATGGAAAATGGCGAAATAACTTAAGTTTGCGGAAAAATTATCTACTCAGAAAATTCAATTGGCAGCAGCATCACGGAAGTCATATCGGGAATATGACAATTACCAAGGAGAAGAACGTGTTATATAATAACTTTTACTTTCAATAAAAATATTACTGTAAGCAAATTGAGTTGAATTTGGCGTAAGTGAACAAAGCACATCTGTGTTTTATTCGCGTGGCTTTCTCTACCTCTTCCACAAACTGCTCTTAAAAAACAAATTGTTTCAATCTACAGATTTCTTTGGAGATAAAAGGGAATTAGGGGACACATCAAACTTAAGCGATCTTAAAATATTTTAAGAGTGGGACGCTATCTCATGTTTTAAAGCTCGGTTTTTTCATGGATAAGAAAAAAGGAAGGAAAAATGAATAGCGATTTCCTCTAGAACAAATTATAAATATTTTAAACACAAGTCAATAGTAAGGAATATCTCGGAAGTTGTTTCCTGACCCCAAATGTACTATATCGATATATTCATTCTCATAGTGTTTATCAGTTGTGCAAAGGTCTTTGAAAATAAACAGAACTTCAGAGGTGCTGTTATAACATTTAAGATACAGATTTCATTTGTTATTAAAATATCATAAACATATGATACTTAATCAAAATATTCTAAAAAAAGGTTTCCATGTATTGTGTGAGAGATTTTCTTGAAAATCTATGTATAACTTTGGAAGATGGAAAACCTAAATTCCAAATTTGGCATTTTACTGGCTTTCTATTCTTCAGTTACGATTTCGTAGACACGCGGAAAACATGCATGCACGGGCTTCTTTTCTAAAAATGTGTTGTTTTTGTGGGAGCGTTGAGAGTACCCTAGCACACATTTCCGTTGGAACTGCGACATCGAATTTTTGGGTGAAATATAATACTTCCCATGTTAATATAAGTAGAAGAGTTCAATTAAATAGAAATTTAATTGAATTTATTTACGTCTACTCTCTTATTTAAGTTGGAACTCTCTACACTGTACCCCGTACTCTTCCCCTCCTCTATACATATTGTTAGGGTTTTATTAAGCTATGGGGTAGTACAGGATGACTTTGTGAAATATGTGTAAATTGGATTTATGTGTTGCTATTATGTGGCATTGTGGGTTCCGCTTAAGCACTCTAGTTAGTCTGAAATTGTTAACATTGCAGTACATTGAAAATTGTCAAATGTTAATTCTTTGGTGTTATTCATGAACATCACTCAAAGCATTCTTCAGGAAGATAACCGTGTACATAAAAGCTTAAGCAGTAGGTATATTCTGTAGCAGAATGTGATATAATGGACTTCGGAGAAAATTTGGTTTCTTTCAGCCATAAGAGTTGGAAATTAATGCACTATGTAGATGGCTCAATCGTTTTAGTGATCTGGATTACCCGGGTTTTGGGCTAGTTTGTCTTTCAGTGCGATAGTATGAGCAGTTTCCAGGATTTGTCCCTTTGATTACCGGTTTCCAATTGCTTCTGGAAAGCTACAAAGGTAAAGTTTAGCTGGTTGAACAGAGGTGAAGTTGGGCGGAAAGGATCTGCCTTCCCTTTGTGCCGGAATAACTTCATTGTAAATATTTTTTGCGTTCGTTCCCCACCTTTGTGAATTGTTTGCCCAAAGCAACCGAAGCCTCGGACACGCCTTCAACAGCCACCGGTAGCGGAAGTTGCGTGCAACTAGCCAGACAGAGAGTCGGCTGCTGGAAAATGTTCACACAGCACGTGAACGAAGTCTTTACCATGTATATAAACTTTAAAACGTGGTGTGAGCGAATCCGTGTTTTGCTTGCATAAAATAGTTTCGGATAGGTTTTGTAAGTTTGTAATTGAATAACTTCATATCAGAGTGGATTAATCAATTACTAATATTCATGAGTCCAAAGACACAATATAAATTCATCCTGCCTGTCTTCCTCATATTCAAAAGGTCCGGAGTTCCAATTTCAGTTAGGGTGAGTAACCCATATATTTTCTTTCCGGGGTCTCCCTTATCCTGGGAAGACGACTGCCAAGTAACTCTAGGCTCTATGGAACCCGGACTCAATTGAGCAGCATTTTATCCATTCCATGTCTATAATATAATCTGATGAGCAATACATTTTCCCTGCTATTTACAAGGACACTTCAAGGATAATTCACACAAAAATGTAACATTTTCTAATCTTGAAGAGTTCAATAAAATGGGATTATTTATATGAAATATTACTTTTTCTATTACTTATAATAACTAGAGAAAGTATTGTATTCCACTGAAAAATTCCGTATAGTAATTTTACCAAAAATATATGTTTTGATGCCCCCTGAATAAAATTAGGATTTTTTAAATAATGAATATGAGTGAGTGTGTGTGTGTATATATATATATATATATATATATATATATATATATATATATATATATAAAAATAACTCAAAATGAAAAGGACAGCAAATACTAAACTCAATATTTAAATTCTAGATCTTTTAAGAATTACACACGAATATTTTAAGGAGAATTTAAATACCGTTTAATAGAATTTCTTTTAAAAATTTAGGTGTCCTCTAAAATATCTATTGTTTTTGGTTTATTTCTATACAGAAACTCGAACAAACACAACATTTACAACGGACCTCTTATTCATCCAGAATGAAGAAGAGGTGTTCAAAAGTTATTTCCAAAAAAATGCAACATATACATTTCGTTTTATCAGGAAAATATTTTAAACATACGTTGTTATAATCAAAATCGTAGCCAGTTTTGAGAAAACAAAAATTTTCGAAAAATGTTCCATATAAAGTATAGTTTGGTGGGGAAATTTGTTTTGAATGGCACCGCAGGCGATGACATTGATAATGCATGGCATGAAGATGGAGCACCGGTGGATTGCGATGGTGGGGGAAACCGGAGAACTTGAAAAAAAAACCGCCCATGTGTCGCTTTTCTACCAACATCCCCACATGTGGTCGCCTGGTGGCCTCGGGTGGGGAAAATTTCACGAAAATCTTAGGGTCGCATCCTTGGAAGATTTTGAACAAAATTACCGAGTTTTGTGTTTAACCGTCTTTTCATTTTTCAGTTATACTGCCCCCCCCCCACACACACTGAACTTCTTCTAAAAATACTTTTTCTTGGATTCACGTGTCCCCAAAACATGTATTTGCATTAAAATCTTGGTATCGAAATTTTGGGTGGCAATAGCCTCTCTCACACAAACAAACACACCTTTTTCTAAATTTGCTATGTTTATATTCAGGTGAGTATAAAACATGTATTTGCGTGGAATCCCGACATCAATTTTTTCGGTGGAATATAATATCTTCTCTACCTGCATAGTACGTGTAGAGCCAATAAAAGTGCTTTCTTCTTTGGATTCAGGTGTATGTTTCCTGTGAGATCTCGGTATTCAATTTTTAGGTTGAATAAAATACCTTATCTCTTACTGCAGACTTAGTAGAGAAAGCAAATATCTTATTCACAGTTCGGTAAACATGTATAATGTTAGATGTTAAAGTTTGAAACAAAAGATATATAAAAATTTGATGTGCACCATTCACATGTCTTTTTCTACATCCCTGCAACAAATTATTCTTTAAAAGTTTATACTTCTCTTTATTTCATGCTAATCAGAAAAAAATAACAAAAATAGTCTAATTACTTGCTTACTTGTAAGTAGAAGCGAAATAACGCAGTACCATAGGTTAAAGTGATAGTCAAAAGCTGGTTGCTATGTCACTGAAGTTCTTTTGTTTGTATGGACAGCAGTTGACAAATTCCTGTATGTGAAAAGTATAATATTTTCAAAGCAGAAACCAAAAACAAGGAATGTCTCATAAAAGATGAACTCCACAAAAAAAAAAATGTGTATAACATAAATGTGTGTTTTAACGTGCTCTACATTTTTCATGTATTAAGGTTTTGTCCATGTCTTACCGTTTGGCAGTTATTCAAAATTCTGTAAATTTCATCCAGAATAAAGTACACTTCAGAGGCTATTCCCAGAAAATTCAAGATATACATTTTATTTGTAAGGTATATAGCTTTAATATACATATATTCTAATGAAAATTGTTAAAGCCATTTTTGAGAAAATCGATGAGGGTGGGGATTTACCTTAAAATATTCATTAACACTAAGTTTGGTATTTTACCGACTTTTCGTTTTTGAGTTATCGTGATCATAGACACATAGTCACATGGACCTGTTTCTGAAAATGTTTTTTTGGATACAGGGGGCCCTAAATATATATTTCCGATGTAATCTCGGTGTCAAAATTTTGGGCGCAGTGAAATACATTCTCTGTACACTATGTATATAGTACGTGTAGAGAAAGTAAAAAGGGTGCTATTATTGTGCAAGATAAGCCTGGTTTATGAATTTGACGGTTTCTCAACTGTAAGAGAAATGAAAATGAGGTTTGCGTAAAAAGCACGTTACACTCAGGTTTTACACTAGCACGCGTCTAATGCGGCGCTTCTACCCTAATTTTCCTAGCCTATTTACTCGTGGAACATGTTACACCAGCACTCTTGGGATGGGGTAGAGCGATTTCAAGCCGATAACAGACGGAATTCCCAAATGCCCCCTCCCTTACAGCTCAGCTCAGAGAGAGGCAACCGGATCTATCCTTTTGCATTAATATCTACAATGATGAAGCCAAATAGGCTTATAGGGGCTGTGTGTGGGTAGGGCGATGGTTTATAGATCTTCTTGATTAAACATACAGCTCTTTTATGTGGATAAAAACGTCGCTGCTACCTCACAAAGGGGAATTTTTGTTTTCCCCTCTCTTAGAATAATGGGATTAAAAAGCATCTGTTTTCTTGTATTTGTCTCGTTTAACTGATGATCTTGTGCGAGCAGCACCCTCTTCTTTAGAATTTAACGCCAGCATTATCTCTGTGGAATTGTATAAACATTTCACAACGCTTCCAAAAGGCAATAGCTTTCTTTTGATTAAAATGCTGCTCTCAGTGAAAGCACAAGAAGAGTTAGGACCAGAATCCTGAAGTGTTTCTAAAATACAAAGTTTTTAGAGTTAAAAGTACAGATATGTATTTCTTTTGATATCTGCAGACTAATAATTTTAGTTAATAAGAGTAATATGCTTTCAAGTTGCTTAGTACCTCCAAATAGGCGTGGCATATCCAAGCTATACATGAATTAATTGATTCTTTCGCACAAGACTTGAAGAGGTATAGTCAGAACAAAATCTTGAGGTATGATACAACAAAATAAAATCTCCTTATACGAGAAAAAATCTAATAAGTTGCAGTTTGTATCGTACCGACATGCTGCCTTGGTAGCTCAGTGGTTAGAGCAACTGGACGAAATCAGGAGATCCATCTGTGGTTCAAATTCCGTATATTGCATTGAATCGCTTAAGACCGTACTAGGTATTTAAGTTGTATCTTCAAGGATGCGGCAGATAAATTTTAGATTTTCTCATAAATACCTCTATTTTGATTAAAATACCATTCATGAAAACAAAATTATATGACAAAATGTTTATACTGGATATTGTGGGAATAGCTTCTAAATAGCTCTTCATTCTGGACGAAGAAACCGTAAAGATAGTCATTTTACTAAGAACACCAAAAGATGTATACCTCTTTAAAACATATTTTTGTTAAATGCATATTTTGTGTAAATAGCCATTTTCGATATATGCCTTATTTTTGTATAGATTTCCCATTGCTTATAGTTTTCTCAAATGAGAAATCGTCATTCGTTTTTTCATCCTGGTCATGCAGGAATAATGAAATTTAAATGCGATCCAATAGCGTCTAGCTCTTAAAAGATTTGAAACTATCTTTAGTCTAGTGTCACCAACTGGTTGCCTTTTGAATAAAGCAAAGAGAGAAAACGTTCTCAATAATCCTGCCAAGTGACTACTGTGCACTGCATGATTAACTGCGTGGAAAGCAATAACATATAATACTTTCAGTGCTGTGGCAACATTTTGCATTTGAAATACGTAATCCACCTTTTAAAGTTGCAGGTGGACTTTGGAAAATACACAGTATGTAAGGTATCCTGTGGAAACTTATACAAATTATTATATACAATAATAGTGATATTTTATCATGTATCTAAATTTTAACCAGCACGGTTATTTTAATCCAATTTTATTTTCTAAATTCGTTGTTACAATAAAAACTAGCATTTTAAAATACTCATACTAAAAACTCAACTTTTACAGTAAATAGGTTTACAATATGATATATTGTTGTACTTTACATTAACCTTAATTGTCGTAAAAAAGATTACCTTTTGTACTCTTCAAAACTGTCGATTTTTCAAAATGTAATTATTTATTTCTCAAAATTGGAGTATTATTTAAAACAGTATCTGCCTGTTTTCTTTCAAGCACTTTTGAGAGGCACTGTTAACATTTTTAAACAAATTAGTAAAAAATCTGATGTGTTCCATTCACATGCCTTTCTCTATATCTCTATAAAATTATTGTTAATAAGCTTATCTTTTATTTATTTCATGCTAATCGAGAAAAATTAGCAGAAAGAGTATTATTCCTTGCTTTATTATAAGTAGAATAGAAATAAGGGAGTACCATAGGTTAAAATAAAACCCAAAAGCTGGTTGCTATGTGACTGATGTTCCTTTGTTTGTATGGACAGGAGTTGACAAATTCCTGCATGAGAAAGGTATAATTTTTTCAAAGCTGAAACCAAGAAAAAGAAATATCTCAAAAATGATCAACTCCACGAAAAAAATGTATATAACATAAATTGTGTGATTTAACGTGCTCTACATTTTTTGTGTTAAGTTTTTGTCCATCTCTTACGGTTTATAGTTATGCAAAATTCATCCACAATAAAATAGTCTTCAGAGGCTATTCCCAGAAAATTCAAAATATACATTATATTTGTCAGGTAAATATCCTTAATATATGATATTTTAATCAATATCGTTAGTGCCAGTTTTTAGAAAATCAAAATTTTCGAAAAAAGTTCCATGTAAAGGGTAGTTTGGGGTGGGGGGATTTTTCTCAAAATCTTCGTGTCGCATCCCTGGAAGATACTAAACTTAAATACCAAGTTTGGTATTTTACCGACTTTTCGTTTTTGAGTTATCGTGTTCACAGACACGGATACACGGACACACACACACACACACACACACACACACACACACACACACAGACGGACCTTTTTCTGGAAATGCTTTTTTTTTGGATACAGGGGACCCTAAAACATATATTTCCTGTGAAATATCGGTATCGAATTGTTTGTTGGAGTGCAATACCTTCTCTATACACATGTACATAATACGTATGGAGAAAGTAAAAATAGCTTTAGCGTGAAAAATGTTTGCAAGAAAATTGGGTTTAAAGTTGGGCATGCATATTGATAAGTACGAATACTTAATAATAGCTTCAGTTAAAAGTGCGCCAAGTCGAATAAACTATAAGCTTAGGATTTATATTATTTGGCTAGGAAATTAATTTGTTAATTTTCACAAATTTTGCCAAATGTCATCGATGCTTCAGCCTAATACATCTATTGTAAATTCAGTATTGTTAAAACAATTACACTATTAGGTCTCTTATTTGATCCTTAGCCAAAAGAATAGAAACACCTTTCTGAACAAATATATTTCTCACTAATATTAGTCTACAAATATTTAAGCATCTACGAGGGCCATCCAGAAAAAAACAAAATGATTTAGCATAATTAATAGTAACGAAAAATATCAACACAAAAGTTATTTATAGTATTACTTTAACTTACTCTATTCCACAACGTAAATACCATTCTGTCAAGGTATTTATTTTCACGGGTTTAATGCCCTTTTACTTTCTCTATAAGCACTATGTACATAGTTTATACAGAATGTATTGCACTCCACCAAAAAAATTCGATACCGAGATTTCACCGGAAATATATGTTTTAGGGTCCCCTTTATCTAAAAAAAACATTTTTTTGAAAAAGGTCCGTGTGTGTGGGTCCGTGTGTCCGTGTGTCTGTGAACACGATAACTCAAAAACGAAAAGTAGGTAAAATACCAAACTTGGTATTTAAGTTATGTATCTTCCAGGGATGCGACACGAAGATTTTGAGAAAAATCCCCTACCCCCAACTACCCTTTACATGGCACTTATTTCAAAAATTTTGATTTTCTCAAAAATGGCTCTAACGATTTTGATTAAAATTTCGTATGTTAAAGATATTTACCTGACCAATAAAATGTATATCTTGAATTTTCTGGGAATAGCCTCTGAAGAGTAGTTTATTCTGCATGAATTTTACTAAATTTTGAATAACTACTAAACCGTAAGAGATGGACAAACATTTACTACACAAAAAATGTAGAGCACGTTAAAACACACAATTTATGTTGTATACATTTTTTTCGTAGAGTTCGTCGTTTTTGTGACATTCCTTAGTTTTTGTTTCTGCTATGAAAAACATTCATTTCTCATACAGGAATTTGTCAACTGCTGTCCATACAAACAAAGGAACTTCAGTGACATAGCAACCAGCTTTTGATTATCACTTTAACCTATGGTACTCCCTTATTTCACCTCTACTTACAAGGAGGCAAGTAATATGGCTATTTCTGCTATTGTTTTACTGATTAGCATGAATTTAATAGAAGTATAAGCTTTTTAAGAATAATTTGTTGCAGGGATATAGAGAAAGTCATGTGAATGGTACACATAAGATTTTTTTATATTCTTCACTGCTAAAGAGTTGAGCCAAAATGTCACTGTCACTTTGGAGGTCTTCACCATTTGGGAAACCTTTTCCACCCCAAAAAGTCATATTCGTTGTCCAAAGTGAAACGCCAGTTTTTCTGAATTCTTTTATCAACATTTGCTTTCAATTCCCCGTAATAATTTATGAACTTCCCCTACGGTCTTTGTCATGCATGCTGGTTCTTCCTACTGGTTCTTACTCGTAAATTATGCGCCATTTCCGCACTGAAGAATCATCACTATCACCTTACACTTGTTTTGTTTGCCTATATATTTCGACTGGCTGAACACTTTGTGCATTCAAAAAATGAATAAGTTCTTTAGCGGTAGAAAAGTATAACTTCGGCATTGAAAAACTGGTACCACGTGACAATAATGCATTGACAGAATAGAAATTGCGTTGAGAAGTAAGATGCTTTAACATTGTAAAGAAAGTTTTGTGTGGATATTTTTCGTTATTATTTAGTTACTCCAAATCGTTCTTTATTTTCTGGATGACCCTCCTACATTCCTCAACTCTTATATTACTGTAAATTCTTAAACATTGTGTATACGATCACTTCATGAAAGCGAGCATGTAGCTATATCAAACAATAGACTATTCTGGGAAAAGCAGTGACGTTATCAATACTCCTTCTGTCAAATAGTATATGAATAGTAATTAGAAAAATCTGATGTGTTACATTCACATGATCATCTCTACATTACTGTATCACATCATTGTTAAAACGCATATTCTTCTATATACTATATGATAACAGAGATTAATATTAACAAACATTGGTTTAATTACTTGCTTCATTGTAATTAGAAGGAAAATAAGGGAATACGCTAGACTAAAACGATAATCAAATCTTTTAAATGCTGGTTGCCATGTGGTTGAAATACGTTCTATGCAGGGCCAGGAGAAAAGTTTGAGAAAAATATATTAACTATTTAAAATGTGAATCAAATAACTTGGAATATCTCAGAAATGGTCAATTCCACGCAATATTTTTGTCTATCTGTTTAGGTTTACCAGTTAGCAAAATTCAGCAGAATTCATACAGAATAAAGAGGACTTTAGAGACTATTCCTAGAAAATTCAAAATATACATCTTATTTTTCACGTAAATATATTTAATGTACGGTATTTTAATCGAAATTGTTAGTCATTTAGAGCCATCAAAATGTTCGAAATAATTTCCTTGTAAAGGACAGTTTGGGGTGGGGGAATTTGTCTCAAAAGCTTTCTGTCGCATCCCTGGAAGTTACTAAACTTAAATATCAAGTTTGGTATTTTACCGACTTTTCGTTTTTGGGTTATCATGTTCACAGATACACTCAGACAATTTTTCCAGAAATGTTTTTTTTTTTACAGGGGCCCTAAAACGTATATTTCCGGTGATATCTCGGTATCGAATTTTTTGGTGGAATGCAATACCTTCTCTATACACTATGTAGATAGTATGTGTAGAGAAAGTAAAAACTGTTTCTAAAATTTGTTTGTATACAGGATAACTGAAAAACTTTGAATCTGATGCTGCTTTCTGTGGGCGAAACCTCTCTTTTAATAATTATAGAAGTCGCTAATCGATAACACAATATTCACCGATGCAGAGATTTCCAGTATCTCTCTAATACTCTTTGCGAGCATATAAGCTTTGCTGCGGTTGATTTTCATAAAATCAGAATCGGATGCAGCAGGAAGGTTGCGAAGAACGGGATTAAAATATTCTGGTCAGACAATATTGCCTCTAATTTAGCTGTCAGTGGCAACCGTTAGACTCATAATCGAGGAATTTCTAAATCCAGCAGCTGCTAGCCTGGCAAATTCACAGTTTAGCATAAGAGGATAAACATTGAATACTGGCATTTATTTCGCAAAATATTGGCTTTTGGCACGAAGTTAAAGAGCTGCTTATTCATTTATCTGCTTCGTACTACTATAGATAAACATCTTCCTTAAAAGAAGAAAAATAGGGAATATACCTGGCTAAAGCGATAACCAATTTTTTTTTAAAATCGTATTACTATGTGGCTGAAATCCATTTCTTTGCTTGGCCAAGAGTTTAAAAACTCCGTATGAGAAACTTTTATTTTAAAATTGCAACCAATAAATAGCAAGGAATATCTCGGAAATTTTGGACACCACGAAAAAGTGTATATGACATACATTGTGTGTTTTAAGAAATATAGATTTTGTGTGGTTATCTAAACTTTTGCCTATCTCTTTCGGTTTACAAGTTATGAAAAATTAATTTTAGGTTGTTCCCAGAGAATTCAAATATGATTTTTTGTGTCCTGTAAATATAATTAATATTCGGTATTTTAATAAAAACTGTTAAGTCATTTTTGAGAAAATAAAAATTTTCTAAAATTTTGCCATGTAAAGGTTAGTTTGAAGTGGGGATTTCCATTAAAATCTTCGTGTCGCATCCCGGAAGATACTGACAAGTTTGGTATTTTACCGAGTTTTCGTTTTCGCATTATCGTGTTCACAGTTATACGGACACACATATATGCACCTTTTTCTAATAGTATATTATTTAATTAGTTGGAAAAATCGATATTTATTATTGAGTGGGTCAAGTTAGATCACGACCGCAGGGAACGATATACCGATACCAGTTGCATACCTACCGAGTAGAGACCGATCTGCATTGGCGACTGCACGCGCCGCATGTAAACAACCTGAAGTAACACATTCGGGAACGTGACTCGAGACAGGGTACACTATGCTGTATAATACAATATTGTTTTGCAGGTAATTAATGCCTTTGATGATAGTCAGGATTGGAAAATCTCTCGCTCCAAATGGATTGCATAAGATTTGCAATTCATACAGAAGAACATATCTACGACAATAACACTTATTTGGAAACATTGAACATTGAAATGCCTCGAGCTCCGAAAGCTGTAGATGAAAGCAGGTGTAGCCAGTATTTGGAAAAAAAATGTCGGCTTTTCAATAATTTGTGAAATACGAAATGTGTTACGAGGTGTTGCTAAAGAAATAATTGCGGATGGAGTATCGTACGTATAGTTGATGATGTGTTCTATTTCTGTTTTACTCCATTCACATCTTGTGATGTGGAGTGAAGTTTTTCACAGTATAAAGCCTGTTTACGAGCCAATTGGAGGCGATTCACATTTGAGACGTTACGAATGTATGTTGCTGTGCATTGTAATCTATGTATCTTTAGAGAAAATAAACGGATAATGATGCTGATAACTTTTTGCACAACAGCAATTGAATGCACGTAAATCAACCTCCCAACCTCAGTCGCCCTTCAGTTCTAGTGAAAACATTACAATCTACCACTGCCCAGTTTTCCTTCTATTAGTACTACTGCGTACACACTGCATTGTCAAAACTTCACGACCATGTACCATGTTGCTCTTACATCGATTCTGCCACGCTATTGGTCCCCAAGATGCTATCCCTAATTATTATTATTATTATTATTATTATTATTATTATTATTATTATTATTATTATTATTGGTGTTGGTGGCAGTGGCATTGGTGGTGGTGGTGGTGGTAGTGGTAGTATAGGCGACGTGGGTGAGTGGTTACACCGCTCGCCTTATATCTAGGCGGTCCGGGTTCGATCCCAAATGCCCACATGTGGAATTTGTGATGCACGAAGCGGCGTCTGAGAGGGTTTTCTCCGGGTCCTCCGGTTTCTCCCGCCACTCATTCCACCAATCATCACCTTTCCAATCATCAATTTTGCTTACATTTCATATCATCCACTTCATGTTCCTGCCTGGCTACGTTCCGACCCCTCGTAAGAGGTTCTCCATTCTATAATTTCGTGCCGTTGGCTCCCCGGTAGGCTTCTGAGCCCTAGACATTGGCTTGTATGTCCTAGGGGGGTGTCAGTTCTACAAATAGAGGGAGGGTAAGCCGATTACGAATTTTTATTATTATTATTATTATTATTATTATTATGAACATCATCATCCAGGTATTCAACGTCTAATACAATCGTTTAGAGAGACCAAGAGTATCAATTAATAAAAGTTTATTAAATTTAATACAACAATAGATATTATGATGATTTTAATTTTCTAACGGAGTTGAAAACTCATTACGTATAACTGATCGCAGTCGTGTGATGTCACCCAGCACTGCCGGCCTGTCTTAAAAAGGTACTGGTGGACGATTCTGTAGCACGGGGTTTGACAACTCCTGCCTGCCAGTGAGAATGACCTTCGCTATCGGCGAAGACTATGAGCGGGTCGTGGTCACCGCGAGGGATAAAACGAATATCGAACTCGCCCAGTTCTCCAGCAGTTATCTATGCTAAAGATTAGGACAGTTTAAGTTGTTCTTGAATGTCAAACACGTGTATTTTTCCTTAACCGCGAGTATTTGTACTTGAATAATAAACTCTTAACAAGTCCTGCAATTTAGAGCAACTTGCTGCTAAATGTTCAAAATGTTTAATTTGGGTATTATACATTTACAGACAGTAATATAAACTTCTTGTCTCACTACCAAAGGTTTTTATTTTTATTTAACTTTATTAGAACCCTTTGGTAGTAATTTTCCTACCTTCTTCGTCGTGATCATTTGAATAAATTCCCTCTAAGAATAGAATTAATGGTGTATGTATCCCAGCTTATGTTTTCAATAATTTCCCTTCATTGGTTATGATGAAATTGTATTGTGAAAGAATAAACAAATAACTAATTGTATACGTAGGTTCTTATGTGAGGTTTCGAAAACTAGAAATGTCATTATGTTCACGAAACACTGCTAAAACACACGGCTCGGTACTTTCCAACCTACCTGCGTTACCTCCGACAGCGTGGGAAAGGGTTTGCTCCTGGATAACTGTTTAAACTATGTTAATCATGAGGTGTTTTATTAATGCAGTTCTATTGGCGCTAAAACTATATTTTCGATACACAAAGCATCTGAGAAACAACGTCCGCATCTTAATTCGGTGATCGTTTCGAAACCCCCTGTATATTGTAGAAACATGAATGTATCATGGATGCTGTACGCAATGCTTGAAAGCGTACTCCTCCGGTTTGCCTCGACCAGCACAACTGTGTGTTCCGCATGCTGTTAAATTCGTCAGTTTTGTTACTCATATGATACACAATGGTGCTGTATTAGGTTGGATTTATTTTGTCATGTCTGACTGCAATTTGGACATTTCTGATCATGGGTCAAACTGCCAACAGGAAACTCAAACAGTCACGTCTGAGAAGAGGAGTAGGGAATTATATTGCGTCAACGCTACATGTTATGCAGCGGAAGTCTAACTCAACCAAATTAGCCGCCATTTTTCCAACACAGTGGCTGTTGACGAGATTTTGTCCCCAGTGTATTCCATTGCCATGTTAACACATTAATGATATAACGACAATGTTATTTCAAACCTCAGTTTGCCGGGCCGGGTCCCAATTAGCTGCGAGGACTCAATGTCAGAAGCCAATAACCGCAGCTTGTAGCTTTCGATCGATCGATAGTCGAACTAATGCGATATTGAGGGGGAGCCTGTGTCAGCACAGCCACTGGCCGATTAGCCCCTTGCTTAACGACACTTTCCAGCATTTTTTTTTTTTTTCGCTTACGTGTTTAAGTGAACTATAATAACTTAAATGGATGAGATCGACTTTTGAAGAATTACATCTACTTTAGAGGGCAGCTTCAAAATGTAGGTCATAGTGCATTAGGACTTCCGTCAGCAAGGAAGTTAACTGCGATAAAGAAAAAAATTCCGTTTAATTTTTCTGTTCAAAAATTTGCTTTTCAATTTCTCTTTACTTTCCTTAGCACGCATGTACAATATACATTGTAAATAGAAAAAGTAAAGTGCGTATTGTGTTTCACCTAAAAATGTGATACGAAGTTCTACTGGAAATACATGATTTCAGGCCCCATCAATCCAAGAAATGCATTTTAGAAAATATGTGTGTTTGTGTGTATCTGGAAGAAATTTTGGAGATAATCAGAATTTTCGAAAAATGTTTCGTCTAAAGGTAAACGGGATAGGGGATTATCCTAAAAATTGCAACCTTGAAAGATGCTAAATTTAAAGATCAAGTTCGATATTTAACGGATTTTCGTTTTTGAGCTATGCTGTTCAGACACACACACACACACACACACACACACACACATATTTTTCTAAAAAATGCTTTTTAGGGATTTGGGGAACTCTAAACATATTTCCGGCGAAATCTCGGTATCGAATTTTGAGTGGAGTACAATCTACCTACAACGTATAGGTATTTCATATATTATGCACATTTTAAAAATGCAATACCTAAGTAAAATGCACCGATTTTTTTATTTTCATCTATATGCACTCGCATTTAAGTGCGGTAATTATATCAGGAATGTGTCCACATCCACGGTCTCAGCAGGAAGTAGCTCGATTTATAAACTTTCTGTTGACCCTTTCAAAGATATTGTTGTTGTCATGGATGTTACGTTGAATTTCTTCCTGAAGTTGGAGAACTGCTCACGTAGACCATGGACTTAACATGTGACCATAAAAGAAATCACATGGAGTAATATCACAAGATACTGGAGGCCATTCCAAGACGCCACGAAGAGAGATCACAGACTGAGGGAATTCTACGGTTGCTGTGGACCCGGTTTGCTCGAACTGTAGGAGCATTATTACGTCTAAAGAATCTGAGAAATCTACATAGCCTCTACATACCAGTCGCTTGTTCTGTAAAGGGTTTTCACAATGATAAGACGTTCTTCCTTTGTGAACCGCTCTATGTCAACTAACATCCTAAAACACACAAAACATGTATCAAATAATCGGATTGACAATCGATATTAATATAATAAATACAGTGCTGTAAACTCGAATAAAATTGTTCATATGGTTTACGCAGTAGTTTTATTCACGAAGCGATTACAGCAAATTATGTTAAAATTTCTCTTATGTTAATTTGATGCCGTTAGTTTTTATATGAGCATGTTTCTAGACTGTCTTTGCCAATGACGTGAATACTAGGTAACGAGTCTATCACGTACTGCCTCTGGCAGAGGACTAGCGAAAAATGAGTAGAAGGGTCACCTATGTGAAATGAGACTTATATCGTACCTTTTTAATATTTACATTTTGAACATTCACATAAACTCGCAGTCACAGTATTTATACTAATAGATACCACAAAATAATGGACGGTTATAGTAATATGGAGAGCTTTCATTGCACAAGTTCCCCATTACAATAAACGCTTGTTCATACTCTCTACAGTGGTAAATGAAAACTGACCTACCAGAATAAATTAAGAAGAAACAAAACAGTTCTGCTCCGCCCAGTGTATGAACCGGTTTACGAAGTCAGCAATGCATGCAGTCCAAGGTTCAATTCCGTACCTCCCCTATGAGATAAAACTCGCTGAGCTAATAATGACGTCACGCATTTACACCCATTGGTGCAAAAGGCCGAATAAATCTGAAGATCCAGTGCATTATGGAATTTTTCAATCCATAAATTAATATATAAAAGGGATTGTTCGAGCATAAAATTCCTGCCCCTAATGATGACATATATGAAGGTAGTTTGAAAGCAGTCCATCTTCTGTATAGGCGCGTTGGGGAAGGCAGAAAACTACAGTCATTAGCAGAAGACAGCATACTTGGGGTCGAAGTGCATCAACTTATCAGACTAAAGGGAACTTAGTGCAAAGTTTGACAGCTTTTCGTCCAAGGCTACCACTACGCACCACAACAAATTATGTTAACGTAATTGCATAACGTAGACCTCCGCTCTTGTAGCATGTTCAGATATCATGTGGAGTTTATCTCCTTAGAAGTTAATAATGCAAATAACCCACAATAACGCGTTGTTGGTACACCTGCAAGCTCTAAAGTCCCTAACGTTCTGATGAAATTAGCTACTCAAGATAAACACGTCTATCTTGCAAGTTCTCTAGACCAAATAAGCGACAGGGCAATTGGAAGTGTGGAACCAGAGACTGAAAAATCTTATGTGTTCTATACAAATGTCCCTTCTCTATCTATTCCTCAAAAAATTATTCTTACTAAAGATTATCCTTTTATCTACATCATGCTAATCGAGATAGGCACTAGCAGAAATATACTTCTTACTTGTTTCCTTTTAAGTAGAAGGAACTAAGGGAAATCGCTGGACTAAAGCGATAGTAAAATCCTTTAAAATCTGTCGCTATGCGATTGATATTGAATCTTTTCCATGGACAGGAGTAAAATAAAAGAATTATGAAACGCATTAGCACTTCCTTTATAGAAACATTTTAAGTATTTTAGAATGAAACCAATAAGAGGGAATATCTCGGAAATGGTTAACTCTACAAAATATGTGTTTGTCGTAAATTGTGTGCTTCAACGAGATCTACATTTTTATACAGTAACTTCTTCTCTATCTCTTACGGTTTACTAGGTATTACAAAACATTCAGAGTAAAGACGACTTCAGAGGCCATTTCCTGAAAAATCAAGACATATGTAGGTTTTATTTAGCATGTAATTTTCTGCCAAATAGAGCATTTTAATGGTTAGTTAATCGAAAAGTTTTATATGTAAAGGGGAAGTTTGAGGTTTCCTTAAAAAAGCTTCGTGTCGCATCTTTGAAAGGTGCTGGAAAGTTGTATATTTAACAGATTTTTCGGTTTTAAGTTATCGTGTTCACAGACATAGGGACACAACCAGTAATATTTTTAAAAAATATTTTTTTTTGGATCCAGAGAATCCCAAAACATATACGGTGAAAACTCTACATCGAAATTTTGGGTGGAATGCGATGCCCTCCTTCTTCCTACTAAGTACATAGTGCGTGTAGAGAAAAAAATCCTATGCCATAGTTTGGATTTGAACCATGGGTCTAGCAATCTCCATCTAGTTGCTCTAACCGAGTTACCATGCTTTATAGGTGTAATATCATTAATTGCATACGTTATAAATAAACTTGAATAGTATGTTCATATTTATATGTGTATGCTTACTGTAATAGACAATCCTGAAACATTTAATTCAGCAAACACGCCTAACCTTTGTGTTCTCTGTTCAAAAATTTTTGTTGAGTATGTGCTGCTTGCGTCTTCGGTAAATGTGCAGTGAACTTGAGTCTTTATATAACTCCATGGCACGACAGCTCACGGGGAACCTTGGCCTACCGCCCGGTCGCTGCGTCCCCCATCTCGGTCCACTACAGACGTCATGGATGGGGTGCAGTATTGGAGGGTGAGACGTGGTCAGCGCCTCGAGCTCCCCGGCCGGTTAATGCGGTCCTCATGACCTGGAGTCGCTACTTCTCCATCAAGTAGCTCAATTGGCCCCCCCAGGGACCTTACGAGGCTGAGTGTACCCCGGGCCAGGTCTCCCAGCGGGGGAGAAATCTTCACGCCGGTACTGGGGATCGAACCCAGGTCTCCCGCTTGGTAAGCAGCTGCGCTACCACCGCGCTAAGGAGACGACCAACTTGAGTCTTTACGTACCCTAAATGCAGTCTGTGCTCATTGCTGTAGATAGTTACCGATCTCTCTCTCTCTCTCTCTCTCTCTCTCTCTCTCTCTCTCTCTGTTTTTTTTTTTTTTTTTTTTTTTTTTAAGGAATGCCAACTGTAACTCTTACTTTACTAGAGTATTGGAATTTACTTGTTTATTTTACTATGTAATATTTAAATTGGGCGGTGCCGTGGCCGAGTGGTTAGAACGCTCGCCTACCACCTAGGCTCGATCCTAAGTGCCCACATGTGGGACTTGTGGTGGACGAAACTGTGTCTGAGAGGGTTTTCTCCAGGTCCTCCGGTGTCCCCCGTCGATCATTACACCAATTGCTCCATCATCATCTTTCCTATCATTTGTAACATTCACCTCCTCTCGCTCATGCATGGCTACGGGGCAACCATCGTTCCAGGTTTTCCATTCTGTGGTTAGGTGTCGTCGGCACCCCGAAAGGCTTCCGACTCTTAGGCACTCGCTTGTAAGTCCTAGGGGGATATCAGTCCTACATAAGGAGAGGATAAGCGGACTATAAAGAATAGTTAACCGTGTGAGGTAGAAATAACCTCTGTCATTGTGCATCACTAGGGGGCAGTAGGCTCAGTTAGAACTAGTACTTGTGCAAGCGAAACAGAAGCAGTTGGCCTCAGTATTTAAGATGCAGGAGGGTGTACATTTGTGGAGAAATCAGGAGCTATAAATAAGTACACCAAGGGTGCGAGGAGACTCGGCGATTTTACTATAGCTTAGAAGAATTAAGGAGACTAGATAAAAAGGGAAGAAAACCAAGGGGGTTGTCTAATTCCACTCAACTCACCTGATACGTTTTGATGTTCTTGAAGTTAACACTTTCTATCAACATTTTGCCCCTTTATGCCAGCATTGCTTTATGAGGAAACGACCATTATAGTTTGCTGAAACTGATGGTAAGGGAAACTACTAAGGGAAGAAAACGTAAGGGATTGATAATTCCACTCAACTCACTCGATACGTTTTGATGTTCTTAAAGTTAACACTTTTTATTAACACTTCGCCCTTTCTGTCATCGTTGGTCTAGTGCGTCGGGCAGGGTCTGTAGATCTGATAAAAAGATTCTCCGAGACTTAGTTATCGGAGACGATATAGTTAAGACCATGCTTATTTCAGAATTGCTTTAAGAGCACATGGCTGTGTCAGCATTTACATCTTACCACCGATATCGATTGCTGCAACTTTATCTCTTGTTAAAAGAAATATAATTTATTTAAACTTACCATCGAGTACCCTAAAATACGTACTACCATGTTTTTCAACATCAGTAAGTTTTGTTGTTCAGAAAGAGGCTGCTTTTTACTTTCTCTAACATTCACAATGTGCATAGTAGGCAGAGAAGGTATTTTATCACATAAAAAAATTGATACTAGATTCGACTGTAAATACATGTTTTGAAGTTGCCTGAATAAATATTTCTAGAAAAAGGACCATGTGTGTTCGTGTGTAGCTATAAACAGCGTAACTCATACACCAAACTTAAGTTTAACTATTCCAGTGATATGACACGCAGATTGTCAAGATAATTTTCTCAATCCAAACTGTCATTTACAAACTACCGAAAGTTTTTGTTTTTTAATCCTCGTAATGATTTTCGGCAAAACATAATATGTTTAAGATACTTTTTTACCCAATAAAATGTATATTTTGAATTGTCTGAGAATACTCTCTGAAGTCCTGGCCATTATGAGCGAATATTGTATGAGATAGACAAAATATTGCTACACAAAAAGTAGATCTCAACAAAACATACAATGTATGTAAATACCTTTCTTGTGAAGTTAACAGTTTCAGAAATATCACTCGTTATTTGTTTCAATTTTAAAATACTGTATCTTTTCTCAAACGATAAGTCTTAATTCGTTTTTCTTTTGCTTTAATGCTGACCTTGCAAAGAAAACTGAATTTAAAGCTCATACTGTCCAGATTTTAAAGGCTTTGACTGTCACTTAAACCTTATTTCTTTTCTGATTACAGAAACTAAGTAATTCTGTTAAAATTCATTTCAGTGAAGTAGACAGAAGCTGAGCTTTTGTAAGAATAGCTTGTTGCAGAATAGGTAGAGAAAGTTATGTAAATGAACACCTTATAGTTTTGATGGTATCCGTTACACAGTATTTCTTGCATTGCTCCAGTAGGATCCGAATTCTGTGGATACAGAGAGACCTAGAGGTAGGAGAGGTAATTAATTTGGAGATCGAAACATCGCAATGGAGGCCAAAACAATGACAACAAGCTCACAGAACAGAAAACAATTGAATGCACCTGCTATGGATGCCACAAAACAGGGCAAGTAAGCAGATGAAAAGACGTACGAGCGCGGTCTGCCCAGCGGCAGCATTGTAACAATGACCTGGTTGTTACACGCAACAACGGGATGATGATCGTCATTGTGTTTCTTTGGTGAAGTGGCTGCCTGGCTGAGTTGGCGAGTACAACGCCTTCCTGGAGAATTCCTCTAATGTTAACTCGATTAAAGCCCACGAGCGGACTCCTTTGTTAACGGGGCCTTGTCCAGAATCTGCAGCTCCAAATCGATACAAATATAACTCAGCATGCGTGATGATTCAACGGAATGGAGGAATCTTCTGGGTATGCATGTGCGTCATCGCTGCAGACACTGGGGTCACTTTCAAGTTCCTATATTTCTGTGTAGATTTTCTGAAGAAAAAAATCTGATGTGTTCCATTCACATGACTTTCTTTCCATCTCTGCACTATTTACTTCATGCTAAGTGAGAAAAAATGAGCAGAAATATACTTATTACATGCTTCCTTGTTAATAGAAGCTAAAAAAGGGAGTATCATAGATTAAAGTGACAGTCAAAAGCTGGTTGCTAAGTGACTGAAGTTCCTTTGTTTGTATGCACAGGAGTTGACAAATTTCTGTATGAGAAAAGTATAAGTTTTTCCTGATTGAAACAAGAAACAAGGAATATCTAAAAAAAAACAAAAAAAAACGATCAACTCCACGAAAATATATATATAAAACATAAACTGTGTGTTTTAATGTGCTCTACGTTTCTTGTTTAGTAAGTTTCTTACGGTTTACCAGTTACACAAAATTCCGTAAAATTCATCCAGAATAAAGTGGTCTTCAGAGGCTATTCCCAGAAAATTCAAGATATACATATTATTTTTTAGGTATATATCTTTAATATACGATATTTTAATCAAAATTGTTAAAGCCATTTTTTATAAACTCAAAATTTTCGAAAATGTTTCCATGTGAAGGGTAGTTTAGGGTGGGAGGGGATTTTCTTGAAAAATCTTCGTGTCACATCCTTGAAAGATACTGTACTTAAATACCAAGTTTGGTATTTAACGGTCTTTTCTTTTTTCAGCTATGCTGCACACAGACAGACACACTCACGGACATTTTTCTAAAAATGCTGTTTTTTGGATTCAGGTGGTCTCAAAACATGTATTTCCAGTGAAATCTCGGAATCGAATTTTCGGGTGTAATTGCAGCACCTTCTCTATACATTTTGTACATAAAACGTATAGAGAAAGTAAAAATATACTGTTATTGCATTGCTAATATTTTAATATGAATATCAAATTTCATTCAAATAGGATAAATAATTTGAAAGATATACATTTCGTTTCGTAGTCAATTAACCCTCTCCGTATTTTTCAAACTAACAGGCGAATGCCTATGGCCAGAAATCTGTCGGGGAGCTAGCGGCACGAAACCACAGAATGGAGAACCTGATATGAGTAGTCAGCCCATGGCCATACGTGAACGTGAGGAAGTGGATGAAATGGGTGATAAGAATAGTGATGATGGAGCAATAGGTGAAATAAGTGACGGAGAAACCAGAGGACCCGGAGAAAACACACCCAGACGTCGCTTCGTCCATCAGAAATACCAAATACAGGTGCATGGGGTCGAATTCGGACAGTCTAAATGGGAGTCAAGCCATTTGGAAAATATAAATTTGTTATGACTTTTATTTATATAAATATATTGCATATTCAAAATGTTACTCGGGCATCAAACTTTGCGAAATCCTTTAGATTTTTTCTAATCGAACTTTGAATCACACATAACTTTATATACCCAAGGTCGCGGGTTCAAACCCGGTGGAGGACAATGGATCTTTTTCGGGGCGTAAATTCCTTAGCATGGCTTCCTTCGGAAGGGAAGTAAAGCCGTTGGTCCCGTGTCGTAGATTTACGATACGTAAAAGAACCTCAAGCCTGAAAGGGAGGCATCTGAGCAAAATTAAGCGGTCTTTCACGCCCAGTATAGAATGGGATGCTGAGAACCACAGCAGTTAAAGAGCGTTCATAAATAATACGCTATTTCATTTCATAGAGCATTAAAATGGTGGGCGGCAGGGCTGCAACGGCAAAGGGGTAACGAAAATAGTTATAACGTCGTGAATAAAATAAAAAGACGACATGCGATATAAACAGGCAAGAAATAGAATCTGAATGTAGAAAAAATCGTCATTGCGGTTACAAAACGAAATAAAAATAGGGTGGGGTAAAGAACCACATATTTCACAATTGAGCATGCAACATAGATCAGGAATTGCGTGGCTCAGGTTGTGAGGGTGAAAACCCGTAAGCTGGTAGGCGGATTTGCCCATATCAGGAAGACTAGAAGCATATTTTGGCAGATTGCGTGCAGATGGAGGACGTTAGGAAATACTTACTGCCGAAAGTATTTTTAGCTTCATACAGACGAAGGACAGATTCTGGGATTTGATTCTAAACAGTCAATACTGGCCAAGCCTGGGCACATACTTAATGGAAGACTGTGCACTAAGAGATAAAATATTTGTGTAAATATTGTATAGATTTATTTGGTGTTTGAGTTATCTAAATGTTGAATACGTGGTCTAGTTGTGGGGCCAAGTGTGTGTGTGTGTGTATTTTCAATGTTGTTAACATATATATATATATATATATATATATATATATATATATATATATATAGGTAATGTTTTAAAATCAAGTATTTTTAGACACCATGTACGGTCATTTGACCGATGCGACTATGTGACGCAAATATTGTATTATTGTAAACTGAATAAAATACTACTAGTACTTCTGCACACTCTGGTACATTTTATTTGTATTTAAACAAAAACTGAGACTCGTGTAACATTTTCAAAATGCAGTCTTGATAAAACCGTGTTTAATAACATACTCTTCTAGGAACATACTCTTCTATTATTGTATGATGTTTAAATGTCTGTAGAGGTTGAAGTAAGGGGACGGACAGCTAAATGTTGATTCTTCATGGTACTCAAAGATGCCAACAATTACTTACTACAAAAAGCGATTTCCAATTTTTTAACCTATTACAGTGAAAATTTTACACCCAATGTCCCTTGACAACCCAGGATAGTTTTAATATTATCAAACAAATCATAAAGCGAAATTAATATTCCAGTAGGTAAGGTAGAATGAAATTTATTACGACTTTATTATTTAGACGTTCTATAAACAACCTTTCCATAAACGGTTTTTCTTTTAATTACATCATGCTAATCATGATAAACATTAGCAGAAATTGTCTTATTGTTTGCTTCCTTTGAAATGGAAGGAAAATAACAGGATTCACTAGACTAAAATAGGCTAAGTATTTTCTTGGAAACAACTCTACAACGAAAAAGTGCATGACATTTTGCGTGTTTTAACAGCATCTATTCTTTTTTTTTCTTTGCAGTAATTTATTGTCTATTTCTTACCGTTTACCAGCTATGCAAATTTCAGAAAAATTCATCCACAACGAACAGATCTTCAGAAGCAATTTCTATGAACTTAAATATATACATTATATTTGACATGGAAATATCTTTAATACACAGTATTTTAACCAAAATAGAGCAAATTTTGAGAAAATCAAAATTTTGGAAAATTGTTTCACGTAAAGGATAGTTTGAGTTTGAGGATTTTTTTTTGCATGAAACCCATAAATCATCTCGTTTTTATTGTGGAACTATTATTTCCGAGGCATTCGTTGTTATTGGTTTTAGTTTTAAATGTGATACTTTTCTCAAACAGTCAGTCGTTCGTGTTTCTTTTGTGTTATTCCTGATCATGCAAAGAGAACCCGATTTCAATGATAATAGTAGCGACAGCTTTAAAAATATTTTTACTGTCGCTTTCCGTTATTTCCCTTCTACTTATAAGGAACTAAGTAATAAGACCATTTACGATAATGTTTCTCTCGTTTATTCCGTTATTTCCCTTATCATTTCAACGAAGCAAGCAAACAATAAAACCATTTCTGCTAACTTTATTACTTATATATATATATGTATATAATTTTTGTAAGTGTTTTCAGAAGAGGCAGAGAAAGTCATGTGGATGGAATATATTATGTGTGTTTTATAAATAATGTATGATTTTAATGTATTTTTTCAAGTGGTAACAAGAGACATTCAAAATGTGTTCATGTTTCTTACCTATTGTTTCCTCCTGCGTTTTAGCACGTACTTTGTTAATTTTTAGTGCAATTTTAACTTACTAATTTGAACTTCTTAATATGCCTAATATATACTCATTCTAGTCCTTACTAATATAATTACTTGAGTTCCAATAACAGCCACTTTTTCAATATGTCAATATAAAATATCTTAAATCACATTCCCAGCAAAGTAACAATTACACTATATGCACAATCAAAGACATTAAAAATACGCCTCGCGTTGCGATTTTGCAGAAAATGTGAACGATTGCCGGGGACCCGGGTATTTCCACAATTTTCATTAGAGGCACTCTGATACAACATTCCACGCGAGTATGAAAATGCAAAACCGATTGGGCAATCCACCCCTTTACACCTCAGTCCCACTCGACTCTCCCTCAGAACAGGTTGACTTGTCTTCAGTATATAATTTCAGTATGTAGCGCAGAGAAAAGATTAACCTCATTTTGTTACACCCGGTGAGAGAAATGGAATATTGTCCAACCATAAAATTTGGGATCACCAGTTCGCAACTCAGAAATCCATTTGTCCCAAGTTTTGTTGAATTTTCAACAGCTTCAGTTCGTTAACGTTTTTAAGAGCAAAGCAAACAGGTGAAAAACATGGGTGGGTCTAGGAAAAGACCCCGTTTTACGATAAGCATTTCCAGGCGTGTTTTTGATGTCTTTGAGTGTACCAAAGTGTGGTAAAACTAGAGAGTACAAATCTAGGAGCAGCAATGATGAAAAATAAACAGGGAGAGCATTTATTATAAAATAAAACTCCAAAAGGCGTTTATCCCATGGAGAAAATAATATCAGAAGTGTATACAATATAAAAATACCTGCAACATTATCACTCTAAAAACTAGCGCTCCGTGATCATAAATTTACGTTGCCACATTCGTTGACAGCTAAAACCATACCCTTGCTCTCTTAACGAGCTTATGATTTGTATTTCGTGACGATTAACACTGCATTAATGCCACGAATATGACGATATATTTTACGATATTCGCTGCTTAAATATATGTTTTGAGCATTGTACAACTTATTTCCACTAAAAGATTCTAGAGGGAAAATTTATGAAGGGTTGCTCAAAGTTTCACACAATCTTGAGTATTTTGTCTGCACAACTAGATTAAAAGTCTTTCTTAAGGTAGTTTCGCATCTTGAGAAAAAGTAGAAGCAGCATTATTTGTAGATTTCTGCTATAAAATTTTACTGATTACATTATAACCTAATGGTTTGTAAAATTCGTACATTTCGTGATAAATCAGAATGAAGACATTGACTCCTTATGTGGTATGTCGATAAATAATACCGTTTTGTGATAAATGACAAGCAACATGTTCTGCTGTGTCTAAACAGAGAGTAACAAAATATTTTAAAAAATCTGATGTGTTACACTCAAATGACCTTCTCTATCTGCTCTACAAAACTCCTAAAAAAGATTCTTCTTCTTTGTACACAATGCTAATCAAGATAAATGTTAGCAGAATGTTATTACTTAGTTCCTTATAAGTAGAAGGGAATAAGGGGATGCGCTATGCTAAAGTGATTGTTAAATGTTTTAAAAGGTATCGTTATGTGATTGTCAGTGCAAATCATTTCTTTTCTTGGCCAGGAGTAGAACAAAAGAAAAACAGACACTTCCTGTGTGAGAAAAGTTTAAGTACTTCAAAATTGAAACCAATAACAAGGAATATCTCGAATACGGTTACCTCCAAACAAAAACGTAAAGGACGAAAATTGTGTGTTTTGTCATGAAGTACATTTTCTGTGTAGTACGTTTTTTTTCTATCTCTTGCGGTTTAGCAGTTAAGCAAAATTCAGCCAGAATAAAGAGGTCTTCAGAGGATATTCCCAAAAAAATTCAAGATATAAATTTTATTTCGGACATAAATAGTTTTAATATACATAAATAGCTAAATGCTAGGAGTAAATAAAGAGAGACGAAAGAAAATATGATGTCCAGTTTGATAAAAGTTAAAGAAGCTTAAAACTGAAACCAATAACCCAACATATTTCGAAAACAGTTAACTGCATAAAATGTATGTAACAAATTATCTATTTAAAGGGGATGTATAGTTTTTGTGCAGTGAGGTTTGTCCATCTATTACTACGGTTTACTAATTATACAAAAGTCAGGATGAAGAGGTCTTCAGAGGCTATTCCTAGGGAATTCAAAATATAGATTTCTTTTGTCATGAAAATATATTAAATATATAACGTTTTTAACAATCCTTAGCCATTTTTGAGAAAACAAAATTTTTGGAAAATATTCTTTGTAAAGGGTAGTTGAAGTGGGGGGTATTTTCTTGAAAATATTTGTGTCGCATCCTTGAAAGATACTGAATTTAAATACCAAGTTTGGTATGTAACGACTTTAGGTTTCGAGCTATGCTCCCTTCAGACACATACTCACCCCCCACACACATAGATATGTTTCTAATTTTTTTTTTTTTATTTTTTTTTATAGTTTAACGTCCTTTAGCCTGGTTTGGTCATGTCGGACGATGAATGCAATTGATGATATGATGCTCAAATGATCTCGGGGTCCATGAAGCTTTAAGTTACTCGACATTCGTCTTCTCAGGATAAGGGAAAACCCCGAAAAAACCTTACCCGGGTAACTCACCCTAAGCGAGATTCGAACTCACGACTTTTTGAATGTGAGGCAGACATGCTGCCACCACACTAACCAGCGGGCTTAAAATGTTTTTATTACGGTTCTCAGACATTCATTTCCAGTGAAATATCGCTATATAATTTTGTGTGGAATACAATAGGTGCATTCTCTATCATCTAATTATTGTGCTAGAGAAAGTAAAAATTGTAATTTTGAAAAATTAGCTGGTAAGTTCCGTCCTCATAAATTTCTCCACGTGTCTGCAAACGCGCTATCCTTACAGTAGCTTATTCTTCTATCTACTTTATGCTAATCAAGATAACATGGTAGAAATTGTGTTACTACTCATTTCCTCATAAGTAAAAGGGAAATATGGGAAAACCTTTGTCCACAGGAATACCCAGATCTTTTAAAAGCTTGTATGTTGTTTCGAGATGCAATTAAAATTCGGTTCTCTTTGCATGGTTAGGGGTAAAACGAAAGAGATACGAAACGAATGGCAACTTCCCGATTGTGAAATGCATAAGTATTATAAAATTGAAAAAAAGAAAAACAACATGGAATAACTCGGAAACGGTTAACTCTACAAAAATAAAAAATGTAGGTACAAACTGTATGTTTTAAAGAGATGTACACTATTTGTTTACTAAGCTGTTGTTGTATATCTGCTACGGTTTACCAGCTAAGCAGGAAGAGGTCTTCAGAAGCTTTTGTCAGAAAATTCAAAATATAGGTTTTATTTATTTTGTAAATATCTTTAATATATGACATTTTAATCAAGAACGTTAAAACGGTTTTTAGAGACTCTAAATATTGCGGAAAATGTTACATGTTTGGTGGGTTTTTTTTTTTTTTTCAAACATATTCGTGTCGCATCTTTTTAAAGATGCTAAGTTGATATTTAATCGACTTTACGTTTTTGAGTAACACTGTTCAAACACATTGGCCGCACCATGGCCAAGTGGTTAGACTACTCGTCCCTCACCTAGGCGGCCCAGTTTCGATCCCAAGGGACCACATGTGGGATTTGTGTGAAGAAAGCTGCACAGGGGCAGGTTTCCTCCGGGTTCTCTTCTTCTGCTTCCATCTTCATTCTATTTATTTTGCCTGCGGTGCGTCAGTAGTAGAAGCGGGCGTTAATCACTTAAATAAACAGCATACATACACACTCACACAAATTATTTCCCAGAAATTATTTTTTTTATTCGGGGTTCCCAAACATTTATTTACCGTGAAAATGTTGGAATACAATACTTTCTCGAAATACTACGTACATCATACGTACATCCTAAAGAAAGTAAAATTTACCAAATTCATCGCGTGAATGTAGATTAAAGAGGTAAAACGCAACCTTATTTAAACGTACATGCACTTTATTCACTAGGAATAAGGGAAGCATAGATAATGTGTTGTACTTGAGTGAACTGAGTTATACTAAGTGACGCTTTCCGCAGGTGTTTAGCGAAGATCCGCGAAATGCAGCCCGGCGTTGCTTATCTTAATGCCCTAGCGGTGTTCATAATCCCGTGCATAGAATATGCTGCATATGCATACCTAGAGAGATTACGTGATTCTCTCAACCCACGTCCCCGCTCAACCCCCCCCCCACGCACATACACGCACACGTACTTATGTTCCAGATAATTGATTTGGTTTGCATAAGAGCGGATCTGAACTGTGAATTCATGATCTGTGTAGTCAGACATTGTATGCGAAAATTGGAATTGCTGTTTGGAGAAATTTAGCTGAATAGTAGTAATAAATATAGCAAAGATTATTATGATAACTGGAATAATAACAATAATAAATAAATAATATCTAATTTAAAGAAGGCTAAACAGGTTTATTTTTAACGCACATCAATAAACACAATAACTAATCGTATTTGTTACAATTACATAACTGTCTCTACCTTCCCCTCAACAGAGTATTTTTAAAAAGGCTACTCTTCTATCTCTTCACGTTAATCGATATAAATATTTATACAGTTCCTTATTAGTGCATAGGAAATAAATAGATAGATGGTTTATTTTCCGGAACAATACAAAGTTTCTGTAGCAACGTCAACAAGTGTATAAATAACAAAAGAAGTCATACAAATCTGATGTGTTCCATTCACATGAATTTTTCTATATATCTGCAACAAATTATCGTTAGAGATCTTATGCTTCTATTTACTTCATGCTAATTCAGAACTTGCTTCCTTAAAAGTATAAGCGAAATAAGGGAGTACCATAGATTTAAATGATAGTCAAAATCTGGTTGCTATGTGACTGAAGTTCCTTTGTTCGTGTGGACAGGAGATGACAAATTCCTGTATGAGAAACGTTTGTTTTTTAAAGCTGAAACCAAAAACAGGGAATATCTAAATAACGATCAACTCCATTAAAAAATGTATACAACACAAATTGTGTGTTTTAACGTTCTCTACATTTTTTGTGCAGTAAGTTTTTATCTATGTCTTACGGTTTAGCAACTATGCAAAATTACGTAAATTTCATACAGAATAAAGTAAGCCTCAGAGCCTATTCCCAGAAAATTGAAGATATACATTTTATTTGTGAGCTAAATATCTTTAATATACAATATTTCAATCAATATCGTTAGTGCCGTTTTTAAGAAAATCAAAATTTTGGAAAAAAACTTTCATGTAAGGGTAGTTTGGTGTGGGGGGATTTTTCTCAAAATCTTTGTGTCGCATCCCTGGAAGATACTAAACTTAAATACCAAGTTTGGTATTTTTCGACTTTTCGTTTTTGAGTTAGTGTTCACGGACGGACACACACACACACAAACACACACGGATCTTTTTTGAAAATACTTTTTTTGGATACAGGGGACCCTAAAACATATATTTGCGTTGAAATGTTGTATCGATTCTTTGGGTGAAGTGCAATACATTCTCTATACACTATGTACATAGTACGTATAGAAAAAGTAAAAACATACTACTCTTCAAACTATAAAACTCAGAAACACTGTACAATGGATTGGAGAACAGAACAGCCTTAATTTCTCTTTTGAAAAATGATAAGGACAAAGTTTTTACAATGTTGGGAAGGATATTAAATAGGTTTAAAGATACGGTTTCAAAAGAGTTTTGAAATTTGCTACACTTACATTTTGCAACATAGATCTTTGCAGTATTTCTTGTAGAATTATCATGTACAGAGAAACACACTGTATATGAATTTATATTGAACGAATAGTAAACAATTCGGAACAAACAAAGACGCCTAATCAATATTCCAAATTTAATAAATGAAGTTTTAAAATGTGTTCTGGGGGATACACCACATGCAAGCCTAATGTCTTTCTTTTGGAGCACAAAAACTTTATTAGCAGAATCGTGGTTGCCTCAGAATAAAATACCATATTTCATATGGCTATTTATACATCTATAATATATGGCTTTAAAGGCATTCAAAGATATGTATTTTTTTAAAATTCTTAATGAAAAGAGTCCTCGCTTATTTTACTAGCAACACTTAACACGAGTATGCCAACCTAGTCAGGGTTGGATATCAAGTCAAAAAACTTAACAGAATTATAAAAAGAATCTGAAATAGATAAATCAACGTTAAAAGCTAAATCAACGTTTTGCTGTAATTACCAATAAGGCTATTGTGTTTACATCAGTTTTCAATTATATCTTATCTTTGAGAGATATATTGGTTGGAAAATCATTAGTATAGAGGTAAGTCTTCAGACATTTGTCTTGTAAATTACATGGGAATCATTGACAGAAATGATAAAACACAGGGGTCCAAGTTTGGAGCCCTGTAGTCCCATGTTCTACCCATTTGAATTGTGAATATTTATCATTTATATAAACAGACTGATACTTAATAAATATGATCTAACAAGCTTCGAACTGTCATCATGAAAACCATAAAATTTTAGTTTTTTAAGCAAACATCGTGTGAAATCGAGTCGAAAGCTTTGGTCGGATTAAAAAATCTGCTATGAACAGTGTCCCCTCTTTCAGTGCAATAGTAGGTTCTAGTTATAGAAAAAACTATGGCGCCAATAGTACTACGTTTATCTCTAAAATCAAACTGACTATTTGAAAATGTTTAGTTCCCTTGAAAATATTTAGTGATTTGTTTACTTAACCGAATCTTAAACATACTGGATAATATACAAATACATAGGTCTATAATTAATCATTTCATTGTTTTTAGAATAGGCTTACTGAGAAAACGTTTAAAGGTTGATCGCACACTGAATGCTTTGAAGATTGGTTCTCATTGGGTTACCAGGAGGGGGGGGTATGTGATGTGGTGCGTTCACAGAACTTTCTGTACAAAGTATTATTTCAAAATATTATTATTTTATATACATCGTGTTAATCAAGATAACGTTAGCAGAAGTTATTTATTACTTATGTCCTTGTAAGCAGAAAGGTAAAAATGGAGTACACTATTCTAGAATGATAACATAACTTTTCAAAGGTCATCGCTATGTGACACAATTGAAATTGGTTCTCTTTTTCATTCTCAGGGGTAAAACACGAAACAAAAGCTAACTTCCCAGTTGAGATTAATAAAGTAGTTTAAAACTGAAACTAATAACACAGAATATCTCGGAAACAGTTAACTCTAAAAATACAAGAACCATGCACATGACATAAATTATGTGTCTTACATTTTCAAAAATTATTCCACATAAAGGGTAGTTTAGGGTAGGAGGATTTCCGTGGAAATCTTCGTGTAGCATACTTGTAATATACTTCACTTTAGGTACCGAGTTTAGTGTTTAACGGCCTTTTCATCGGTGAACTTTTGGTATTGAGTTTTTGGGTGGAGTCCAACACCTCTACCTATTATGTACATGTCGCAAAAGTAACAAGTTTACTTCAGGATATTCGTTATTAATTTACAGAACTCCTTTTTGCATACTTCCTTATAAGTGTAATATAAATAACGTACTACACACACACGAACATTTTGCAAAAACTGCATTTTTATTCAGCGGTCGTGAAACATGTATTTGCGGTGAAATCTCAGTATTGGGTGGACTATAATACCTTCTCTATACACTATGTACAGAGTATGTGTAGAGAAAGTAAAACTGAAGGTAATATACACGCCAAAGTCACATATTTATCATACGCAGCAAGAGAATAGGGTCATTAAGCAGCAAACGGTAAACAAAAAAACAAAAAAAAAAAAAAAAAAAAAAGTCAAATTCCTACAATACCATTGGTATGTAGCATAATTTAACGCTGATATGGAATCCTGTGACTATTCGCATAAATAGTCTGATTTCTCCACAAATATCATTCCTCGAGCAATACATAAACAAACCGGTGTATGCATGAACATCTCCTTAGTGCTTTGCAGTCAAATTGCCTGAGCTAAAGAAAGGGGAGGGCCCAAGTAAAATAACCGGTGTAATGGCAAGCTTGGATTTATTCTTTTGTATTAAAAAAAGCTACAAATTTATTGCAAAATATTAATATTTTTACAATACAAAACTGCTCTAACTAGAATAATTTTGTTGTTGAAGGTTGGTGTAATACGAAATTAGAGAAAAATCCAATAAAAATACTAAAAGCTTTGATTAATCATCTTCGTTGTAACACCATGCAATATTAAACAAATCCATACTATACCATTGTTGATGTAGCTTCATTTAACGCTGGTCTGGAATTCCATGAGTTTTGGCATAGGCAGTCTGACTTCTCCACAAATCTCATTTGTTGAGCAATACAGTAAACAAACTTGTGTATGCAAGAACATCTTCTTAGTGCTTTGGTTTTCGTTTTAACGTCGTCAGTTCTTCTTTGAAATCCAATTTTTGCTGCTTATCTCCTCAGTTTGCTTTCCTACTTTCTAACGCGATTCACCGCACGCCATTTTTTATGCCTGTGCTTTGAACACTCCAGGCAGGAAAAAAGATGGGGATTTAGGTTTGATATATTTAAAAACGTTGTAGTCTAAACTTGGAGTCTTCATTCCTTGTTGAACATTTATCTTTAATGAGTTTTAAATAATATTTTATATTTGTAGTGATATCTTTATCAAAATCAGCAAGCTATTCTATCTGATAATAAATACATATTGCGCAAATACAGGATTACTACAAAAGAAATAGGCAGCTTCAACTGCCTGTAAAATAAAAACTATTAGAGATAGCAACCTAATTATTTTGGAGGTATGTTGAGAAACTCTCAAAGTTTCGTTTGATACTATTGGTAACGCTGTAGTGTTTTGTTTGTTGTTGCAGAAGCTGAAATGGCGGAAAATCCTGTGGAAAAGGCATATTGCGTGTTGGAATTTGCTAGAACGCAATCAGCAACTGTTGTCCAACGACATTTTAGAACACGTTAGCACAAAAATGAAATGATGCGCTCACAAAAACCAGCATCGTCTTCATCATGTCGCAACATGTCGATGCAAAAGTCACGCCGTATGACCTTATCTTCTTCACTCAGAAACTGCAACATCTGTAATCAGCAAGGCATCATGTGCAGTCGCTTCCGCAAGATTTTCCATACAGTTTGCTGTGGAATTTGTAATTGCATGCTTACCCTAGATGTCGATTTCTGTGGCTTCTTATGTCGGAAGAACGAACACGTTCAACGTTTTCTTCCGAAACTCTTGGTCTTCCTGAGCTCTTCCCTTTGCACAAACATCCCGCTGTCTCGAATTTTCTATACCAGTCGTAGATTGACTGTCTAGTCGGTGGCGTTTTGTGGTAACGTGTTCTAAAATGTCGTTGGACAACAGTTGCTGATTGCGTTCTAGCAAATTCCAACACGCAATATGCCTTTTCCACAGGATTTTCCGCCATTTCAGCTTGTGCAACAACAAACAAAACACTACAGCGTTACCAATAGTAGTAACCAAAACTTTGAGAGTTTCTCAATATACCTCCAAAATAATTAGGTTGCTATTTCTAATAGTTTTTGTTTTACAGGCAGTTGAAGTTGTCTATTTCTTTTGTAGTAAAACTGTATATAGGCGAAAACATACAATACTACTCGCACCAAACAATACCAAATAATGGCTAACAAGTAATATCTTGACACTAGTATGTATTATTTACTTTATTTTAATTTCGCACTGTCTTGTAAAGCCATTCTTTAATACTCAAGTGCAAAGTCTTTGGAAAAGAATAAAAGTCTAACATGGAATAGCGTATTTTTACCTATTTAGTAATTTCCTAAATGGAGCATAGAACATTTTACGATGTTTCCATGATTGGTTTTGATGTTTTAGTTCGCGAGTTTGCGCTATCTCCATGGATTAGCTATTCACTCAAGGTGACACTGTAGGAGGAAATCACGACTTGCGGACGCAAAATGGCGGAATTTTGCCGGAATCTTCTTCTTTCTTAGGATGGGGTTCTTTTACGTGAATATATACATTATATGGAACCACCGCCTTTATTTCTCTTCCGAAGGAAGTGATCTAGGGATTTTTGTGTCCCAAAAAAGTCCATCACCCTCCTCCAGGTTTTAACAGGCAATTTTGGGTTTTAGAGGTAACAACTACGTCAAGCAGGGCGAGTTTTAATCTGAGAATAATAATAATAATAATAATAATAATAATAATAATAATAATTCGTATTCCACGGCACTATAAATAAGAAAGAATGTCTTTGATTTATAGACCAATACACGAAAGAAGTGGGGCACTAACCTCTAGAAGGGCAAAGACATAAAGCACGAACAGATGTATTAACTTACACTATCACCCTTTGGCATTTGGAAACCGTGAACATTTAAGATTGCATGTTGAAGCTCATTTATTAAAATGTTGGCTAAAATCTGAGTGATTAAGCACGTAACAGAGAGCAAGATAATTCTAATTACGTCCAGCAAATTTCCTTCCTTCTGTAATTATTGTAAAAATTTCCTCTAGACACATTATTCTCGATCCTATCGTGTGCTGTGAAGTCAAAAAAGATTGTGACATAATTATTTCAACCTCCGGCTGTTGGTGCAAACATGAACAGATTTTTAAAGCGGATATGTTAATGTCAACTTCGTCATTTTTCGGCCTCTTCCGCCTCGGAATTGTTCACGCCATCGTTTTGAAGGAGGTGCAATGTTTCTTTTTACTTTCTCTATCACGTGTTTACATCGTTGGTAGGGAAGGTATTGTATTCCAAAATTATATATGTATATTTATATATTACGATAATTTTAGTTTTTTACTTAAAATACCAATATATTTAGTGAATTTAGGATAAACGATGATTTAAAAATAGACATTATAATTCCGAATAATATATATAGTATTGTATTACACCTAAAAATTGAAACTGAGATACATCTTTTGAAGATCCCTGGATATAAAAAGATTTTTAGACAAAGGGTAGTGTATGTCTTGACAGTATAGCTCAAAACTAAAAGCAAAAACTTGGTATTCATTACCCTTCAAAGATGTAATATAAACACCTTAAAAATATCACTCACACAAAACTATCTTTTAGTTCAAACATTTTTCGCAATTTTAGATTTTCTAAAAAAAAAAAAAAAAAAAAGGTATATGTATATATGTATATATGTATAAGGTATAAATGTATATTAAAGGTGTATTTGCAGGGAAAATGAAAATGTACATCCTGAGTTTCTTCAAAATAAACGTGGCAGTTCTCTTCGTTCTGAATGACTTTTGCATAACTGATAAACCGAAAGGGATAAAAAAAAATTAAAACGCATTATCTGTCATATACAACTACTTTTTGAGGAGCTAACCATTTCAGTGTCATCCAATAGCGATAGCTTTTAAAGGATTTGACTATCACTTAAGCCTAGTGCATTCTTTATTTCCATTCTGCTTACAAGGAACCAAGTGGTAAGACTATTATTAGTAATGTTTATCTTGATTAGTATGATGTAGATAAAATAATATTTTTTGTGGGATTAGTTTGCAGAATAGATAAATAAAGTCTTGTGAATGGAACACATCACAATGTTCCTGTTTGGTTATATTGCATTGCAGCTTTTGTTATTTTTATTATACTGTATTATTTTTTCAGTTAAACTTGAAAGAGATTCTACATTTAGTTCTTGTCTAATATTAGTACTTCTTTTATGATCCACTAATGAATATCGTACTTCAAAGTGGAGTAACTTAATTTGTCCTAATTGGTGTGATGTTAAGCTGCCACATTCGCTCCTATACAAGAACAAAGGCAAGGTTATTGCTTTGTAAAATTTAATTAACGTTTCTATCCGCACAATATGTTTAATGTATGTTGCAGAGTTACACAAAGATGTGCTTTTGTATTTGAATCTAGCCAAGCTTGCTCTGATTGGTAAATGTTTAAAATTGTTTATGGTTCTATATTTGTCAGTCTATGAAAATTTTAGAACTTACAGGCTCCAATACTCAAAATGACATCAGTTTTGACCTGTTTGTCAATATTCTCATTCCCAAATAACAAGGGATGACCAGAAATTAAGGTTACAAAGCTTATATCCTTGGTGTTTCGTGTTTCACACGAGCTTAGTAGTGTGCGGTACTTCTAATACATGTGCTTGGTACTCATGCAGAGTTTTATCCTACTGCCACCTACGGCGCTATTGCAAGGTAAACCCAAATGGCGATTTGTTTGGAAAATTGGTCTCTCGAAGAAATCCGTTCAGTTAAGCTGTTTACAGAGATACCCGTGTGGGTACAAATGTTTTGCTAAAATCTGATATTTTATGGAGATTCCGGATGCTTAAAAACGTATATTTACGATAAAAAATCAACATTAAATAATAGAGAGTAAGTAATAAAAAAATAAACTCATTGAATCACAGTATTCAAATATAATCAGTATTTAGGCAACAAACCAAATGAAGTCCAATAGGAAACGACCAGTTCAAAATTCACAGTCATCCTATCAGATTTCTTTACTTGATCTTCTTTTTGCCTCTGGTCTTTTGCACGAATTGGATACTGTCAGTCCCTTACAAGGTTCACAAGATTAAAATCGATCCTCTCAACCCCATCTTGATATTCCTCTACTTTCCTGTGCAGGTTAAACGTCAACATGGTTATTTCAGTATCTTCCAACCTGGTGCTCTCTTTTTCTTATTAGCAAAATTTATGTAATTTTCTTTATTTGCTTCTTTTTATACAGAAATTACACTTAACTTTAAAATAATTTCCTGGAATACTACGAGTATATCTCAAACATGGTGTCCAATAATATTTTTAAGAAAAAAAGTTCAACATCGAAAAGATAGAAGCAAAAGGATAATGCAGTGCTGTAGCTGTGATTTGAACCAAGGATTTTTTATTTCCATTTGGTTATTCCATATATACAGGGTATTACGAGTATGAGCGTGTAGATTTCGCGTGCTGGGAGATCCAAATATGGCGAGTAATAAATTTCAATAGCAACTTCATATATCTTGAAAAGTAACGGAGATAAATGAATATTATTAAATGCATTATTTACATAGTCTGCCAGCAGAGTAGAACTTAGGAGCTGAATGTTATGTTTAGGTTTCCGGTTAGGCCAAAGTTTTGTTTTGTGCTTGAAATCCGGTTTGCCACGTACTTGTGTGTTTATTATCAGCTACTGCCACTAACGAGAGGTGGGATGGTTTTTGTTCAAGCTATCCAATCGTATTTACGATCCCTGAACTAAAAGCTGCGTAAGATGCTACCCACAAGATTTAGTCTGATGATAAAAGATCATGGAATAATTAAATTCAAAGCCACATTTTCGCCGAACAGAAAATTTATTAATACAATAACTGCTACATCAACGATATATGGATAGGTAGAGTCAGACTGAAAAATGTAATGCCATAGCTGGGATTTGAACCACGGATCTCCCAGTCTCTAACCGGTTACTCTGCCTCTGTATTGTATTCTTATTTTCTCAAAAATGTTCTAACAATTCTGATAAAGGTACCGTGTATTAAAAAATCTACATGGAAAATAACATGTATATCAAATTTTCTTGGGAATAACTTCTGAAGACCTCCTTATTCTGAATGAATTTTGTTACATTTTACATAACTGGTATACCGTAAGAGATAAGACACCAACTTAACTATACCAAAAATGTAGACTTCATTAAAACACACAATATATGACATACAAATTTTTTACGTGAAGTTGACCGATTCTGAGATATTCTTTGTTGTTGGTTTCAATTTTAAATGACGTAACTTTTCATAAACGTGAAGACCCTTTTCGTTTCCCCTCTCTTGTTTTACTGCAGGCCATGCAAAGCGAACAGATCTTCAATTATTTCACATAGGACCAGCTTTTAAAACATAAAAATGGCGTGATATTTATGGACCCTCTTTAACTGCTGTGGTTCTCAGCGTCCCATTCTATATTGGGCGTGAAACACCGCTTAATTTTGCTCAGAGGCCTCTCTATCAGGCTTGAGGTTCTTTTACGTGCCGTGACACGGACCAACGGCTTTACTTCCCTTCCGAAGGAAGCCATGCTAAGAATTTTTACACTCTAAAAAATCCATCGTCCTCCGCCGGGTTTGAACCCGCGACCTTGGGTGTATGAAGTTAGCAGCTTTGACTGCATGTTTAGTCTAATGTAAAGCTGTATTTCTCTTGTACTTATAAGAAAACAAGTAATAACACATTTCTGCTAATCTTTATCTCGATTAGCGTGAATACATAAAAGAATAATGTTTTGTAAGAATATATTGTATGAGAAACTAGAAAGTCAAGTGCTTGGAACACATAAGCTTTTTCTTCTTATTTCTTTCTCTATGAAAGTAAAGTTTTATTTGTAATAGCATATAATGTAATATAGTTATTATAATATGTAATATTAACGTGCGTAAGAACCATAACAGTTTTCTCCATTTCTTATTAATCTTTTGCAAGTGACCTCGACAGTCGTTATCGCGAGGCCTGCTCTTCCGTTTTACTCCTCTTAGTGACCTGTCTTATGCTCTTTTCCATGTAAAGGGTACTTTGGGATGGAGAATTTTCTTGAAAATCTTTGTATCGCATCCTTGGAAGATACCAAATCTAAACACCAAGTTTGGTATTTAACAGTCTTTTCGTTTTTGAGCTATCCTGTCCATTACACTCACACATACACATACACACAGACATACACGAGCCTTTTTCTAAAAATGTTTTTTTCGGGCTTAGGGGACCCCAAAACATATATTTCCGATGAAATCTAAACATCGAATTCTCTATCCACTATGTACATTGAACACGCGGGCAAGAGAAAGTAAAAATTTACTAATTAAATTAAAAAAAAAAGTACGAATATAGGTAGTTTGCATAACTTATATAAAAAGCAATGTTCGCATTAAAATGATTTATTAATTATTATAATACTTTAACAACAATAGTCCTAGTCCCTTTACGATAAGATAGGAGTCACCACAGAATAACAAAGCAAAACAACTACGGTCAAGAATCCTGTGATAAGAATTAGAATGATCACAGATGGAGCTACCATTAGATGGTACAGAGCACCACACATAGACCAATGTTGCCCACCTGACCCCAAGGAGGGGGGAGATATGTGAAGTCTGACCAAATCTGGAAGACGACAAGCGGAAGAAGAGTCAGGATCCCTAATATTTCCGGATTGAAGACATCCGACGACGCCCGGCCCAAACTACAAGGCCTTAGCCTCCGTTAGTCTCCCGAAAGTACCCCCTGAAAAAGGGGGTCATGTAAATGTGGTCCGCAACGAAACCAGAGCGCAAACCACCACCCAGCCTCTACTGACCGACCGCCGCTTGTTCCATCAACAAGGAAATGGTGGGTACAGGAAATTATAGTTATGGCAGAAGACAAACCACACCAACGTGTCGACCCGGGAAAACCACGAGAAACCTATGGGTCAGAATGTGGTCGCCGGGGTTCGTACACGAGACTTCTGAATGCGAACGCATTGATTGCCGCGGTGGCACTTCACTTGAAAACCCTAAGATTAAAAGTACACCGCACCTCTTTAATACCCGGCTGCTATTACCCTGATATAACATCAGTCGCATCAACAGCTGATCGTTAACTCGAAATGTGCATCCTTAGAAGATTCACAGATTTTAGAAAATAATTATAGTCAAGCCATTCAGAGATTATCTTTTTTTATTAGGTATTTATATTAACCAATTTATTATGACTTAGATTATGGTACATAGGTAGATAAGATATTACTCTGCACCCAAAAATTCGATACCGAGATTTCACTGGAAACATGTAAAACTTTAGGTATCATTTTTGGAAAAATATCCGCGCATATTTGTGTGTATGTGTTCGTGTATCTGTAAAATCGATAACTATAAACGAAAATTCAGTAAAATACCAAACTAAGCATTTAAGCATAGAATCTTCCAAGAATGCAACACTAAGATTTTCAGGAAAATACTTCCACTCCAAACTAACCTTTAAATGGGAAGAATTTCCAAAATGTTTATCTCAAAAATGATTAAAGAGTATGTTTAAGTAGCAAATGTTACAGATATTTTACATGACAATAAAACGTATAGCTTGCATTTTCATGGTCTTCACTCTGGATGACCTTTGCATAATTGGTAAATCTAGAGATAGTCGAAAACTTACTACAGAAAAATATAATTTTCGTTAAAACACACAGTTTGTTATATATGATTTTTCGTGGAGTTGATCACATCTGATTTATTTCGTACTGATTTTAGTTTTCAAGTACATACCTATACTTTTCTCATGTGGTGAATTGGTCTTCTCCTGGCCATGCAAAGAAACGAATTGAACCACCAGCTTTTAAAGGATTTTATTATCATTTTAATTTAATGTAGTCACTTGCAAGGAAGCAAGTAATAAGACCATTTCTGCTAATGTGTATCTCGATTAGCATGAAGCAAATAGAAGAATAAGCTTTATAACAATATTTCGCCCAAAAATTCTATACTGAGGTATCACCGGAAATATATATTTTAGGATGCCCAGAAATAAAAAAAGAAAAGTTTTCAAAACATTTCCGTGCTGATTTTACATATAGTGTTTACCGCCCGTTTTTACAAATGGTTTCGTAAGCGATGACGCTCATGACAAATAGAATAAAGATGGAGCACTGGTGAAATGCGACCTTGGGGAAAACTGGAGGAACCGTAGAAAGCCTCACCCTTACGCCCGCTTTGTACACCACAAATCCTAATGTGGTCACCTGGGATCGAACCTGAGCCTCTGCCGCCGCCACCTGGTGTAACCATTCGGTCACGATGTGGCCGTGTCTGTGAACACGGTAACACAAAAACGAAAAATCGGTAAAACAGCAAATTTGGTGTTTATAATAAATATTTTCCAAGGATACGTCACTAAGATTTTGAGGAAAATTCGCTGGTTCTCTGAACTCAAGGTCGTGGGCTCAAACCCAGCCCAGATCAATGGTTTTTAAGTGTGCTTATAAGCGATAGCCCCATGTCAGATTTACTGCCATGTTAAAGAACTTCTGCGACGCTGGTATGATCCTGGCAATTGACAGCGTTGTTAACAACTATAATAATAATAATAATAATAATAATTAAAACAACAACAACTTCGGTATTGGTTTCAGTTTTAAAATACATAAAAGTTTCTCATTTAGAAATGTTTCAGCTCCTAGCCATGCTAAGAAACGGATTTTATCACATAGCAACAATCTTTCAAAAGGCCGCCTGAGTAGTGTGGAGGTAGCGTGTCGAAAGGTCTTGAGTTCGAATCTCGTTTAGGGTAAGTTACCCGGATAAGTATTTTGTCGGGGTTGTCCCTTATCCTGAGAAGATGAATGTCAATTAACTTTAAGCTCCATGGATATCGAGATCATTTGAACATCTTTTCACCAATTTCATTCATCGTCCGATATGACCAACCAGGTTAAAGGACGTTAAGCCATATTAAAAAAAAAATGTTTTAAAAGATTTGCCTATCCCTTTAGCCTAGTTTTGTTTCGTAATCGGCTTACCCTCCCCGTATTTGCAGAACTGACACCCCTCTAGGAATTAGAAGTCAATGCCTAGGAGTCATAAGCCTGTAAAGGAGCATAACGGCACAAAACCACAGAATGAAGAACCTATTATGAGTGGTCGGCCCGTAGCCAGGCATGAACATGAAGTGGATGACATGAAATGTAAGCGTAAGTGATGATTGGAAAGGTGATGATAAAACCATTGGTGGAATGGGTGGTGGGGGAAACCGGAGGACCCAGAGAAAACCCGCCACAAATCCCAAATGCGGACGCTTGGGATCAAACCCGGGCCGCCTAGATGGGAGGCCAGCTCAACCACGGCGCCGCCCTTTAGCCAATTACCCATACACTTAGAAGGAACTTAAAAGAACCATTCTGCTAATGTTTATATCGTTTAGCTTGAAGTAGGTAGAAGAATGCGTTTTTTACTTTCTCTATACGTACTATGTACATAGTGTATAGAGAAGGTATTGCACTCCACTCAAAAATTCGATACCGAGATTTCACCGGAAATATGTGTTTTAGGGTCCCCAATAGCCAAAAAAAGCATTTTCACAAAAAGATCCGTGTGTGTCTGTGTCCGTGTGTCCGTGTGTCTGTGAACACGATAACTCAAAAACGAAAAGTCGATAAAGTATCAAACTTGGTATTTAAGTTTAGTATCTTCCAGGGATGCAACACGAAGATTTTGAGAAAAATCCCCCACCCCCAACTACCCTTTACACGGAACATTTTTCGAAAATTTTGATTTTTTCAAAAATGGCTCTAACGATTTTGATTAAAATTTCGTATATTAAACATATTTACCTGACAAATAAAGTTTATATCTTGAATTTTCTGGGAATAGCGTCTGAAGATTAGTTTATTCTTGATGAATTTTACTGAATTTTGAATGACTGCTAAACCGTAAGAGATGGACAAAAACTTAATACACAAAAAATGGAGTCATTTATGTTATATACATTTTTTTCTTGGAGTTATTTTTGTTTACTGCTATGAAAAACGTATATTTTTCTAATACAGGAACATGTAAACTCCGATCCATGTAAACAAAGAAACCTCATTGACATAGCAACCAGCTTTTGACTATCACATTAATCTATGGTAGTCCCTTATTTCGCTTCTACTTACAAGGGAGCAAGTAATAAGACTATTTCTGCTAATTTTTTCTGATCAGCATAAAGTGAATAGAAGTATAAGCTTTTTAAAAATAATTTGTTGTAGGGATATAGAGAAAGTCATGTGAATGGAACACATCAGATTTAATTCTGATCTATAGTTATGTTATTAACCTGAATTGGAGCTCGTCCAGTTGAAGATCCATATATTCGTTTACACCTTTGTGACCTGCCGTTCTTTTATTTGGTTTAACGCTTTGTGAAATCCATCATGGACTACGCATATGGACAGATCCTTTGAAGCAGCTTAGAGCTGCAGCACACGCCACTAAATCTCCTTTTCCTTCTATACTTCACCCTTTCCATTCATTTCACGCCTGTTCCCTTTATGATAATTTATTACTGTCCAGTGTGTATGACGTTTCCTATTTTTCCTGCAGCGTCGCGATGCTCTACGGGTAGTCCGACGTTTCGAGTGACATCTCCCAGTTGACTTGAAAACAACGCGATTTCATTCCCAGACTACCTGGGGTGTACGTACATCCATTGATTGAAAAGACGATATTAAAATCCTCCATTCACGTCGCAATGCGCTAATAACTGCCTATTCGGAGCTTTGAAAGTATGTGTATGTATTTCTGTGTGTGGTCCGTGTATATGTGTGTGTTTTGTCGGTGTGTATCAGTGTATTTGTGTGTGTGGTGTGTGTATGTAAGGTCCTTGGGTATCTGGGCGTGTGTGCACATGGTGTGTTTATGTACGTGTATATGGTGGTGTACATATAAATGTATTTGTGTGTGTAGTTCGTATGTATATCTGTATATGTGTGGCGTGTGTATATTCATGTGGTTTATATGTGTGTGTGTGGTGTTTTTTTGGGGTAGTGTTTAACGCCCGCTTTAACTACTTATGACACCGCAGGTGGTGATGCTGATGATACATGAATGAAAATGGAGCACCGGTGGAATGCAATGGCGGGGGAAACCGGAGAACCCAGGAAAACCCACCCCAGCGCCGTTTTGTCCACCAAAAATTTCACATGGGGTCGCTTGGGATTGAACCCGGACGAGTAGTCTAACCACTTGGCCACGGCGCGGCCTGTGTGTGGCGTGCATGTGTGTGTGTGTGTGATTCGTGTGGATCACTGTATGTGCGTGGCGTGTATTTATGTGTCGGTGTGCGTGAGGTAAAAATATTTGTGAAATAGGATCTGAAGCTTTCCTGGCAACGAACATATTCTAGACGTTCTCGGGCATCAAGCCAGGTGTAGTGAAGAAGAATCATCGACGTTTTTGGAGCGTGCCAGGATCATATCATCCCGCCATTTTGCCGGAATTTTGTGCCGCAGGAGTCCTTTGACATGCCAGTAAAATCTACATGCAGGTGTCGCTTTTAAGCACGCCTAAAACTGCGCTGGGTTTGAACCTGCGACCTTGAGATCAGTAAACCAAACCTAAACCTTAGAGATGTGTTTGTGTGTGTGTGTAATGTGTATATGGGTGGTGTGTGCATATCTGTGTATGTGTGTGGTATGAATGTGCGTGTGTGCATATGTATGTGGTCCTTGTCTAGTGTGTGTATATGTGTGGGTGTTGCGAGTTGTCTCTGTGTCCATAATAACTGATCACTTTGTTACTTTCCATACTTCGTACATAGTGCATAGACAGGGAAGGTACTATATTTTATTTATTTATTTTGTAGTTTAACGTCCTTTAACCTATTGGTCATATTGGACGATGAATGAAATTGCTAAAATGATGCTCAAATGATCTCGGGGTCCATGGAGCTTAAGGTTACTCGACATTCGTCTTCTCAGGATAAGTGAAATCCCCGAAAAAAAACCTTATCCGGGTAACTCATCCCAAGCAAGATTCGAACTCACGACCTTTGGAATTTGACACAGACTCACTATCACACTACCCTAATGGGTAGGGAAGGTATTGTATTCCACCCAAAATTTCTATACCATAATTTCACTTAAAATACACGTTTGTTTCTTTGTCTATGAACACGATATTTCACAACCAAAAAAAAATGGTTAAATACCAAATCTGGTATTTAGGTTTAGCATTCCTAACCACACGAAAATTTTAAACAAAATAACCCCTTCCCAATTATGCATTACATGGACAAATTTTCGGATATTTTTTTTTTCAAAAATAGCTCTAAAAATATTGACTAAAATTCAGCATATTAAGTATATTTACATGGCAAAGGAAATGTTTATCTTGAATTCTCTGGGAAAAGCGTTTGAAAATATCTTCGTTCTGGATGGCTTTTGGATAACTGCTAAATTGTAAGAGAATGACAAAATCTTAACTACATAAAAATGTAGATATCGTTAAAACAAAAAATTTATCATATATATTTTGGGGAATTAACCATTTCCAAATACGTTTATTAAAAGTCGTCTTCCGTGGTTTATTAGTAACATGCTAGCTTCTGCTTTCCAAAGTTGTGGGCTCAAGCCCACCGGAGGCCGATGGAACTTTATAATCCTTCAGTAGGGAAGTAGAACCGCTGAGTTCATGTCGTAAGATGTATAAAAGATTTTCAAGTCTGATAAAGAGACCTCTGATAAAAATGAAACGTAATTTCACTCTCAATATAGAATGGGACGCTGAGAACCGCAGAGTTATAAAGGGGATAATGTACAAACAAACTCAATATAACTTATGTTATATTTAGAAGGAAGTAAGTAATAAAACCACTGTGCATTTAACTGAAAAAGATGTATGCGACATAGATTGTTTGCTTTATAATTTTTGTGTGGTAAGATTTGTCCATCTCTTATTGGTTACCATCTACACAAAAATTATCCAAAAGGAAGAAGTCTTTAGAGGTTATTCCTAGAAAATTCAGGATATGCAATTGTTTGTCATGAAAATATCTTAAACATAAGGTTTTTTATTCAATATCGTTAGAGCTATTTCTGAAAAAATAAAAATGTTCAAACAAATATTCCCTGTAAAAGAATAATTGGGAGTGGGGTATTTTCTTGAAAATATGCCTGTCCCATTCTTGAAAGAGTTTGGTATTTGCTTTTCCGCTATTCTGCCACAGACATACACACAGGCACAACCACAGATAAACACTCACAGAGACATTTTTTTCTAATTGCTTTCTCTAAATGTTCTTTGTACATGGTGTATAGAGAAGGTACCGGATTTCACCGGAAGTACATATTTTGGGTCTCCCTGAATCCACAAAAAGTATTTTTGGAAAAAGGTGTCTGTGTGTGGATGTGTGTGTGTGTGTGTGTGTGTGTGTGTGTGTGTGTGTCTGTGGACAGCAAAGCTCAAAAGAAGACCGTTAAATACCAAACGTGGTATTTAAGTTTGGTATCTTCCAAGGATGTGACACGAAGGTTTTTCAAGAAAATCCCCCCCCCAAACCTCACTTTAGATGGAAAAAATTTCGAAAATTTTGATTTCCTCAAAAATGGCCGTAACGATTTGAATTAAAATGTCGTATAATAAATATATTAACCTGACAAATGAAATGTACATTTAAAATTTTCTGGGAATAGCCTCTGAAGACTACTTACTACTATGAATTTTACGGAATTTTGCATAACTGCTAAACCGTAAGAGATGAACAAAAACTACACAAAATGTTTGAGCACGTTAAAACACGCAAATTATGTTATATCCTTTTTTCATGGAGTTGATAGTTTTTCTTTTTAGATATTCCTTGTCTTTAGTTTCAACTTTGAAAGACTTATACTTTTCTCATACAGTAATTTGTCAACTCCAGTCCGTACAAACAAAGAAACTTCAGTCACATAACAAGCGATAGCTTTTGACTATCACTTTAAGCTATAGTGCCCCCTTATTTTTCTTCTATTTACAAGACAGCAAGTAAGAAGGCTATTTCTGCTAACATTTTCTAGATTAGAATGAAGTAAATAGAACCATAAGTTTTTTTAACAATAATAAGTTGCAGAGATGTAGAGAAAGTCATGTGAATGTAACACATCAGAATCTTTTTTTGGGGGGGAGCCATTCAGAGGCCGAAATCTTGATAGCATGGAATACTATACCTCCTCTATGGTATTGCTCATGCGTGCTAGAGAAAATAATATTTATTCTTACTGACTTCTAAGCGTTGAATGAGTCTGTTATACTTTTCAGGAAAATGAATACTAAGTTAGACGATGAGGGCTTGTAATCCAAAAGCTTCCACTCATTCTGCTTTATCTAATTTCCAACGCATTCTGAACTGAAAGTTTTAATCTAAAAATGTATGCGAGGATGCCCAAACACATTGTCGACGTGAATTTTTAACGGAAACTCCGATTAGCAGTTGCATGTATTCATGACAGCGTTACGTTTGCAATCCCATTTCAAAACCAGCTTACGTCTCTCGAATTACAATCGGTCGGCCTCCATTTTGTTTCTTTTGTGTGGTGTTGCCGCGCGCATTATGTTTCATTTCAATAATAGAAAAGACCAGCGATAAACTCTGTTAAATGTGTGCTCTTTTTTAATATGCGTATACATATGGATATTTGCATAAAGAGTGAGCCCAGTGGATTTCACTGTATTGAAAACGGGATATACTTAAATATATGTTCTCTATTCGTAAATCAACATTCAAATACCAGAAACATAAAATACACTATTAACACCAATTAAAGTGCTTTCAAAAGCTATGCATTTTCGCACTAGCTTCAGAGACAGCTAATTTTGAATTAGAATTAATTACAGGAGTAATCCAAAAAGGAAAAAAAAAAAAAAAAAAACTGTAATGAACAATATTACGTCAGTGTTTGCTTACCTAATATTAGTTAAATAGTGACAGTGTTTATAAGTCCAAAGGATTACGGCTGCACTGTGGCCAAGTAGTTAAATCACTCGCCTTTCACCTAGACGGCGCGGGTTCAATCCCAAGCGACCGCGTGTGGAATTTGTAGTCGACAAAGCGGAGCGGGACGGGTTTCTCCTGCCATCGCATTCCACCAGTGCTCCATCTTCATTCCATGTATCATCAGTGTCATCTCCTGCGGTGCCATTTAAAGTAAAAGCGAGCGTTAAACACCATAAAAAAATTAAAGGAAAAAGTAACTGTCAAAGTTAGAACCTGAGCTGAATATGTTTAGTGAAAAAGAAATAAAATTATATTATTTTATTGAAGGTAACACTTATTTGTATTGTGGTTTATGACAATAAATAAATTTAACTTGTTAAGAGTAATATGTTATTAACTTAATACCTCCAATTAGGCGTACCTCCAAAAGGCGTTACTTTGATTGGGGTGGGCCTTGCTATAACGAATGCGAAACTGAGTTTGAATATTTTCTGCAAGGCCAATAACTCAGCACCTCAGTATTGAGGCGTGAAAACCTGAAGCAAAACGGATAGTAAATTGCAATAATCGGATTTATTACATTCTCTTATGAACTTAACGAAAAACTTATATTAATTATAGCATAATTTCCAAAAGCGTCTTTCTTTCCTCTTTCATGAGAAATTACATGAAATATTATTCCGAATCCTGGAAAAACTAAAATGTAGACTTCAGGATGTCTAAAATATTTATGACGACAGACGCTCATTTCTCCGCGCAGTTAACACCATAAAAATACTCAAGTTGTAATTATGTGATTGATTAAACAAAGAGAAAAGTATGTGAATACACACTGAGGCACCATTTATTCTAATATCCAAAAATTAATTTCACAAATCACATTTTCTATTCAATCATTCCTTATTTCTTTGCAGAAATATTTTATAAGGAGTAGTTATTTTGTTTATCTTGCATATCTTTATTTTTCTTTCTCTTCATAGCACATAGTATAGAAGGTATTGCATTTCATCCAAAAGTTTGATACCTAGAGTTGACTGGAAATTTACGTTTAAGGATCCTCTGAATAAGTTTCATGCGTCATTAATCACGATAACGAAAAGTGGGTAGCATACCACGATTTTGATTAAAATGCCGTATATTAATATACTTATATGTCAAATACAATTATATCTTGAATTTTCTGGGAATAACCTATGACGTATTCATTCTGAATGACTTTTGCTTTAGGGGTAAATTGTAAGAGATAAACAAAAAGTTAGTTAATAAAAATGAAGATCTCGTTAAAAGACTCATTGTTTGTATTATAAATTATTTGTTGAGTTGACCTTTTTTTAGATATTCCTTGGTATTGGTTTCAGTTTTAAAATACTTAAAAACTCTTCTCTTTTAGGAATGTGTCAACTTCTGGCAATGCAAAGAATCCAATAGCAACCAGCTTTTAAAACATTTCACTCTCACTTTAGCCTAGTGTGTGCTCTTTTATTTCTCTTCTACTTACAAGGAAGCACGCACTATATTTATGTCGATTAGCATGACGTGGATAGAAGAATAAGCTTTTTAAAAAGAGAGTTGTAGAGAATACATGTAAATAGAAGACAGCAGATGTTTTTGATAGCAGTTTACATCCAGATCTAAGAACATAATTTCTTCAAAATTAGTAATGTCTGATAATTATATCGTAGTTAATGGTTATATTTTAACAAAAATAATTCCAAGAAAATTCTATGGACAAATATTTTAGGCAAACAGAAGCTAAGATTTTCCTGCAATTGATAAGCCTCTATCGTTCGATTAACTATAATTAGTTATATTTTTGACGGAATCCTCGAGAACTTTGAATCTGTTGAAACGAAACCTGTTTATAATTCCCTGTCATTCATTGTGACATGTAAATAATCCACTGGGACACGAATTTATTTGTTTATTTGAAGGAACTTTAAGTCAAGTAAGTAGTTGGCTTGTTAAAGTATAGCTTATTTTATGTATGTATACATCTTGGTACTTAAACACAATGAGCAGCAAAAACGTGTATGTCTTTGTTATGTAAGAGTTTATAAATGGACTGGCCCGCCCATTCCTCTGATTTAAATTCCATTGAACACGTGTGGGAAATGCAGTGTAACACGACCACATTCTCCAAGAACCATCCAACAGTTGTCAACAGCGGTGGTGGAGGAATGGAACGCCCTATCACAAGAAATCATCACTAATCTTCTGGCCAGCATTGGAGCACGAACCAGAGCATGATGTCCGAGATGAACCTAAACCGTTTTAAGCACCATGTTTCATTGCGTATTTCGTTTAGTGCCTACCGTAGCATACTGTAGTAGTTATCTCCACGTATTATTCATGTTTCATCAAGTTGTTATTTGGCAGTGGCTCAGGATGCGAATGTTACTCACGTCCTTAGATTTCGTACACCTGTGTAAATAAGTTTTTATTACTTTCTCTTACCCCGTATGTACAATGTACATAGGGATAGAGAAGTATTGCACTCCACCCAAAAATTCGATGTCAAGATTTCACCAGAAAGACAAGTTTTAGGACCCCCTGAATCCAAAAAAAGCATTTCCAGAAAAAGGTCCGTGTGTCCGTGTGTCTGTGAACACGATAACTCAAAAACGAAAAGTAGCTAAAATACCAAACTTGGTATTTAAGTTCAGTATCTTCCAGGGATGCGACACGAAGATTTTGAGAAAAATCCCCCCAGCCCAAACTACCCTTTACATGGAACGTTTTTCGAAAATTTTGATTTTCTTAAAAATGGCTCTAACGATTTTGATTAAAATATCGTATATTAAAGATGTTTACCTGACAAATAAAATGTACCTCTTGAATTTTCTGGGAATAGCTTCTAAAGACCTGTTTATTCTGGATGAATTTTGCTTAATTTGGCATAACTAATAAACCGTAAGAGACAGACAAAAAATGTAGGCCTTGTTAAAATACACAATTTACGTCATAAACATTATTTTCGTGGAGCTTACCGTTATTAGCTTCAGTTGTGAAGTACTTATACTTTTCTCAGACGGGAGTGTCCATTTTTCTTTTGTTCTACTCCTGGCCAAGAAAAAGAAGCGATTTGTAATGACAATCGCATAACGACAGCTTTTAAAACATTTGACTATTGGTTTAGCCTAGTGTATTCCCTTATTTTCTTCCTACTTATAAGGAACTAAGAAATAAGAACATTGTGCTGAATACCTCTATTAACAAGGTGCAGAAAGAAGAAGAATCTTATGTAAGAAGTTTGTTGAACGGCTAGAGAAAGTCATGTGAGTGTAACACATATTTTTTGTCTATGAATACCGGCCTAAGAGAGGGAAAGACGTGCGTTCTGTCTGATTAATTACGCAAACACGTAAGGAGTTACGGTTATATTTTTTGGTCTATGAATACCGGCCTAAGAGAGGGAAAGACGTGCGTTCTGTCTGATTAATTACGCAAACACGTAAGGAGTTACGGTTATATTTTTTGGTCTATGAATACCGGCCTAAGAGAGGGAAAGACGTGCGTTCTGTCTGATTAATTACGCAAACACGTAAGGAGTTACGGTTATATTTTGGAGAAGACGCATTTCTGCAGAGTTTTGCGTATGTTAATATATAGTTATATTACTGCGGTTTTAAAATCCCAGAATAGCAAAGTTATCCAGCATTTTACCACCTACTACATATTTTATGCTCTATGGCTGCTCTACAAGTTGTATTTTATGCTAGGACGTCCCCTGGAGGTTTTGCATGTAATCTCAGTACTGACAAGACACTACGTGCATCGCACAATACAAATGTCGGAATGAGCGACCAAGTCTTTTTTTGTTTCGCAAAGGAAGTAGAATTTCAAACGGCTCCGTCATGCGCTGCCGAGCCCTTTGAGAAGTTTTCGCCGCGACACGGGCCGGACTGAGAGAGAGAGAGAGAGAGAGGCAGGAAGATTAAAATCCGCGAGCGACACTCTCCTGCGGGCATAGGGACAGCCATTGTGCGCTTCCTCTGTCGCATCACTTTGGCCTGAATTACTCCGATACAGACTACCCCTGCTGTTTAGATGACCAGCACGGCAATGTGCTGCTTACTGCAAACAAGCTTCTATCCTGTTTCACATGTTATTATCTGCTGAATGACGAGCAATGTTTTAGTGGATTATCTACAACAAAGGAATATACACTCTACAAAGGATTATTTTTCACTATTTCCTTTTTCTATTTTCCTACCACGTACAATATACATAATAGAGAAAGTATTGCATTCCACCCAAAATTGGATACCGAGATTTCCCCAGGGCAGGATAAGAAACTGTAAAATAAGGAATATCCTTAATAAAAAACCAGCAGTAAAAATATACAAACAAATGTTTGAAATTAGATCCCGGCTGCGAATAATTAAAGGTGACCAAACAACTCTAAGAGCAATATGTTATCGGCATCAGATAAATAACATAGAACATCCTAAATTGTAAGCGGCGGAGCTACAAGATTGGCTTAAACGGTATTTAGCAAAGGGGTAACGAAAATAGTTATAACGTCGTGAATAAAGTAAAAAGTCGACTATGCGTTATAAACAGGCAGGAACTAGAATCTGAATGTGAAAAAGATCGTTGCAGTTTCAAAACGAAATAAAAATTGGGTGGGTTAAAGAAATTGGGTATGAAACAATGGTCGGGAATAGCGTGACTCAGGCTGAGAGGGTAGAAAAGCCGTAAGGGATGATGATGCTGGTAGGCGGATTTGCCCATTATGTGGGTTTCAGGAAGGCTGGACGCATATTTTGGCAGATTGCATGCAGATGGAGGATGTTAGGTAAAAATTATTGAAGTATTTTTAGCTTCAAACAGACAAAGGACAGCATTCTGGGATTTGATTCTAAACAGCCAAAACTGGCCAAGCCTGGCCACATAATGGGAGTTCGTGCACTAAGAGATAAAATGTTTGAGTAATCTATATGTATGAATATGTGATGTAGTTGTGAGTGCAAGTGTGTGTGTATGTGTGTGTGATATCAGAGCGTTCTTTTTTTATTGTTCTGTAGTTCTGTTGTCGTAGCGCGCGAGCCTATGTATGTGTGTATTTCCAATTTTGGTAAGATATATAAAATATATATGTAGGTAATATTTTAAATTCAAGTATTTTTAGACAGCATATACAGTCACCCAAGCCATGAGTCTGTGTGACGCAAATATTGTATTATTGTAAACTTAAAAATAAAATACTGCTGCTGCAGGGTGGATGAGAGCAGGAAACCAAAACAAATATTGGAGGCGACAATGTCCGGCTGAGGAAATCTGACGCTCCAAAGCGCACAGAAGATTAAAAGAAAATATTATAATTTCCCCCAAAATTGTTGTTTCAAGATGCCCTAAATCTCATAAAGAAAAATACAAATTTACTTTCACCAGTGGATAAGCAAAATGTAAACAGTAGGTAGAGAAGATATTACATTCTCCTAAGAAATCAATCACCATTGAAAATACACGTTTTAGAGTCCCCTGTATAAAACGTAGTTTCAGAAAAATGTCCGTGTGTATGCGTCTATAAAAAGGATAGCTCAAAAAGTCAGTCAAATATCAAAGTTGGTATCTATTTGCAATATTTTCCAAGAATGCGGCACGAAGATGTTTAGGAAAATCCCTCTATACCAAAACCTCGTTACTTGGAATACTTTTCAAAATTTTCTATTATAAAAACTGGGGTTCCAAGAATTTTGATTAAGATGGGAATATTAAAAATATATACATTGGAAATAAAGTTTTGGAAAATAGCCTCTGAACTCCTAGTCTAAATTATTTATTTATAACTAAACACCAACTTCATTTTTAGGTTCAGCATCTTCCAAGAATGCGAAACGAAGATTTTCAAGAAAATTCTCCCCTCCTCATGCTACCTTTTACATGGAAAAATGCTCGAAACCCTTTATTTTCTCAAACATGTTTCTAAATTTAAAGATATTTACTAAACAAATAAAATGTATGTTGAAATTTATGTGAACAACCTTGAAAACCTCTCCGTTTTAGATCCTTTTTATATAAACTTGCTACGCAAATGTGTATCTCGCTAAAACGCACACTTTATGTTTTATAATCTTTTTCAAGATTTAACCTTTCTCATTATATTTCTTGTTCTTGATTTCAATTTTGAAGTATATCAATTTTACTTCCGGCTATGAAAAGAGAAATTAATTTGAATTGCATGTCAACCAACTTTTAAAATATTTGACTGTCGCTTTAGCCTAGTGTACTCACTTCCCTTCTACTTATAAGGGACTAAGTAATAAGACGATTTCTGCTAATATTTATCTCGATTATTATGAATTAGATGGAAGAATTAGCTTTCTTAACAACACTTCATGACAGGATACGTTAAGAAAGCCATGGGAATGGAACACATCAGATTTTTATATATGTGTCACAAATACAACTCTGTGTTCAAACGTGATATTTGTGAAGTCACTTTAATATACCACCACTGCTACAAGGAGGAGGGGGGAAGGAGGTTACCGTAATATTTACACTGCTGATGTGGCGATGGTTGTAAGGGGTGGAGGAGGAGGAAGAGGAGAAGGAATTGAAGGGAAAGCTGTTATAGAAGACTTATAGAAAAAATCTCACATTTACACTCACATGACTTTCTCTAGCTGCTTTACAAAACTCCTACAAAATATTATTCTTCTTTGTACACAATGCTAATCAAGATAAATGTTAGCAGAATATTATTACTTAGTTCCTTATAAGTAGAAGGCAATAAGGGAATGCACTATGCTAAAATTGATTGTCAAATGTTTTAAAAACTATCGTTATGCGATTGTCATTGCAAATCACTTCTTTGCTTAGCCAGGAGTAGAACAAAAGAAAAACAGACACTTCCTGTCTAGGAAAAGTTTAAGTACTTCACAATTGAAACCAATAACAAGGAATATCTCGAAAACGGTTACCTCCATAACAAAAATGTAAAGGACAAAAATTGTGTGTTTTGTCATGAGGTACATCTTACGGTTTAGCAGATAAGCAAAATTCAGCCAGAATAAAGAGGTCTTCAGACGCTTTTCCCAAAAAATTCGAGAAATACATTTTATTTCGAGCATAAATAGCTTTAATATACGGGATTTTAATCAAAATCGTTAGAGCCATTCTTAAGAAAATCAAAATTTTCGAAATATTTTCCATGTAAAGGATAGTTTGTGGTGGGGGGATATTTTTTTTTAAATCTTCGTGTCGCATCCTTGGAAGATACTAAAACTAAATACCAAGTTTGGTATTTAACGGTCTTTTTGTTTTGGGGCTATCCTGTCCACAGACACACACACACGGACCTTTTTTTAAAAATGTTTTTTCGGACTCAGGGGACCCCAAAACATATATTTCCGGTGAAATCTCGGTATCAAATTTTTGGGTGCATTACAATACCTTCTCTATCCTTATGTACATTGTACATATGGGGCTAGAGAAAGTAAACATATAAATCTAACGGTTTCCTGACTACCAACTTCAAGAATAAAATTATTTCCTGAGTCTTTTTTACTTTCTCTGAACGTACTATGTACATAGTATATAGAGAAGGTATTGTACAGAGATTTCACCGGAAATATATGTTTTAGGTTCCCCGGTATCCAAAAAAAGTATTTTCAGAAAAAAGGTCCGTGTGTGGGTGTGTGTGTCCGAATGTCCGTGTGTCTGTGAACACGATAACTCAAAAACGAAAAGTCGGTAAAATACCAAACTTTGTATTTAAGTTTATATTCTTCCAGGGATGTGACACGAAGATTTTATAAAAATTCTCCCACCCAAAACTATCTTTTACATGGAACTTTTTTCGAAAATTTTGATTTTCTCAAACATGGTTCTAACTATTATGATTAAAATATCTTATATTAAAGACATTCACCTGACAAATATAATGTGTATTTCTAATTTTCCGGGAATAGCCTCTGAAGACTACTTTATTCTGGATGAATTTTATGGAATTTTCCATAACTACTAAACGGTAAGAAATGGACAGAAACTTACCATACAAAAACTGTACATCACATTAATACACACAATTTATGTTGCATACATTTTTTTCGTGGATTTGATCCTTTTTCAGATATTCCTTGTTCTTGGTTTCAGCTTTGAGAACTTAACTTTTCTCATACAGGATTTAGTCAACTCCTATTCACACAAACAAAGAAATTTCAGTCACATAGCAACCAGATTTTTACTGTCACTTTAGCCTATGGTACTCCCTTATTTCGCTTCTACTTACAATGAAGCGAGTAATAAGACTATTTCTGCTAAAGTTTTGTTGATTGGCATGAAATAAATAGAAGCATAAGCTTTTCAACAATAATTTATTGCAGAGATGTAGAGAAAGGCATGTGAATGGAACACATCCGATTTTTTTTTGTTTTAAATAACTTTTAAATGTATATCCCTTTTATTTGATAGTCAGCATTCATAATTCTAAATAAAACCTTTCTCAGGTTCTCAGTTTTATGCAAAGCGAAGTGTACTACCTGCATTTTTACAAAGTTTCCTCCCACACGACTTCTAATCTTATCTCCTTTCACTTTCTTCCGCATTTCCCCGTACTTGACCCTGACTTTGATAACTGCTCCAATTTCAGTTTACCGCTCTCTTTCTTGGAGAAACACATGCAAAGACGGTGCCTGTTAAATGTGAATACTAAAATACTTGCTTTCTATACTAAGTGTAGTAAATAGTTGTAATAATATGTTGCACCCAAAAATTCTAAGTCTGATTTCACCGGAAATACATACTTTGAGGCCTCTGAACATATAAAACATAGATTAAAAAAATCTGAGGTGTTCCATTTACGTGACTTTCTCTAGATCTCTGCAATAAATTATTGTTAAAAACCTTATTCTAAAATTTACTTCAAAGTAATTAAGAAAAAAACCCAGATATTTCTTATTACTTGCTTTCTTGTAAATAGAAGTGAAATTAGGGAATACCATAAGTAAGGGTGATAGCAAGCTGTTTGTATGATCAGGGAGTTGACAAAATCCCGTAAGAGAAAACTAAGTATTTTAAAATCGAAACCAATAACAAGGAATATCTCAAAAGTGGTCTACTCCACGGAAGTATGTATATAACATAAATTGTGTGCTCTAATGAGCTCTACATTTTTTGCACAGTAAGTTTTTGTCTATCTTTTACGGTTAACCAGTTATGCAAAATTCCGAAAAAATTCATCCAAAATAAAGATGACTTGAGACACTATTCCTAGAAAATTCAGCATATACGGTTTTTCATATAAATATCTTTAATATTCCTTATTTTAATCAAATTCGTTAAACCATTTTTAAGAAAATAAAAATTTTCGAAAGCTTTTCTATGTAAGGGTAGTTGGAGGTTTTTAAAATTTTGTGTCGCACGCTTGGAAGATACTGAACCTAATTCCAAGTTTGGTATTTAACGGAACTTTTGTTTTTCAGCTATCTGGATACACACACACACACACACACACACACACACACACACACACACTCACGTACGTGTTCCTAAAAATGATTTTTCTTATTGAGAGGTCTCAAAACATACGAATATATGCAGTGAATCTTCATATTACTTGTAAGGAAAGTAAAAAAAAAATTATCTTATGTATGTCTGTACGTGTGTTTGTGTTTATGAATCTGAAATAAAATGAAATTCATTTATAGACCCGCTTAAAGAGCTGTAGTTCTCAGCACCCCATTCTGTACTGGGCGTGAAAAACCGTTTAATTTTGTTCAGAAACCACTTTATCAGGCTTGAAGTTCTTTTACCTATCTACGTCTACGAAACGCGACCAACCGAAGGAAGTCATGCTAAGGATTTTTAGGCACGAAAAATTCCATCGCCCTTCATCAAGTTTGAACTCCTGACCTTGGAAAACAAAGGTTAGCATGCTAGCTCAGGACCATGAATTGTCAACACTAGTGTCCTGGAATTTTCGAGCTTGAGACGGGACAACAAGGGTGTTGCTGTATATGCCACCATCAAAACGTACAACTTCAACGTGTAATCTAAAATACCAAAGTGCGGTCAAATACACTTAAATGGGCAAGTTCGAAGCGATATTTGTTTTCTGAAATGGGTGGCCTTGCTTGATTTATCGATGACCCTAGAGGTGTAGTGCATTCGAAACTGATTAAACCTTTAATTATTACATTATATAGCAAAGTCGGTCATCTCAAAAGGCTCTTTTGGGTCACGGAGATCTCATAGCATGTATTCTCGGTTAAATCTCTGTATAGAATTTGGGAATACAATACTTTCTTCTATACGCATTGTACAAAGAACATGTAGAGAAGGTAACACTTTACTGATACACTTATCTGATGTTTTTAAAATAGGTGTTAAGTTGGACAAACGTACAAAATTAAGTACCCTATTATGTGCGAATGATGTAGTAATTATCCAGAAAAGTGAAGATGATCTGCAACAACCGACTACTTATCTTTAAATGGTAAATTTTATGATTTAACTGTTTAAAAATAAAGAACAGAAGTAATGGCTTTCTGGAAAATACACAACATTTCCTTCAAATATTAACTTAGATAAAATGCCCGTTAGTTTGTTTCAATTAAATAAGATGTGAAAAGCACACAAAAGGAAAGAAATATAAGTTTAAAAATAGCAAAATTGCAATCAATGTGGGGAACAGTCCATAGAAGCCTGAGAAATAAAACAAGCAGATATACAACAGTTAAGTTACACAAAAAAAATAGCGGTCCTAGATTTTACTTTATGGCGCAAATCAGGATGGCTGCAAAGAAAATGGAGAGTAAACTACATGGTTATGGAATGAAAATTTTGAGAGAAACTAAAGTATGTAAAAAATTATATCACATAAATATTACTATAAGAACAGAGCTGGTGTAAATTGCATAAACAAAGAAATACAACTATACGATAAAAAGCGATTCTCCAAAACTAATGATGAGGTATAGAGCCGCAAATGAGCTGAAAACACTGCCTATGAAGATATTACAAAATGTTTATACTATTGAGTGGAGAATCCGTTACATTCTTACGAAATTACCTATTCTGCCGCAAAAAACTCTTACAAAGACTTATTTTTTAATCTAAATTCATGCTAAGCAACAGCTAATTGAAATGAACATTAACTTTGTTAATTCAAAATCTTCTCGGGCTTCTAGCCAGGTAAAAACTTGGCTTGACACCAACGTTTCGAAGAAGTGCATCTTCCTCGTCTTCAGGGTGAACTGATGGTTTGAGCTTGCGGAGACTGGTATTTATAAGCAAAGCTCAAACCATCAGTTCACCCAGAAACCAGCAACCAGCTTTTAAAATATTTGTTAATCGTGTTAGTCTAGCTTATGTCCTTGTTTCCCGTATTCTTACTAGGAATCAACGGATAAAACCATTTCTGCTGATGTTTAACTCGATAAGGATGAGGTAGATAGAAGAGTAAGCTATGTGACAATAATTTGAGATGTAGAGAAAGTCATATGAATGAAACATATAAGATTTTTTTTGGAAGTTAATCTCCCCTTAAAATTTTGGTTTCATTCTTGCACAGATTAAAATTCCGTTATATATCTGAAATATTAAAAGATTTCATATATCAAAAGCTTTGTATAGTCTGCTTTCGTTGGCAAAGGTATCCCTTTGTAAACGTACCTTCCATTTTGTCCGTAAACCAGTTTTGCTCCGCTCTACAGAGTCTTCCAATGATGGACCGATAATGGCATTCAGCAGTCAATTGTTCACTTATACGACGAAAGAACAAACGTATTTACGATGCATTCTGTGACCTTGAAGCAATTACATTAAGCTTCTGAAGCTGTGGAAGCTGCATTACAGTATTTTGCATGATTGCTACGTCAGAGCGGCAGACAAAGCTGCCGTTAACGTTGCAAATAGTAGATTACAGTGCAAACCCAACATCAAGTAGCTACCGACGGTGTATTTCAAGGCGCATTGAGTCGGTTAATGGGAGCAGTCGATATACCGAACACCCTGCACACCGAAGTGTATTAGGAAGCTAATAGGCGTGCTTGGTATACAAATTCTCTAGTGAACATTTAAGTCACATTGGGAGGCAATTTTCACCACAAACATTAAAAATCTGATTGTACCATTCACATGACCTTCTCTACATCTCTGCAACCAATTACTATTAAAAAGCTTATACTTCTATTTACTTCATTCTAATCAGAAAAAAATAGCAGGAATAGTCTTATTACTTGATTCCTTGTAAGTAGAAGCGAAATAAGGGAATACCATAGGTTAACGTGAAAGTCAAAAGCTGGTTGCTATGTCACCGAAGTTTCTTTCTTTGTATGGACAACAGTTGACAAATTCCTGTATGACAAAAGTGTAAGTTTTTCATAGCAGAAACCAAAAACAAGGAATGTCTCAAAAACGACCAACTCCACGAAAAAATTGTATATAACATAAATTGTTTGTTTTAACGTGCTCTACATTTTTTGTTGTAGTAAGTTTTTGTCCATCTCTTATGGTTTAGCAGTTATTCAAAATTCTATAAAATTCATTCAGAATAAACTACTCTTCAGAGGCTATTCCCAGAAAATTCAAGATATACATTTTATTTGTCAGGTAAATAGCTCTAATATACGAAATTTAAATCAAAATCGTAAGAGCCATTTTTTAGAAAATCGAAATTTTCGGAAAAATTTCTATGTAAAAGGTAGTTTGGGATGGGAGGATTTTTCTCAAAATCTTTGTGTCGCATCCCTGGAAAATACTAAACTTGAATACCAAGTTTGATATCTTACCGACTTTTCGTTTTTGAGTTATCGTGTTCACAGACACACGGACACACTGACACACGGATACACACACACACACACACACACACACACACACACACACACACACACACACACACACACACACACACACACAAACGCGCGGACTTTTTTGTGAAAATGTTTTTTTTTTAGATAAAGGGGGCCCTAAAACATATACTTCCGGTGAAATCTCGGTATCGAATTTTTGGGTGCAATACGATACATTCTCTATACATTATGCACATAGTGCGTATAGAGAAAGTAAGAGGCGATCAAAAATATTTTCTTATTATTTTCTATACTTTGTGCGTAGTACATACATAGGCAGAGACGGTATTGCATTCCACCCAAAACTTCGAAGCTTCTGTAGAAAATATATTTTTGTTATATGTAAAACCAAATTATTAGTGTCTCTTTATAAAATAAATAAAGGTAATCAATGTAATAAAAATTTAGTTAGTATAAATATTAAGCCCAAAAACATAAACCAAGAAATTATTTGAGCCATTTGATCCAACCAAAAAATTGTTACCCCATCCAAAATTATATTCGATGGTTAGATTCAACTGGAAATGCAAATTTTATGGCCCGCTTTATAAAAATCATGTTTAGAAAAAAACCCGCGCGCGCGTGTGTATTTTCACGTCTGTAAACAGGTTATCTCAAAAACGAAAAGTCGGATGAATACTAACTTAATACATAAGTACAGCATCGTCCGAGGATGAGACACATGACCATCCCAAATGACCCTTTAAATATAACAGTTTTCCTAATGTATGATTTTCTCATGAATGGTATTCCTATCATATTGGAGATATTTACCGCAAAATGTGCAACTTGAGTTTTCTGGGAATAGCTTCTAAAATCCTGTTCATTCGGAATTACTTTTGCATAAAGAGTAAACCGTAACAGATAGTCAAAATTGGCTGTACAAAAGATGTGGGTCTGGTTAAACACACAGCTTATGTCATATACATTTTTTTATGAAGATAATGACTTCCGAGGGTATTTTCTATTGGTTTCAGTTTTAAAATACTTATATTTTTCTCAAACAGGAAGTCCTCATTCAATTTACTTCTGTTATATTCCTGGCCATGCTAAGAGAACCAAATTTCAAAGTTATTTGCAAGGCGGCAGATTTTAAAATATTATTTTTAAATATTTCTATTATTTCCCTTCTAGTTACAGGAAAACAAGTAATCAGATCAATTTTGATAATGCTAATCTCGAGTAGCTGATATAGATAGAAAAATACTCTTTTATAAGAATATTTTGTCGTAGAACAGGTTTTGTATTGTAACATGGGATATCCCAATATTTACATGGCCTCTTCCTTATTTCGTATTCTAAAACAATTTAAAGATCGTACAATACACCCATATTAGATCATATTCTTTTATTTCCCTGAAAACAATATTCCATCGTCTGTTTTTGCATAAATTCCATTAATATTTTTCAGAATGTGCAGAAGTATCCACCATAACATTCAAGTCAAAAGACATGACAATACCGATAACAGCTGGAGCAAACCGGAAAGTGGCAAAAGTGTAGGCTTGCATTCAAAATCGCGTCAAATGGAAGGTGCTGGAGGATAGGCGCCGTGCGGCCGTCATGTGCAGGTGGTTACATTCGGTTTCAACCAGTGGAGTTTGGTAGCCACCTCTTTCGAGCTGATTTTTCAAGTGGACTTCCTCGTGCAGACCTCATAAAGATATTCCACAAATGCTTTTATCAGATAAATAGTTTTTCTGAGGGTGACTCTCCAGATAGTATTAGAACATCATGGCGTTCTCTCGCAGCTCCAACGTGTCTCCCTTGATTACCATGTGTCTATCTCCTTTTGTTTTAGGCGCTCAAGCCCCTAACCATTGAACAGAGGACAATTCCCGGGTCAAATGGTGAAAAGGGGCTGAGAGGGGCTATTTATATGTCATTTGAAAGGAAACAAGAACATTTAGAATAATCGAAAATTATTCTCCTTTAAGAGTAAGAGGAGGGGCTGAGGAGCTTTGGGCGGTAACGGCGTTACGGGTTTGTATCCCAGGTGCGGATTTTGGCTATTAGGAATGATGTGGATATGTGGGTGCCCTATCTCGCATGGAAACTCTTTTTAGGTGTGGTATGACACAAGTGATTGATTCATTTAGTTCAGCCTTTTTCCGCTGTCGAACACACACGCATTCCTCCTAAATGTTCTACTGTTAAACTATGCATTACGCGACCGCTACTATTATATTACTTATTACTTTTTATGCAGTGATTTCGTACGCACTCTGGTCTGTATTAAAATAAGTATTTTCCCTCACTACTAAAAGTAGCCTGTGCGGCTCCACCCGGACTCCAAATGTCACATCTTTGCTGTGCGGATGTTCTACGCCAAGTTCCCCAAAAAGTGTCGCCGGACCAGTAGGAGCATTTCTTTTCCTGTCATGTTCATTCGAGCAGTGTAACCTCACCCCTTCGGTTCAATGCTCTACCCCTAACGGTACTTTCCTAACAGCTCGTGACAACTCGGCTACTTAGACGTGTTTGAAATCTTTCTTCCCTGCCCATTTTAAATGCCTACATTTTTCCCCTCTTGGTATAATTTATATTATTTGCTATAATTTATATTTCCTTCCTAAATCACTCTTAGCCCCGTGACAAGACACTTACTGTCTCAAGCTACATGAAGTACGCGTCAATCTGGTGTAAGAAATACCATGATAGGTTTTACTCGGCAAGTAGAAGAAGCACTACAATAAAGACACAATTTGGTATTATTAAAACCGTTGGAAACATTCTTTATACTCTTCTTCTTCTCTCAAATCTTCAGTAATAAATTGTATTAACATTCTAAAATTATATTGAATAGGTGGTATCAGAACAAAATAATTCAACATCATTGTTAAGATTCGGACTAGAGGCATTAGGTTTGTCTTGCTGCTGTTCCAAAGTAGTTTCTTCTTTTGAGGAAGAGGGGTTTCAACGTCCTTTATCCTGTTATGTCATATCGGATGGTGAATGAATGAAGTGGAGAATGATATTTAAATGATTCTTGAATCCACTGAGCTTAGATTATCTTCTCAGGTTAAGGAAGGCCCCCGAAAAAACCCCTTGTCTGGATAACTCACCCTAATCGAGATTCCAACTTCAGATCTCTTAAATCTGAAGTACACAAAGATATTTTACCTTAACGAATGACTTGCTGACAGAATTATAACTTATACATTTTTGCATTCATTGTTGGTTTAAGTATGACATTATTCATAAAAGTTAATTCTCTCTTTCCTCATTATCCATTTATAAAATAATTATTAATCTATTACGACAAGTTGGTTGGATACAATATATCTTACACCTACACTAATCAAGTGATATAGAAAGCAATAAACTGAAATCTTAATAAATTGAAAGTCGTTTCAACTTATGTCCTTGTGTTCACCCTGTGGTTTTGTGTATAACTACTCATTTTAATGAAAATATTTACATTATAAATTCTCATTATATCAAAATTAAATTTCCTCTAAAGTAGTTATTAAGAGTGATCTAGTAGGATATACAAATAGCCATAAAATCTAATAATCCTCCTATAATAATTAAATATGTGTTGTAATCAACAAGCTGAAATAGTCAGCCTATCTAGTTTAGAATAAACGCTTTCAAAATCAACAAAAAATACAGAAGAACCCTGAAACAAAAACTGGTGTTGGAAAATTTGGGAAAATGAGAAGCCAGTAGAGCAACATAATGAGAAGTAATATGTTCAGGGTGTAATATCGATATCAATTAAATTTGTAGTGAGATTCTTTCGGCCCTAAATGTTGCTAATATATTCCATACGATGCTTCATCATCGGCTTGCAGAAATATGGTTGACGTATATACAATCAGGAGCAAATAATGCTCCCAATGATTTTGGTTTAATCTAGTGCTTTTTATTTAATGTTAGCAGGAACACTTTCCACACCTACCCAGTTATTGTAATCTCATGTGGTTTGAAAGACAATGAGCCGAGTAATCGATATAAACGGAAGCATTTTACTTGAGTAGCTTGAAGACATCGTTAGATATGCCCGTCTCTTATTGGTTTGGTGTCAAAATTCTCGCTCTAAAACAGTAACTATAAATTAGAGGTCTGTTCGGATCAGGAGCGCAGAACGGACAGCGTCAGGTAAGTGGAGTTAATGCATGAAATTACTTTATTGCACATGTTATTAGCAACGAACAAATGACTTAGACAACAAACCGAGTATTATTTATCACCCTTAATGAGAAAGCTTATAGCACTGCGAGGGCTGCGGCGTTATATGGAGTATCTCGAAGAGCACCGTCAAAGTAGTGGAAGAAATGCCAGAATGGGATTACCAGGCAAGTTTGCCATCACAGATAAAAGTAAAAAAAAGGCTATGAAATTAAGTTATCAAAAAGGAAGCGCGTAAAACAAAACAGCACAAAAAATATCACGATTTCGTATTAATTGAAAAAGATAGAGGCATAAGAAAAATGTATCGGATGTCTTATATCCACGTCTTGCTTCACTTATGTTTCAAAAACCTATCGTTAAAAATACATTATATCGCGTTTATTTTTTGCAAATCGGAAAATATATTTGCAGAAGTTGTTTAATTATAATACAGGGTGTTTTAAAAACACGGGGCATAATTTCAGGTATGTATTTCCCACATGAAGACAATCAAAATAGTTCATTATAACATGTGTCCGGAAATGCTTCAATTCCGAGTTATGGCCTTCACAACATTGGAATTCACTGGAACGTTTATCTTTCCGCAGGTCTCTGCCGTCAAAGGAGACATTAGGAGGGCGCTCTGGTAGTTTATTCTGAGGAAGTTTACATTCAGTGTTCTTTAGGCGTTAAGCCTCTGCGACATGTATTCAAATCAAGAGCTGGCAGTGATACACTTCACGTACGGTAAGGCGGTCGGCAATGCTGCGCTGGCTCGTCGTTTGTACCAGGAGGTACCCACAGCGACAATGTCCAGATCGGAAGACATTTGTACGTCTCCATTCCCGTCTGTGCGAGTATGGAACATTCACCTCTCCTGGTTTGGAAAGGGGACGACCAAGATCTACAACTCCAGAAGTGCAGAAGGAGAGTCCGGAGGCTGTGGACAGGACCCCTTCTATCAGCACACGACGGTTAGCGTTGCAAGTCAATGTTCCTCATACGACTGTCTGGAGACTGTTGAACGAGTATCAATTGTATCCTTATCATTTATAACGTGTACAGGCCCTGTCACCAGCAGATTACCCTGAACTAGTTAGGTTCTGTCAGTGGCTCTTGCAGCAGTGTGGTGTAAATCCGAACTTTTCTGCCGTCGTATTATTTACAGATGAAGCACAGTTCACAAGAGATGGCATAACAAATTTCCACAATCAGCATGTATGATCGCATGAAAACCCACGTGCAACTGTTGTATCTCATCACCAGGTGCGGTTCTCCCTCAACATTTGGGCCGGTATCATTGGTGATCGATTAGTTGGACCCCTTGTACTTGTAAACAGACTTACGGGGCAGGCGTACACAAACTTCTGGAAAACACCATACCTGACGTTTTCGAAGACACTCCACTGATCAATCATCAACACATTCACTTCTTGCATGATGGCGCTCCTTCACACTTCAGTCTCACGGCTCGCCGGTACTTGGATTGAAGGTTTCCTGATCGATAGATAGATAGAGGTGGCCCAATTGCTTGGCCTCCACGCTCACCTGATCCGAACCCTCTCGATTTCTACTTGTAGGGCCATTTCAAATCATTGGTTTATTCGTCTCCGGTGCCGGATTTGGAATCCCTTCGGAATAGAATTGTGGCAAGTTGTGAGGACATACGCAATACTCCTGGAGTTTGGGATCGCGTTCGCAGGTCAATGAGACATCGATGTGAGGTCTGTATTCATGCAGGAGGTGGACATTTTGAACATCTTCTGTGACGACAACAACCTGCGGAAAGAAAAACGTTCCAGTGAATTTCAATGTTGTGAAGACCATATCTCGGAAATGAAGCATTTCCGGACACATGTTATAATGAACTAATTTGATTGTCTACATGTGGGAAATACATACCTGAAATTATGCCCCGTATGTTTGAAACATCCCTGTAGATGCAAGGAAAATAAGGAAACACAACGGACTAAAGCGAAAGCCAAATCTTTTATAAGCTGATTGGTATGTGAATGTAAATATTTAGGTTCTCTTTAAACGCTCAGGAGCAAAATTTCAAAAGAAAACTTAATGATGATATTCCCATTTAGAAACGTGTAAGTATTGGAAAAACTGAAGCTTCCAGACAATTTAGATTAAGAGATAATACAGTAAATTATGGATATCAATATACAACTCCCAAATTAATATATTTAATTGGATTTTAAACCAGTTATTCATGTTGTTTTTTTCAGACGCCTTCAAATTAATTTGCTTTTTACCTATTTTAAAACAAATCAAAATATGTATATATCTTACTATCATAGGTAAGTCGGAAATAACAGAGAATATCTCTGAAATGGTTAACTGCGCAAAAAATATACATGACATAACCTGTGTGTTTTAACGAGATCTCCACTATTAACTTCTCCATCACGTATGTACAATGTATAAAGCATGTAGAAAAGGCATTGTATTCAACCTAAAAGTTCACAACGATATTTCCCCAGAAATGTATGTTTTGAGACCTCCTAAATCTGTATAGAAAAGGGTTTATATGTGTATGTGTACGTCTGTAGACAACATAGCTCAAAAACGAAAAGTCCGTTAAATACTAAACTTAGTATTTAAGTGCAGTATAGGTCAAGATGAATTTCAGGAAAATCCACTCACCCAACTACCATTTACTTGGAAAATTTTTAGAGAAGTTTATTTTCTCAAAAATATTTATTGAAACACCATATAATTAAGATATTTTCATGACAAAAACATTTGTATTTTGAATTTCCTGGGAATAGCTTTGAAGAAATCTTCATTCTGGATGAATTTTGTATAACTGATAAACCATAAGAGTATAAAGATCTCGGTAAAACACAAAATTCATGCGCTGTAATTTTTTTTGCAGAGTTAATTGTTTCCAGATATTCTTTATTAAACAGCTTAAACTTTTCTGAAATTGAAATCATCTTTTCTTTTATATCTCTGATTTTTACTTCAGAAATTGATTTCACATAGCAACCTGCTTTTGAAGGATCTGAATATCGCTTTAGTGTGGTATATTGCCTTATTTCCCTTCTACTTAAAAGATAGCAAGTAATAAAGCAATTTATGACAATGTGTATCTTGGTTAGCCTGAAGTTTCAAATAAATAAATTCTTTGTAAGCTTTTTTCTTAATGTTATGCAAATATTATCCAAAACTAAGAGGATTTCAGAGGCTATCCCCAGAAAATTCAAAACAATATACATTTTATTTGCTACGTAAATATCTTTAATGTGCAACATTTTAATCAAAATTTGTAGCCATTTTTGAGAAAATTAAAATATTCGAAAACTTTTTTATGTAAAGGGTACCATGGGGTGGGGGTGTTTTCTTGAAAAACTTTGTGTGGCATCCTTAGATTATATGCTGAACATAAGTGCCAAGTTTGGTATTTAACAGACTTACCTTTTTGAGTTATGTTATTCACAAACATCACACACACACACACACAAATGTGAGGTCGTTTTTCTAAAAGTTGTCTTTTTATTCAGGGGATATTAACATGTATTTGCAACAAAATATATTTGAATAGTAATAATATTAGAATAGATTGCAATACCTTATCTGCCTACGATGTACATTGCAGAGAATTTTTCTATTGAGTAAATAATTGTAGTTGTATCAGTATATGAGGGGTGTAGTAAATAAAAAAAATAATGTATTCATTTACATACCTGCTGTTCCAAATACAAACATAAGATTATTCTTAATACACTTTATTCTTAAAAAGATTATTCTTTTATGTCCATCATGCTAATCGAGATAAACTTTATCACAATTTGTCTTGTTACTTGTTTCATTGTAAGTAGAAGAGAAATATAGGAGTACACTGAGATAGAAGGTTAACCAAATCTTTTAAAAACTGGTCACTATATGAAACAGTTGAGGTTCGGTTCGCCTTGGACAGTCCTGTTTGAGAAAATTAAGCACTTTAAAAATTAATATAATAACCAGGAATATATAAAACATCTATAAGAAGATGTATATGACAAACTATATGTTTTAACGAGATCTGCATATTTTACGTTAAGTTTTCGTCTATCACTTACGGCCTAAACGCTGTACAAAATTCATCCAGAATAAAGAGGTCTCCAGAGGCTCTTTCTAGAAAATTCAAAACACTTATTTTATATGTGATGTAAATCCATTTAGTATGCGGTATTTTAATTTAAATTGTTAGAGCCACTTTTGAGAAAAATACAATTTTCAAAAAAAAAGTCCATATAAGGGGTAGTGCGAGTAGTATCCTTGGCTTACCCTTCCTGTATTTGTAGGACTGACACCCTATTTAGGACTTTAGGACTTATAAGCCAATATCTAGGGGTCAGAAGCCTGTCGGGAAACCAAAGGCACAAAACCATATAATGAAGAACCTCTTATGAGGGGTCCGCCCATAGAACATGAACATGAGGAAGTGGATGATATGAAATGTAAGCGTAATTAAGAATAGGAAAGGTGATGATGGAGCAATTGAAGAAAGGAGTAGCGGGGGAAACCGGAGGACGCAGACGCCGCTTATTCCACGAAAAATTTTAAATGCGGGCGCTCGGAATATCCTTGGAAGTTACTAAACATAAATACTAACTTCGACACTTACACAGACAGACCTTTTACTATAATGCTTTTTTCGGACTCAGGGAACCTCAAAACATGTATTTCTGCTGAAATCTGGACATTACATATTTGGCTTCTCTAGCTATTTACAATGTTTCTAGATATTTGTTTCATTTTTAAGAGTGTCTGAAAACATTGGTTTGCTTAACAATATTTGTAGTATTATATTATATTAATATTATATTATACAGTCTCCATTTTCTCTAAATTTCACTTTGTCTACCACTAGATATTTAGTAGACAGAGAGAGAGAGAGAGTGAAAAAGGACTTTGATAAAGATTAGTGCTTGTTTACAACAAAGGTAAACGCTACTCGTTACGCAATCAAATTAGTGTGAAAGCAGTGGAATGCTCGGAAACAAATGTGCAAAATGAACATGTGGCCGTGAACAAATGAGAATATTCCATCACAGGTGACAAGGTGCGAACACAACAATAAGCGTGCAACATACATCTCCTTGGACAGTAACCGTGTGGAAGACGCAGTAAACACATTAGTGGTGCCGGCCTTGCACATCAATCAGCACCCCACGACGACGAGATTGATGAAATGGTCAACTTCCCTCTACGGAATCTACAAATTTATACACTCGCCATACTCAAACGTAAATATGCAAGCTCCTCTTCCCCATCAATCACATGCATGCCGACAATATACGAGTTTCGCGGTAATCAATAGGAATTGCCCCATGCACCAGTAATCGACGGTACACTACTGCACACCAATGACTACGTATCTGATCTTTTAATGGGACCAACCTATGAACATTTCAAATTAATTGTTTCTTATGAAATTACATTAATTACTTACTTTCTCCGCACGTACTCTGTACATAGTGATTAGAGATCACCTAAATACTTGATACCAATATTTCACCGGAAATACACGTTTTATGGACTTCTGTATCCAAAAAACATTTTTGGGAAAAATTCGATGTGTGTGTATGTTTGACTTATGTCTGTGTGTCAGTAAACACGATAATTCAAAATTAAAATGTCGGTATTTGAGTTTATAATATCCCAAGGAAGATTTTGAGAAAAATTCACCCATCTCAAACTACTCTTTATTAGGAAAATCTGCAAAAATGTTGATTTTCTCAAATATCGCTCTAAATATTTTGATTAAAATACCTTGGCTTAAACCAAAGCCTAAGCCTGGCTTAAGTGGGACCCATAGCTTCGGCTTAAGCTTAAACTGTGTATCCGGTCCAAAGATATGGGAATAGCTAATTTTATTATGCGAGTTAGAAGACTGTTCTATACATTATTTTATACATTGTAATATATATTACTGCACTTCTATTCTGTATTTTATTGTAAACATTATGCAATGAAACAAGCCCTAGAATACACCATTGAATCATGTGATAACCGATTCATTGTGTTTTTCGATTCGATAAGTACATTAATGGTTCTGAAACCACATCTCCACCTCTTGCCCTCATTGAAGACATACACGGAATTTTATGAAATTTATAAAAGAAAAAAAGTAGTATATGGCTTAGATACCATCACATCAGAGTATTTAAGGGAATGAAGCCTCAGATAAAGCAGTAAAAGGAGCTGCAAGACACCTTGTCTCATATAAAACAATTGTTACCCCTCACCAAGATGTCACCTGGTACAAAGGAACTAATTTATAGATACGTGAGCAGTGGTATCGTAAATGGTTAACAGAGAATCTATCAAAATTAGAGTGGTAGAAAAATTAAAGAGTTTTATATTACATCACGTCCTCAAGAAAAAAGAATAAATTGTAATTCCGTTTGAGGTTAGGTCACTCCAGACTTGCACACTCCTATCTACTCACCAAGAATGAATCGCCGCAAGGTACACACTGTAATACGATACAGTCCATCTGGCGCATTTTAGCGAAAACCCACTTTATTCTAAACACAGATAGCTACAAAACCTTCCCACAGAGTCCCACGGAACCCAGTAAGACAAGGAGCGTCATAAAGTAATTAAATCTTATACATCTCACTTAAGAAAGAAAATGTAATCTGGTATCTCATACATGTGAACATCATCAGCCAGAAAGGAGAACACCATCTTAACGCAACATTTATATAAGAACAGCTTACTTGTTAATCAATTTTATTTTATTATATTCAATGTAATCAAGAATTGTCATATGAACCGTGTTCTCGATCCACGTACGTCTTTCACAAAAAAACCTCTGTAGTTAAGCGATGTAAAATAAATATTTAAAAATCTGATATCTTACATTCACATTACTTTCTCCAGTTGTTCCACAAACAAATCCGATTGAGTCGTACTAATTGAGATAAACATTTTCAGAAATAAAAGTAATAAGACTTGCTTACTTGTAAGCAGAAGAAACAAAAAAGGGATTACACTAGGCTAAAATGATAGTCAACTGTTTCAAGTACATATGCTAGAGACAGAGTAGCAATTTCCATGCTGAATCTCAATGAAACATATTAAATTAGGGTTTCTCGAAAACTATACAAGCTATAACATTGAAAACGTTACCACTTATAAAACAAATCCATCTAATTCAGAAACCATACTCAAATTATGTTAATAATTGCTAAATTGTTGCTATTGTAATAAACAAAAAAGTCGCAAAAATGTTCACATAATTTTTAGGTGCATTTTTCTCCTCAGCAATTAAAAGTAAGACACATCAGATTTTGCAGTCACTTTAAAACATGTTATTTTACATAGCTAGGGCAACATTAAGACAGTTTAACAAAAACTAGCAATTTAAAAAATATGTGTATAAAATTATGTACACGCTATTTTTAATTTGTGTATTTCTAAATCATTATAATTCTTTAGGATTTAGGATTTACATACCAGGTAACATAAATGCTGTCACTGGCTGTTTAGAATAATACCTTACATATGCGCAAAAAAAAAAAAAAAAAAAAAAAAGCAAGCTCCATCTATTATGCTTTTTAGAGTTTTTTTCTTCAAATTTTCTTGTTTAGTGAAACATCAAACAGTTAGTAATTATTAATCTATGTTATGATTTGACTATGGTTTTTATATTAAAAGAAGTTGTTTGATGAGTGGAAAAAATTATTATTGGGATAGCTGGTATAGTTTTATAGTTACCCTTAGTTATATTTCATTGAGGCTCTCTCTCTCTCTCCCTCTCTCTCTCTCTCTCTCTCTCTCTATATATATATATATGCCGAGTGTCCTTAAAAGCTACAGCTACAACTGTTTGAAACAATTGAAATTAGGTTCCTTTTCCATTCCCAGGCAAAACAAAAGAGATGAAATGAAAGTGACTTCCCGCCTGAGAAAAGTTTAATTGGTTTAAAATTGAAACCAGTAACAAGGAAAATCTCGCTAACGGTTAACTATACAAAAATTTCACATTATAGAAATTGCGTGTTTAAATGAGATCTACATATATTTTATGGCATAGTAAGTTTTTTATCTATTTCCCACGGTTTACAAGTTATTCAAAAGTCGTCCAGAATGAAGATGTCTTCAGAGACTATTTCCAAAAAAATTCAAGATACACATTTTGTTTGTCATGAAAATATCTGAAAAATATGAATCAAAACGCTCGTAAATGTTCTATGTAAAGAGTAATTGGAAGTGGGAGATTTTCTTGAAAAGCTTATGTCTCTTCCTTGGAAGATAGTGAACAACCTAACTTTCCGCTTTTGAGCTATGCTGTTCCCAGACACCCACGGACATGCCTCTAATTTTTTATTTTGATTCAGTATTTCCGTGAAATCTCCTTAACGAATTTGCGGGTGAAAATCAATGCATTCTCTATCTACTATGTTCATTTGCATACGCACTAGAAGTAGTAAAAAATCTTATATATTCCATTCACATAACTTCCTCTAGCTGTTCCATATAAAAACTATTCTTACAAAAGATTATTCTTTTATCTATATCATGCTAATTGATAAACATTAGAAGGAATCGTCTTTTATTACTTGCTTCTTTGTGAGTGGAAGGGAAATATATTAGGCTAAAACGATAGTAAGATCATTTAAAAGCTAATCGTTGTATGAAGCAATTGAGATTCGGTTCACTATGCATGGTACCAAAAGTTAGATAGTTTAAAACTAAAGCCAATAACAAGGAATATCTAGAAAACTGTCAACTCTACAAGAAAAAACTATATGAATATATTATATATTTTAAGGTGATCTACATTGTTTGTGTAGTAAATTTTTGCCTCTATATACATTTTGTTTGTTATATAAATACATTTAATATACGGTATTTTAATCAAAATTGTAGAGCTATTTTTCAGAAAAACAAAAATTCAAAAAAGTTATCATCTAAACGGTAATTTGTCGTGGGAGAATTTTCTTGAAAATGTTACTGCCTCGTCCTTGAAAAATACTAATAGATTTTTCGTTTATGATTTATGCTGTAAACATATACACATATACACAAACGTACCTTTTTCTAAAAATAATTTTTTGGACTCGGGGAACCCAAAAACATACACTTCCGGTGAAATCTCATTAGGGCTAGAAATGGTAAAAAGGAACTGTTCTGTATTTCTTGGCCAATTATTAAATTGCTACAAAATCTGTACGTGTCAGAGAGCAAATAACAACAAAATTCAGTGATGGTGTTAGTATTGTGTATCACATACGTGTGGAATTATCGGCTCGTATATCATTTACGCTCTATATGTGAAAAGGAAAGGAAGTAGTAATTTTTGCTGAGTGAGATTTAATCATATATAAACAAACACTAGTATTTTGAAAACATGAATGCGCTGGCCCCTCTCATTCTATGTACATAGGCTCATAGAGGAAAGACTCAATCATACATGAAACCATAGAAAAGCTATACTGAGTGGGCGGTGGTAAATTTTACGTGTGATGACGTGTGAATTGCGATAGAAACCACATGTGGGATGCGTCGATCGATCAATAGGGCGTTTCAGAGGCCGTTAGCGAAAAATTAGCCTAAACTCTGCATCACAATTAGCTGTCTCCTGCCTGCAACCGAGAAAGATTTATCGCTCATTACTTTTTAAACGCTCTTCTTCTGTTTGACCGTTAAACGAAGGCTTCGATGAGCGCCAAACAATTGCATAACGCACATTAAGCGATCTGCCAAATCTAGAATAATATTATAAAGCGATAAAGTTTGTGTTTCTGTGTAGGGTGGGGAATAGTTCCAAAATCCAGTCAGTCCACCGATTCCTTCACCATTGAAAAACACTGCGATAGTGCAATTTACTGCAGTGATTCTCACGATGGCTTTGGTTTATGAGTCATTGCAGTGGCAGAACTTTAGAATGCGTAAAGAAGGAAGTGAGGTGCGACGGTGGCAAGAAATTTCGGAATGTAGCATGCCTGTTACACTTGAGACTCATCGAGAAGCATCCAGTATCTTCCACAAGTTTCTAGAAAGTTTTGTGACGTCATTTTCTAGCTATAAAAGAAGAAGAATTGCAGTTGCGGTGTTTTGTGACTTGCACCGAGTCGGGAGTGATTGGAGTGTTAGTGATTCGTGAACCATGGCTTGTAGCAGTAAACTGTGGCGTCGAAACTTCGAGCGAACTATTTGTAGTAGTGACTTTGTCATCAATTTTTGAATCAATAAAGACATTTGTTACAATCTTTTTACTTTCTATACACGTACTATGTAGATAGTGTACAGAGAGGGTACTGTATTCTACCCCAAATTTCGATATTAAGATTTCACCGGAAACATATGTTTTGCGATCCTCTGAGTCATATAAAGCATTTTTAGAAAAAGGTGAGCGTATGTGTGTCTGTGTTCGGCTTAGCCCAAAAACTAAAAGACCCTTAAATTCCAAACTTAGGATTTAAGTTTATTATCTTCAAAGGATGCGACACGAGGATTTAAAATAAAAAATCCCTCCACCTCGAACTACCCTTTACATGGAAAATATTTTGAAATTTTGGTTTTTCTAACGATTTTGATTAAAATGCCATACGTTTTTAGGATATTTTCATGACAAACGAAATGTATATGCTGATTTTCTAGGAATACCCTCTGAAGACCTCTTCATACTGAATGACATTTTTGTAACTGTTAAACCGCAAAAGATCGAGAAAAACTTACTACACAAGAACCAAAGATCTAGTTACAGCACACAGTTTATTGTTATATACATTATTTTTTGTAGAGTTAACCGTTTCTACGAGTTTCCTTGTTATTAATTTCAATTTTAAACTGCTGAAACTTTTCTCAAACGGGAAGTCATCGTTCGTTTCATACCTCTTTTGTTTCATACCTCCTTTGTTTTACTGCTAGCCACGCTAACATAACCGAATTGAAATTGTTTCACATAGTGATACCTTTTAAAAGATCAACTATCGATTTGGGCTAATATGTTGCATTACTTCCGTTTTACTTAAAAGGAAACAAGTGATAAGACAATTTATGTTATTATTCATCTCGATTATCATAGTGTAGATAAATGAATAATCTTCTGTAAGAAAATGTTTTCTTTACGAGGTGTTGAGAAAGACCCCATTCGCCTAACTGAATATGTTCTAATTCAGATTTAATTCTAGGAACCGAACTAAATGACACAACGGTGGCTGCCGCTATGTTTCTGTGCAGACTTTAATTTAATAGGGCGCCCTTCTGCAGCCTCTCTCATGATGAATTAATACACATTAGCAATCACTTCTCGTGTTTATCTGTGAAAGAATGTTCCCTGTAATTTACTGGTGGCATTATCTATTGTCTATTTTTATCTCCGCTATGCGTCACGAGTAGAGATACTGACTTTATCATGGTGCTGGTCAGACTGATACTTCCTGCGTGTTTGCAACTTTCCGGCTAACACCAATATAAGTTCATGTTACTGCGCATGATGTTGACAGTGCTCACGTCTATTTGCAAGCACAATAATGGCAAAAATATATCTTGAATTTTCTGCGAATAGTCTCTGAAAACCTGGTTATTCTGGATGAATTTTTCTGAATTTGCATAACTGCTAAACCGTAAGAGATAGACAGAAACTTACTACAGAAAAAATGTAGATCTCCTTAAAATAATTTGTCATATACATTTTTTGTGCAGTTGACCATTTTCGAAATCTTCTTTGTTATTGGTTATAATTTTAAAATATCAATCATATTTTAAAATATTGATTCTCGGGTTAACCATGTGTATTCTCTTATTTCCCTAGTACTTTCAACGAACTAAGAAAAAGACCGTTTCTGCTAATGTTTATTTCAATTAGTATAAAGTAGATAGGAGAATGAGCATTTATTATTTTTACTTTCTCTACACTTACTATGTACATAGTGTATAGAGGAAGTATTGTATTCCATCCAAAAATTCGATACCGAGATTTTACCGGAAATACATATTTTAGGACCCCCTGAATACAAAAAAAAAAGCATGTTACAAAAAGCTCCGTGTGTGTGTGTGTGTGTGTGTGTGTGTGTGTGTGTGTGTGTCTGTCTGTCTATCTGCGGACAGCATAGCTCAAAAACGAAAAGACCGTTGAATGCTAAACTTGGAATTTAAGTTTCGTATCTTCCAAGGATGCGACACGAAGATTTTAAAAAAAAAATCTCCCCACTCCCAACTACCCTTACATATAACTTTTTTTCAAAATGTTTGATTTACTTAAAAATGGTTCTAACGATTTTGATTAAAATATCATATATTAAAGCTATTTACCTGAAAAATAAAATGTACTTTTTGAACTTTCTAGGAATAGCCTCTGAAGACTACTTTATTGTGGATGAATTTTACGGAATTTTGCATAACTGCTAAACTGTAAGGGATGGACAAAATCTTACCACATAACAAAATGTAGAGCACGTTAAAACACACGCTTTATGTTATATATATTTATTTATTTATTTTAATGGAGTTGATCGTTTTTGAGATGTGCCTTGTTTTTGGTTTCAGCTTTGAAAAACTTACTTTTATCATACTTTTGTCAACCTCCTGTCCATAACAACAAAGGAACTTCAGTCACATAGCAACCAGCTTTTGACTATCACTTTAACATCTGGTACTCCCTTATTTCGCTTCTACTTACAAGGAAGCACGTAATAAGACTATTTCTGCTAATTTTTTCTAGATTAGCATGAAGTAAATAGAAGCATAAGCTTTTTAACAATAATTTGTTACAGAAATGTCGAGAAAGTCATGTGAATGTAACACGTCAGATTTTTTGCATAGTGTTTAACGCCCGCTTTTACTACTTGTGCTACCGCGTGCGATGATACCCATAATATATGGAACGAATATGGAGCACCGATGGAAAGCGATGGCGGAGGAAACCGCAGAACCCGGACCGTCAAGAAGTGGTCTAACCACTCGGCCACAGCGCGGCCTAATAAGCTGATAATAATTTGTTACAGAGATGTATGGAAAGTCATGTGAATGTAACACATCAGATTTTTTCTTATTAGTTAATTTGTTGGAAGTGTTTATTATCTATTGTTCAGCGGCATACGTTGATCTAAACCAACTTTCCTAGCTGTGCAATTCGCGACAACCTTATTATACGTGTATGTTCTCCATAAAGCCTCAAAGGAACCAGGAGAATGAAAAAAAAAAAAACAACTATTTTACGACTTGCTATGTTATCTAGAGCTTTAGCTGCAGACGTGCAACTTCTGTGTTAGAAATATTACTGCCTTTCCCGCGCCTACAGGGTGACATGATTTATAGTACCTATAAAACGCTATAAAATGTGCTGTGTTTGGTGACTTGACTGGGCAACGTTTTATAATGCGGTTTGATGCTTTAATGTAGCGCGAGGGTTTTCAGATAACACGCTAGATCTCACGTAAAGAAACGGTGTTCATACTCCCAGTCCTGACTTTTGTCCCGCCATAAATTATTAACACGTGATATGCTTTGGTTAAACTGCCTGACTGTAAACCTTGACACGGCATGTTTCCCTCAACTACTACTATTGACTTGCACCTACCGCACGAATTAATGAGAAATATGTCTGATATTCTCATAGTTCAACTTTTTGTGGCATTTCTAAGCTTTAGTTAGTTTCCGGAACGATAAAAATGAAAGAAATGAAACAATTGAAACGTTCCTTTGGCTCTGTGACGAAGCGTGGAATGTTAACAGCTTCATTATGTAAATTACTTGCTTGTTCCGTCGTGAACCGGAGTTTGCTGCTTTCTCAACCCTTCGTTTTATCGATATTCTGATTTCCTCGTTTAGACGAAAAAAGTATTAGGTGTGAAGTTTGAACACACTTTTAAATCTCAATTATCTACAATATGTGAAATACAACTACATTAAAATGACCAGCTCACAGAAAACCTGACAAGCAGATTCTTGATTCTTTATCTATTCTTGCACATGTTCTGGGTGCCTGCCCTTATGGAGAGGTACTACGAAACAGCAGACGTTATAAAATTAGGAGCTTGATTGCGACAAGCATGAAATAAAAAGGTTTTGAGGTCCATGAGGAAGTGCATGGTTTGTCCAACAATGGTAGCAGCAGGCGCATCGACATTATTGCATATAAGATATCTGATGGTAGCGGAGTGATCCTTGATTCTACTGTTCGATTTGAGTCCCATTGTGAACAACCTGAAGAAGTGGACACAGAAAAAAAGGCAATTTATGAATGTACCATTCTTTTTTACAAGGATAAATATAATCTTAAAAATATATCAGTCACCGGACTAATGATAGGAGCCAGAGGGACAGTCCCCAAAATATTACACCAATTTTGGATACATTATGGTTTGGATAAACGTCTACTACATAGAATAGTGATCATAGCAATCAGAGGATCTATTCTCATCCTCAGAAATCATTTGTATTCGTTTTAATGCTGGTGCTATAACGATTCGTTAAGTTTTGTTCTGTAATTTTGAACTTACTATAGTGTTTTTTGAGAAGATTGTATGTGCTATTTGTATTAGATTTGAAGTTTATCATTTCTAATTTTATATGTTACTTGTACTTAGTTATACGATTTATTTTTAGCATTGCAAATTATTTTTAAAAATGTTAATTGTGTAGTTATACTTTCTCTACATGGCAGACCTCAATTGAGGAAAGTAATAAAATAAAATACTGTCGGTAAACTTTTGGGCACCTAGCTTATTCTTTACATGAATTTGTATTTAATCCACACAAATACAATAAGCCCGAAAATCTTATGCGTTCTTTCGCATAAATTTCTCTACCTGTTCCATGTACAAACTATTCTTACAAAAGATTATTCTTTTATCTACGTCACGCTAATCGAGATGAACATTAGCAGAATTTGTCTTATTACATACTTTCTTGTAAGTAGAAAGGAAATAAATGAATCCATTAGGCTAAAGCACTACTCAAATTTTTTAAAAGCTAGTCGCTCTGTGAAACAATTGCGGTTCGGTTCGCTTTGTATGGCTTCGTTTGAGAAAAAAATAAGTAGCTTAAAATTGAAACCAATAACGAGGAATATCTCGAAAACAGTCACCTCTACAAGAGAAACGTATGGCATAATTATGTATTTTAACAAGATATACATATTTTGTGTCGTAAGTTTTTATTTATCTCTTACGAATTAACTCTTATGAAAAGTTCTTCAAAACTCATCCACAATAAAGAGTCAGAGGCTATTCCCAGAAAATTCAAACGATACATGTTATTTATAATATAAATGTGTTTAATATATGATATTTTAGTCATCATTATAACCATTTTGAGAAGAACAGAATTTTCAAAAATGTTTCTATGTAAAGGGTAGTATGTGTTGGGGGGACTTTCTTGAAAATATTTGTGTCGTATCCTTGGAAGATGCAAATTTAGTATTTTACTGTATTTTCGTTTTTAAGCTATACTGTCCACAGACGCACACATATACACACACGTACCTTTTTTGGACTCAGGGGACCTAGAACATATATTTCCAATGAAATCTCGACACCGAATGTTTGGGTGGAATACAATATCTTCTCAAGCTACAATGTACATTGTATATACATACGTACTAGAGAAAATCACTGTTTAGAGCGCAATATTAGTTAAAATGTATGCAATGGCTACTATATTTAGGAAATTTACAAAAAAGGTGTCATATTGTGTGCTTCCGCCGTACTCATCATCCATTCACGCCGACCACCGTTTATTTTACCTACGCCCACCCTATTCTAATACACAGGTCTGTTAAGCACCAAACTGGTCTAGCCACACTCCAAAAGCAGCATATTTGTGGCCGTTAAATTATAGCTGGCTTAATAACAAAGATGGCGGATGGCTAGTAACAAACTCAGGAGATTTTCATTATTTGAAAAAATCTAAAGAAAATAAACATGACAGAGTGTACATAATAAAGAAAATTGCACTTCTCTCAATTGCTTCCTAATTATATGCAAACATAGTTAAAATAAACTAATACAAATATGTGACTTAATTTAGGAAGAACAGTGAGATCTTAAGATAAGAAGTATAGCAGATGCCATCTTCAGTCTTAAAAGTTATTGAAAATTATGAATATTTAATCCTTTATTATATTTCTATTTATTATGAAATATGTTATGAGAATTTGAATAGAAATAAATTTTGTAATTCATAGATCAACAACACAAAATTTATACTGTAATTAAAGCTTCAAATAAATTACCAGATGGAGAAGTGCTGGAGTGCATATACACTAATAAGGGCGTTCGAAAAGTTACGGTCTATCTCCGCTTCTGTTTATTATCTGTATTCATAAAATAATCTAAGAGGAAGAAAGTTATTAATCGTGGTGTACAATTAATAATAAACTGTGTAGCCCAAACCATATTATTTCTCGATGATCAGACACTTACCAAATTCGGAGGATGAACTGCAAATAGCAGCTTATCATATAATTATCGAATATCATATGAAAACTTCCTATTATTTAACAAAAGAAATGTGAGGGAATTTATATGTTTTGATTTTATATATTTAAGAGATTTATTTTCAAAACCTAAATGTGATCTGGGTATTTATTTGCAAAAATTCAACTTAATGAATGAAATTATAAGACATTTTGACAAACAAATGAGAGTGGATACAAAATTAAGAGTATACATATTTACATCGAAACAGCAATCAGTTATGGTGGGTAAATTGGATTTTGAAATTCTCAGAATCTTGAAGTAGATCAAATGAGATTAGGCATAAAATAGACCATCAGAAAAATTTTGTATTCCTAAAAAACCACAATTTTCCATTTGAACCACAGAAATCCAGTATTATGAAAAACTCTTGTGTGTTCCAGTGACATGACTTTCTCTAGCTGTTCCGCAAACAAAACTTTTATTCAAAATATTAATCCTTTATCTACATAATGCTACTTGTAATCGAGATAAACATAAGCAGAATTAGTCTTGTTACTTGCTTGCTTATAAGTAGAAGGGAAATAAGAAAATGCATAAATTAAAGCGACAGTCAAATACTTTAAAAGCCGGTAAAACCCCATTCTCTTTGCTTGCCAGGACTAAACTAGCGAGATACGAGAAGAGAGATGTCTTTCCGTTTGAGAAAAGTTTAAGTATCTTAAAAAATCTAAAACATTGTGAACTCTAAAGGATATGTATATAATATGAATTGTGTGTTTTAACGAGCTCTACATTTTTTGTGTACTAAGATATTTTTCTTAAGGTTTGCCAGTTATACAAAAGTCATCCAGTCTTCAGAGGAATGGAATAGTTCCTCGTATATCTATCGTAGTATAGGAGGTAACAAATCTGATTTATTCCATTCACATAGCTTTCTCTAGCTTCTCCAATTATAAACTATTCTTACAAAAGCTCTTTTATGAAAAAACTGTGTATAACATAAATTGTGTGTTTTAACGAGCTCTACATTTTTTGTGCGGTAAGTTTTTGACTAAATCTTACGATGTACCAGTAATGCAAAATTCCGAAAAATTCATCCAGAACGAACATGTCTTCAGAGTCTATTTTCAGAAAAGTTAAGATATATATTTTATTCGTCATGTAAATCCCTTTATATAAGAGATTTTAATCGAAATCAAGATTCTCTAAAAAAAGTTTCACTTAAAGAGTATTTGGGGGTGGGGGAATTTTCTTGAAAATCTTCGTGTCGCATCTTTGGAAGATACCAAACTACCAAGTCTATGCTGTCCACAGACGCACACACGCGGACCCAAAACATGTATTTCCGGTGAAATCTCGGTATCGAATTTTTGACTGCAATATAATATTTTCTCTATACACTGTGTACATAGTACGCGTAGTGAAGGCAAAAATTAGGATGCTTATAATTTAAATCGTACTGAGACTGAGTTAAGAATTTGCTTGTAGTATAAAAGCCACGTGTTTTGCATTACTCTATTAATAACCCTTCCACCCTTTACTGTAGAAAGGGCAAACAGAAGCAGGTACAGCAAGAAGCCTTGTTCCAATCAGAGAATGCTCAATGGCCGGAAATGAAGGGGACTTGCACCCGTGCCTTGGAAAGCAGCTTGGTGTACTAATCCAAAGCGGGGTCCTAAATCTCAGAGAGGGGGTTAAATTACGTCATCTGGTCAGCACTGTCAGCGGAAGTCGTGATTTACGGTGTGTGCCTTCATGAGAGAGACGATGATCGTGTATTGAAACGGTACGAGCTGTTAGTAAATCTCTGCGTCCATCTTAAGGTATTGTACCTGTGAATTTCCAAATTTCACACCTTTTTACTTTCTCTATACGCACTATGTACATAGTGTATAGAGAAGGTATTGCACTCCACCAAAAAATTCGATACCGAGATTTCACCGGAAATACATGTTTTAGGACCCCCTGTATCCAAAAAAAGCATTTTCAGAAAAAGGTCCGTATGTGTATCCGTGTGTCTGTGAACACGATAAATCAAGAACGAAAAGTAGTTAAAATACCAAACTTGGTATTTAAGTTTAGCATCTTCCAGGGATGCGACACGAAGATTTTGAGAAAAATCCCCCCACACCAAAATACCTTTTACATGGGAATTTTTTCGAAAATGTTGATTTTCTTAAAAATGGCTAACGATTTTGATTAAAATATAATGTATTAAATATATTCACCTAACGAATAAAATGTGTATCTTGAATTTTCTGGGAATAGCTTCTAAAGACTTGTTTATTCTGGATGAATTTTGCTTAATTTGGCATAACTAATAAACCGTAAGAGACAGACAAAAACTTACTCTTCAAAAAATGTAGGTCTTGTTAAAATACACAAGTTATGTCATATACATTTTTCTCGTGGAGCTTACCGTTTTCGAGGTATTCATTGTTATTAGTTTCAGTTGTGAAGTACTTATACTTTTCCCAGACGGGAGTGTCCGTTTTTCTTTTGTTCTACTCCTGGCCAAGAAAAGAAGCGATTTGTAATGACAATCGCATAACGACAGATTTTAAAACATTTGACTATTGGTTTAGCCTTGTGTATCCCCTTATTTTCTTCCTACTTATACGGAACTAAATAATAAGAATATTGTGCTAATGAGTACCACGATTAGCAAGGAGCAGAAAGAAGAATCTAATGTATGAATATGTAGAACAGCTGGAGAAAGTCATGTGAGTGTAACACATCAGATTTTTTTAGATATTTTATTGAAATCTTTACCAGTTTTATGCATAACAGCTATACTATTTTTCCGTGTATTAAAATTCTATATTGCAGATTATTTAAATACTTATTTTGATTTGTTTTAATTGATTACTCTGATAAAAATCTGATGTGCTCCATTCACATGACTTTCTCTACACCAATGTAGTAAATTATTTATTTATGTTAGTATCTTAACGTCCTTTAACCTGGTTGATCATATCGGACGATGAATGAAATTAGTGAAATGATATCTGGGGTCTCTGGAGCTTAAAGCTACTTGACATTCCTCTTCTCAAGATATGGGAAAACCCCGGAAAACACCTTATCCGGGTAACTCACCTTAAGCGAGATTCGAACTCACGACCTATTGAATGTGAGGCAGACAGGCTACCATCACTCTACCCAGGCGGGCCAACAAATTATTGTTAATAGGCTTATTCTGCTATCTACTTGTGCTAATCGAGATAAACATTAGTAGAAACGGTTTTATTTTTACTTTCTCTATACGCACTATGTACATAGTGAATCTGAAAAAAAAAGCATTTTCAGAAAAAGGTCCGTGAGTGTGTGTCCGTGTGTCTGTGAACAAGATAACTCAAAAACGAAAAGTCGGTAAAATATCAAACTTCGTATTTAAGTTTATTATCTTCCAGGAATGCGACACGAAGATTTTGAGAAAAATCTCCCACCCCAAACTACCCTTTACATGGAACTTTTTTTCGAAAATTTTGATTTTCTAAAAAATGGCTCTAACAATTTGGATTAAAATATCATATATTAAAGATATTTACCTGACAAATAAAATGTATATTTTGAATTTTCTAGGAATAGCCTCTGAAGACATCTTTATTCTGGATGAATTTTTCTCAACTACTAAACCGTAAGAGACGGACAAAAACTTAACACACAAAAAATGTAGAGCACGTTGAATCACACGATTTATGTTATATACATTTTCTTCGTGGAGTTGATCGTTTTTGAGATATTCCTTTTTCTTTGTTTCAGCTTTGAAAAACTTATACTTTTCTCATACAGGAATTTGTCAACTCCTGTCCACACAAACAAAGGAACATCAGTCACATAGCAACCAGCTTTTGGCTTTCACTTTAACCTATGGTACTCCCTTATTTCGCTTGTATTTACAATAAAGCAAGGAATAAAGACTATTCCTGCTAATTTTCCTCGATTAACATGAAATAAATAAAAGATAAGCTTATTAACAATAATTTGTTACAGAGAGATAGAGAAAGTCATGTGAATGGAACACATCAGATTTTTTAGTTCCTTATAAGTAGGAGGGAAATAAGAGTTAAAACCAATAGTCAAGTGTTTTAAAATGTAGTTGTATAAAAAGCCGCTTCTTTGCGTGGCCAGGTGATGACAAGCTCCCGTATAGGAAAAGTATTTTCAAACTAAAATAAATTACAAGGAGTATCTCAAAAACTGTCAACTTCAGAAAAAAAGCATAAATTGTGTGATTTGATGAGCTCTACATTTTTTGTGGAGTAAGTTTTGGTCTATCTCTTACAGTTTAGCTGTTATGCAGCTGTTCGTCCAGAGTAAAGGGTTTTCAAAGACTATTCCCAGAAAATTCAATATATACATCTTATTTTTCATGTAAACATCTTTAATTTTATCAAAATATTATCATAATCATTAGAGCTATTTTTGAGAAAATCAAAATTTTCGAAAATTGTTCATGTAAAGGGTAGTTGGGGTGAGGAGATTTTCTTGAAAATCTTCGTGACGCATCCTTGGAAGATACTGAACTTAAATACCAAGTTTGGTATTTAACGGAATAGTCGTTTTTGAGCTATGCTGTCCACACACATACACGTACTTTTTTCTTAAAATGCTTTTTTATGATTTAGGGGTCTCAAATCTTGGTATAGAATTTTTAGGTGCAGTACAATACCTTCTATATGCACTATGTACGTGGTACATGTAGAGAAAATAAAGCTGTGATGTGTTCCAATCACATGACTTTGTCTAGCTACTTCACAATCTTTTCTTACAAAGAGTGTTTTACATGGTACATATGTAGAGAAGCTGCTACAGTCCACCCAAAAATCCAATACCGTGACTTCACCGCAAATGCACGTTTGGAGTCCCCAGTATCCAAAGAGCATTTTTACGTTCTCTACACTACTATGCATATAGTGGAGAGAGAGAGAGTTTCTTTTGATAGTGTTTAACGCTCGCTTTTACTACATTTGGCACTAGAGGCAATTACACTGGTGCTATATTCAATGAAGATGGAGCACCAGTGGAATGCAATGGCGGGGTAAACCGCAGAACCCGGATAAAATCCGTCCCTGCGTAATTTTCTCCACCACAAATTCCACATTCGCCCGGGCCACATTGAGTGTATGGAGGAGGTTTTGTATTCCACCGAAAAATAGATAACCCGATTTTAGGGTCTTAGTATTTAAAGAAAAAAAATTTTTAGAACAAGAAACTTGTGTCTGTATGTGTGATTTTTTATAGTGTTTAAAGCCACCTTTTGCTACTATTACATTGCAGAGGATGTGTACTCACGGTAACAAAAACAAAATGTCGTTGAAATTCCAAACTTGGTATTTAAATTTTGTGTTGTCCAGGATACGATATGAAGGTTTTGAAAAACAAACCCCCCACACTAAACTACCCTTTACATGAAAAAACATGGAAAATTTAATTTTCTCAAAAATGGCTCTAACTGATTTTGTTTAATATTCCGTATCTTAAGGGTACTAATTTTATAAATATAATGTATAACATGAATTCCTTAGGAAAAGCCTCTGAAATCCTCTTTATTTTGAATGGTTTTTGCATAACTGGTAAACCGTAAAGGATAGACAAAAATCTGATGTGTTCCATTCACATGACTTCCTCTACATCTCTGCAATAAATTATTGTTAAAAAGCTTATGCTTCTATTTAATTCATGCTAATCGAGAAACATTAGCAGAAATAGTCTTTTTACGTGCTTCCTTGTAAGTAGAAGCAAAATAAGGGAATACTATAGGTTAAATTAATAATCAAAAGTTGGTTGCTATGTAATTGAAGTTCCTTTGTTTGTATGGACACGAGTTCACAAAGTCCTGTATGAGAAAAGTATGTTTTTATAGCTGAAACCAAACACAAAGAATATCTTAAAAACAAGTCAACGAAAAAATGTATATAGCATAAATTGTGTTTTAAAGTGCTCTACAGTTGTGTAGTAAGTTTTTCTCCATCGCTTACGGTTTAGCAGTTATGCAAAGTTCCGTAAAATTTACCCAGATTAAAGTGGTCAGAAAATTCAAAATATACATTTTATTTATGAGGTAAATATGTTTAATATATGATATTTTAATCAAAATCGTTAGAGCGATTTTTAGAACATCAAAATTTTCGAAAAAAGTTTCATGTAAAGGGTAGTTTTGGTTGGGGGAATTTTTCTCAAAATCTTCGTGTCGCATTCCTGGTAGATAATAAACTTAAATACCAAGTTTGGTATTTTAGCTACTTTTCGTTTTTGAGTTATCGTGTTCTCAGATACACGGACACACACACACATGGACCTTTTTCTGAAAATACTTTTTTTTTAATACAGGGGACCCTAAAACATATATTTCCGTGAAATCTCGGTATCCAATTTTTTGGTGAAGTGCAATACCTTCTCTATACACTATGTACGTAGTTTGTATAGAGAAAGTAAAAATTTACTGCACAAAAATGTAGAACTCGTTAAAGCTCACAATTGCATCATATATAATGTTTTTGTGCAGTTAACCATTTCCGAGATATTCCTTATTATTGGAATCAGTTGTAGAATACTTAAACTGTTCTCATACGGTAATTTTTCAACTCCTGGCCAAGAAAAGAGAACATAGCAACCAGCTTCTGAAAGATTTGTTTATCGCTTTAGCCTAGTGCATTCACTTATTTCCCTTCTACTTATTAGAAACTAAGTAATAATGCTATTTCTACTAATGTTTATCTCCATTAGCATGAAATGGAAATAAAAATATGTTTTTAAAATAGTTTGTGACAGAGACATAGAAAAAGACATGCGAGTGAAACGCATCAGGTTTAGTGTGTGTAAAGTTAACCTTTTACAAGATATTTTTTTTATTTCGTTTGTATTTCCCAACACTCTTAGAAAAGTCGTTATTTGTTTTTCATTTTTTCATCCTTCTCATGCAAATACATCGGAATTTCAACTATCGTTTTAATCTAGTATATTACGTTTGAATATAAGCAATTAAATCATATCTCTTAATGGTTATTTTGATTCATATGAAGTAAATAGTCTAATAAGCATTTATAAGTATAATTTGTCGCAAAATCTTGAAATGCTGCGCACCAAAGCCTTTAAAATTTAGATTGATTTTAATCTTAATTTATTCGCAGTTGACTTATCCTCCCAGTATTTAGGACTGACGCTCCCCCTCCCCCAGGACTTAAACATGGATATCTAGGGTTCAGCAGCTTGTCGGGGAGCCAACGGTAGGAAACCACAGAATGGAGAACCTGAAACGAATGGTTGGTCCGTAGCTAGGCATGAGCGTGAGGAAGTGGTTTATAGGAGAGGGGATAATGCAACAATTGGTGGAATGAGTGACGGGGGAAACCAGAGCACCCAGAGAAACCCCGCCCTGAAACCGGTGCCTCGTCCACCATAAATACCACTTGCGAGATTTTGGGATTGAACTCAGGTCGCCTAAGTGGGAGGCGAGCTAACCACTTGACCACGGCGCCGCATATTTTTATATATATTTAATTTAGATTCTGATAATTCAAATTGTATTGTACGTTTATTTAATGTGTTATTTGAACTTTTCTTCACCACTTTTGCTACAAAGCGCTCTTTTACCCGAATAAATGATTACGTTGCCATTAATAGCATGCAGAATAGATAGTAGTGAGACTAAAATGTTTGTTTATTTTTAGCCCTTAATTATCATTACAGTATACACAAACAATGAATAAACAGACGAGGGCCTACGGCTAGAGTCAGTGGCATACGTGAAGAGATATTTTTGGGAATATGTACATAATATGTCATATGAATGGGAGCTTCAAAGCTTTCAGGTGCTTGTTTTGAGTTCAACATGGATAATGAGAGGGCGCCAGTTTATCGAATGCTTGGAGCGAAATTTTAGAAATTCAAAGGGGTGCTGCATACAAAAGAAGGGTACGTATCTGACCTGCACAATGCAAGTGAAATGTGGAATAACACATGTGTTTTTAGGGCTTGGTGCGACAGGTATGAACAAAGGACGTATTGTTGCTCCCTCTAGCAGCTAATAGTAACATTGGGCCGTTATTATAACCAGGTAGCCCTTCACCAATATGTGCAAGAAACAAGTGCATTTCGCTACCATTACTTGTAGAAGGGAAACGTAAAAAGTGAAAAGGGAGCAAACAATAATGTCAATATTTTGCTCACTTTCCAGCTTACAATTTTTTTTTACTTTCTCTACCCCATATGTACGATGTACAAATTCGATACCGAGATTTAACCGGGAATATATGTTTTGGGGTCCCCTGAGTCCAAAAAAAAGAAGCATTTTTAAAAAAAGGTCCGTGTGTGTCTGTCTGTCTGTCTGTCTGTCTTGGTATTTAGGTTTAGTATCTTCCAAGGATGCGATACGAAGATTTTCAAGTAAATCCCCACCACAAAAATGTTTATTTTCTTAAAAATGGCTCTAACAATTTGGATTAAAATCCCGTATATTAAAGCTATTTATGTCCGAAATAAAATGCATATCTCGAATTTTTGGGGAATAGCCTCTTAAGACCTCTTTATTCTGGATCAATTTTGCTGAATTTTACACTACTGCTAAACCGTAAGAAATAGAAAATAACTCACCACACAAAAAATGTACATCACGACAAAACACACAATCTATGTCCTTTACGTTTTTGTTGTGGAGGTAACCGTTTCTGAGATATTCCTTGTTATTGGTTTCAATTGTGAAGTACTTAAACTTTTCTCAGACAGGAAGTGTCCGCTTTTCTTTTGTTTTACTCCTTGGCAAGCAAAGAAGTGATTTGCAATGACAATCGCATAACGATAGCCTTTAAAACATTTACAATCAGTTTAGCATAGCGCGTTCCCTTAATCTCTTTTACTTATTAGGAACTAAGTAATCACATTCTGCTAATATTTACCCCGATTAGCTTTGTGTAAAAGAAGAATAATCTTTTGTAGGAGTTTTGAGGAACAACTAGAGAAAGTATGTGAGCGTAACACCGGATTTTTTTTCTAAAACGATGTTGGCTAAACAATAAAGCACAGTATTATTTTGAGTGTGTACAACCTTTGATTAGACAGTCCAGAAAATATGAAATAGAGTCCGCTGGATAGTAGTTGTGATTATGAATAAATTGATACAGCTCCTAAGTACACAAATAATAATAGCAATACTAATAATAATAGAAATAATAATAATAATAATAATAACAATAATAACAATAATGGATATCTCGTGTGACGAAAGAAAATGATTTTTTGGATTTTTATTTCTGTGCATTCAATTCTTAGTTAGGGCAAGAAAGAAGCAATGCGTAAATTAAATTCTAACTTTGGATCCAAATGTTAATATATGGAAGCCAAGTGTTTTCATATCAAGTGTTTATTTTATGTTAATGGAAGGAAATTGATGCCATATTGATTTATTGATTAATAGCCTGTAAATGTTTTGTGAATATTAGAATATTGAATTTAATGTGTATTTTAAGTATAATTTCATTTATGATCAAAAATAATTATTTCAAAAAATTCAACAATGAGAACTGCATTGCTACGTGCTTGAAAAAGGAAGCTGTTCTTTCTAGTATACTGCATCCCCAAGCGGTGTATGCCCATATTTAAATATTCTCTAAGTGCTAATAGCTTATGAAATAAATAATATATGCACCAAAAGTAATTTATTTATAAATAAAAGGAAGTCTGTATTATATACTTCCTTAAAGAATGTTTAATGAGAAGAAACATGTAAAATAAGTTTCGAGCCTATATAAGAGCTAAATAAACGCTCAACTGTGTGCATTCGTTATTGGTCAGTCTTCATGTGATCATCATTGCTCCAATGCTTTTGACGGGAACACGTGTTGTAGAATGCAATCTTAATTTATCTGTGCCATCCTACAATGTTAATAATTATTGTATCGAGTAATATTGAAGAATATGCAAGAACATCTTACCAATGAAACCAGTGTATTATTTACAAGTATTATATTACCTGTAATGCATTATCTTCCTCGCGGCCACGATCCTGAGATGCAATTAAAACATTATTACAGTGGGGCATCAATTAACTCGCCAATTCACCGATTTGTGCATTAATTTGTAATAGAATACAATTATCAGTTTGGTTGAATGCTAAAGGATGGGGTGAGACCACCTAAAATGAACGGTTAATAGTATAAAGAAACTTCGATTGGGATTTGGTGGAATAGTTTTCTTTAAAATGCGTAGTATTCCTACTTGAAATGGCGAAGATATGGGGCAGTGGTGGTGCTATAAGTTAAGTATTGATTTGAGTAGGTTGTTACACGTTTGTATCACTTATATTGCTTTTAGTTCTTTGTTTTCTTTGTTTATAACCTCGTGTTTGCTTATCGCACTTATGATTCTTCAATTACTCGTTGGTCTGCTCTTATTATTTGAAATGATGAGCATTTTGGGATGTTATGTATACTATAAGTTAAATATTGATTTGAGTCAGTTGTCGTTTGTAACACGTTTTCATCCCTTACTTTGTTTTTAGTTCTTTGTTTCTCACCACATGCTTTCTTATCGGCACTTTCCGAAAATGCTTCCATATAAAAAGTAGCTTCCAGGTAGTTTCGGGTTGAGGTATTTTCTTGAAAAGGTTTGTGTCGCTTCCTTAGAAGATACTAAACTTAAATACGAGTTTCGGTATTTCATAGATTTAGTTATTAAGCTATGCTACCCATAGACAGACGCACACACATATACACACTCACACAACGCCGTTCTTCTAGAAACTATTTTTTTTAGTTCAGGGACCCTTACTACTATATTTTCGTTTAAATCTCGGTAACGAATGTTGGGTGGAATACAATACCTTCTCTACTACTATGTACGTAAAATCTGTAAAAATGCGTCTTACTGAAGCATAAAACTTTGTATTAATCTCTTTCTTTTTACTTTCTCTGCAGTACTATGTAAACAATATACAGAGAATGTATTGTATTCCACCCAAAGTTCGATAACGAAACTTCAGCCAAAATGCTTGTTTTGAGGACCGCTGAATGAAAAACCAACTTTTAGAAAAAGGTCAGTGTGTGTGATGTGTATTAACAACATTGATCAAACACAAAAATACCGTGTGGTATTCTTTACCTGGAAATTTTTTTTTTTTATATTTTTGTTTTCTTCAATTGTGGCTTTAACGATTTTGATTCAGATATCGTTCATGAAATACATTTGCATGGCAAATAAAATATAAATCCTCTGTTTTTGATGAGTCAAGAGTTTTTGAGACATGTGTTTTTTATTTCAATTTTAAGCTACTTAAAATTTTTAAAACGATGGGTAATCTTTCGCTTCTTCCCTCCAAGCGCTTTCTGCGTTGAGATGAAGATTTGCTTGGAAATTGACCCACTATCCGCTGCAATTACGAGACCTATGGATATTTGCGCCATAAAAGGGGGTTTAAAAATATTAATATAGGACCTTAAAATACCATTTTAGGTTTTTCAGTTTTATTAAGATCAAATAAAAAAAATCTGACGTGTACCATTCACATGACTTTCTCTATATCCCTGCAACAAATTATTCTTAAAAAGCTTATACTTCTATTTACTTTATGCTAAAAAGAAAACATTACTTGCTTCCTTGTAAGTAGAAGCGAAATAAGGGACTACTATAGGTTAAAATGATAGTCAAAAGCTGGTTTCTATGTTAATGAAGTTCCTTTGTTTATATGGATAGGAGTTGACAAGTTGCTATATGAGAAAAGTATAAGTTTTTCATAGCAGAAACCAAAAATAAGGAATGGCTCAAAAATGACGAAACCACGAAAAAAATGTATATAACATAAATTGTTTGTTTTAACGTGCTCTACATTTTTTGTGAAATAAGTTTTTGTCTATCTGTTACGGTTTAGCAGTTATTAAAAATTCAGTAAAATTCATCCAGAATAAACTACTCTTTAGAGGCTATTCCCAGAAAATTCAAGATATAAATTTTATTTTGCAGGTAAATATCTTTAATATAAGAAATTTTAATCGAAATCGTTAGAGCCATTTTTGAGAAAATCAAAATTTTTGAAAAAAATTCCATATAAAGGATAGTTGGGGGTGGGGGTATTTTTCTCAAAATTTTCGTGTCGTATTCCTGGAAGATACTAAATTTAAATACCAAGTTTGGTAATTTACCGACTTTTCGTTTTTGAGTCATCGTGTTCACAGACACACGGACACACACACACACACACACTGACCTTTTTGTGAAAATGGTTTTTATGGAGATTGGGGACCCTAAAACATATATTTCCGGTGATATCTCGGTATCGAATTTTTGGGTGGAGTGCAATACGTTCTGTATACACTATGTACATAGTGCATATAGAGAAAGTAAAAATGTACCTAAATGTTATAGGCCTCTTGTGAAATAAACAATAATAAACACCTGGCGTTTAATGAAACTAGTACAACCTTGTAAAAACACATTATAAAAACCCCTTATAAAAACTACCGGAGAAGGAAACAAAGTGTAGTAACAAAACAATGATTACAAAAATGAATAATTTCCTTTTTTAATGTAATTTAATATAATGTTCTATGTTTTGTCAGAGTCTGTGTTTGTTTTTCAACTCACTGCTTGCACTATTGCTTTACTACAGCTATATATGAGTAAACAAGAACCACTTCATAGAGGGGTGTTAGGAATTCCTCAGTATTCCAAGGTGACGCTTTTATGTTACAAGGAGGTTTGTTGGAAATCACAACCTTGCTGACAGAAAAATTTCTTTCAAGGCATGTGCTCCAGGCCGTAAAGTTATCCCCTCTCATTTAATTGTTTGTGGCCAGTCTTCTCAGCTTTATGAATCTAGGGTTTTTTAATATTTTATTTTAATATGCTAGTTAAGCTATGAACGTTTAGAAAGTTTGCTTCAAAATAATTTTAAAGGGAAATATATATATATATATATATATATATATATATATATATGGTATATAAATTTAATAGAGATTTTAGGCTTAAAACCCATAAAATGGGTACACTTTGGTAAAATATGCCCTTTTAGGTACAATAAAGCTTCTACAGTAGGAGCAATTTGTCATGAAACGTGAACATAGGTATATAATTACTTTTTGTTTATTGCTTCAGGAAAAAAATCTGATGTGTTACACTCACATGACTTTCTCTAGCTGTTCTACAAACTTCATACATAAGATTCTTCTTCTTTCTGCACCTTCCTAATCGTGGTACTCATTAGCACAATGTTCTGATTTTATAATTCCGTATAAGTAGGAAGAAAATAAGGGAATACACTACGCTAAAGCAATAGTCAAATGTTTTAAAATCTGTCGTTATGCGATTGTCATTACAAATCGCTTCTTTTCTTGGCCAGGAGTAGAACAAAAGAAAAACGGACACTCCCGTCTGGGAAAAGTATAAGTACTTCACAACTGAAACTAATAACAATGAATACCTAGAAAACGGTAAGCTCCACAAGAAAAATGTATATGACATAACTTGTGTATTTTAACAAGACCTACACTTTTTATAGAGTAAGTTTTTGTCTATCTCTTACGGTTTACTATTTATGCCAAATTAAGCAAAATTCATCCATAATAAACAGGTCTTCAAAAGCTATTTCCAGAAAATTCAAAATATACATTTTATTTGTTAGGTAAATATCGTTAATATATCATATTTTAATAAAAATCGTTAGAGCCATTTTTAAGAAAATCAAAATTTTCGAAAAAGGTTCATGTAAAGTGTAGTTTGGGGTGGGTTTTTTTTCTCAAAATCTTCGTGTCGCATCCCTGGAAGATAATAAACTTAAATACCAAGTTTGGTATTTTAGCTACTTTTCGTTTTTGAGTTATCGTGTTCACAGACACACGGACACACTGACACACTCACGGACCTTTTTCTGAAAATGCTTTATTTTTATACAGGGGGTCCTAAAACATGCATTTCCGGTGAAATCTCGGTATCAAATTTTTGGGTGGAATACAATACTTCTCTATCTCTATGTACATTGTACTTATGGGGCTAGAGAAAGTAAAAATAGGCATATAACCTAAAATCCGAGGTCCTATCCTTTTAAGATCTGACACAGAGAAAGACAATAATGACTGGCTTCCAGAATCCCCTCCTACACTACACGCTATACCCCTAGCAGTCTTATTTCTGAGGAATTTTATATTTTAGTAAAATGATCATGTTGCATTTGTTTCTGTGTGAAAACACGTGAGCACTGCAGGAATCTGTGTCGAAAGCACTTGCAGCAGTAAGGGAATTAATGAAGATTATGGTTGTCACCATAGTACACTGTAGGCACAATAAACGCATTAGTAGTGGTCTGTGATTCAAACCCCCACCTCTGCTGCGTTTAAATTCTTGTATACGATTATGGTTCTGCCTTTCAGGTGAAATTGATGTCCTTTCTGCGCAGCCTAACGACTTAATACGAAGCCCTTTACAATAAACAGCTATTGTTGTACGGGGCGTTTTTTCCCAAAGTTCCAGCAACGACATAACAACAAAAACGTTCATCAGGCAAGCCACAGTTTTGTATAGAGCGGGTTACAATTTTGTAGCGAAGCCTAGTGGTAAACCAAACGTATAGCCGAATTTGGTTCCCCAGTAGTCGTGTTGTACCACTAGCCACAAACTGTGCTGATAGTGGTTTCCGTGTGTGATTAAATCAATTCCGGTGATTAGAGTACACTTCGCAGCTACCAATAAGAATTACTTTCAAAACTCATAATGTTGATAGAATTTACTGAAAATTTACTGAAGTCTCTAAGCTGTAAGGTACTAAAATAAGCAAAAAATCTGATGTGTTCCATTCACATGGCTTTCTCCACTTCTCTGCAACAAATTATTGTTAGTAAACTTATGCTTCTATTTACATCATGCTAATTGAGAAAACCTAGCAGAAATAGTCTTATTACTTGCTTCCTTGTAAGTAGAAGCGAAATAAGGGAGTAGCATAGGTTAAAGTGATAGTCAAAAGCTGGTTTCTATGTGACTGAAGTTCCTTTGTTTGTATGGACAGGAGTTGACAAACTTCTATATGAGAAAAGTGTGTTTTTCAAAGCTGAAACCAAAAACAAGGAGTATCTAAAAAACGATCAACTCCACGAAAAAAGGTATATAAAACAAATTGTGTGTTTTAACGTGCTCTACATTTGTTGTGGGGTACGTTTTTGTCCATCTCTTACGGTTTAGCAGCTATGCAAAATTATATAAAATTGATCCAGAATAAAGTAGTCTTCAGAGGCTGTTCCCAAAAAATTCAAGATATACATTTTATTTGTCAGGTAAATATTTTAATATGCAATATTTTAATCAAAATAGTTAGAGCCATTTATAAGAAAATAAACATTTCCGAAAAAATCTCCATGTAAAGGGTAGTTGGGGGTGAGGGGATTTTCTTGAAAATCTTCGAGTCGCATCCTTGGAAGATACCAAACTTAAATATCAAGTTTGGTATTCAATAGTCTTTTTCGTTTTTGAGCTATGCTGTCCACAGACACACACACACGGACCTTTCTCTGGAAATGCTTTTTTTGGATACAGGGCCACCCAAAACATGTACTTCCGGTGAAATCTCGGTGTCGAATTATTGGGTGGAATGAAATACCTTTTCTATACAATGTGTTCATAGTACGATAAAGTAAAAATCTGAATTACTCCATTCTTATGAATTTGTTTATTTGTTTGTTCTGCAAGCAAACTATTCCTACAAAAAGATTATCATGCTAATCGAGATAAACAGTAGGAAAAATACGCCTATTCATTGCTTCCTTGCAAGTAGAAGAAAAAAAGGGAATACACTATCTACAGAGACAGTTAGATCCTTTAAAAACTGGTTACACTTTTCACTGCGTTGAAGCGATAGTCAAATCTTTCAAAAGCCGATCGCTATATAATCAATTGAAATTAGGTTCTTTTTACTTGCTGGCAGTAAACAAAAGAGAGTCCAAATGTAAGATGGAAAGCTCTAAGGAAAGCTTAGTAGCTTAAAATTGAAACCAATAACACGGAATATCTCGGAAACAGTTAAATATACAACAAAAATGTGTATGATGCAAATTGAGTGTGTCAGCGAGATCTCGATTTTCTTTATTGTAAGTTTGGTCTATCGCATACTCCCAGAAAATGCATGATAAACATTTTCTTTGTCATAAAATATATTAAACATATGGTGTTTTAATCGAAATCGAAAGAGCCATATTTGGTAAAATTACAATTGTTGTAAAATGCTTCATATAAAGGTATTTGCGGATGGAGGGATTTTCTTAAACCTTCGTGTCTTGTCCTTGGAAATTACTAAACTATTCTTACAAAAGCTTATTCTTCTATCTACTGATGATCGTGGCAAACATTAGCAGAAATGGTCTTTTTATTTATTTCCTTATAGATACAGGGGGAATAAGAACATATATGGTCTCAAAACTACTTCAAACTATAAACCATTATAAATATAATATTTGAGATAAGATAAAGAAGTCGTATACTGTAAGTTATAAGCCGTGGCTGTATCACTAAATGATAAAATTCATTTTTTATAGTGTTCAACGCCCACTTTTACTGCTAGTGGCACCGCAGACGATGACACTGGTGATACATGGAATGAAGATGGAGCACCGGTGGAATGCGATGGCGGGGGAAACCGAAGAACCCAGAGGAAACCCGCTCCTGCGCCGCTCTGTCCACCATAAATCTCGCATGCGGTCGCTTGGAATCAAACGTCCCGTCTATGTGAGAGGTGAATGGTCTAAGCACTCGGCAACGGCGCGGCCCGTTTTTCAGTTATGGTGTATACAAACACACATAAAGACTCTTTTCTAAAACTTTCTTTTAGGATCAGAGGACCCTAAAACATTTATTTTCGGTGAAGTCTCGGTATCGAATTTTTTCTCCATTCGCTATATAGACAAAATATATATATATACATTTTTTTTTTTTTTTTTTTTAGTTTAACGTCCTTTAACCTGATTGGTCATATCGGACGATGAATGAAATTGGTGAAATGATGCTCAAATGATCTTGGAGTCCATGGAGCTTAAAGTTACTCGATAATCGTCTTCTCAGGATAAGGGAAAACCCCGAAAAAACCTTATCCTGGTAACTTACCCTAAGCGAGATTCTAACTCACGACCTATTGAATGTGAAGCAGAGACGCTACCACCACACTACCCAAGCGGGCACGCCTGGCATTGTGGTGTGCTGAAAATGTTAACATTTGACGGGGATTCGAGTCTCACCACGATTTCCTCTGGTGCCATTCTGATATAGCACACCACATGATTAAGAAAATACAAAACCGATTGGGCAGTGCAGCCCTTCGTCCCTTAACCCGCTTAACGCTACTTCAAAACAGGTTGACTTATATAAGCAGTGTATTAATTTAGTCCACCACGAGCGCGTATTAACTTTGTATTAGAACTTCTGTATATAGTACACAAACAAGATTAACTTAATTTTGTATCACCCAGTGAAATGGGTAGAGTATTGTCCAACAGACAGTTTAAGGTATCACCAGTTTGCAACTCAGAACTTCATCTGTCGCAAGTTAAGTTTTATGTTCAACATTTCCTTCGGTAACGTGGCATGTCCAATACGCTTTTAAGAGCACAGAAAACAGATGAAAGACGCGAATAGAGCCAGCAAAAAGACTCCATCTTACGATAAGAATTTCCAGGCTTATTTTTAATGTCTTTGAGTGTACATATGTGCTAAAGAAAGCAAGAAACCTGAATTTTTACCAATGAAATGCTAACAACAGTGACAAAGGTTATTGAATGACTTGTCCCCCTATCTTTAAAATCTAATAATGTTACTTCCAGTCGGTATTATGGATTTCTTTGATGTTTAATGGCGTGCTACTAATTGAAGTCAAGAATTCAACTTTTCGTTACAAAAACAGTAGAAGGGATCAAATGCTTGGATAAACTTCAAGGAGAGAGCTCCAGTATATTTATACAATTTGCATGCTCATTTGCTCTACATTCTGAGTTAATAATTTAGTAGGTAACCCTTGTACGTTAGATGTTGTTCCCTGGAATGACAAAAGGAAAACAAGAAAAATAACTAAATTATTCAAAACCTTCCTCATAACTATTCTTTTTCATGTTATTCCGTGAACGATAATGAGCTATTGATTCTTTGTTAGTTGTCAGCACTGCATTAAAAAGACATTTCTAGTAAAATATTCAATAACGATTATCAGACCTCTTTTGTGCTTCTTTTCTATTCCTAATGTTAGACGTTAGCGGAATTGAGGTCTTAAAGTCGTTTTGCAGTAGTAAAGCAGCTATTTCATTTACCTCAAAGATTTGTTAATGAAATTTCACCCGAAATACACACTTTCAGGACTCTTGATTAAAAGCATATCTGTTGTTCCATTCACTTGACTTTCTCTATTCCATAAACAAATTTTCCTTGCAAAAGGTTATTCTTTTATTAACGTCATGCTAATTGGGATAAGTAGTAATAAAATGGTCATATTAATTGAGTCCTTGTAAGTAAAAGTATATAAGGCAATACACAGGTTATAGAATAGTCAAATCTTTAAAAGCTATCGTTATATGAAACAATTACTTTTCGATTCTCTTTTACATTCCAGGAAGTAAAACAAAAAAGATGGAATGAAAGTTAAGTTTGAGTAGTTTAAAGTTGAAACCACTAACAAGAAATATGTGGAATACATTTTACTCTACAAAAATTGTGTATAACTTAAATTGTGTTTTTTAATGTGTTTTTAATTGTATAGTAAGCTTTTGTCTATCTATTACTATTTACGACTTATACAGAAGTCATCTAGAATGCAAAGGTCTTCAGAGGCTATTTCTAGAACATTAAAGGTATACATTTCGTTTATTATGAAAATGTAAACACATGACATTTTAATCGAAATATTTAGAAACTTTTTGAGACCACGGAGGATGACCGAGGATCCTAGGAAACCGTATGTGGGAATTTTTCTGTGCAAGTGGCGTCTGGGTGGATTTTCTTAGTATTCTCATCCCTTCCTCATTTTCATTACAGGCTTTGGGCTGGTATTCGCCCTGGCTTCTCTTTGATCAAAGCCTTTCCTCACCAATAGGTGGCTTGAACGTCCTACATAAGAGGCGCATAAACACACAAAGGTTGCTGAAAGAATAACTTCTAATAGAGTGTGGAGTAACTCAAATGAATTTAACATATTATATTTTGTTCCTAAGTATTCCATATGCAAAATCAGGCTATTATACAGGAATGGAAGTGAATAAGTGTAAATAATTTGATATTTTGTAGAGAAGAATGCATATATCGCATAAGTATATTATTGTATGCGCTTATAATAAGATTGCCATATATGAAGCTCAATTTTCAGGATGTGTTTTGTGTTTACATACATCACACCACCTGAAATATGTAAATGTCGTGTTATTTACGTACGCTCTTTACCTACTATGGCAGAGGAGGTTCAACGACGTGGCCTGTTACGTAAAGAACCAAAGGTCTGGGATAGGGAATAATAGTCATAAAAAAAACATCATGGACATAAGTTTAGAAAATAGCGAAAAAACTATAAATACTTCATTATATCGTCCTCAATAATATAAATATCTGCATTTATTCGGCTCTTGCCACGTGTATTGCGAAATTTAGAACTAAAGAGATGAATACCAAGAAGCAAAATTTGCGAAAGTAAGTTCTCTATTCTTTTTGACAGAAAGGGTTTGCAAATTCTCACTGAGCGCTCACTGAAGCATTGGCCGGAATGAAAACCGCTTGCACACTTCCGAATTAACACCAGACAAGTGATAATAATCAAACTGCCATCTAACTTTAATTTCCTTGGTTACAAGATAAGGTTAACGGTGCGAGGTTGAAACTCAGAGGCTACATCAAAGGCAATCAGGTTCAAAGCCAGTGAATACAAGGCAAACTTTATCTTTAGACTGGGACAGAAGAAATTTTTAAGAATTGATTGACTTAGCAAGGACGAGATGAACTGCCTTTTTACTCTCTTTCCGAGGATAACTTTTTCCTTTCTGCTTCCTCAGCATGGGTAGTAGACGTGGCGAGGGATGATTAACAACCACCAGTGATTAAAAAGGGCTTAGGGAATCAAGTGTGAAGATTACCTTTCAACCAGCTACGTATTTCAGGTGTTTTACAAGAGATTCCTACACTTTGATATTAAGGATGGAATATAAATAAAATGAATAATTTAATAGACTTACATAAAAAGACAAAATACTAGTGTCTTCGAACATTTTTAAAATGAAACACGGTAAATTTCGGTGTAATTTTAGTATTTATTCTGGAATTTCCTACATTATACCTGAAATCTGTCTTCTTAAATTATTACATTATTTAGACCACTCGCCTCTCACCCATTTGAGCCCAGGTGACAGCATGTGGTATTTGCGTTTCACAAAGCGGCGGAGGGGCCGGTTTTCTCCGGGCTCTTTGGTTTTCCCCGCCATGGCATCCCACTGGTACTCTGTCTTTATTTCACATATCATCAGTGTCATCGCCTGCGGTGTTGTCTATAGTAAGAGTGGGCGTTAAACACCATCAAAAGTACAAAAAATTACTATGTACGTAGTGTATAAAGAAGGTGTTGTCAAAGTCGTCCGTGTATGTGATCACTCTCAGGTTCGCTCTGGTATACGACGTGAAGTTGGAATACGAGACATCGCAGTTGGATACCTAAGATGTAGAGATGCAGAAGAACGGCGAATATAACAGGAACTTTCGAGTACATTACTCTCGGTGTTTCTCCAAGCTTCAGCTTTCAGTATCTTCTGCTGGTTTCCAGAAAGTATGTGACGTCATTTACCGCTATAAAAAGGAGGAAGAACTGCAGTGGGTTGTTGTAAATTGGACTGGAGTGACTGGAGTGTAAGCATGCAGTGGTGCGCGAGCCATGGACAGCGTGCAACTGTAAATGTCAACTATCTAACGTCGAGTGAACTTTTTGCAAGAGTGATTTTGAAGCTTTGTTTGCAACTAATTGTTGAGCCAATTAAGACATTTGTATTTCAATCAAAAATTCGAATTTACACTTCCTAACTATAATTTCATCAGATATGAATGATCATGAATAAGAGTTAAATGCAATGTTCAAATTTGTAATTTATTTTAACAAAAGTATCCAGAATTGATGCCTCTAGTGTAATTTGAAACTATAGAACTGTTGATTCAAGTTCTAATAGAAACAACCCATATTAGTAATCGCTCGCCACTCAGATTTAATTATGCGAAATGCATGAGACGATTACCCAAGACACTATTTTGTGACGGATTGTAATATAATGAAAACTGACACCAAACGGTATTATTCCTATAATGTTGATAGGATAATGATGGATTGAATTCCTCTAATTTGAGTTAAGTGAGCAGTAATATAGATGAGTATGTCATTGTACGAAGCCCATCCAAAAAGTGACAGACGATTTGACATAACTAAGTAATAACGAAAGTTACCAACATAAAACCTATTTGCAAAATTGTGGTACCTTACTCTATGTTTACTTTCTCTAGCCCCATATGTACGATGCACATAGGGATAGAGAAGGTATTGTAATACACCCATCAATTCACTGTCGAGATTTCACCGAAAATATGTTTTGGGATCCCCTGAGTCCAAAAAAGCATTTTTAAAACAAAGGTCCGTGTGTGTGTGTCTGTCAGTCTGTCTGTCTGTCTTTCTGTCTATCTGTATTTGTGGACAGCTTAGGCCCAAAACGAAAAGACCGTTAAATACCAACTTGGTTTTAGGTTTAGTATCTTCCAACAAAGATTTTCAAAAAATCCCCCCATCACAAACCACCCTTCACATGAAAAACAAAATTCTTAAAAATGGTTCTAACGATTTCGATTAAAATCCCGTACATTATAGCAATTCATATCCGAAATAAAATTTATATTTCGAATTTTCTGGGTATAACCTCTGACGACCTCATTATTCTGAATGAATTTTGCCGTATTTTGCTTAACTGCTAAACAAAGGCTCACTACACAAAAAATGTACATCACGTCAAAACACACACTTTATGTCTTTTACGTTTTTGTTGTGGAGGTAACCGTTTCCGAGATATTCCTTGTTATTGTTTTCAATTGTGAGCTACTTAAACTTTTCTCAGACAGGAAGTGTTCGTTTTTCTTTTGTTCTGCTCCTGGCCAAGCAAAGAAGCGATTTGCAATGACAATCGCATAACGATAGCTTTTAAAACATTTGACTATCATTTTAGCCTAGTGCATTACCTTAGTTCCCTTTTACTTATAAGAACTAAGTAATAGGAACATTCTGCTAGTGTTTATTTTGATTGTCATTGTGTAAAAAGAAGAATAATCTTCTATAGGAAGTTTGTAGAGCAGCTAGAGAAAGTCATGTGAGTGTAACACATCAGATTTGTCAACGTAATCATCATTGCTATCAAGATATTTATTGTTACATGCTTGCGGTTTTTCATCGTAGCTGTTGTGCTCTTCCACCGCTAAAGATGTAAGCCAAGATGTCACTTCCACTTTGAGGTCTTCATGACTGGGAAATCTTTTCCATTCAAAAAGTCATGTACGATGCCCAAAGTGAAATTGAATTCTGTTATCAACATTTTCTTTCAACTGCTCCATAACGATTGATGAACTTCCACTCCGGTCTTTTTCGCATACTCTGGTTCTTGATTATTCGTAAATTATGCACCCTTTTCTCACTGAAGACTCGTTCATTAACACTATACACTTGTGCCTATAAAATTCGATTGGCTAAACTGTTGTGCATTCAAAAAAATTAATAAGTTCTTTGACGATAGAATAGTATAACATCGGCTTTGAAAAACTTGTAGGTACTACGTGGCAATAAATATCTTGACAGAATGGAGATTGTGTTGACAAGGAGAGTAAGGTACTGTAACTTTGTAAATAAAGTTTTGTGTTTAATTGTTTCGTTATTATTTAGTTATGCCAAATCGTCTGTCACTTTCTAGATGACCCTCGTATTATTTACATCGGTGTATATTAGTGCACGTATCTTGAATATACTCCAGGAGGGAAAGTGAAAAAGAGGGGGAGTATCGTCTTGTTCTTTGACAGTATTTGTAACAGACGATAAATCACGACTTTATATGAAGTTACTCGCCGAGATAGTCAAGAAACGGTAGATATGGATGTGCATTTGCCCAATTTGGAGTTCGGCTTCACCTTCTCAAATACAAAGCATACAAACTATGCAGAACAGATATCTCCATTTAGTCACTAATGCGCTGTGGTATGTCAAACTCCATTATTCACTCGGATCTCGAAGTTCCAGAAATAACAGCAGTCCTCAGCAGAACTTACAGAAGATTTCATAACTCGTTTGAACATCACAGAAACCCGCTAGTGCAACATATCCCTTCAAACTACCCACTAGATCCAGAACACAGGAGATTAAAACGAAAAAGCTGATATGTCCCATTCACATGGCTGTCTCTCCATCTCTGCAATAACAAATTGTTAATAAGCTTATTCTTCTACCAACTGAATGCCAATCGAAATAAACATTAGCAGAAACGGTCTTATTACTTAGCTATTGTAAGTAGAAGTGAAAGCAGGTAATACTCTAGGCTAAACCGACAATCAAATGTTTTAAAATGTGGATTCCTCTAGGATTGTACTCCGTTTCTTTGCGTGGCCAGGAGTTGACAAGTTCCCATATAAGAAAAGTGTATTTTAAAACTGAAACCTAAAGCAGGAATATCTTGAAAGCAGTGAACTCTACGAAAAAAAAATGTATATGACATAAATTGTGTTTTAAGGAGATCTAAAATTTTACGTAGTAAGTTTTTGTTCATCTCTGACGGTCTACTAGATATGCAAAATTTAAAAAAAATCCAGAATAAAGAGATTTCAGAGGCTATTCCCACAAAATTCAACATATGCATTTTATTTGTCATTAAAATATCTTAAACATAAGAGATTTTAATCACAATCGTTAGAGCCATTTTTGAAAAAAACAAAATTATCGAATTTTTTCCATGTAAAGGGTGGTTGGGAGTGGGGAAATTTTCTTGAAAATCTTCATTTCGTATCCTTGGAAGATACTGAGCTTAAATATCAAGTTTGGTGTTTTACGGACTTTCCATTTTTTAACTATGCTGCCCACAGACACACACGCACTCACACAGGGACATTTGTCTAAAAATCCCTTTTTTATTATCAGGGGTCCCAAAACGTGTTTTTCCGGTGAAATCTCGGTATAGAATTTTTGGGTGCAATACAGTACTACTCTGTACGCTTTGTACATATTAGTGTTGAGAAAGTAAAAAGAAGAGTATGCTATGGTAATGCGTAAATAGCGAAACACTTGATGTGTTTGATTCTTGTCAATTACTTGTGTATAGGACAAGAGTTGTAAAGGTAAACTCAGATTGAAAAAGGTGATGTGTTCCGTTCACAGGACTTTTTCTATTCTGCAAACAGAATATTCTGAAACGATTATTTTTTCCATAATGCTAATCAAGTCGAACATTACAGAAATGGTCTTATTACACAGTTCCTTATACGTAGAACAGATAAAGGCAGTGCACTAGGCTAAAGCGACAGTAAATTCATTTAACGACAGTCTCTGTGTGGTTGTCATTGGAATTCCGTACTATTGCGATGGCCAGTAGTAAAACAACAGAGATATTAAATGGATGATTCTTTCGTGTTATAGAAAAGTTTAAGACATTTAAAAAAAAAAATCAGTGTGTGTGTGTGGCGTGTGTTTGTGAAGAGCACAGTTCAAGAACAAAAAAGTTGGTTATATATCAAACTTGGTATTTAAGTTTAGCATCTTCCGAGGATGCAACACAAAGATTTTCAAAGAAATACACACTTTTCGGAAGTTTCGGTATGCTAAGAAATATCTCTATTGGTGTTGATTTAAATACCGTAGGTGTATTAAAGATATTTAATTGACAAATAAAATTTGTGTTCAATTTTCTGGGAATAGCCTCTGGATATTTCTGAATTCTGAATTATTTTTACATAACTGTAAGAGATAGACAAAAGGTTGCTACACAGAAATGTATATCTGGTCAAAACACACTATTTATGTCCCTTCAGTAGTTGTGGAGCTAATCGAAATATTTCCTGTTATTAGTTAGTTATATTTTTGTCTAACAGGAACTTGTCCGTATGTATTATGTTTTACACCTGGACATACAAATAAGCGACAGTTTTAAAACATTTGAATAACGCTTTAGCATAATGTATTCCCTTAGTTTCCTTGTATTTATAAGGAGCCAGGTAATTAGGGAATTCTGCTAATGCTTACATCGATTAGTATGGAGTACAAAAAGATAAATATTTGTAATGATTTTGTTTATATAATAGGTAGAGAAAGTTGTGTGATTTGAAAATGTCTGATTTTTTGGTATTGGATGCGTTGGAATTGCAGAAAATAACCTTTGTCCCACGTCTAATGCAGCTATTCTAGATAATGAATGTTAGGCAGTGTTCGTTTTGCATACGAGATATGCATATGTTTACTGTGCCTTCCCTCTCCGTCCCTCTATGTACAATGTGCATAGAGAAGGTATTGTAATGCACCCAAAAATTCGATACCGAAATTTCCCTGGAAATACATGCCTTGACACCCTCTGAATCCAAACAATGCTTTTTTAGAAAAAATATCCAGGTGTGTGTGCCTGTGGGCAGCATAACTCAAAAACGGTACGTCCGTTAAATACCAAACTTTATATTTAAATTTAATATCTTCCAAGGATGCGACACGAAGATATTCAAGAAAATCCCCCACCTCCAACTACCCTTTACATGGAAAAAAAGTTGAAAATTTTGATTTTCTCAAAAATGACTAACGATGTTGATTACAATCTCTTATATTTAAGATATTTTATGACAAATATAATGAATATCTTGAATTTTCTGGGAATAGCCTGTTTATTCTGGATGTATGTTTGTTTTAGAATTTTGCATAACTGGTAAACAGTAAGAAATAGTAAAAAACGTACTACAAAGAAGAGGTAGATATTTATGTCACATTCTTGTAGGGGCGACCTTTTGAGATATTCCTTCAACGGGAATGCAAAGTAAACCAAACCTCTATTGTTCAATGAAGCAAGCAATAAGACCAATTCTGCTAATGTTTATTTTGATTAACATAATGTGGATGAAAGAATAGTTTGAATTAGGAACCGCTAGAGCAATGTGAATGAAACACGTCAGAATTTTACTTTCTCTGTATGTACTACGTACATAGTGTATAGAGAAGGTATTGTATTGCACTTAAAATTTTGATATAAAGATATCACCGGAAAACAGGTTTCAACTTCACCTGAATCCAAAAAAAGCATTTTTAGAAAAATGTCAGTCTGTTTGTCTGTGAGCAGCATAGCTCAAAATAGAAAATACCGTTAAATACGAAATTTGATATTTAAGTTCAGTGTCTTCCAAAGATGCGACTCAAAGGTTTTCAAGCAAATCTCCCTACCCCCAACTACCCTTTATATGGAAAACATTTCAAAAATTTTGATTTTCTCAAAAATGGCTCTAACGAGTTTAATTAAAAATCTTTTATATCTAAGATATTTACATGACAAATAAAATGTATATTAAATTTTCTGGGAATAGCCTCTGAAGACATGTTTACTTTAAGTGAATTTTGGGAAATGTTTCATAACTGGTAAACCGTAAGAGATAGAAAAAAACTTATTACACAAACATTTAGATCAGGACAAAACACACAATTTATGTCATATGCATTATTTCGTTGAGTTAGCCGTTTTAGAGATATTCCTTGTTATTGATTTCAACTTTGAAATACTTAAAACTTTTCTTACACGGAAAGCTGTAAACTCCTGACCCTGCATAGAAACGGATTTCAACCATATGGCAACCGGCTTCTAAAAGATTTGACTGTCAGTTTAGCCTGGTGTATTCCCTTATTTCCCTTCTACTTATAAGGAACTAAATAATAACACCATGCTAATTGAGATAAAATTGACAACAATGAAATAGATGTAAGAATAAGTTTTTTAACAATAATTTATTACCGAGATCCACAGCAAGTCGTCTGAATGGAGCGCATCAGACTTTTTAGTATTGGATCCGTTGAAGTTGCAGAAAATAACCTTCCCCCCCCTCTTCTAATGAGTGTGTTTCAAAACGAAACCAAACGAAGATGTGGACCTTGGTAGTCATACCGTACGTGATACATTAATGTAATTTCAGCTCTAAATTAGGAACATATAAAAACTGTCATAAAATCACCATGGATTAGGCAATCGTACATAACCAGATTGCTCGTACCTGGCCCACTCCAAGAGAGATGCCGGTTGGTAACGAAGGTCCCAGTCGCGTGCTGTAGGCGTGGTTTGATAAGACACGCCTCGCGGGACAGGTGACCTTAGTAATGGAAAACGGAGTATGTGGGTGTGGTGTATGACAACCATTGTTGCTTCGCTGCCTAATCCCAAATGTGTGCGATTTTTCGAACAAGTAAAGGTGTAAGCTGCTATCTTCGTTTGGTGTCTTTTGAAACGGCCTGTACTGCAGTATAATGATCGTTAGGCAGTGATCGCTTTGCATACGAGATATGCAGACAGTTGATGTTGCCGCATTGCCTTTATTCCCATGTTCACGGAGAGTTAACTCGCCCTCATATCCAGCAGTAAGTTATAGTTCCATCGATGTCAAACACACGGTCAAACAGATCCAGATAGCGCTTAACCAGCATAAGAAAGTAATTACATCATGGGTGGATAGAAATTAGGAGAGGTCCAAATGTTAATTTTCCCAGGCTATGTTGTATTTGAAGTGTTCCCTAAAACAATGAGCCATGATTACTGAGCCTTCCCCTCCCCCATCCTCTAGTAATCTCTATGTGTTCACGCTTGGCCAACTCGATTCGTATTGCCCATACTCTTCTGGCTTTGCTGTGCAAAGGACAAGTATACTTGCTTTATCACAGGAAAAAGGCTTGCCGTTAAAAGCGTTAGGCAAGAAAGTAATGTGCAGAGTGATCCTTTTTTTTTTTTTCGCCCTGCTCGCTCAGTACCCTTTACGACGTAAAAAAGCCATACCTCGTCTTAAAATAGCCAAAGGCTTTGTTGTGCCGTTTTTAACACAGTTCCGTCACTTAGTCGCATTTTCTGAACTTCACCAGCGAGTTTTCACACAGCGAATATTAAAGCACATTTTTAAAAAATGTCTATCTCACTTTAAAATGTTGCTTGGTACAAATATATATTATATAGCAAACATACGAATATTTTTAAAATCCCTAGTACTTATCTCCATAGTAGCTTAGGAAGGTATTATGTTCTACCCAAAAATTCGATGTAGATATGCTTTGAGGTCCCCTGATTCCGGAAACAGCATTTTTAGAAAATGGTCATATGGACAGCATAAACAAACGAAAAGACCATTGAAAACCACACTCAGTTTATGTTTAGTATCTTGCAAGGATGCGAGACGACGATTTTCAAAAAATCCTCCCACCTCAAACTACCCTTTGGAGGGAAATTTTTGTTTTTTCAAAAATGGCAGTAATGACTTTGATTAAAATATCATCTATTTAAGATGTTTACATGACATATAAAATGTATATTTTAAATTTTCTGGGAAAAGCCTCTAAAGATCCCTTTATTGTGGACGAATTTTTTGAAGTTGGCATAGCTAGTAAACCGTAAGAGATGCACAAAAATTTACTAATTAATATGTATATATAGAGGGAGAGAGAGAAAGAGATATTCTTAAAACACATAATTTATGCCATATTGTTTTTCACTGTAGTTGACCGACTGATTTCGAGATATATCTTGTCGTTGGTTTCAGTTTTAACATACTTAAACTTTTCTCATAGCAAGCAGATTTTAAAAAATGTGACTGTCGGTGTAGTCTATGGTACTCCTTTATTTCCCTTCTACTTATAAGGAACTAAGCAACAATGCCATTTCTGCTAGTGTATATCTGGACTACTGTGCAGTGGATAGAAGAATAAGCTTATTACCAGTATCCTTTACGACATAAAAATTCCATCCTTCAATTTTTAAAAATCTGATGGGTTCCATTCACATGACTTTCTCTATATCTGTTACAAATTATTGTTAATAAGCTTATCTTTTATTTAGTTAATGCTATTCAAAAAAAAATTGCGGAAACAGTTTTATTTCTTGCTTTATTGTAAGTAGAAGCGAAATAAGGGAGTACCATAGGTTAAAGTGAAAGCCAAAAGCTGGTTGCTATGTGACTGATGTTCTTTTGTTTGTATGGACAGGAGTTGATAAATTCCTGTATGAGCAAAGTGTAAGTTTTTCAAGGCTGAAACCAAGAAAAATGAATATCTCAAAAACGATCAACTCCACGAAAAAATGTATATGACATAAATTGTGTGTTTTAGCGTGCTGTACATTATTTGTGGGTTAAGTTTTTGTCCATCTCTTACGGTTTAGTAGTTATGCAAAATTCATCCAGAATAAAGTAGTCTTTAGAGGCTCTTCCCAGAAAATTCAAAACATACATTCTATTTGTCAGGTAAATATCTTTAATATATGATATTTTAATCAAAATCGTTAGAGCCATTTTTTAAAAAATCAAAATTTTCGAAAAAAATTCCATGTAAAGGGTGGTTTGGGGTGGGGGGGATTTTCACCAAAATCTTCGTGTCGCATCCCTGGAAGATACTAAACTTAAATACCAAGTTTGGTATTTTTAGAGTTATCGTGTTCACAGACAAACGGACGCACAGACACACGGACCTTTTTCTGAAAATACTTTTTTTGGGTACAGGGGACCCTAAAACATACATTTCCGGTGAAATCTCGGTATCGAATTTTTTGGTGGAGTGCAATACCTTCTCTATACACTATGCACATAGTACGTATAGAGAAAGTAATAAAATGTCTATCTTACTTTAAAATGTTGCTTGGTATAAAGAGATATTATATAGAAAACCTATGAGTATTTTAATATCCCTAGCACATGTACATACAATGTACATATTAGATATGGAACGCATTATGGTCTACCCAAAGATTGGATGTAGATTTCACTGGAAATATGTTTTAAGGTAATTTTGAGTCCGAAGAATGCATATTTAAGAAACGGTTCGTGTGTGTGTGTGTGTGTGTGTGTGTGTGTGTGTCCGTGGACAGCATAGCTCAAGAACGAAAGGGCCATTAAAAGCCAAACTTGATATTTATGTTTACAATCTTCCAAGGATACGATACGTAGATTTTCAAAAAAAAAAAAATCCTCTCACCACAAACTACCCTTTACGTGGAAAAATGCTTAAAAGTTTTGTTTTTCTCAAAATTGCTCTAGTAACTTTGATTAAAATATCTTATCGTAAATGAATTGCATACATTTTTTTTAATATTCTGGGAATAGCCTCTGAAGACCTCTTTAATCTGAATGTGTTACTCAGAATTTTGCATAACGTTAAACCGTAAGAGATAGACAAAAGCCTACTGTACAAAAAATGTATATCTTGGTGAAGTACATAGTTTATGCTATGTTGGATTTTCTTGTAGACTTGGGCGTGTTTTTAGATATTTCTTGTTATTAGTTTCAGTTTTAAACTTTTATCAAACGAGACCATGCAAAGCGAACCTCAGTTGTTTCATATAGCAGTTTTTCAAAGATTTGCCTATCGCTTTAGCATAATGTATTCCCTTATTTCCCTGCTACTTAAAACGCAACAAGTAATAAGTTCAATTCTGCTAATGTTTATGTCGATCAGCATGATGTATACAGACCGCTTCAAGACGACACCAAACGAAGATAGCTTTGACTTGTCCGAAACTTGATGTCGCAACTTTCAAACTCTTCTATTTAAAGTTTTGTGTGTGTTTAATAATTACACACATTTGGGATTAGGCAGCGAAGCAACAACGGTTCTCATACACCACACCCACATGCTACGTTTTCTTTATTTAGGTGACCTGTCCCGCGCCGGCTTGTCTATCAAACCACGCCTACACTACGCGACTAGGACCTTCGCTACCAACCGGCATCTCTCTTGGACTGGGCCAGGCACGTGCCATATGGCTATGTACGACTGCCTAATCCATGGTGATTTTATGGCAGCTTTTGTAAGCGCCGAATTTAGAGCTGAAAATGATATTCACGTATCACGTACGGTATGACCAACAAGATCTACATCTTCGTTTGGTGTCGTTTTGAAACAGCTTGTGTGTGTGCGCGTGCGTGTGTGTGCGTGCGTGTGTGTGTGCGTGTGTGTATATAAGAATAATCCTTGTGATAATAGTTTGTATTTGGAACAGCTAGAGAAGGTTACGTGAATGAAACACATCCGTTTTTTCTTTATACGTATCGACATAAACTCGTCCTTTCTAGGCAATAATAATAATAATAATAATAATAATAATAATAATAATAATTATAATAATAATAATAATAATAATAATAATATGTGAATGACCAAACTGAAACACTAAATATTATCTTTTGATATTAAGGATTCCGGAAACAATTAAAATATGTTCTAAAAATATGTTCCATTCACATTGCTTTCTAGAACAGACTATTCTTAGTAAAGCCTACACTTCTAACCACTTTATGCTAAACGAGATAAGCATTAGCAAAAATGATTTTACTATATATATTTTTATAGGCATAAAACTCAAGATGCAGGGTCAAACCTGACTGGGGGTAATGGATTTTTTGAACGCAGAAATCCTAAGCACGGCTTATTTTGGATGTGAAGTATTGCCGGTGGTCATGTGTACTTTTTATTTGCACGTAAAGGAACTCCCATACCTTGAAAAAGGAAGTATAATGAACTGTGTCCCGTTATGGATCGACTTTTAAACCCATAAACCACAATAGGTTTTTTTTTTTTTCTCTAAGTTTTTCACCTTCAGATAACCAACCTTTGAATCCACCAGTCGGTGTCGGTTATATTTGCGACTACTCTGGAATGCAAATCAGGGACACAAAAACTAAACAACAAAATTGCTATAATCCATGTGAAATAACGACGTAATTAGATTATTGCCTACTAAGGAGTTTGGCTACGATTGGTAGAAAAAAGAAGCCTCAACCAACATAACACAATTCCGCTTTATAGAGAAGGGTTGAAGAAATATTTACATTGTCTTAAACTGGACGTCGTCTATGGCATTTAATGAGAGTTTCAATTATGGAGCGAAGATTAAAGTCATTGCTAATTTCGAACGGCAAAATGAAAACCTATGTATGTTGAGAAAAGGATAGTATATATATTAGAATGTAATTTTAAAGGTAGTTAAAATAATAAAGAATAAATGTTCTTAACTTGCAACTTTATTTTTATACATTTTAAATGTATGGTAAACATATTATTTATTATTATTATTATTATTATTATTATTATTATTATTATTATTATTATTATTATTTTAAATTATTTTGACTCTTGCTCCAAAAAATCAGCGGAAACAAATACAAGATTATCTTTAGCTTATAATGTTATTTAGCTTTTTGGGCGTAACAGTTTAACCACATTTTTTCGGAGAGGGAGGTAAAGGATATAGGAATTAGGATATTGTAACGGATATGGACACCTCACTCACTAAGTTGTGGCTATACCTCCAGAAGGTAGGCATGAATTGAAAGAGGCATACGAAGACCTAGGCCCATAGGCTCACAGTCTCACGAATATACGCAGAAGTCCTTAATATTTTCTGTTGAAACACCCGTGCAGGATTAAGGAGGACGAAGCAGCGAGTCTAGCGTAACAGACAGCTAGCTCCCTCTGGCGCCCACATGGATAAATCTTTCCATAGCGTAAGTAACTGCACCATCTCCCCATTACCTCAAATCTGAAATTCTTCCAAACGTAAACATGTATTAATAACTTTATTAAGATTAGAATTTATTGTTTTGACTTTATTTATTATTTTGTATTATTATATAGTTATAATAAATAGAGAATTATATATAACATTTTTTTTTTTTTTTTTGTCTTTTGCAGTTTGTGAAGGAGCTTTAGGTTTATCTATTTTAGTATTAATAGTTCCATCTCAGAATTCACATGGCGATTAGTGGGACCTTTTGAATGCAAGCATTTCACATTACTGCAGAGGGAGCTAAGTACATTGCCAAACCTGTCTCGAGAAACAGAAGTGCTTACACTGACAGAGGGTAGGGTTATATTTGTTCCATTATAAGTTAATTTTTATGCATGCGCTGTTGTGACATGCCGTCTGCTCAAGAAATATCTTCAAAATAGTTACCAAACAATAATCCTCCGGAATTAAGTTTTGTGTCATTATTATTCTATTTGTATCGAGTTCTTTTGGGGGGGGGGGATTATTGTCGGATGTTGCTCTAACAGCTGAAATGTGTTTGGTGGGTGGCAAGCACATAGACAAATAACAGACAGTGTTTACCTGGCATTACGGGTGCACATACACGCTCCAATTTCCTCATGACAGCATATTACGCCACAACAAAGCGAATGTCTCTGTCTAAGCCATACCGGTTACTCAATTTAAAATGAAGCGATTGTGTTCTCCATGTGGGCTGCATTCAAATCGTCTAGAAAGGGCTTCTTGCTAATCTTGTTAGCCAGTGGGATTTCATTTTAGGAATAATTAATTAAAATAAATAATTCTTCAGAAAAGCAGAAATATTGACACTATCAAAACTTGACCACACTATTTTCTACTTTTACTTCGTGCGTATTACATATGTAGATAAAGGTATTTCATTCCACATTACATCATAACCGGTGAATAATATATTTAAAAGTATTGCAGTTTATTGTATATCACATAAGGGGACAAGGTAGTCTGAACAACGGAAATTACACCTTAAGTGAGTTGGATTACCATTGATCTTAAAGTATGCAATTGTTTTTTCCAGATGATTATTTCAAGTAGATGTTTGCATTAATAGCTTATGTGGTTGAGTCTATAAAAAGTATTTCGTTCAGCATAAAAGTAATAAAACTTAGTCTTAAAACATCTGAATTCATACACCTTTTTCTCTAATACTACTTGCAATACGTAATCACACTTTTGCATGCTTGCTCTTATTATAATCAACTATCTTCTGAATCTAAATTTTTAGCTGTGATACAATTTCAGCAGAAAATAAAAAAAAAAATTATTTGCAAATTCAAAAAAGTAAAAATGTGGAAAATGTGCAATGTTGTTGCTTTCTTAAAATGATCAACATTCTACTATAACAGCACGATTGTGGTTCAGAAAGTTCAAGTATATGTTGCATGTATGTGCTGAAAATTTCAGTTTGCCATCTCTCATACTTTCTGAGAAAAAGATACAAAAGTATCCAAAACTGCTGTTTGAGAAAACTGAATTTAAAGATACAAATGTTCTAAAATGGGGCATTGCATAACTGCTTTAAACTATATTTAAATTGATCAAAACTCTCTTAACCCCTCCCCCAAAGTATTAATTTCCTGAAACTAGAAGTAATAATGATTTTATTAGTGTCTAAAACAAAAGCACATTATTTTCTGTCATTTCAGAGTAACTTATCCCCTTAATTTATTTCTGTACGAATGTTTCCCTACATCTCCGCGGGTTAGATTTTTGTCACATTTGGATATAACATGGAATCGTTATATCGCAGGAAGGTGGTTATTTCGGGATTTTACTGTTCATTATTTAACATTAATAATTATAATAAAATATTTATAGTGTATTATGGCAGTGAGTCATTAATTATGTCATGCTTATCTCATATAGAATGGTGTATATAGAAGAATAAGTTTTCGTAAGAATGGTTTGTCACAAAGTGGAAAAATATGTGATCAGATTTTTGCTAAAGCCTTCTTTGAGTACTTTATACATATAACCAAAGACTTTAAGCTCATAATCGCACAAAGAAAGTCATACTCATTTTTACTTTCTCTACACGTACAATGCACATAGTGTATAGAGAAGGTATTGTACTCCACCCAAAAATTCGATACTGAGATTTCACGGGAAATATATGTTTTAGGGTCCCCTGTATCCAAAAAGGGCATTTTCAGAAAAAGGTCCATGTATCCGTGTGTTTGTGAACAAGATAACCCAAAAACGAAAAGCCGGTAAAATACCAAACTTGGTATTTACATTTAGTATCTTCCAATGATGCGATACGAAGGTTTTCAAGAAAACCTCCCACCCTAAACAACACTTTACATGGAACTTTTTTCGAAAATGTTTACTTTCTCAAAAATGGACAAAACTTATCACACAAAAATGTAGAGCACGTTAAAACACACAATTTATGTCATATACTTTTTTCGTGGAGTTAATCGTTTTTTTTTTTTAGATATTCCTTGTTTTCGGTTTCACCTTTAAAAACTTCTGTTCATACAAACAAAGGATCTTCAGTCACATAGCAACCAGCTTTTGACTATCACTTTAACCAATGGTATTCCCTTATTCCGTTCCACTTACAAAGAAGCAAGTAATAAGATTTTTTGCTAATTTTTTCTCGATTAGTATGAAGTAAATAGAAGCATAAGCTTTTTAACAATAATTTGCTGCAGAGATGTAGAGAAACTCATGTGAATGGAATACATCAGATTTTTTCACTACTAATATATTTAGTAAAATAGATTCAAATACTTCAGCAAACTCAGAATGGAATGCAAACTTTGCTCTTTGGAACCCTGTCTCTAGAAAACGTTAAACAAATGCATAATAGATGGAATAATATTTGTGTATAGAAACGCAGCAACAATTCTGTGTCCAAATACTATATCATCCATGGACCGCCCATTACAGTCCGCCTATGCCCCCTCTCCCACGTTTTGAAGTTGAAACAAAGCAACATCAATGGCCGCTGCTGAAAACCGCAGCAACTAGTAGCAAAACAAACGAGGCATGCCATTCTCGACCACAGTCACAATCGAACAGAACACAAGCGATTTTGTACCTCCAAAATAAAAGCAATGCCAACTGTCCAGTGCAAGCCCGTGAATGAGTCGAAGTACTGGCAAAAAAAAAGAAAAAGCAGCTTAGGGTTTTACACTTGCAAAAGCGGTAATCACATCAGTGCGCGGACAGTTACTAGACTTTTTGGCGGGTCTAATGGCGTTATGCCTATTCCGGGGTTCATGGCCCTAAGCTGTGGATGACGTTCCGTTCGCTGCGGTCAGCGCACGGGGGTCTTCGTTTCGAATACCGCAATGGCAGCCCCTGTTTGTTTAATTCCGTTGTCAATGGAAAGGATTTATGTACTGGAGTAGGCAATTGAATTGTAATCTGAAACTAACGTGAAGTAAATACTGGAGAGATGTAATTACAACTCTTAATGCCAGTATTACATGACTAGGTTCGTGTTTCTGTGAGCTTTATCTGCTTTTAATGTGATTAAACATTACGGCGCTATGAATAAAATGCCTGATTTACATGGATTTGGGATGACGTAATTCTTGATCCGTACGCACTTTGTATGGGTCAAACAATAGAGAAATATGGCTAAGCGAGCTAGATGAAACGCGCTGTTTAATACAGATTAACGAAGCGCCTTTATACGTTTTCTGTTTGATATAATATTACGGCTTCAATGGCCCCAATCTCATGGTCTGTTTGTCCCGTCCAGAAATCCCTATGGTGCAGCATTAAATATTTTCTAATACTGACATAGCTTGCAGGCTTTGGAGGTGGTGTTTAGGTTAACTCTAAGGTGGTAAACTACTAATTAATCAAAAACGTATGTCCTGCGCATTAAGAGTGTCATTTCATTATCTTTCCCGCGTTACTGCTTTCACTGTATCCAATGGAATTGGGTCTTTAAATAGCTATAATCCAGTTTTTATTTTCTGCAGCACGTATCCAATACGTACATAGTGGATAAAGAAGGTATTGTATTCCATTAAAATTTGATATCGAGATTTCAACTAAAATACATGTTTTGAGACCCTTGTATTCAGAGAAGCACTTTCAGAAACATAATCGTGTGTTTCTGACTGTCTATCTGTGTGTATGTTTGCGTGTGAGTTTCTGTACAGCATAGCTCGAAAACGAAAAGTGGAATAAATACCAAACTTGGTGTTTGAGTTCAGTATCTTTCAAGACTACAATACGAATAGTTTCAGGAAAATCCTCCCACCCGCAACTAACTTATACATGGCTCTAACGATTTTTACTAAAATATCATATGTTTAAGATACCTCTTTTATGACAAACAAAACGTATGTCTTGAATTTTCTGGGAATAGCCCCTGAAAACCTCTTCATTCTTGATGAGTTTGCTATAACCTTGTGTAACTGATTAACCGTAAGAGATAAATAAAATCTTACGGCACCAAAAATGTAGCTTTCATAAAAACAAACAATTTCTGTTATATACATTTTTGTGGAGTTAGCCGTCTTCGAGATTTTTCTGGGATATTTATTAATTTAAGTTTTAAGATAGTTAAACTTTTCACAAACGGGAAACATCGTTCTTTTCGTCTCTCTTTTGTTTACTGCTAGCAAATAAAGAGAATCAGTTTCAATTGCTTTATTTAGCGAACGGCTTTTAAAAAGATTTGACTATCGCTTTAGGTTAGTATATTCCCTTATTTGCATTTTATTTACAAGGAAGCAAGTATTAAAACCAATTCTGGCAATGGTTTTCTTGATTAGCATGATGTGGATAGAAGAATACTTTTTTTTTAAGTAAAGTTTGTTTGTAGAACAGCTAGAGAAAGTCATATGAATGGAACACTTCAGTTTTGTATTCAAGAGTCTCCCTCTGTGGTGTAATGGTTACCATGCTAACTTCATATACCCAAGGTCACGGGTTTAAACCCTCAGAGAGGTCCCTGAGCAAAATTAAGCGGTCTTTCGCGCCTAATTTAGAGAACCAGCAGTAAAAGAGCGTCCATAAGTAATACGCCATTTACATTTAAGGTTTTTTAAATTCAAGGGACACTGGTATAGAGGTCTTAAGTAAACATCTAATGTGTTCTATTTATGTGACTTTCTCTACCTATTCTGCAAATAAATTATTATTACAAAAGCTTATTCTTCCCTTTATTTCATGCCAATGAAGATAAAGAGTAACAGAAATGGTTTTATCACTTAGTTATTTGTAAGTAGGAAAGAAATATGGGAATATGAGATTATTTCTTTATTCTTATAAAGTCATTTTACACTGAAGAAACAACGAAAATGTTAATACCAACAAATTCCCTAAAACAAATATATTTCTCCGTAACTAACAAAAACAACTTAAATCACTTCCTTGCATTTATTTTTCGCTCTACTAAAGGGAACGAAGTCCAATAGCAGACTTGTTTTTATTCATTCAGAAAATACTTTGTGTTCCATTGCAATAATTATCAGTACAAATTCAGTAGCTCGCAGACTTCTTCCTCCCCCTCTCAGCTTGCTTCTAAACAACATACTGGTATACTACTTAACTTAGTCATGTCCAAGTCTAGAATTTAAAACAAAATTAACATTGGCGCGATAAGTTTCCTGTCTCTTTATAAGTAGATAGCACAGAAGTTTTTGCAAACAATTTTATGGGGATAGTCAAGTTAGAAATCTAAATTCCATATTTTAGAAGATGAAGCTTTCAAACTTTGTATATTTATTTATTTTATTTTAGTAGTCTATCTGAAAAAAGTTATGCTACTACTGCAATTACTTTCCACGTCTTTAATTTATTAATTAAGAATTTATCTGTTGGATATATAATGCTCCTAGCAAATCAGTTTTCATGTTTTTTGTATAATACTTGTTAAGCATGCTGGTAAAGTACAATCAAATGAAGTCTGCTAGGTATTTTACTGTTTAATTAAAGGAAAATATACAGAAATTGCTTTTATCTGCAGCTTTTAGTATTTGCTTTAAAACACCATATAAATGCCTAAATTGCTAATTTTCATGAACATATAGATCAATTATAAAACAATACTGTTACAGCGTAACATTAATTTGGTAAAAATTTCTTCAAGTGAAACGTTTTATACCGAGAAAAAATTTTATTTTGAGAAATGGTCACTATTATAAATGCTGTGTAAGCCTATGCTTAAATGACCATTTTGAATGGTCATTTAAAAAAAGTAAACAATATTTACCCACAGAAGTAAACAAAGGTTAGTTTAAATGAAAAATACAAAAAAATCTCAGATTTGATCCAAAACTTCTATTTTTCATTTGACTGTCCCCTTAAACAAAATAATTATTTTTCTCCACACAAGCCTTTGTAGAATAAGAGTTGAATTCATAGAGTAGGACCGAAAAATTCAATGCCATAGCCGAAAATTGAACCATGGATCTTCCGGTCTGCAGCTGGTTGCTCTAACCACTGGGTTACCATGGTAACCTCATCAGTTTGGTTAAACTATGAATCCTTGGACTCAAAAGTCATTACCACCGTATAAGCAGATATTGAGCAATGTCATCTCAAAACAATTTGAGATCACTTTGTGGTCTACCAGGAAGTCCTTTGAGGAAATTAGTGTCATATCTGGATGTTGCCATGGTAGCTCAGTGATAGAGCAATCGGCTAGAGTTCAGGAGATCCGTCATTCAATTCCCAGCTATGGCATTGCATTTTTCGACCTGACTCTGCTTATCCAATAGTGCCTAAAGTTGCCTGCTGCTCTAGTATTTGTGTGCGAGTGCGCCTACGGTATATCCGAAAATGACTCCTGTTTTAAATATTTTAAAGGGTAGAAGCACACCTCAAATCATGTTCCCTGCGCAGACGCGAACGTACGATTTTTTTTTTTTTTTTTTTTTTTTTTTCTGTACAGACTCCATTGGTCAGTAGATTTGTTGCGCGGGCAAATAGCTTTCTGCCGGAAGAATCTGCAAAAATGCACTACATTCCGCATGGCCTACGTGTTTCCGAAAAAGCTCGCATGCAGGTTTAAATTGCATCCGAATTCCGCGCATCTCTGACCACAACGCTATAAAGCAAGGGTGGATAAAACAAAAAAAATTCAAAACACGTCCTGCTGCGAAAATCTCATGCTGCGGACCGTGATGCTGCGAGCGACCATGAATCATTAATTTGAAGGTAAACAGGTTTGAGGGGGAGGCTTCAAATGTCCGTTGTTTTGATGTTACCTATACGAAAACAAAGTGGTGAGTAATCAGGGTCTGTCACAGTGCGAATTTCCTAGTTACCCGAGGTTATTATAGTACAAACCTACCTTAACTGTGTAAACCCATCAGCATCTGTTTGTCTATAGCGACCAATTAATCATCATATTGTAATTAACAGTGGAACGGCTGCATACGTGCGATAAATGGAGTGATATGACAAAATACATCGCTATCCAGAAGTGGCACGTCCTAGCAAACTTGCCTGCTAAAACTGTAATGAAGTCTGCAGCAACTGAAATTGAATCAGGTATCACAATAGATAATATGTAACAAAAATTCTCTGTTTCTCCAACAAACAACTTTTTATTGTTTCCACAAATTAATTACAATCGCTCACAAATAACTGTCTTTCTTCAATTCTGTAGTATAGTTTCTGACGTTCGCTGTGGCGGCAATTACTACCCGCTACGAATTTCCCGTCAAAACTCGCTATACAGTTGCACGCGATGCATTTCCAGAGAAAACTGCATTATGGCCAGCCTTCGTATCCCTTTTTACTTTCTATACTTAGTACACAGGTAGAGAAGATATTGCACTGTTCCCAAAAACACGATACTCAGATTTCAGTGGAAATGCACGTTTTAGGGTCTCTGTATAAACATTTTAGAAAAAGGTAGTATATGAACACAACTCGAAAACGAAAAGTTGGTAAAATACCAAACGTTGTACTTAGAATATTCCTGGGATGCGTCGAGAAGATTTTGCGGAAAATCCCCCACCTCAAACTACCCTTTACATGGAAAACATTTAGAAAACTTTAATTTTCTCTAAAATACCGTATAATAAATAAATTTGCAAGGTAAAATGTGTAGCTTGAAATTTCTGGGAAGAACCTCTGAAGACCTCATTCTTCTAGATGAATTTTGCATTAATTATAAACCATAAGATATATACAAAAACTTGCTACGCAATTAATGTAGATCTCGTTAAAGCACACAATTTGTCATATAAAGTGTTGTAGTGGAGTTGACCATTTTCGAAATGCTCCATATTATTGGTTTCCATTTTAAAACAGGTGCTTAAAAATTTTCTCTTACATGGAATTGTAAACTTTTGACCATGCAAAGAAATGGATATCGACCAAATGACAACCTGCTTTTAAAAGATTTGAATATCGGTTTAGTCTAGTGCACTCTAGTTCTCTTCTACTTTCAAGGAAGCACGTAATAAAGACAATTTCTGATAATGTTTATCCTAATTAGCACGAAATAGATAAAATAATATGCTTTTTAACAATAATTTGTTACGGAGATTCAGAGAAAGTTTTGTGAATGGAACACCTTTTTTTATATTGTGGATAATATTGCAGGACACTTTTAGATACAGTCGCACTTGCAAAGCCGTCGCAGGGGTCACAAACTGGGCACAGGGGTCACAAACTCATTCAGGTATAACAATGCGGGCTTCGACGTCAAAGAACCTTCCGAAAGAACTGGTATCCACTTGCACAGGTGTAATAGTTACAGCTGCGATGTCAAAAGAATTTGTTAACGGCACATGTGTCCGCATTCGCACAGCTGTAGCAGTAGTTACCAACAATCAGCTATGGCTTATACACGCGTTCGACTATTATGGTCACAGGTTATATATATGTATTCTTCCAAGTGATTACAATAAAAAATCTGTTTACAAACACAAGCCTTTATTCGATGGTTTCACAACAGTTCGGTTGTAGTTTTTTGTTTTTTTTAAGCACGCGGAGATTGCGGCTACGACTGTGCGCTTCCTGTCGAAACTGACTCGCGTACATGCGTCATCTGGTGTGGTTGCTGTGTACTTGTAGTTGTTCGGGCTTAATCACAGGAACGTTAGAATGGTTACAGTTTTGATATTGTAGCTTTAATGTTGATGATATTAAGGAGGTAGAGGCATCTTAACGCTTGTCTATTCAGGAACAGCAATCTTGCTGCCGCTCTGCTGGTGTCTTAGTTCCAAAAAATCACATTTTTATGTTGACTGCTCCCAAAGCGTTATTGCATTATTCCTTCAGGTTTTTAGCTGTTGCCTCGTTAACGGCCTTCATTAGGTAAGTACTTTCCCACAGAGTTCCTATAATGACCCAATCTGGATTAGAAATGTTGAGCCCGGCGCCTAATTACTTCCTCCGCGTATCGAAGTACCGAAGCTTCATGTAGTAGCCTAACTCGGATATTCAGAATAGCTGGACCGAAGACCCCTGTTCTGAATCCACTGTAAATATATCCAATCCGCAGAGGTTAGTTTTCACCTTCAAACTATTCACTTCATGAAGCAGATGCCCTTAGTGCCTATCGCTATGCAATATACTGTATTTTAACCTTAGGTTGGTAGCATTGAATGTTTGTTAATATATGCATTTCCTATTTTTGAAATTTTTCTTTCTGAGGTTGACACGCGTCGGTGATCTTAGTGTGTGAGAACTGGTAAACACGTGTGCTGTTTTCCGGGTTTGTCCGTTTTGTGTATTTTCATGGTTTTGTGCTGGTTTTGGTTACTGAATGGCATACTGGAAAAAGAAGTAAGGAATTGAGGCAGGATTGATGTATAGTCTCATAGTGATGAATATGGTTATGCTAATAATGGAACAAGCGGTCATATGAACATTGAAAATCAATGGAACCAAGGATTGAGGATGTTGCGTATGTGATCTAGGAGAGATGGAACAGAAAAAGATTTAGAACAGTATGCAAAAGTTGTAGAAAAGGACTGTATGTTGATTTCTTTCTAGAACGTAGGTTCTTACTGGTTTTTTTCCAAGAAAATAATTTTTAAGTTACCATGTAAAACAACAACCCGAAGTATTTAAATATAAAAACTTAAAAATTGGAATTTAACACAACATAAAATAACATCAAAGCAAGTTTTGATAATATCTTAACCGTCAAAAACGAACTTCAAATTGGAATTGAACATATTAAATTCGAATTTAATAATTGATTTTGTTAATATCACTCCAATAACATCCTTAAAAGTGTATAAAAGTGTGAAATTATGTATGAAGAACTATTTAAAAATACTTCAACTCAACAACTTCAAAATTTAGGTGATAGGAAACGTTTGTGTAGAACCTTACATTTTACTATACCTAGGGCAGGCTAAGATAGTTGGTAATGAATGTAATAATCCTTTATTAATTAATAATCTTCGTCTCTTCAAAAACAGCCTTAGCTAATATTATGCTCAAGGAATAGAGCTATTCACGCTGGCAGAGGGTGGGGCTACTTTGTCCGTTGCATTCCATTACGTGTTACTAATTATATATTAGTATACTGTGTCTGTTATAACTACGTGGTAGAAAAACTTTTTAGGGAAGATATTTTGAGACTCCTGTAGTTATATCGAACAGATTAGTTCAAAGCACTGAGCAATTTACTTTATTAATATTTCACAGCTATAGGCATTCATTTAATAATTAATTAATTATGTCAGATATCAAAACAGCTACTAATGACAGCTGCAGAAGTTATGCATTTTGTGTTAAAAATTAGACCGCTGTAACGCAATTCCTTGGATCCCGAACCTATATGCCTCGAGTTGATATATGTGACAATTATCGACGTTATGCTACGAATATGTCAATATTTATATTGATTTGTGTCCATCCCAAATCATATTTTATCATATTATTATTATTCATGTCTGTTTACACATACATAATGAGTGCGGATTTAGCGCACATATATCATATTCCGAATGAAAGTGATGGAATGAGCCTAGTGTCAGTGTCCGTTTCCTCTTTTATAGGAATTATAATAATTATATACGCTTTTGGGGTTGCCTAGAGCTTTACAAATATAGTAGCGCTGGTTTATTAAGAGAGAGCGGGGGAAAACTGTAGAGGGCGAAATATTTCTATGAGATAATAGTAGTAATAATAAAAGTAATAGTAATAATAATAGTAATCATAACAATAATAATAGTAATAATTAAAAGGTGCACTCGAATGAGCATTTAAGTGCCTTTTCTGTCTGTTTTCTTTTCTTGCATGTCCTTTTACTTTCTCTACACGTAATATGTACATAGTGTATAGAGAAGGTATTGCACCCCACCCAAAAATTCGATACCGAGATTCACTATGAATATATGTTTTAGGGTCCCCTATATATAAAAAAAAAGAATTTTCAGAATAAGGTCCGTCTGTGTATGAGTGTCATTGTGTCCGTGTGTCTGTCCACACGATAACTCAAAAACGAAAAGTCGGTAAAATACCAAACTTGATATTTAAGTTCAGTATCTTCTAGGGATGCAACGCGAAGATTTTGAGAAAAATCCCCCCACCACAAACTACCCTTCACATGGAGCTTTTTTCGAAAAGTTTGATTTTCTCAAAAATGGCTCCAATGATTTTGATTAAAATATCGTATATTAAATACATTTATCTGAAAAATAAAATGTATACCTTGAATTTTTTGGGAAATGTCTCTGAAAACTACTTTATTCTGGATTAATTTTACGGAATTTTGCATAACTGCTAAACCATAAGAGACAAAAACTTTCTACAAAAAAAATGTAGAGCACATTAAAACACACAACAGTTATACATTTTTTCTCACGGAGTTGATCGTTTTTTAGATATTCCATGTTTTTGGCTTCAGCTTTAAAAACATACTTTTCTGATGCAGGAATTTGTCAACTTACAAGCAAGCAAGTAAGTGAAAGGCCATGTTTGCCATGATTAACATAAAGTATACAGAAGAATATTTTGCAATAATAGTTTTTTTGCAGAATAGGGTGAATGGAACATAAAAGGTTCTTAGAAAATACAAGAAAATCCATTCGTAAGAGCGAAAAAAATTATATTGAGTAACCGTCATCTCTTACTAGATGGCAGTTAAAATTTCCGCTATATCCATTACGTGGTTTCCTTGCCATAGGTGACTGAATCAACAATCTTGTGCTTTTTAGTAAGATGCAAAAACACAAAAACAAAAACAAATAAACAAACAAAAAACGAGTTTCGTGTGATGATTAAACACTTCTGTTTAAAATTCTTAACACCGAAAGAGAGAAAAACCGATTTGGATGAATTTCATTGTATATCTGCTTCCGAGTTTGAAAAATTTACAATTGGATAAATGAATTTTAACGTGGCCGTACATCCACAAATGATGAATATCGTTCCGGAAGTCTAGTACAAGTGACAAGCTCTGAAATTATTGAAAAAAATCCAGGATATAGTTTTGAGTGATCGACGAATCAAAATTTGCAAAATAATAGAGGCCATAGACATATTATAAGGTACAGTGTCCTCAATTTTGCACAAAAAATTAGGTTTCACAAAGGTCTCGGCAATATGGGTGCCGCGTTTTCCCTCACTGGATAATAAACGCAACCATGTGGCTGGTTTGACACTTTTCCGTTGCAATCCTGACGCGTTTCTGCGACGCTACATAACTGTGAATGAAACATGAATACCCCACTACACTCCACAGATAAATGTGCAGTCGAAACAGTTGGTTTTTAGAGGCGAACTGGCTCTGAAGAAACAAAGTTGGTGAAATTTGCAGACAAGCTCATGGCCTTGTTTTTTTGGGCTGCACGGAATCATCTACATTGATTACTTGCAGAAAGGAAAAGCGATAAATGGAGTGTGTTGTGCAATTTTTTGCTTCGGTTAAACGAAGAAATCAAGAAAAAACGCCCCCATCTTAAAAAATAAAGGGTTCTCTTCCATCACGACAATGCCAGAATGCACATCTGCGCATTTTCGATGGCGAAAATTCTAAAATTAAGGTTCGAGTGACTACAACATCCACCGTATTCACCAGAGTTTTCACTCCGTAATTTGTTTTATTTCCAAATTTGAAAAAGTAGCTCAGCGGAAAACGATTCACGTCTAACTAGAGGTCATCTCCCAGACAGATGCCTATTTTGAGAAGCTTCGAAACCATACTTTTTGGAAGGCTTAAAATAGTGTATTGAGATAAAAGGAAGTTGTGTTGAAAAATAAAAAAAGATCTAACAAAAATAATTTGTTTCTCCATCATTTTCTAAGGGCTCTTAGTACGCCCCATATACTTCGTCGGGTAAAATTGTATTCTTACTTTGCACGTTATTTAGAGGCGATATCGACACGTTAGAGCCGGCCTCGTATTCACGCTTCCTTCAGTTTCTTGTTTAGGACATACAGAAAGGTTTAAAAAGGGATGAGAGCTGCACTAATGTTCTCAAATGTTCCCAGCACTCTGAAATGGAATATTAGAGATGCAGCGGCAGTCAATGGAGCTTAGTTCAGCTTTGAGAGGAAGAGAAGTGGCATCGTACAGAAAGCAGTAGAGCGTCGAAGCGACGACTCTAATGAGTTTTTGTTGATTTTGACGCAAATAAAGGCCATTAAAGTTAAAGCCGGCTTATTTATTTGCTGCATGTTGGTGGCAGGAGTGGGATGAAAATAGGAATGTTCCCTTAGTTTAATAATGATAGGACACATTGGTTACAAATAAATCAAGAGTGAATGTAAAGTTTTCGATCTTGAATTTGATGCGTTCGTCATTTCGCAAAATCCATTAAATCCTTAGTGTTCGAATATGATGAACGAACACCTCAACACAGTGCTGAATTTAAGTGGTGACGGTAAATGAGGTGATTCATGATGACCCAACAACCGGAAACATGAAGGAATGTGACGAAACCACCTCTTAAGTTCGACGTAAAAAAGGTTTAAATGAAATTATTTTGATTGTTAACGACACTGTTAACGGACAGGATCATATTGCCACCGCTGTGCTGGAATTATCGTCCCGCAGGTGTTCTTTAACATGCCAGTAAAACTACTGATATGGGGCTGTCGCTTCTAAGCACACTTAAAAACCGTCACCAGGCTCAGGGTTTGAACCCGCGATCTAGAATTCAGAAGGCTAGTGCCTAGCCAACTGAGGTACTCAGACAGACACGTTAAAAAAGGAAGTGAAGAAGACAACATATTCACAGAAATAGTTTCAAAATTAATTTTGTTGCATGTACGCCAGACAATGGAAAATTACACAGACTATTTCTTACATATACACTGATTTATTATTTAAATAATTTAAGTAATAATTATAATTATATGGATTAGAATGAATTAGAAGTATTAAATTTTGTAAGAATACTTTTTTATTGAATAGGTAGAGAAAGACATGTGAAGGAATACACAAGAAATTTTACATTTGTTGTCAATTTCAACTGACCTCAGTATTCGTAATCGCGAGGCCTGCTCATAAAGACCAGCCTGCTTCTCGGGGAAAATAAGCACGTATGATATATGCTATGTTAGGTTACTATCCAACCTGAAAACATAATTCTCTTAATAACTAAAATTATTAGTCTGAAAATGAATTGAATGCTGTTCTGTACTTGTACCTATTACAACTTATTTACTCTGTACAAGCAGCTTCTTTTAGTGTAGAATAAATCGAAGAGTAAAACAATGGACCTGCTGCTAGTTGACGTATGCATCCTGGATATGACATCGTATTTTTGAATGTACTATACCTAGAAGGACTTGTGCGACATTGTCACCACAAAAGCAAGGAAGCGGATGTCGTCTTCATATGGATAAGCCTAAGGTCTCCACTATTAGTTACCCACTCCAGCGATTGGATAGCAGCCAAGCTCTGATTTCACCCGTGCAGGTCAACAAGTTGAGTTTTGGGTTGCACCCAACACGGGCACCCTAATCTTATTCCTTTTTGCTTCTCTACACGTACTATTCTTATAAAGAGTAGAGAATGTATTACATTCCAACCAAAAATTCGATGTCAAGATTTCACCCAAAAAAAAAAGACATTTTTTCTCTACACTTATTACCTACACCTAGTGTATAGAGAAGGCCTTTGCATTCCACTAAAAATTCGATACCGAGATGTCACAGTAAATACACGTTTTAAGGTCCCTGTAACCAAAAAGGCATTTTTGGAAAAAATTCCGTGTGTGTCTATATTTCAGTGTGTGCTTGTATCTGTGAACACGATAACTCAAAAACGAAAAGTCGGTAAAATGCCAAACTTGGTATAGAAGTTTAGTATCTTCCAAGGATATGACACAAAGATTTTGAGAAAAGTCATCCAACCCCAAACTACCCTTTACAAGGAAAAACTTTCGAAAATTCTGATTTACTCAAAAATGGCTGTAATAATTTTGATTAAAATAGCGAATACGAGTATTAAAAATATTTTCACGATAAATAAAATGTATATCTTGAATTTTCTGAAGACCTCTTTATTCTGGATGAATTTTTCTGGATTTTGTAAACCGTAAGAGATTTACTACACAAAATATGTAGACCGCGTTGAAACACAGTTTGTTATACACATTTTTTCGTGGAGTTGACCATTTCTGAGGCACTCCTTGCTATTTGTTTCAGTTTTCAAATACTTAAAACTTTCCACATGCGGAAATTTTTCAACTCCTGGCAATGCAAAGAAACTAGATTTCAACTACAGGACAACTAGATTTTAAAAGATTTGACTATCGTTTTAGTCTAGTGTATACCATTATTTTCCTTCTACTTAAAAGAAAGAATTTCTGATAATGTTTATCTTGATTAGCATAAAGTAGATAGAAGAATAAGCTTTTTAGCAATAATTTGTTTTAGAGATGTAGAGAAAGTCATGTGAATGAAACACACAAGATTTTTACTTTCTCTACACTTGCTATGCTTATAATAAGTAGTGAAAGTATTAACTTCCACCCAAAACTTCGATGTCAAGATTTCACTGGAAATACATATTTGATGTCTCCTGAATCAATAAAAAGTTATCTTCCAAAAATGCAACACGAATATTTTCGAGAGCATCCCTGACTTTAAACTACCCACTACACGGAAAATGTTATTTCTCAAAAACAAACAAATGTAATCTATATCTGGAATTTGTGGGAATAATCTCTGAAGACCACCTCATTTTGGGTGAATTTTGCACAGGTTGTAAGTGGAATTGTTAGATAAAAGCTTACTATACAAAACATATCATCTTATTAAAAGTACAGGTTTTTGCATACATATTTTTTTTTTTTTTTTTTTTTTTTTTTGTAGAGTTAACTGTTTCCGAGATATTTCTAGTTGTTGGTTTTAATTGTACTTGAATTGTTCTCAAATGCGAGGTCATAATTCATTTCATCCCTCTTTTGTTTTTTCATCTGGCCGTGCAAGGCAAAAATCGAATTTCAATTGTTTCTCATAGCGACCAGCTTTTAAAGGGGCTTTAGCCTATCACCTTATTTCCCTAGAGGGAACTAATATAACCATTTCTGCCAATGGTTAAGTCGAGTCAGACTGAAAAATTCAATTTGAACCACGATTCTCCCTGTGTCTTGCTCTACCACTGAGCTACCATAAAAACATACCGGTACGGCATTAAATTTCTAAACTGACTCGCATGTTACCCGGTAAACCACAAGGTGATCTCAAATTATTTTGAGATGAAAACTCCCAATGACGACTTACAATGCCGTAAGTACTTCAAGACCCAGGATTCATAGTAAGTCAACTATTATGGACAATTGGTAGCTCAGTGGTAGAGCAACCGGCTAGAGACCGGGAGACACGTGGTTTAAATCCCGGCTTTGGCATTACATTTTTCAGTCTGACTACCTACCTATCCAACTCCTGTCCTACACACGGTTTCTGTGAGAAAACAATTAAATTAGCATTTCTGCCAATATTTTTTTTTTGTATTACCACTATGTAAACAAAGGAATAAACTTTTTTAACAATTGTTTGTAGAAGTCTCATACGTATGGGACACAGCCTATGTCTATTTCTTTCTTACCATTTCGCTCTAGCGTAGAGTAAGTATCAAAGGATACAAAATGTTATAGATCTGTACCAAAAACCGGGCCATTTTTATTTACTAATCTAAACTACAAAACATTTTACTTATTAATCGTACTATGAATATAGTACCCCAAAAATACGATTTCAGGATGTCACCTCAAATGTATGTTGTTAGAACCCAAAAAAAGCATTAATAGAAAAAGTTCCGTGTATATGTCAGGGCGTATGAATGCGTATGTTTGTGTCGTAATTAGGTATGACTAGGAATAATGTTATTTAAATATGAAGTGAATTATTATTTTAATTTATCTCATAGTTTTTAGTCATTTAATTAATTTCCATTATCTAAATTTACTTTCTAAAATTGTGAATAGCATAGTTTAAAAATCTGATGTGTTCCATTCCCATGACTTTCTCTACATCTCTGTAACAAATTGTTGTTAAAAAGCTTATGCTTCTATTTACTTCATGCTAATGGAGAAAAATAACAGAAATAGTCTTATTTCTTGCTTCCTTGTAAGTGCAAGCGAAATAAGGGAGTACCATAAGCTAAAGTGATAGTCAAAAGCCGGATGCTATGTGACTGAAGTTCCTTTGTTTGTATGGACATGAGTTGACAAATTCCTGTATGAGAAAAGTAAAAGATTTTTGAAGCTGAAATCAATAACAAGGAATATCTAAAAAAAACGAGCAACTCCTCAAAAAAAAAAATGATTATGACATAAATTGTGTGTTTTATCGTACTCTACGTTTTTTTGTGTAGTAAGTTTTTGTCTATCTCTTATGGTTTGCCAGTTATGCAAATTCTGCAAAATTCATTCAGAGTAAAGTGGTCTTCAGAGGCTATTCACAGAAAATTCAAGATATACATATTATTTGTCAGGTAAATATCTATTAATTTTATTTTAATCGAAAAAAGTTCCATGTAAAGGGTAGTTGGAGGTGGGAGGATTTTCTTGAAAATCTTCATGTCGCATGCTTGGAAGATACCAAACTTAAATACCAAGTTTGGTATTTTACGGACTTTTCGTTTTTGAGCTATGCTGTCCACAGACATACACCTACACACAGAAGGACCTTTTTCTGAAAATGCTTTTTTTTTTGATACAGGGGACCCTAAAACATATTTCCGGTGAAATCTCGGTCTTGAGTTTTCGGGTGGAGTGCAATACGTTCTCTATACACTATGTACATAGTACGTGTAGAGAAACTAAAATGAAACATTCATTACATTTCAAAATTAGTAATTGCAAAGTTTTCCATATTATGTAGATTATATAAATACAGTATAAAGTACGCATAAGTATTATAATAAATGTTCCCCAATTAATTAACGGGAATGATTGCCTTCTCGTGTGATCTAGTCAGAGTAGTCGAATTTGCCATTCCAGTTCATGTGACAATCGTAATATTTTTACATATTGAAGTGTAAGCAGTTAAATGCTATGTAACTATCTAGAGGAACGATGTTCTAGCGTGGAATCTTAGTGACATGCATCCCTACTTGTGTTCCTGCTCGCTAGGATCAACTTCCGTTCAGCCAACTTGCGCTGAGTGATGTCTTCCGGAGGAATCCGGTCTCTAAAACCCTTGAGGAAAGCCTCTGACAGGAGCAGAGTAGGAAAGAGATCCATGTCCCGAATTTCAGAATCTAGCTCTTCCATTATGCACTTCAGCAAAACAACTGAAGATAAGGCCCTTTCTATTTTCTCTACACTTACGTATGAGAGGAGAAGTGGCATTGTACTTGTATCTCGACCTATATCTGGAAATTTTAACAGAAAGCTCCATTTCTGTATATCAAGCTTTATATCTTAACGTAGAATGGCTGTCGCAAGTTTCTTAATTTTACCACAATTTATAATAAAAATCGTCCACATCTTCATTTTATTCTTTTGCTTCTTGACGGTTTATGGCTATCGACCTGCTCTATCCCAAAACATAATGAGGATTGGAAAGGTAGAAACTGCATCAATCTGAAAAATTCCATGCCATAGCCACAATATGAATCACGCATCTCCTGATCTTCTTCAGTTGTCTAACCACTGAACTACTATAATAGCATGTGGCATGAAATGCTTCAGCTAACTTGAGATTTTCCCGGTAAACCTCAAAGAGTTCCCAAAATATTTTAGGATGATACCCCAGTGGGGACTTACAATATGGTTTTTGAATCCTTCATTGTAAAAAGCAGCACTTAAACAGTATCAGTTACTTAGAAAATGTCTTTATTGACTTAAAATAGGTTGCAAATGAAGTATTTAATTCATTACTGCAAATAATTCATTCGACGCTTCGACGTGTAAAGAGTTAATGGCTCTCTCCATCCATGGCTCGCGATCCAATGTGCGCGAACCTCCATTCAATCAGTCTCAGTACCATTTACTACACACACACACACACACACACACACACACACACACACCGGCTTAAAAGTTTTCCTCCTTTTATAGCTAGACAAACGTCACAGAGCTTTATAGGAGCTTGTAGAAGCCAAAGGTTCTGAAGATGTCTCGCGCGCTGTTCGTCCTGTACTGTTACGAATTCGGAGGCCTCCAAATGCGATGACTCTCATATCAAGACGAGCGTGAGAACCACTGCAGAAGATGGCACTGCCCAGGTGACAACAGCACCAGTTTCATCAGCTTAAAGTTTTCTGTAATTATTTCTCTGTTATTTTTTTTCTCTTGTAAATAAAAAGTTGCCTCACTTTAATCTTCCATCTTTATAATTATGCTAGAGCCTGCACCAGCGCAATATACTCGAAATAAGTGAATCCAGTAATGGAGCACCCAACTTATACAGAGCGATTTATTGTTTTGCTTTCGTAAACAATGTAAATCATTTTTATTTTAATATAGTGACCATCGCTATTAAATATTATTTTAATTATACCTACATCACTCAGATTCAGTGTAGCATGGCTGGTAACATTACACTACCTGTGTTTAAGTCCATATGGAACAGGCTTCAATGGACGCTATCTGTGCACAGAATGACCATCTAGTAGATCTCCAAGGCCTAAGGCGCAGACATTTATATTTCATGTATAGGTAGTTTTCTCCAAAAATGATGCCCTCAAACGGGACGCTCCCCCCTACCTTTAGGCAATTACCATTAGCAAACAAAAGACGAACCTGTACTAGGGGCCAGAGGCAACGTAGTAAAATATGTTTCCTGGAGACACTGTTTGCAAATCGAGAATCGTGCCTCAGTAAGTGGAAGACTTGGCAACACAGAGAGTTGGTTTCCATCCGCAAACCTCCTAACCGCAAACTTAAACTCTGGAAGAAGGGTGGGACAGGAGCATCATGTTCTGAAAATTACTGTACATCTCCCTAGACGTCAGGAGAATGTGTTACCAATAAAACCTGGGATTTTGTGATACACACTCTTATGAAACTTGAACAAACCTGTACTAGTTTTGCCACTATAAATCCGCTCTTGTTCTTGACCAAACTAGAGTCACAAAGGGCTCACGGGAAGCACATTGAAGAGGCTTAGGGCCACCGCTCTTACGCAGTATGAGTTGCCAGTGAGGTGGGTTCTTCGCCACTGCAGCGGGTCTTTGCCAGTATACTGATTCTTGCATGGGCTTGCATTAGAAGAAGCCGATCGCATTGTTGTGTTGATCTTAAGGATTATTCTCACCTTCTACTTTAAGCCCCTATGTGTCTCTGACTGTTTTCTTCCCCTCACTCTCTACTCCTTCTTCCCAATATCTCAATCTTTTCCCTTCAGCCGGTTCCTCTTTCCTCCTTTCTTCTTGTGTAATGTACACCTCATTTGATGTTTTGAAGCTAACAGGGAAATAATTGTCCTTTAATGAAGATCCAATACCTGAATCAAATATTTGTTAACCTTTTCTGTCTGTTCAGAAGGGTACTTTTTACTTTGCCTACTACGTATGTTAAATAGGAGAAATATTGTATTCTACCCAAAAATTTGAAGTCGAGATTTCATCGGAAACATATGTTTACATGTCTGAAATATGCACAATAATACATATAAAAATAAAACTATTGTATCAAAAATCTCTGTTTTATTGTTCCAACAATTCTTTATTTTTCCCCACCTTATTACAAATAAAAATTTGTGCATAAGTGAATGTATTTCTTCCATACTTTCCCAACAATTTTCTTTCGACGTTCAACGGTTGTGGCTACTACTGAACGCTCCGAATTTCCTGTTGTAACTGAGTCAGTTGCTGCACGTGATGCATTCCAGTTAAAACTAGCTGATGCAAGTTTCTTCTCCATTTTATACTGTTGATTATGAGATACGAAATTTCCAGAAGCAGTCGCACGTGAAAACCTATATCAGATGTCACAGAACTCAAGTGTAACGATGTCCGGTTTCGATGTCAAAGAACTTACCGACAGCACAGGTGTCCACTCATAAAGGTGTAGCAATGCATGACAACTATTGGCTATGAATTTCGAAGCAAGCCGTTTGCACAAGTAAGGCGATTGCGGCCGTAGACTGTTGTCACATATATAGTAAATAAAATCTGATGTGTTCCACTCAGATGACATTCTCTATATATCCGTAACAAATTATTGTTATATCCTTTTTCTCTCATCTGCTTCATCTAATCTAGATAAACATTAGCCGAATTGGAGGTTATTTAGAAGTAGAACGGAAATAGCACTTAACTAGGTTAAAGCGATAGTCAAATCTTTTAAAAAGTGTTTGCCTTGGGATTGAAATTCGTTTCTTTGCACTTCCAAGAATTGACCAATTCCCACATGTGAAAAGTTGAAACATTTTAAAGTTTCTAACTAATAAAAAGGAATATCTTAAAATGGTTAACTCCACGAAAAAATGTACATCATTTAAATTGTACGTCTTAACGAAATTTACATTTTTATGTAGTAAGTTATTGTCTAACTCCTATAATTCTCCAGTTATGCACAAGTAATCCAGAATTCAGAGACTGTACCCATAAAATTCAAGATATAAATGTTATTTTGCATGTGTAATATACTGCATTTTAATAAAAAAAGTTTGGCCATTTTTGAGAAAATCTAAACATTTTCCGAGTAAAGTGTTGGGAGGGATTTCCCTCAAAATGTTCATGTCACACCATTCGAAAATACTAAATTTAAATACCAAGATTGATATTTTGCATTCTTTTTCCTTTTCGAGTTCTCGTATTTGCAGCTTCAGATAATACAATAAAACATTAAATATTAAATTATATAAATAAAATAATGTGGAAAGTAAACAGTTAAATATGTATATATAAATTACATTATTAATAGGTAGAATAAACTTATTGTAGTAAATACAACTTAGGCAGTGCTGAATACCAGTGATGTACTTGATAGCAGCTATAGAATAGGAAACAGCTGGACACCAGTTGTAAAGTTGCTGGCTTTCCAATACTAATTTTGTTTTCTTGATTTTTCTTTCTAAAATTTTAGATAATTTTTACTGATTTTAATTTCAAATTTTAGTTTTTATTGTTGACTGCATAATAGATGAAATTTATAATTTTTTGGAAATAAATTTAAAGTTTGAATATTTGCCCCGGTATAGTTACCTAGGTGCCGGGGTAGCATATGCGGATTCTATGTTTTTTTGTTTGTTTTTTTTAATTATCGTGTTCACAGACATACCGTCACACACGGCCTATCTTCCAAAAATGTCTTTTTTTTTGGGTACAAGGAATCTCAAAATGTTTATTTCCGGTGAAATTTCTGTATAAAATTTGTGGGTGGAATGCAATATTTTTCCTACCTATGTAATATAACTAATTAGAGAAATTAGAAAATAAGTATTTTTAGAAAAAGTACCTACGTGTGTGTGTGTTTTTGTGTGTATCTGTGACCGGAAGTTGTTATGATATTTTAAAATGTTTCTATTATTTTGCTTCAGCAGCTAACTCTTGCTTCTTAACCGCAATTTAGGAAATGAGTTACTTGTTTCACACGCCTCTGCAAAATCTGCAGAATAAATCTCGAACACATTACAGCAGACAGTCATAAAAACAAAGGAACACATTGCATTATTATAATGATAATTGCAGCAATAACAGTAACTCTACAGCCTATTGCATTCTGGCTTTAGAGATAACGCCAATGATGTTTCCTCTTCCAGAATTCCAATTAAAATTGCTTATTAATTTTACGAAATGTACCTTTTTTAGAATGTACTTGGCAATGTACACTTCCTTCTTCATCAGCAGCCTTCCCCTGCATGTAACCAACTTTGAATACAGATGTTATCTAGTAGCTATAATGCGTCGGTTTCTTAACAACTTCAAAATGTGATAATCTTAAGGCAAAAAACAGGTGGAGCACAAAGAAAAGCAAAGATCTGCCTTTTAGTGCGTGCCGGCAACGCTTAAGGAACTTGATAACGGCCTACCAAAATGAGGGGGAGCAGTGAGGGACAAAAACTTAAATCCTTTGAGGAAATGCTGCTAGAATCATGATAAGCGTCTCATCCATTTCGTTCTTTACAATGGAAATGAAGATAAGCAAACTAACAGAGGGAATGACACAACCAAACTGCAAACATATTTAACGAACTATGATAGCCCACTTTCCTGATATAACAGACCTCTGCCAGTCTGAAATGTTTCAGCGGTGATAGAAGATGAATTCAGTAGCATCTGCAGCGGCACACAACAGTGTTATTATCTAAAACAGCAATCAAAAAGTAACCTTTACAAGTAATCCTTTAGCTTCAATTTTATTCCTTTCCTCGAAGACTTTTACAAATCTCGTTAACTGATTATGTAAAACTCCCATAGGAATCATACGATTACAATTTACATGTTTTAAATTAATTTCCTTAACATAACAAATGCATGTGAAATATAAACATTTATATTTTATGCTATGTGGAAGCTGTAGCTGTGGCGAATAATGAAAATAATTCAAAATCTTCTCGGGCTTCTAGCCAGGTAAAAACTTGGCTTGACACCAACGTTTCGAAGAAGTGCATCTTCCTCGTCTTCAGGGTGAACTGATGGTTTGAGCTTGCGGAGACTGGTATTTATAAGAGCTGGGATGAAGCTAACATCTGATTGGTTCGCGTGATATTATGGCCTGGTATTTAAGATGACTGAGCCGTCACTCCACAACCCCGATGCTGAGGTCCTCGATGGCGGTTCCCCTTAAGTTGCGCCTTTTGAGGGCTCTTATTATCCCCTTATTAATCTACGCCTGTGAGATCTGGGGCATGGCGGCAGACTCCAGTCTGCTGTTGCTTCAGCGGGTACAGAATAGGTGTCTCCGGGCTATCTATTCTGTGCCTCGAGGCTTTCCAACGAGACTCCTGCACGAAGCCTCTGGTCTACCATACCTGGAGGACGAGATTAGGCGTCGGGCAACAAAATTCAACGAAGGGTTAACATTCCATCGGAGCGCCCTCGTTAGGTCTCTTGGGGATTACGATCCCACAAACCGCCGCTTTAGGCGATACCGGCTTCCCCGCATGGCTTGCGGGCATCCCCGGTAACGAAGGAGCACCACCAACAGCTGCTACGGCTAAGCTCCTTATTATCCTTCAAGAGTTGCTTGGATTCAAAATTTAACCTCAAGAAACATTTTGATAAAAACACACCAGCGGTGCACAAGGGCCGTTGCACCATCAAGGCAACCGTCGAGGAGCAATATTCGCCTCCTCCTGTCACTCCACAACCCCAATACACACCCGCCATCCTACAAAACCCACAATCCCGTCAGAACGTGGTTAAGTTCTCTCTGAGAACAGGGACACGTCTAACACACCTCGGGCTGCCCTCAGCCTGCCAATCACACTGGACTGGATGTCCTGGCTAGAAGCCCGAGAAGATTTTGAATTAACACGTCGCCAGGAAAGCTTCAGTTCTTATTTTAATGAAAATGATTTAAAGCATTACGGTTTTAAGGATTTTAAATTAGGTGCCAAAGCCTTACACAAAAATATTATTTAAAAATCTAATGTGTTCCATTCACATGACTTTCTCTCCATTTCGCTAAAAAATTGTTGTTGGAAAAACTTATTCTTTTATCTACCTTATGCTAAACGTTAGTAGAATTGACCTTAGTACTTGCATTCTTACAAATAGAAACAAAATAAGTAAATTAGGTTGAAGCATTTATCAAATCTTTTAAAAGCTGGTGCCTTGTGGTTGAAATCCGTTTCTTTGTATTGGCAGTAGTTGACAAATTTCCTTAAGAGAAAAATTTAATTATTTTAAAACTGCATCTAAAAACAGGAAATATTTAAAAAATGGCCAACTCCTAAAAAATTGTTTGTGGCATAGAGTGTGTATTTTAAAGAAATCTACATTTTCATGTTGTAACTTACTGTCTATGCCTGCTTAGTAGTTATGCAAAATTCACCACAATTTATCCCGGATAAAGAGGTCTTGAGAAGTTTTTCCCAGAAAATGCAAGATATAACTTTTATTTGTCATATACACATCTTTAATACACAGCATTTTAATCAAAAGCTTTTGAGCCATTTTTGAGAAATTCAACATTTCCGAAATTTTTTCCATGTAAAGGCTAGTTCGGAGTTCAGCATATTTTTCTCAAAATCTTTGTGTTGCATCCTTGGAAGATAGTAAAGTTAATTACAGAGCTTGGTATTTTACGGACTGTTGTTTTTGACTTATCGTGTTCACAGACACACAAAAGACACATACACATGGACCTTTTTCTAAAAATCTGATCTGATGTGTTCCATTCACATGACTTTCTCTACAATTCTGTAACAAATTATTGTTAAAACGCTAATTCTTCAATATACTTCATGCTTTTCGAGATAAGTATTAGAAGATATTATCTTTATTGTCTGTTTCCTTGTAAGTAGAAGGGCAATAAGGGAATACACAAAATCGACAGTTTCAATCACCTAGCAACCAGCTTTTAAAAAAATGGCTGTCTCATACAGATATGCAAGTATTTGAAAACTAAACGAATAACAAGGAATATCTCAGAAAAATTACATGAAATAAATTACATGTTTTAACAAGATATATATTTCTGGTATAGTAGTTTTTAGTCCCTCTTACGGTTTACCAGTTATACAATATTGAGAAAATTGCGAATTATAGGCCATTTCCAGAAAATATACATATCATTTGCCATTTAAATATCTTTAATATACAGTATTTCAATAAAAAATATTATGTTACTTTTGAGAAAATCAACATTCTCTAAGTTTTTCCCATGTAATGGGTAGTTTAGAGTAGATGGATTTTTTCCCAAATCCTCACGTCGTATTTTGGAAGATTTATAGTCCTCTTACTCTCCCCCAAGTTAGGACTGACACCCTTCCCTAGGACTTACAAGTCAATGCCTAGAGATCAGAAGGGTGTCGGGGAGCCAACGGCAAGAAACCACAGAATGGAGAACCCGTTACGAATGGTCGGCCCGTAGCTAGACATGAACATGAGGAAATGAATGATACATAATACAACCAAATGAATACTAGGAAGGGTGATGATGGAGCAATTGGTGGCACGATTGGCGGGGGAAACCGGAGGACCCGGAGAAAACCCGCCCTCACACCACTTCGTCAGTCACAAATCCCACTTGCGGACACTTGGGATCAAAACATCTAGATATGAAGCGAGCGGTCTAACCACTCAGCCACAGCGCCGCCTCCTTGGAAGATGATAAAGTTAAATACCAGGTTTGGTATTTTATAATCGTGTTCACAGACTGATGGACATACACAAACGCAACACGGTGCTATTTCTAAAAATGTTTTTATACAGGGAACAACAAAACGCGTATTTACGGTGAAATGTCGGTATGGAATCTTTGGGTGGAGTGGAATACCTTCTCTATCTGTGTATTATGTAGAGAAAGTAATTAAAACAGCTGATGTGTTCCATTCACATGACGCTCTCTGCAACAAGTTATTGTTAAAAAGTTTGTGCTTCTATTAACTTCATATTAATCGAGAAAAATTAGCTGGAATAGTCTTATTACTTCCTTCCTTGTAAGTAGAAGCGAAATAAGGGAATACTATAGATTAAAGTGATAGTCAAAACGTGGTTGCTAAAACTCAAACAAATAACAAGGAATATCTCAAAAACAATCAACTACACAAATAAATGTATATGACATAAATTGTGTGTTTTATCGTGATCTACATTTTTGTGCAATAAGTTTCTGTCTATCTTTTACGGTTTACTAGTTACGCAAAATTCAATAAAAATCATTCAGAATATAGACGTCTTCAGAGACTATTCCCAGAAAATTCAAGATATAATTTAGTTTGTCATAAAAATATCTTCAACATAAGTTTTTTAATCAAAATCGTTAGTCATTTTTGAAAAAGTGAAATGGAAATGGCGTGTTATTTATGGACGCTCTTTAACTGCTGTGGTTCTCAGCGTCCCATTCTATACTGGGCGTGAAAGACCGCTTAATTTTGCTCAGAGGCCTCTCTTATCAGGCTTGAGGTTCTTTTACGTGCCGTAAATCTACGACACGGGACCAACGGCTTTGCTTCCCATCTGATGGAAGCCATGCTAAGGATTTTTACACCCGAAAAAATCCATCGTCCTCCGCCGGGTTTGAACCCGCGGCCATGGGTATATTAAGCTAGCATGATAACCATTACACCACGGAGGTCGATAGTCATTTTTGAGAAAATAAAAATGTTTGAATAATGCTTCATGTAAAGGGTAGTTGGGGTGGGGTATTTTCTTAAAAATCTATATGTCACATCCTTGGAAGATACTAATTTTGGTGTTTAACGCTTTTTTTTTTAGCTATGCTGTCCACAAACACACACACACACACGGACATTTTTCTAAAAGTGTTTTTCTTTTGGGGGAGTCAGGGGGACTCAAAACCTGTATCTCCGGTGAAATTTCGGTATCAAATTTTTGGATTCATTACAATAACTGCTCTATACACTATGTGCATAGTACGTGTAGAGAAAGTAATAAAGTTTTTTACTTGTGGCATACATTCCTATTATGTGATTAAATGTCACTGCTACCCAATGGAAAAGTAGTAAGGAACCTAGGGCAGACGTGAGAGGTATCAGAATTAACAGCGACTCCATTAATGTAGCTGGTACTGGAATATCACTCTCTCCATATCCGGCGCAAATCCCACTGTCGACATCCAGGTAGTCCCGTGTCTGCTGGACATATTCGCATTATACAAATGGAAACATATCTTTAAAGCTTGGATATCCTTGGCGCACGTCAGCCAGCAACGTAATCCCCAACTAACTTCCCTCGCGGACAGGTATAGCTGAGCTGCAGTAATCCTCCGGTCCACGTTTCAAAGGGACACGCACTCAACCCTTCCCAGGGAAAAACGCCAACTTAGTAACCCCTCTTTCTGCGGTGACTTAATCACACTTTTCAATATAAAACCCTAAAAATAATGCAAGTCGCAGCTAAAACGAAAGCTGAGCTTTTGCACAATCTGTCGTCTAAATATACCGGGTGGAAGCAAACTTGCTACATTCCTTCTAATAAGTGCTTCATGGAAGCATTACAAACAAACAAAATCTGATGTGTTACACTCACATGACTTTCCTTATAAGTAGGAAGAAAATAAGGGAATACACTTGGCTAAATTGATAGTCAAATGTTTTAAAAGCTGTCGTTATGCGATTGACATTACAAATCGCTTCTTTTCTTGGCCAAGAGCAGAACAAAAGAAAAACGGACACTCCCGTCTGAGAAAAGTATAAGTACTTCACAACTGAAATTAATAACAATGAATACCTCGAAAACTGTAAGCTCCACGAGAAAAATGTGTATGACATAACTTCTGTATTTTAACAAGACCTACAGTTTTTGTATCGTAAGTTTTCGTCTATCTCTTACGCTTTACTAGTTATGCCAAATTAAGCAAAATTCATCCCGAATAAACAGGTCTTTAGAAGCTATTCCTTGAAAATTCAAGGTATACACTTTATTTGTCAGGTAAATATCTTTAATATACGATATTTTAATAAAAATCGTTAAAGCCATTTTTAAGAAAATCAAAATTTTCGAAAAAAAGTTCCATGTAAAGGGTAGTTTGGGGTGGGGGGATTTTTCCCAAAATCTTCGTGTCGCATCCCTAGAAGATACTGAACTTAAATACCAAGTTTCGTATTTTAGCTACTTTTCGTTTTTGAGTTATCGTGTTCACAGGCACACACGGATCTTTTTCTGGAAATGGCTTTTTTTGGATTCAGGGGATTCTAAAACATGTATTTCCGGTGAAATCTCGGCATCGAATTTTTAGGTAGAATACAATACTTCTCTATCCCTATGTACATTGTACATACGGGGCTAGAGAAAGTAAAAATCTGACGTGTTCCATTCACATGACTTTCTCATATCTCTGCAACAAATTATGGTTAGAAGGTTTATACTTCTATTTACCTCATTCTAATCAAGATAAAGTCTGCAGCAATAATCCTATTACTTACTTCCTTGTAAGTAGAAGCGAAATAAGGGAGCTCTATTGGTTAAAGTGATAGTCAAAGGTTGGTTTCTATGTGACTGAAGCTCTTTTGTTTGTATGGACTGGAATTTTTAAATTCCTGTACAGAAAAGTATGTTTTTTAAAGCTGATACCAAAAAACAAGAAATATCTAAAAAGCGATCAACCCCACAAAAAAAAGTATATAAGATAAATTGTGTGTGTTGAGGTGCTTTTTGAGTTGTAAGTTTTCGTCTATCTGTTACGGTTTAGCAGTTATGCACAGTTTCGTAAAGTTCATCCAGAATGAAGTAGTTTTCAGAGGCTATTCAAAATATGCTTTTTATTTGTTAGGTAAATATCTTTAATATACGATATTTTAATCAAAATCGTTACAGCCATTTTTGAGAAAATCAAAACGTTCGAAATGTTTCCCATGTAAATGGTAGTTTGGGGTGGGGGGATTTTTTTTTGAAAATCTTCGTGCCGCATCCTTGGAAGATACCAAACTTAAATACCAAGTTTGGGCCATAACTGTCTTTTCGTTTTTGAGCTAAGCTGCCCCCCCACACACACACAAGGATCTTTTTCTAGAAATACCTTTTTTGGATTCAGGGAGTCTCAAAACATGTATTTCCGGTGAAATCTCTCTATCGAATTTTTGGATGCAATACAATACCTTCTCTATACACTATGTACATAGTTCGTATATAGAGAAAGTAAAAACTCTTAATAGTACTAGGGTCGACTGATAAGTTCCAGGCCTCACACAGATATAGTGCCACTAGGCCAGTTAGACGGTAGCATCGTAAAATTTAACTCCAGACTAGCCTGTATCCGTAGTTACAGAAATGGGCGAATTAAAGTTCGAATTGCTTGAACATCCACCATTCGCCAGATCTAGCACCCAGTGTCTACCACCTATTCCCAAACCTCAAAAAATTTCTTGGAGGACGAACATTTCACAGCAACGAGGTCATTGATGGGGCAAACAGCTAAACCTTCAAAAATCGCACTACAGAGATGGTTTAATTAAATTAGAGTAATAATATGACAAACATATTAGCCTTTCTGGAGGTTATGTTGGGAAATAAAGCAAAAAAAAAACAAAAAAAAAATTAAATGCTGTTTTCATTGAGAGGCCCGGGACTTACTGGCCCACCCTTGTATTTTGTTCCTTGGTCAGCTGATTTCGAAAAAATAAATGGTTTTTGTTCCAAATTAGATGCGTAATTCCACAAGAGTGTACGAAAGTAATGGTTTTTTACTTGCAAGATGCGTAGAGTAACGTATATCTGACATTAGTTTCGGTAATAATTATGTGACATCGCACAGTGTTTCGAAATAATGAATCACTTAAAAGAATTAAACGAATATTCCGAACAGCGTTTTCAGCCAGGAAGTAGCTCGGCAATGTTTCGTTGAGGTTGGCCAGGGATTTGAACTGCCTTCTGGTTGTAAACACGTCGGTCGCTTTCAAACACGACGCAGGGCGGGGAATAACAGGTGCAACTGGTATTCTGATTGGCCAAAACTCGCACAGTAAAAACGGAAGGAATGCCTTCAACGTCCTAGTGAGGCATGTTTATATACTGACCAAGAGCAAGTGACACTCACAAAACCTCTAGCGTTGCACTTATCTATCTCTTGTTTTCGAAAAAAAACTAAACTGTATCCGTAGGAAATGGTCAGAGACAAACGTAAGATACAAAATGTGTTCTTAAATAACTGGTGTAAATTAATGTAATGACTTCCCTTCCACCCGGTATAACCAGATAAGCATCATATAACGTAGAGATTACAGGCACCTCAGATTTTCTGTGTAGTTTCTGTCTACTTTCTAGGGAAAGTAACTTTTACTTTCTCTACACGTACAATGTACATAGTGTATTGAGAAGGTGCTATTGCATTCCACCCAAAAATTCAATTCCGACATTTCATCGGAAATACACATTTTACGGTCTCCTGAATAATAAAAAAAAAATCATTTTCAGAAAATGGTCCACGTGAGTGGGTATGTCCGTGTGCCTGTGAATTTGATAACCCAAAAACGAAAAGTTGCTAAAATACCAAACTTGATATTTAAGTTTAGTATCTTCCAGAGATGCAACACGAAGATTTTGAGAAACGTCTCCCATCCTTAACTACCCTTTATATGGAAAAAACAATTCGAAGCGTTTTATTTTCTAAAAATGGCTCTAACGATTGTGATTAAAATACCGTATATTAAAGATATTTATATGGCAAATAAAATATATATATTGAATCTCCTGGGAAAAGTCACTTAAGATTTCTTTATTCTGAATGAATTTTGCTAAATTTTGCGTAACTTGTAAACCATAAGAAATAGACAAAAGCTTACTACACAAAACATGTAGATCACATTAAAACACACAATTTATGTTATATACGTTTTTTTGTGTAATTGGCCATTTCTGATATATTACTTGTTTATTGTTTCAGGTTTAAAATACCTGAACTTTTCTCACACGGAAAGTTGTTAACTTCTGTCCCTACACAGAGACGTATTTCAACACATGGTAACCAGCTTTCAAAAGATTTGACTATCGTTTTAGCCAAATGTACTCTTATTTTCCCTCTACTTACAAGGAAACAAGTAATTAAGAGAAATACTAATAATTTTTATCTGAATTATCTATAAAGTAGATCGATGAATATGCTTTTTAACAATAGTTAAAGTAATGCAGAGAAAGTAATGTGAATGGCAGTAATCAAATTTTTATACAACGAATCTGTTTGTGTGTGTGTGTGTGAACAGCATAACTCAGAAATGAAAAGGCGGTTAAACATCTTGGTCTTAACATTTAGTATTTCCCAAAGATGCCACACTGGGATTTTCAAGAAAATCTCCCAATCCGAACTTGTGTCGAACATTTTTCGAAATTTTACCTTTTCTCAAAAATGGCTCTAACGATTTTGATTAAAATGTCATTTACCTGTAATACAAAATTTACACCCTAAATTTTCTAGGAATAGCATGTGAAGTACCCTTCAATCGGAAAGATTATTATATAAACTTGTACAATTGGTAAATGTTAAAGCGATAGTCGAAAGCGAAATGCTCAAAAAACTTAGTATCTCCTTAAGAGGCGCAATTTAATCAAAACCTTTTTGTGTCATTTCTGATATATCCGTTATTAGTGATTCGATTTGCTTAATTCTACGTGATTCTTTTAATGTCCCTTCGACATTCACCTGTTTCTTGCGATTGCACGGAAAGAAATAGTCAGGGTATAACGTCTAAGTCTTACATATTTGACCGTCACTTCTCATTTTATCTATAATGCTGCATGTAATGTTGATATTTATATAAATATTTATCTCGATTAAAATTAAGTTATTATAACGAAAGCTATCTTCCTATCTATGTGCAACACCATAAAAAGCAGAGAAAATCATATGAATGTAACTCGTCAGACTTTTTAAAACTAAGACTCTTTTGCATTATTCCCAATAGTAGTAAGTAACCTGTTTGCGCGCGCGCGTGTGTGTATGTCCTTTTTGTGTGTCTGTAAACACCATAACCCGGAACCAAAAAATCCCTTAAATACCAAAAATCATATTTCAGGTCAGCTTCTTCCAATGATGTGACACAAAAATTTTCAAGAAAATTTGTCAATTCCAAACCACCCTTTAAGCTATACGTTTGATTTTCTCAGAAATGGCTCTAAACGATTTTTATTAAAATGCCATATCTTTAAGATTCTTTTATGACAAATAAAAGTATACATCGACTTCTCTGGGAATAATCCTTCATTCTGAGTAACTTTTGAACAATTGGAAACCGTAACAGACACACAAAATCTTACTACAGTTAATACACACAATTTGTTAAATTATATATATATATATATATATATATATATATATATATATATATATAATATTACTTAAGTTAACAATTTTCAGCGTGTTTATTGTTATTGGTTTTCGTTTTAAAATACTTCTACTTTTCTCTAAGAGGAAGTTGTTATTTATCTTCCTTTTGCCCTTGGCCATGCAAAGGGAACTGACCGTCGCTATGTGAAACAATTGAAATTAGGTTATCAATTTGCACGAACAGGAGTAAAACAAAAGAGTTATGAGACGAAAAATAATTCCTGTTTGAGAAAAGTTTTTAGCTTAAAATTAAAACTAATGGCAAGGAATATCTCGGCAACTGTCAACTCAAAAAAAACGAATGACATAAATTGTGTGGGCAGTTACTTTTGTCCATCTCTTATGTTTTATAGTTGTGCAGTATTCATCCAGATTGAAGTCTTCGGAGGCTTTTCACAGAAAATTCAAGATATACATTTTATTTATCAGTAAAGAATCTTTATAAGAAAAGCAAAATTGTTATAACATTTTCTGTGTAAGAGAGAGAGTTTGAGGTGGGGAATTTTTGTTGAAAATCTTCGTGTCGAATGCCTGGATGATGCAGATTTTGTATTCAAGTTTATTATTTAACGGAATTTTCGTATTTGAAGTATGCTATATACAGATGCACACTCGCTGAGCTTTTTCTGAAAATGCTTTTTATATTCGGATGCTCAAAACACGTATTTCCGATGAAATTTCGTTATGAAACTTTTCGAGAAAGAGAAATTAAACAAATGGTGGTATTTTAATTTTATGGTACTAGACTCTGAAATACTTACGATAATGATGTTAATGATAACTTATTTCACCATTTGGCATGCATACAATGCAATAGATTTCGTCAGCAAGTCATTAAATGCATGTATATTTAAGCATTACTGTGTGTTGTAAAAATTAAGTTGCTTAGTTCTATTTTTAACACTAATTTTAAAAGAATTTGCATTTACAATGTGGCTTATATTTAAAGTTAGTTTATTATACAATTTCAGTCCAAGATAAAGATGAGAGTCGAGGGATTTCTGCAATAAAAGTTTCTGTGGTACCATATTATTTTTACTCAGAAAAAATAGCTCATCTGTCTTTTGGAGATGAACAAAATTCAAATACAAATACACAGTTAAAATTCCAAGTTCTTTAACAATAGGTTCACAATGACATTGGGTCATTGGCTTTCCCACTGCTACCATAGTTTAAATGACAGTGAAATAGACTATAATAAACATTAAAAATGTTATTGGTAACACACATTCTAAGCCCTCTAAAGCTATATAAAACATATGAGAACCTTTTTCATATTTTCATTGTATGGAATTTCCAAGAAAGCTTGTTGTGCAACTATATTCTGAGAAGTACACTTTTTTGCTGTCTACTTTGTTTATTTTTAAGTTAATAAGATACTTCTGTTTTTAGTTTATCTACATAGTGTGTAGAGAAGGTAATTATATTACACTAAAAAATTCGATACCTAGATTTCACCGGAAATATATGTTTTGAGACCCCCTGAATAAAAAAAACATTTTTACAAAAATGTACGCGCGCGCGTGTGTGTATGTTTGCCTCTGGGCATCATAGCTGAAAAACAAAAAGTCCGTTTAATACCAAACTTGGTGCTTAAGTTCAGTATCTTTCAGGGATGTAACACAAAGATTTTCAAGAAAATATTCCCCCCCACAACTATCGTTTACTTGAAAATTGTTTAGAAACTGTTGAATTTCTCAAAAATGGTTCTAACGATTTGGTTAAAATATCGTATACTAAAGATATTTACATGACAAACAAAATATATATCTTGAATTTTCTGGGAATAGCCTCTGAAGACATGTTTATTCTGGATGAATTTTTCAGAATTTTGCATAATTAGTAAACCGAAAGATATAGACAAAAACGTACCTCACAAAAAAATGTAGAGCTCGTTGAAACACACAATTTATGTTATTTGCATATTTTTCGTGGAGCTGGCCGTTTTTTAAATATTATGTATTATTTTTTTCAGTTTTAGGCTCCTTAAACTCTACTCAAACGATAGGTCACATTTATTTCGTCTGTCTACTGTTTAATCCTATTAAGCAAAAGCCATGACATTTCAAATGTTTCACATAGCAACTGGCTTTTAAAGGAATTTATTATCGCTTTTGTATTATAATGTATTCACATATTTCCTTTCTGATTACAAGGAAGAAAGTAAAAATATCAGCTCTGTTAATGTTTAACTCTATTAGCATGATGTAAATAGAAGAATAACATTTTTCACTATGATTTGTTACAGAGATGTAGAGAAAATCATGTGAATGGAACACCTGATTTTTTTCTTTGTCCATTTGTAAGCCATTTGTTCCAAACCAGACATTTGTTCTTAAGTATTGACCAATCAAAAGTAATTGCAGAAAGAATATAGGTATAGTGATGTCATCTGCATAAGAGATCAGTTTATTACTAAGCTATAGATGAAATGAAATTGAGTTTTATTTGTGGACGCTCTTTAATTGATGTAGTTTTCAGCGTCCCATTCTATACTGGACGTGAAAGACCGCTTAATTTTGCGAAGCCTATCAGGGTTGAGGTTCCTTTAAATAAATCCCGTTCTTTTAAGTAAATATACGACACGGAACCAACGGCTTTACTTCCCTTCCGAAGGAAACCATGCTAAGGATTTTTACACCCGAAAAAATCCATCGTCCTCCGCCGGGTTTGAACCCGCGACCTTCAGTATATGAAGTATATGCCAAAATAATTAAATTAATATAGTTCAATATTATTACAATTTTCTCAAATATCTGGTCCTCTCGTACTAAGATATTTAATAAAATTAAAGATAGAAACCAACCTAGTATGGTAAGCATAAAGGGGAGCGCAGTAAGCATGTTATTAAATGAGATGACTGCACTTTTGACGTGGGCTGTACCTACATGTAATATGTGCTCATTGCACCGGCAACCGATCGCATTCCTAACGTTCCGTGTGCATAACGCGTAGTGCTGGATGCATAAGCAAATGGAGGGAGGCGCTGCGTATGATCTGCACCTTACCTAGCAGCCTGTAAACCGTCTAAATTAATGAGAGAGCTTATCAACGCCTCAGTGCAGCTCGCCTTTGAGCTCCGTTTGGCGCTAAAGGGTGGCCACCAGATGAACACAGCCAATAGTAAGCTTCTGGTATCATTATACCTTGATTACACTTTCATACAGAAATAAAATAGTTTGGAACCAAGCGGGCTATCTCAGGTGCGGTCCGCATTTTAGGAGATTGTGAGTTTTTTATTGTGCCAACCAAATTGATTGGTTTATTTTCATACGAGAAAACCAAAATTTTCGAAAGAGGATGGGATGGATTTTACTGAAAATCTTCGTGTTGCATCCTTGGAAGACACTGAAATTAAGTATCACATTTGGTATTTAACGGACTTTTTGTTTTTGATCTATGCTGCCCAAATACACACACACATTGATAAACAAACAGACAGATGGACTGACAGGCCGGCAGATAGACACACACTCGTATATTTTTCTAAAAATACTTTTATTGGATGCAGGGTGTCTTAAAACATATATTTCCGGTGAAATTTTAGTATAGAACTTTTGGGTGCAATATTATTACCCTCTCTACACACCTTGTACATATTACGTGTAGAGAAATTAAAAACACAAGCCATCTTATTTAACTTAAAAAATAAACACATTAGAGAGCAAAAATATGGTTGCTCAAAGGTTTTCCTGAAATTTTAGTATTTATTCCACATTATGTTTTTGAGTTACATTGTCCAGAAACACATACATACGACATTTTTCTAGAAATACCTTTCAAAGGAATTTAATAATAAATAAATAAACAGACGCTCTTTAACTCCTGTCGTTCTCAGCGCCCCATTCTATACTGGGCGTGAAAGACCGCTTAATTTTGCTTAGAAGTCTATCAGGCTTGAGTATCTTTTACGTGCCAGAAATCTACGACACGGGACCACCGGCTTTACTTCGCTTTCGATATCACCACAGTCATCTTCCCGTCACGCAGAGACGCAAAAATATAGTTACTAATACCTCTGTGGACACATGAGGAAACAAGATAGTGAGATACAGGGATGAGATCTGGAAGTCTAATTGTCCAACACGCACAGAACCAGAGGATTCAGATCTGACCACAATGTTATAGCAACATACAAGAAAAATCTGATGTTATACTCACATTTCCTTCACTACTTGTTCTGCATACAAATTATTCTCACCTATATTATGTGGCCGTGCCGTTAGACCATTAGCCTCTCCCCAAAGCGATTACGGCTCAATCCCAGTTTCCACATGTGGGATTTGTGGTGGTCAAAGCGATGCAGGGGAGGATTTTTTCCGGGTTCTCCGGTTTCCCCGCCAACGCATTCCACCAGTACTCCATTTTCATTCCATGTAGCATTAGTGTCATCGTGCGGTGACAGGCCAGTAAAAGCGGGCATTAAACAGTATCAAAAAAGCTTCATTAACTGAGATAAACATTAGCATAAATGATATTACTAGCTTCCGTAAAGCAAAACAAATAAGAGATTACGCTACGCTAAAACAATAGGCAAGTATTTTTAAAACCGTCGCTATGTGATGACATTGCATTTCGGCTCGTTTTGCATGACAAGGAGTAAAACAAACAAAAAGAACGACGACTTTCCATTTTAGAAAAGTATAAGTATTTTAAAATGTAACCAAAAAATGTATCTCACAAATGTGTTTCAAAGAAATTTAGATTTTTTGGAGTAAGAATTTGCCTATTTTTGCGATTTACCGGTAATGCAAAATGCTTCAGAATAAATGGGTTTCAGGCATTATATTCAGAAACTTCTTCTTACACATCTAAATTAACATAGCAGTATCTTTAATATAAAGCACTGTAATGAAAATCGTTAAAGCTATTTTTAGAATATCAAACATTTAGAAAAATGTTAAATTTAAAGGGTAGTTTAGGATGCAGGGATTTTCCTGAAAATAGTCGTAACGCCCCTCTCTCTCTATCTCTCTCTCTCTCTTTATGCAAGGTTAAGTCCTTCAATCTGGTAAATCACATCTGACGATGTATGAAAGGTGAAATTATAGTCCAGAGTTATTCGACAACCGCCTTCTCAGGATAAGGGAAACCCCGAATGAAATTTTATCCAGGCACCTTACCCTAAACGAGATTCGAACTCAGAATATCTTGAATGTTAGACATTGCACGCTACTATCACACTACAAAGACATTCTTGGAAGATACTGAACTTAAATTCCAAGTTTGGTTCTTAACCGAATTTTTGTTCACGCATATAAACGCACAAACAAATCCCTTTTAAACATTCCTTTAACTTTCTCTATAACGTAGCTACTATGTACGTAGTAGTTGGAGATGGTATTGTATTACACCCGAGGTTGTGCCGGAAATATACGTTTTGAGATCCTCGTAATGAAAAAAATAATTTTTTAGAAAAATGTCCATGTGTGTTTATGCAATGTGGGCAGCATAAATCATACATAAAAAGTCCTTTTAATATCAAACTTGATATTTATTTTCCAAGAATGCGACACAAAGATTGTTCAAGAAAATCACCGCAACTACCATTTGCATTTGTTGAAAAGCCTGATTTTCTCAAACAGCTCTAAGGATTTTGTTTAAAATATCATATGTTTAAAACATTTTTATTACAAATGAAATGCATATCTTCAATCTTCTCCGAAGATCTCTTCATTCTGGATGACTTTTGTGTAACTAGTAAAGCTTAAGAGATAGACATATGCCCAACCCATAATAAATGTAGAGCTCATTAATACACACAATTTATGTCAGATATATTTTTCCCGGCATCTATCATTTACATAAAACATTTTTCGATAATTTTTATATTGTCCGAAATGGCTTTAGGATGTTTAAGATATTTTTATTTCAAACGAAATATATATCTTGTATTTTCTGGAAATAGCCTCTGAACACCTGTTCATTCTGGATGAATTTTGAATAATTGGTAAGCCATAAGAGACAAACAAAGACTTACTACACAAAACATGTAGATCTCATTAAAGCAAATTTATGTCATATATAGTCTTTTGTGGAATTAACTTTCTCCGAGATTTTCTTCCTTATTAGTAGTTATTAATTTGAAACTTAAAGAATTTGGCAGTATTATAGTTTATTTAGAGAAATCTGTTATGCAATCTGTAATACATTTTTAAACTACTCTAACTTTTCTCAAACGGGAAGCTATCTTTCGTTTAATATTTCTTTTGTTTTACTCCTGGCCTTGGAAAGGTAACTGAATTTCATGACAGACGCATAGAGGCAGCTTTTAAAGGATTTAACTATTGCTTTGGACTATTTCTCTTCTTGTAAGGAACTAAGAACACCATTTCTGGTAAAGTTTATTTTGATTAACATTATGTAGATATAAGAATATTCTGTTGTAGGAATTGATAGCTTTTTCACACAAGTAGTGTGTAAGAAAACAGGAATATTCACTCTGACTATACCTACCCAAATCCTGTCCTACACACGGGCTGTGTGAAAACTATTAAATACACACTAAAAGACCTAATAGTAGGGTAAACTGTGAAGCCCGGGACTTAAAATACTTACCATAATTTGAGTCGCCATTAGGATATGCATCTAAAACTAATTTGAGATCACCTAGTGGTGTCCCGAGAAAATATGCGAGCCAGTTGATGAGTTTAATGTCATTCTGGCATGATGCTATTGTAGCTCAGTGGTTAGAGCAACCGAGAAATCCTGGCTTAAATCCCGGCTGCGGTATTGAATTATTCAGTCTGACTCTACCTATCCAACTCTTGTAAGAATTATTTGAGAAACAGATTGAGGAAGTCATGTGAAGAACACAGATTTTTTTTTTAATCATTGCACCCCGCAAAAGAAAACATTTTGGATGAAGTCTCGCAAGTGAATATTTGATGGAATACAATACCGTCTTTAATTAAATTTACATCGTATATACTGGGGAGAAAGTAATATTGGTAGCGGTTTAATCACATCTTATATTAGACTTAAAGTATTAGAATAAATTATGAAGTCTAGAGGATTTAAGGTTATACAGAATATTAGGATTAGCTTTAAATAACGAGATATGCAATTTCTATAATATGCACAACACTAATCTATAGCATACTATGTTTTGCATTAAAGTGGAACATGTAATTACTCTAAAGTGTCAAAGGTAAACGTACTCTGTTTATTCATCCAGTGAGCTATAGAAGATACCTGCAATGAAACACAGACCCAGGGGATAATAAGGGAAACAACAATGGGATTATTTATCAAGATATGTTATTAACCTAAGCTAGCCTTTGTGTACCAGCAAATATACCTGAAATTTAAACATGCATACGGAGTAAAGGCAAACTAAATAGGCAGACAAATTCCTTTGTACAGTCTTAGACAACTTTCATCACGTATCATAGAGAATAAACTTTAACCTTTGACTACCAAAGACACTAATGTTAGTTCTCTCTCTGTAGTAAAATGTGGATTCTGGATGTGTAGGCTGTGCACCAGCCTACACATTTGGTCCTCAACATCAGTGGGCATCTTCAGGGCATGTTGACTGAAGTGTTATTAAAAGATGACCTGTGCTTATATAGCGGCTAATCGGATTGCAAATGTACTAGGTCAGATAATATTCCTAATGTTGCAGTACATATTATAAAAGGCGTTAAAGCTCCTGACAGTTTTTATTCGATCAACACATCTTCTTTATTAGAGTATTCATTTCTATCATGAACCAGTTGGCGGCAAAGTAAGGGTTGATTGACCACGATGAATAGTCTGATAGGCTCATAGGGAGCCTAGGTATCATTGCCTCCTACAAGCCATGCGGTAATGAGAATGCGCGTTCTGTAAGCATGTAGTATCCCAGAGATCTGACAAGAGCGTTTTCATGATTTGCCTATCTGTCGTTAAAATGTTGAGCCCGGAGCCTAATTGCATGCTCCAGTATGGGAGTGCCGAGACATCGTGTAGTAGCCTTACTCGGAAACGATGATAGAGTGAAATGAACCGGAGTCTTCTATTTTGTGTGCCCTATAACTAGAAAAGTTAGCAGTCACCTCCACACTTCGAAAGTTTGGAAGATCGGAGAGAATATCGGTGCATTGTAAAGACATAGCTTTCACTGGACTGGCATAGAGGAAGCCACAGCACGTATAAGGCGGCCATTGACAAGTTACGCTTATTCATTGTCCCCCGCACGTTTTGCCGATAAGTTTGCCTCTTGTTAAGAGTGATGCATAAGTTTCACTCTATTCTTTAGCCCTGATAGAAGACATTTGGTAACCGATTTTTTTTGATTCTACATCGTATGGTAAATAAAACAGTGTGGCTTTTCCCCGGGATCATGGACATCCGCCTCTTTCATTACCAGTTCTGGACGGCGTGGAGGTATTTTTGTATGGGGTTGAGGATGTTTAACTCAGTTCTATAGAGCAAGACTTCGTCAGAAAGCTGGGCCGTGGGCCGGCTGGGCATCCTGCCATAAAACAGGTTAAATAGTGTGGGTGATAAAAGGAACTCCGCTCAAAAACAATCACATGTTTGAACTATAATCTGAAAAGAAGAAAAAAGCTTTATAGTATTGAACATTATACAGTACCTCGCAGCCTCTATTGGCCGCTGTTTCCATTCCGCACCAAGAGAAGTGCGGAGCTATATACTGTACATGGTGTGAGCTGCTGAGCCACAAATCTTCTTCTTAACGAATCCCTGGCAATGCTCTGTACAATTCAGATCTTAATATCTCGCTAGCAATCCATGCTGTATATACCGTCACTTCTAAAACATTCATTTAGCATATTTGTTTCATGCGCACTTGCATTTTTGTCCATAATAATGAAGTGTCAGTCTATCAGTTCTTAAAAGGTCATGCTTGCTGAAGGACTATTGCAACTCAATACAAACATTCACTCTGATATATTTCTTGTTCATACCCATGAACAAGAAAACATAACAGATTCATCAACACATCGCGTCTGGGACTTGATCATTGTCTTTAATATGTTCAAACGAACAATGGAAATCACTTAGCAAAATACTTTTTCGAATAATCCGCCAGAATAGCGTTGCTTCATCACTTTAGACCCAACTTTGCTCAATTAATTTTATATAACAAATGCTATGCTCTACACCGATGCAAGAGGCACAAGCTTAATTAGACATCTGGCACAACTACCATTTGCCAAGGACTGTGACCTATAGCGTTCAAATGTGACAAATTCCATTCGACGTCTGGCACAGATACTATTTATTATGGGTTACAATCTACGAGGGTTCAAGAGGAACAAAATCTATTGGATATCTGGTACAGATACCATTTGTCATGTTCTCTAATCTCGACTGTACAAGAAGAAAAGATTCTGTTAGACATCCGGAACAGATACCATTTGTTACGAGCTCTTATCTTTCCTGGTACAAGGGTGATAACTTCTATTGTACACCTGACCAGTTGTCAAGGGCTGTGGTCTTCACTGGTACACGAGGGAAGTCATCTATTGGACATCTTACGCAAATACCAGTTGCCAAGGGCTCCGATTTGCAATGATGGAAGAGAGACAATTTCTACTGGACGACTTGTAATTACCAGTTTTCAAAGACTGTGAGCCTCACTGGTATTAGGACACATTCTGCTGATCATTTGACACTTTAAAAATTTAAAAAGCTCTGATTCATACAGATACACTAGGAAAACATTCTATGGACGTCTCTTGGTTACTAATTGCCAAGAATTGCTGCTAAAGGAGGAACATATATTATTGGACAACTCACACACTTACTATTTGTCAAGAACTCTAATCTACATTGGAACAAGAGGCAAAAATGTGTACTGGTAGTATGGAACAGTGACAAATGCAAGAGGAAGGGCACTAATTCAATATGAAGAATTTTTAGGGACTTCTGTTACAGTCATCACGTCTAAGAATCTGATGTTCACTGGTATAAGAGGGGAAACATTTTAATGGACGTCTGGCACAAGTATCCGTTGTCATGGGAGCTAATCTGGACTACTGTGAGAAGAAACATTTCTACTGGATGTCTCGCACGCTTACCATTTGTCAAAGGTTGTTATCTACGAGAAGTGGGATATTTCCTACTGGATACTTCCCACAGTTGTCAGTTTTTAGGGCTCCGGTGCAAGAAGGAAAATTATAATGAAATTCTGCTATTGTTACCGGTTATCAAGAACTCTGATGTGCATTAATGCAAGAGAGATCATTCTATTGGACGTGTGGCACAGATGTTTGGTTATAATGTCCTTGATTTACCATTGTGTAAGAGTGATAGTTTATACTGACTGGAGCACACACCACTAACTCAAACTCCATAAGCTGCTAAAAGATGCAGCGATTGTTTGCAAGCGTTTCCTGGTTTCCTATTATAGTTAATGCCAGATATTGTCCATTTTATGATATTCATTTTTTTAAAATTCCTGCAACAATTGAAATTCTCCTACGAGCCTCCACCGCACCCAGAAAGCCTTCGTCCATGATCTTTCACTATAAAGGGGGTCCGTTTGACATTGTACTTAATTCTTATATTGAATGGTACACTTTACCATTAGATTAATTCTGAAAATTAGGGATAAAGTACAGAGTGAGGTATAAATCCAGACACTGAATAGCCTTCCGCTTATGAGCTTGGCTGTGTTTTAATTTTTGAAGTATGTAACCTTTGGATAGTAGTGTATATAGATGATTTTCAAGTATTTCTAGTGTTTTAAGATCTTATCTTTGAAATTCATGGTGGCAGATTCTATCCACCATTTATTTTATGACATCGTGTATGTTTATTCCCATTAAAGTCTTGAAGAGCATTTATTATAGTACCTGAAAGATCACTTTTGACGAGCGCATTAAGGTGATGTATCTGTGAAATTAGACCAAAAATTGTGGAAAATTGAAACATATTTTGCTTGATGATAAAATAATATAAATTCTAAACTTTAAGAAAATATATCTTTTTCCCACTTGGCACACTTTAGTTTCAAATTAACTGAAGCTATAAATGGGTAGCCACATGTTTATTAATAGGGACTCCAAAATTTAAACCTTATTTTCTCACAAACATTTCTTCCAACTCTTTTCAATACTAAAAATGTGCCACACAATACAATTTTTCTTTAAAGTGTTTCAAACTTGTTATACTGTCCCTTAAAAGCACATTAAAGAAAATAGTCATATACTTTTTCCAATTTTTATGAATAGGCTATTAAATTTTGTAAAAATCATGAGTTCTGGAAAGTACAAAAAATAATTTTTTCTTTACTAATAAAGGATAATGTTAAAAATATAATACGACATATCTAATTTTAAACTCATTTTCTCTAAAACTAGTTTTTTGTATGTGAATACTTTTAAAAATGCTACACATGGCTCATTTTTATTAGAACAATGAATTTAGACTTAAAAACTTATTATTTAAATAACCATTTAAGCTATAATTTTGATACATGGTAAAAACGCCACTATTACTGCGTGTAATGACATTTCAATAAGATATCTTGTATACTGTGAGCTTTATAAATTTTACAGATGCATCACCTTAAGTTTTGAAGCCTTTTGGTTATTGGGGACATGGTTTACTATGTGTTTTTATTTTCTTTAATTTGTATTTTGTTATGTATTTATTTTACACGTTTTAATCATGTCATGTTTTGCGTGTTGCAGCGTACCCTTGCCAGTTTCCAAAGACCTGGTCTGGCCGGTGGTTTCAGTCTGGAGTTCCCCATCTTGTAGAAATCAATTCCACATCAATTGAAACAAAGGGGACATGTGTCGAAAACGAAGGAGACAAGTTCCTCATCGAAGATAGGTGAGTACAAATTTGTGTTTATTTGAGCTGGCGAAAAACAAACTCTCTGCATTTAATGCACCCTATGTTGCTGAGTTTCTTTCAGCTAAATTTAAAGGTGTTCTAGTAAAAATATATGGGATTAAACCTATAACATTTTATATAAAATAGCAGAGAAAATAGAAATGAAAATAAAAGTAGACCTTTTATTAATCTTTTTCTTCCCAATTACAATTTTAAATTCTTCTAAACCAGTTTTCACAATCCTGCCAAAGATGCTATAGAAAAGTGGTTCAAATGGCCATGAGTGATAGGTAATGGACTGGCCATCCAAAAAAACAAATGTTGTAAGCTCAAATCCCTCTAACTGTGGTAAAGGACGAGGAGAGCCCAAGTAAAATAATCGGTGTGATGCTTAAAAGTTAATGGGGTTACATTTGACTGTAGTTATGTGGGTTTTACTCTTTTATTTATTTAAAAAAATCACACCAATTTTAGGGCAAGCATTTTATATATTTTTACAGTATGAAACTTGTCATTTATGGTTGAAGGTTAGTATATTATGAAATTAATTGTAAGCACAACCCTATTTGTATAGTTATGTTTAAAACAAGCGGAACTTACAGGTACCGACAGGCAACAAAGAGTTAAAATTCACTACCACTTCCATATCATCCTTGTGATGTAAACATTTGTAGAAATGATAATTCTTCTTTCACACGACACCATAAGTTAGTCAAAGATTGAAGAGTAGAATTAGAATAAAAAATTAAACACCGTAGCTGGGATATACACCACAATATTTTTTTTTATTTCTGTCTGGCTGCTGTAACCAACTGAGCTTCCATTACAACATGCCGGTACCACACCAAATTTTGCAAGTGCCTCAGAATAATAAACTGTTAATCCCGTAGAAAAACCCAAAAATATATGAATATATTCAAATTTTTTAAATAACCTATATTATATTCTTTATGAAGGGTGTATGCACTGATATGTAAGGGCTGTATTCAGTAAAAAAAAGAACAAAGGCTACCCTCCAGAAAATAATCAAATTTACCCAAAATTCGGTTTAAATAGTATATCAAAGCCTTGCCTTATTTAACAATATTTCTGTTTGGATTGGTAGAGTCAGAATGATATGATTTTGAATTTTCTTGGGATGGACTCTGAAGATCTCTTTATTCTGAATGAGTTCCGCTGAATTTTACATAACAGTTATACCACAAGATAGGTATAGAAAAAAAAACTTGATACACAAAAATGTAGATCTCGTTAAAACACATATTTTGTCATATGCATTTTTGTTGTAGAGTTGATCGTTTTTGAGATATTCCTTGTTATAACGTTTCTCAAACGGGACCATGCAAAGCGCACCAAACCTCAAATGTTTCACATAGCAACCAGCTTTTAATAGGTTTGACTATTGCTTTAGCAAAACATATTCGCTTGTTTCTCTTCTAATTACAATGAAGCATGTAATAAGGCAATTCTGCTAATGTTTAGCTCAATTAGCATGATGTAAATAAAAGAAACATCAGATTTTAATTTCTCTGCAGTACAATGTGCATAATGTATAGAGAAGGTTTTGCATTCCACCCAAAAATTCGACACCGAGATTTCATCGGAAATAAACGTTTTGGGCCCCCCTGTATAAAAACATATTTACTTTCTCTGCACGTACTATGTACATAGTGCCTAGAGCTTTTTTGGAAAAAGAACCGTGTGTGGTGTGTGTCTGTGTGACTGTGCACAGCATAGCTCAAAAACGAAAAGACCGTTAAATACCAAACTTGGTATTTAAGTTTGGTATCTTCCAAGGATGCGACACGAAGATTTGCAAGAAACAACCCCACCACCAACTACCCTTTAAATGGAACTTTTTTCGAAAATTTTGATTTTCTCAAAAATGGCTCTAAAGATTCTGATTAAAGTAATATGTATATCTTGAATTTTCTGGGAAAAACCTCTAAAGATTACTTTATTCTGCATCCATTTTACAAAATTTTGTATTGCTGCTAAACCGTGAAAAATGGACAAAATTTTACCACACAAAAAATGTACAGCACATTAAAACACACAATTTATGTTATATAAATTTTTTTCGAGAATTTGACCGTTTTTGAGATATTCCTTGTTTTTCGTTTCAGGTTTAAAAAACTTGTACTTTTCTCATATAGGAATTTGTCAACTCGAGTCCATACAAACAAAGGAGCTTCAGTCACCTAGGAACCAGCTTTTGACTTCACTCTCTTACTTCGATTCTACTTACAAGGAAGCAAGTAATAAGACTATTTCTTTTAATTTTTTTACTTTCTCTAGCCCCATATACACAATAGAAGGTATTGTATTGCACCCAGAAATTCGATATCGAGATTTCACCGGAAATATATGTTTTGGGGTCTCCTGAGTCCGAAAAAAACATTTTTACTTTCTCTACTCGTACTATGTACATAGTGTATAGAGAAGGTGTTTTATTGTACCCAAAAATTCGATAACGAGATTTCACCGGAAATACATGTTTTGGGTACCCCTGAATAAAAAAAATCATTTTTGGAAAAAGGTCCGTGTAGGTATATGCGTGAGTGTGGCGTGTGCGTGTATGTGGACAGCAAAGCTCAAAAACGAAAAGACCGTTAAATACCATACTTTGTATTTAAGTTTGGTATCTTCCAAGGATGTGACACGAAGATTTTCAAGAAAATCCCCCAACCCCAAACTACACTTTACATGGAATTTTTTTCGAAAATTTTGATTTGTTTAAAAAATGGCTCTAACTATTTTGTTTAAAATGTCAAATATTAAAGATATTTATCTGACAAATAAAATGTATCTCTAGAATTTTCTGGGAGTAGCCTCTAAAGACTATTTTATTCTGGATGAACTTTACTGAATTTTGCATAACTAATAAAGTAAGAGATGGACATAAACTTAAAACACAAAAAATTTAGAGCAAATTAAAACACACAATTTATGTCATGTACCTTTTTACGTGGAGTTGATAGTTTTTGAGGTATTCCTTGGTTTTGGTTTCAGCTTTGTAAAAATTATACTTTTCTCATACAGGAATTTGTCAACTCCTGTCCACACAAACAAAGGAACTTGAGTCACTTAGCAGCCAGCTTTTGACTGTCATTTTAACCTATAGTACTCCGTTATTTTATTTCTACTTACAAGTAAGTAGGTAGTAAGACTATTTCTGCTATTTTTTTTTGTCGATTAAAGTGAAGTAAATAGAAGCATAAGCTTTTTACCAATAATTTGTTGCAGCGATGTAGAGAAGGTCGTGGGAATGGAACACATCTGATTTTTTTTTAATGCAAAAGCTCTGAAAATGAAACGGAATTTGTTGGTTTGTCCTGTCTTACTGTAGGATTATTAGGATGAAGGTTATTTGTATCTACGTCGTGTATATTTTTATGCGGCGACTTCAAGAACGCTGTATGTTGTAGTTTAATGGCATTAGATGTGGAGACGGAGGGGCAGCTAAGCCGGGGACAGTGGGAGTATAGTCAAATTAGTGACCGTAGCAACGAAGGGAAGGGCAGACCTTCTCGAAAACCACAAAGGCTCTGTTGGTCTCAAGTACTTGTGTCTAGATAGAAACCGCACCTTCTACGGCACACTGCCAACGAGGAAAAGACCTTCATTGGCTACACACGTGCATTCACCTTCTTTACGCTCTTTAATTAAATGCTTTGAGAGAACGAAATGATACGAACATTTAAGGACGTGTATGACTGAAAGTTGAAATTCCAAGGTAATTCTGCTAGAAATTTATACCACAGATGCAATATAATACAAATAAGTTACAGTGCAAAGTTCATCCATTTTGCTTTAATGGTTTAGAGGTTATGGTCAAATGTGTTTGTTTTTGTCACGTCACTCAAGTCCTTGCGACAAAACATTTAAAATTTTTAGATTCATAATTCCTCTACTTTTTGAAAGTACCCTAGGTCTCCTTTGATTTATGCTCCAAAAAGCTATGAATACCATAAAAATATAATTTTTATGTTTAAAGATTGAAAACATATACATAAATACATCTGAGAATAAAACCTAGGCCAATTTTTATTCATTGTTCATCTGCAAATATGTGCATAACATTTTGTTGTGTAACAGAAAAACTGCTCTGCAAAGAGCATTTTACAGGAAGAAAAATGCTAAAAATATCAATAGCTAGAAAACATGGAAATATTGGAATGCATGGCTCACATTAAAATCTACCAGGTTATAGATTGGACCCTCAGCTTTCCTTTTCCTCTCCTCTGCTGATGCCTTTTCTGTCCTTTTCTTCTTGTATTGTTGTTTTTCTTCTGCACAAGTTAGTATTTTACTTTTCATAATGGTAATGAGATCTCTTTGAGCATAGTTTTTCAGCTCTAACGTTTTGCTGTAGCTCCAGTGATTTAAGACACTTCAGAATAGCGCCCGATGGCCAATAATACCTTTTTGTAATCCGGAATGTTTAAATAATTTTACGGAATTAAAATAAAACAGTAGGTTTTTTTTTGTTTGTTATTTTTGGGAAATTTCTGTCAAACATACCTTTAATAACCATATGGTACAAGTTTCTTAAACATCATTGAGTTCCATTTACATGACTTTGCCTACATATCTGGAGCAAATTATTGCTAAAAACTTTATTCTTCTAACGACTTCATGATAATCGAGATAAACATTAACACATGGTCTTATCCTTTGCTTCCTTGTAAATAGAAGGGAAATAAATAGTACACTAGGCTAAAGCAATAGTCAAGTCTTTTAAAAGCTGGTTGCTATGTAATTGAAATTCGTTTCTTTGCATGACCAGGCGTTGAACAATACCCGTATGAGAAAAGTTTAAGAATTTTAAAACTGAAACCCCTAACGACTAATATGACATACCTTGTGTGTTTTTAAGGAGATCTACATGTTTGTGTACTAAGTTTTTTTTCTATCTCTTACGGTTCACCAGTTACTCAAGTCATCCAGAATGAAGATATCTTCAGAGACTATTCCCAGGAAATTCAACCTATGTACATAAATGTAAAAAATGTTAAAATACAGTCTTTTAATTAACATGTTTGAGAAAATAAAATTTTTAAAAATGTTTCCATGTCAAGCCTAGTTTGGGATTTTTAAATTGTGTTTAACGCCCGTTTTTACTACTTATGGTGATGACACTGATGATACATGAAATGAAGATGGAATATTGTTGGAATGCGATGGCCTTGAAACCGGAGAAACCGAAGAAAACCCTCCCCTTCGCCGCTTTGTCCACCACAAATCTCGCATGCGATTATCTAGGATCAAACAGGGCCGCTTTGGTGAGAGGCGAGTGGTCAAACTGCTCATCCGCGATGCGGCTATCACTTCTAACTTGATTAGCATGGAGTAGATAGATGAAAAATCTTTTATAATAAAAATGGTAGATGGAACAAGTCATGTGAAGGGTATCAGATATTTTTTTAGCTTAACATTCTTTAACCTGGTTAATCATATCGAACGATGAATGAAATTGTTGAAATGTTGCTCAATTGACCTCTGAATTCATAGAGTGAAAAGTAACTCGACATTCGTCTTCTCAGGATAAGGGGAACCCCACAAAAAACCTTATCCAAGTAACTCACCTTAGCACGATTCGAACTTGGAAATTGTTGAATGTGAGGCAAATACAAAGTCACCACACTACTCAAGCGGGCCAATAGATATTTTGAAACAATTGTGAGGAATTTCATCTGTTTTGGGATAGTCGAGTTTGTACGAAATTACAAGTATTATGGGTAAACGGGAGAATTTAATGAAAAATCGTATAGATCATTGATTAATTATCTCATAAAAAACGGAATAGCTGAAGCGTCATTCGAGTTAAGAAATGCCGTACAGCTTCATGCAGCCACCTAGTGTTTTAATTATAGCTTCAATGCTTTAGCACCTGGAATGTTTTCATTTACGAATCCCAAGTTAATGAAATACAAAGTAATTTCAGCAAGCCCCAAACACAGGACACAAACTTAAGCGAGACTCACGTGTTGCGAAATGTAATTACTCGTACTGGATAAATGTAATGTTTCTCCGCAGTTATCTCACGATCTGGAGCCCAAATTAAGATTAACACCAGAGCGGTTGTATAATATTTGTAGCGAGAAAATCCAATGTAATTGAATGTTAAGCTCGGTGATTACGACATTAACAACTAATCCACAAAGAGCAGCGCAAGTATCGCACACGAGCATTCATTATGCTATACGTTTCGGCATTAGCTGAAGGTATTAGGATTCTGCACGTGTTACTATGCTCGTCGCACCAGGAGGGGACAATGTTGCATTGTTCAGCGTATACAGCCCTCAGAGTAGAACCGAAGTGAACCATTTGTATTTTTATAGTAATAGAGGGCGTCATCCGTGGTTCAAACCCGGCGGAAGGTGAGATTTACGGCACATAAGAGAGCCTCAAGTCTGACAGAGCGGCCTCTGAGAAAAATTAAGCGGTCTTTCAGACCCAATATAAAATGGGACGCTAAGAGTGTCCGTGATTTCACCGCAAATATATATTAAGAAGCTTCTAAAATTTTGTAAAAGGACTGTGTCTCTGTGGATAACAACCTGCCCCCAATAAAAATCGAAAAATGCTTTAAATGTAAACTTCGCTTTTAAATTCTACACTTTCGAAGTACATGTTACGTAGTTTTTTATGAAAATCACCCAAGTCCCCTTTAGAACTCGTTGTCTCCCTTCGTGGTATAATGGTTACCATGCTAACTTCATATACCCAAGGTTGCGGGTTCAAACCCGGCGGAGGACAATGGACTTTCTCGGGTGTAAAAATCCTTAGCATGGCTTCCTTCGGAAGGGAAGTAAAGCCGTTGGTCCCGTGTCGTACATTTACGACACGTAAAAGAACCTCAAGCCTGATAGTTAGGCCTCGTAGCAAAATTAAGTGGTCTTTCACGCCCAGTATAGAATGGGACCCTGAGAACCACAGTAGTTAAAGAGCGTCCATAAATAACATGTCATTTACATTTAGAACTCGTTAACACATACAATTTAAGTTGAATACATTTTTGTGGTGTTTAATTTTTTCGGGATATTCCTTGTTGTTGCTTTGGATTTTCAAATAGTTTTACCTTTCTCAAATGGAAAGTAGTTTTTCTTTGGTCTAATATTTTCTCTTATTCTATTTGTGTCTACAACTGAAAATATAATAATCCACTTCTGAAAAATGTTATCTCTCAGCATTAAACAAATACACAACTCTGGAAAGAAGGTAAACGGAGAGGAATAGTGACGTCTTTCTATGTCACCTAGAGTTGCTGTCAAGGCTGTTGCTTACTGTGCAAAGTACAACAGGGGCGGAACCAACTTTCTGGGTGGTCGAGTATGAAAATACTATATATTGTAGTCTTTCTTCTTCAATTGAGGCTTTACAAACCTTTCTTAGGGCGTGTAGTGGAAAGCCGACAACTTTTTCTGGACACAAATTTATTAATATCAGGCTTAATTGTAGACATAGAGGCGCAGTATTGATTGAAGGGTATCATCATTTAAATTGTAGCTGGTATCGCTCTTAGTGTAGTTCAATTTAGAATAGAATTGCTTAAATGCTATCAGAACCAAACATTGGAACAATTGTAGGACCTGTGAAGTCTCTTAAATTCGGGTATGAATGACCGGCAACATTTGGTAAAGTCGCGTATATACGCCCTTGAAAATCAATTAATTACATACACCTTTGATGTCTTGTCTTCAGTAACACACATTCCAACAAGCTGGCCTCCGCGATCTCCAGAGATCAATCCACCGTATTTTTTTGTGTGCTTACCTTAATTAACGAGTTTCTTGACATATGCAACAATGCCACTACAACATGCCCTTTCGTAAGAAATTGCTAATATTGTAAGTACTTATCTGAAAAGCGATGTGCATGCTGTCACAAAAACGAATAGTTCTAGTTGAACATGAGAACGGTGGATATCTTCCTAATATTTTGTAACACCTAATTTCATTGTTTGCTAAATTTAATCCCTTTACTGTGTCTCAAATATTTATAATGTTTATAGTGCTTTAATATTTTAAGTGCCGTTATAAATACGTTATATATAAAATGAAATCGTTATGCTAGAGGTGGCGTACTTGAAACGTACGCAATTTAATCCCATATGTAACTATAAAGTGTGCAAGTCACAAATTAAATTAGCTTTATTATTCACAACAAATTAAAACAATGCTTGGAATTCTCGCAGTCGCACCAACAGAAATTTCCTGACAGACACTCCATATAAATGCACTGGGTATGTTACATTATTCCTATTTACTGCTTTGTACACATATTATTTACTCAAACATAAATGTGCATCACTAAAATGAACATAAAATATCAAGTTTGTAATTTTAGATTTATATTTGTTGTGAAGGAGTCAAAGTGAATGCAACTACACTTTAGAAATCCAACCTAACGAATGAATCCGTTGAATTTAAACTTTAAATAACCTGACGTGTTCCATTCACGTAGCTTTCTCTACATATTTGTAAAAAATTATTACTAGTAAACTTATTCTTCTATCTACTTCATGGTAATCAAGATAAATATTAGCAGAAACGGCTTATTACTTAGTTCCTTGTAGGTAGAAGCGAATACAGTAAGCTAAAAGTAAAATATTCTAAAATCTGGCTGCTATGGGATTGAAATCCGTTTCTTTGCGTGACCAGAAGTTGAAATTCCCGCATGAGAAATATTTAAGTATTTTAAAACTCAAATTAATAACAAGGAATACTTTTTAAAATAACAAACTGTAAAAAAAATGTATATGATATAAATTGTATGTTTTAACCAGACCTACATTTTTTGTGTTGTATTTTTGTATTTCTTATGGTTTACTAGATATATAAAATTCATCAAAATCATTCAGAATGAACAGGTTTTCAGAAGATTTTACCAGAAAATTCAAGACATGCACTTTATTTTGAAATGGGTTTATTATGTTGTATTTTAATCAAAATCGTTAGAACCATTTTTGAGAAAACCAAAATTTTCGAAAATATTTCCATGTAAATCATAGTTTGGGGTAGGGGGATTTTCTTGAAAATCTTATTAGTGTGGCATCCTTGGAAGATACCAAAGTTAAATACCAAGTTTGATATTTAATGGTCCTTTCGTTTTTGAGCTATGCTGTCCACAGACACACACATACAGGAACCTTTTTCTAAAAATGTGTTTTTTTTATTCAGGGGGACACAAAACATGTATTTCCCGTGAAACTCGGTATCGAATTTATGGGGTGAAATGCAATACCTTCTCTATTACACTATGTACCTACATAGTACATATAGAGAAAGTAATGAAATATATTGCAAATGAAGAAATTAGGAATCATAAATATTCAAGTAATCGGGTAGATAGAAGAAGAACTGAATGGAATAACCATGTAGCAGTATGGCATCTGACAGAAGAACAAGGATCGCCAGAGATAATTTACCAACGGATGGGAGAAGATCCCTTGGGAGAATGAGGGAGATATGGAGAGACACTCATATTGTAGATTAAACAGGCTGTAGGTCTATAAGAAAAAAGAAGAAGCAGTTTTGTACACTTTCAATTATATTGCTGAATACAGGTTACATGAATTATAATTATACGTATAACTATTATTTCCATTTTATGTGCAAATGTTTTCTATAATATAAAATGATATGGATTACATTCATATGAATTTCTCAACCTATTCCTCGAAAAAAATATACTTATAACAGCTTATTTTCTATTTAATCTAGGTTGTTCTAGATAAATATTGATATAAATGTCCTTATTAGTTACTTTAGTAGAAGGAAAATGAGGAGATTCACTAGGATAAAGTGATAGTCTTATTTTTAAAAGCTGCCGCTATGTGATGAATTTGATTCTCCTTATGATCAGTAATAGAACCAAAAGAAAAATAAATGACGACTCCGCGTTTGTGAAAATTAGAATTATTTTAATATTTAAACCAACAATGAGTACCTTGTAAATGGTTAATTGCGCAAAAAAAGTTTTTGTGTAGTAAGAATTTTCCTATCAAGAATGAACAGCTCTTTAGCGACTATTCTGAGAAAGTTCAAGATATACATATTTTTGCCATGAAAATGTATTTAATATATGGCATTTTAAAAATCATCTTTGGAGCAAATTTGTAAAGAGTAAATTTTTGTGTCGTATCCTCGGAAGATGCTGAAATTAAATATCAATTTTGGTGTTTAATGGAAGAATTTTGCTGAATTTTACATAATTGCTAAACTGTAAAACATGGACAAAACTTGCTGCACGAAAAATGTAGATTTCTTTAAAACCACAATTTATGTCGTATACATTTTTGTTATAGAGTAGATCATTTGCGAGCTATTCCTTGTTAATATTTTCAATTTTAAATATATATATTCACAAGCGGGGTCATCTTTCGTATCATCTCTCTATTGTTTTACTGATAATTCAATCGTTCACATATCGAGTAGATTTTAAAGGATTTGTCTAGCGTATTCCCTCGCTTCTCTTCTGGTTTGAAGGATCCAAGTAATAATGTTTAATGTTTACATCGATGAACATGATGTAAAAATACTCTTCAGTAAGAACAGTTTGATGGTAGTACAGAAAATTATGTGGTTGAAATACACCTAATTTTTACTTTCTCTACACTTACTATGTGCATAGTGTATAGAGAAGGTATTGCATTACACCCAAACATTCGATATCGAGATTTCACCAGAAATAATAAAGTCGGTAAAATACCAAAGCTTGGTATTTAAGTTTATTATCTTCCAGGAATGTGACAAAATGATTTTGAGAAAAATCCCCCCACCCCAAATTACTCTTTATATGGAACTTTTTTTCGAAAATTTTGATTTTCTAAAACATGGCTCTAACGATTTTGATTAAAATATCATATATTAAAGATATTTACCTGGCAAATAAAATGTATATGTTGAAATTTCTGGGAATAGCCTCTGAAGACTACTTCATTCTGGATGAATTTTACGGAATTTTGCATAACTGCTAAACCGTAAGAGATGGAAAAAAACTTACCATAAAAACACTTACCATAGAGCACTTTAAAACACATATGCATTTTTTTCATGGTGTTGATCGCTTTTTAGATATTCCTTGCTTTTTGGTTTCGCCTTTAAAAAACAGACTTTTCTCATACAGTAATTTATCAAGCAAAGGAACTTCAGTCACATAGCAACCAGGTTTTGATTATCATTTTAGCCTATGCTACTCTCTTATTTCGCTTCTACTTACAAGTAAGCAAGTAATAAGTATATTTCTGCTATTTTTTCTCGATTGAAATTGAAGTAAATAGAAGCATAAACTTTTTAACAATAATTTGTTGCTGAGATGTAGAAAAAGTCATGTGAATAGTACACATCAGATTTTTATATAACTATTTTAATTATATGGTGCTTTAATAAAAGTATTTAAGCAATGTTTGTAATTCTAAAAACAAATATATCGAAAGAATTTCTTCGTAAAGTTTGGTTTGCGTTGGTGGGGTATTTTATTTAATCTTCGTGTAATATTGATGAAAGATACTCGATTTAAATATCAATTTTGGAGTTATACAAATACATAATATTATGTAAAGACATTTTTGTTTTACTCAGGGTGCTTTAAAACATAAATCTCGGTATCGAATATTTGAGTGGAATGCAATAATTCCTCTACCCACTAGCTACACAGTAGTGAAACTGAACGGAAAATTCTCTTATATTTTAAACAAATTGCTGAAAATACATGATAAAATTTTTAAAAATGTATTAATTTAGTAAAATTAGAACATATGTTTATTCTGTCCTTTTATGTATAATTTGTCTTCTAATAGCACGTAATTGATATTGCGTGGATAAATCCCATGTATGACATCAATAACAGAATCGCTGTCATAGCAACCGATTTTATAGAGCAGACATCACGGCGTCTGCCTATGTTGCTATTAAAACCTTTAATTAGCGAGAGTAAAAGATATGAGCTTCATGTAAGGCTTCAATCTCTAAATATAATCTCCTGTACATCAGATTGCATGTCTCTTGTTTCCGTAGCAAATTTAATGAGATCTAAATAATATGTAGCTATTCATTACGGCTATGCCATATACCAGGTGAACCAACTGCCCCGTATTTGATGTTTGGAGACTTTTTGTCTTGCGTTAATAGAGTTGCAGAACTCAACGGCGATATTTCAAGTTAAAACTCGTCAGTGAAGAAAATTTGTATATGATTATAGATATGTTTAATTTCAGACAACATTATACCTCAAGTCGTTTCTTAATTTGTGGAGCTTAGCCGATCAAATCTGTAACGGGATGATTATCATCAAGATTGCATATCTCTTGTTTCCGTAGCAAATGTAATGAGATCTAAATATGTAGCTATCCATTACAGCTGTACCATATATCAGGTGGCTCAACCTCCCATATTTGTATGCAGACATTTCTTCGTGTGTAAATAGAGTGCAGAACTCAAGGGGCTCTTCCAAGATAAAACCGGCCAGTGAAGAATGACGTTCGTTTTACCCCTCTCAGCGCGATTCGCTGATGGTCTTCGCTGTTAAGCAAGACGGATAAACAAAGACCACTCAATCAGTTTCCCATTTACCAGTTTTAACTTTAAATAGGCCCGTTGAATTCTGCAACTCTTAGCGCACTAAGGGCTATGCATTAAGTCAAATACGGGGCTTGGGCCACCTGATAGAGCTCATTATAATAGTATTGCTCAACTGTAGCGTTCCCTGAGTTTTTCAGTTCAGTAAAACCAAGCCTGGTAGCCTACTGTGAAAGTTGCAAAGCTTAAACCAGAGCGTAAGCCTGGCTTAAACGGATTCCGTATCTCAAAAACAATTCTGTTTAAGGTACGGCTTTTCCCGAAGCTGTGAAAGCTATGTTTTTCCGGTTATGTGAAACTATAGCTACTCCTATTTAAAATGATGTAAGTTTTATTTAAATATTGATTCAAAGTTCGCTCAAATAGATTTAAATGGTTCCGCTGCGCTCCTGGATTTCAGAAAAGTTTTGAGTCACTGTTCTCGTTCTCTTATTTTTTACTTTTTCGACGCGAATTTTTATGGTGTCTATACACTTGGTATTACATTCCACCCAAAAATTTAATACCGAGATTTCACTGGAAATACCCGTTTTGTGCCTGTTAATAGGACAAATCAAAAACGAAAAGTAGGTAAAATACCAAACTTGGCATTTAAGTTAAAAATCTCCCCACACCAAACTACCATTTAAATGGAAAAATTTTGGAAAATTGTGTATTTTTTTCGAAAATAGTTCTCATGGTTTTCTTTATTAAAATAAAATATTTTAAAATATTTACATGAAAATTAAAATTCATTTTTTAAACTTTCTGGAAATAGCCTCTAAAGACCTCGTTATTGTGGATGAATTTTGTTGAATTTTGCATAGCTGGTAAACCCTAAGAGATAGACAAAAACTTACTATATAAAAATGTAGATTTCACAATTCATATCATATCATATCATATAGATACGTTTTGTTGTTGTTGTTGTTGTTGTTGTTTTTTAAGCCGAATTAACCGTTCCTGAGATATTTCATGTTATTTGTTTCCGATTTAAAATATTTAAACTTTTCTCATACGGAAATTTCTAAACTCCTGGCCGTGCATAGAAACGGATTTCAACCACATAGCAACTAGCTGTTAAAAGATTTGACTATCACTTTAGACTAGTGTAATCCCTTATTTTCCTTTTACTTACTAGGAAGCGAGTAGTAATTAAGACAATTTCTGCTAATGTTTATGTTTATTATCATAATATAGTAGATAGAAGAATATGAATTTTAATAATAATGTGCTATAGTGATGTAGAGAAAGTCATATGACTGAAAGAAATCAGATTTTTTTTATTCACATCTCCCTCCTTGGAGCTAGCATGACTTCTGCAAACACTTCTCCCGGGTGTCAACAGATAACAATAAGAACAAATTCTATAGAGGTTTTAGAACTTATAGTGGCCTTGACATACCACTCCTTGAATCAACTTCTATGAAAACATGGTATCAGTTTGTTTACAAACAAATTTCAGAGCAGTTGGGTATTTTGTGGGCAAATGTGAGTTGAAATGGGTAACAAATCTCATGTTCGTTCACGAAGAGGAAGTTTCAGGGAAATAAATACACTAAAAAGTTGAATGTCAGTAGTAACGGAGTGAATAATTACATATATTCAGTCTATGTTTATATACCCAGTCCCTCCCATTTAGTATTACTGCTGAGAGTGATGATTTTAATGCAATTTCTAATAGAGAATAGATTAAAGAGGAATATAGCCTGCACAGGGAAGGTCCTTCCTATGGAGAAAGCATGCTTTAAACGTTTCAAATAATTGGTTTGTCATACGGAATAATGCCTTAATCTATAAACTCATTTTCTTAAAAAAAAATTAAGATTTCTATGGCTTGAAATCTACAAAACAATGAAAGATATGCTGCAAATTACACCAGAAACTTATTAGTATATCAAGTTAAATCTTAAAGAACAGACTGTTTTGAAAAATATCATTTTTATATTACTATATAAATGGATCGTGGTATGAATTTTTAAAATGAATTTTCCCAGCATTTTCATATAATTAAACAAAAAAAAAAAACCTAATTGCATAACCAATAATCGTGATATCCAAAATATTGAAGTTTACAGAATAAAGCTCACATAAAATTATAAGTCAGTGAAACAAACATCTAGAAATATTAATTTTGGGACTGCTAGAATGTTTTTAAAAGTACATTTTTCAAGTTTTAGATTTTTTCTGAAAATAATTATTTTTAAATATTCTGCTGTACATTGTTTGTTAGCTAAAGCTGCTGTCTTTAACTTAAAGGGTTCATATTAAAACTATAGAGTTTCTTTCGAAAGGTTCCTTAAGTCTAAACTGTGAAACCAACCTAATTAGTTCAACTTACATACTCCCTTGTGTATTATGGTTTTCATATACCATATACAATTAGTCTATTCCTTTGAAGTTACGATAAATTGTTAGCTAGAAGTAGAAACTTCACTGCATGACAACGCGGAAAACAAAACACAACTGCACACAAGTTGTCAGTTTTTTGCTCCTAATTAATTCCTGCGGGAGGAAAGAAGTTTCACATAAGATGTCTTATAAATCCTACATGACAAGTCCTTTTAGGAAAGCTTAAAAATTGTAACAATATTTCTGAAACTGTGCTGATGTAACAAAAGTTTGTATAATTCAATATAAATTACAGTGCCCAACAAGATTGTGAATTTTTCAAAGCATTATTTAATGTTTATACGTGATTGGTAGCTATTTCTAAATATTTAAACTAAAATATTTCAACTATTAATTTTAAAATAGATTATATAATACATTACTTTTGTAGATGACCAAGCAGTTACAGCCCCTATTGAAGATGACTTAGAGCAATTTATAATTTAAATATAGCGGCTACTAATATAACCTAGAAATTTCAGCTCAGAGAACTAATATAATGACACTTTATGGGGGAAAATCCTTTTAAAGTGATGCAACTGTGGTTTGATAAAAAGTTCTGAAAAAATAAACAGTTATCTTGTTTCATAATACAATGATATAAATTCAAAAATTTAAGAAAATATGTCGTTTTTATTACTAGGAAACCTTAACTACCAATTAGCGAAAGATAAAAATTGGTAGGTGGATTCTTATTAATAAGCACTCTTAGCTTTAAACCCTATTTGCTAGCAAAATTTTTTCGCAATTTTTCAGACTCAACATGTTCTCTAAAATGCAATTCCTCACTAATTTGTTTAGAGCTTGTTAAAATACCTCTGTAAAGCACATTAAAGAAAAAGATTATATTATTTTTTCGAAATAAATCTGCAATGTTGATGAAACTTATTAAATTTTGAAAAATCATGAGTTTTGGAAAGTATATGATTTAGAATTGAATTAAAATATAGAATATGACAGATGTATTTATAAATTCATTTACTTTAAGCGGAACGTTTTATAAGATTTTTTTTAAAAAGAATCTCGTGCCTCATTTTTATTAGAATAATGCATTTGGACAGTTAAAAGTTGTTTAAATAACTAACCAAGCTAAAACGTTTATATATCGCAGAAATGTTACCATTATTGTGTAAAATGACTAGTATAGCTTCAGCAAGATAACTTGCATACTCTGGATTTTCCAAATTTCACAGATGTACTCCCTTAAAACCAAAATTGTGATTAATAATACTCCGGTTGAACAAGCTCCTGACTTTAATTATGTAGGAATTTTCTTTGAACAGGATAAAACAAAAGAAAGTTCCTGTAAATTATATGTTTGAACCCTAAGTAAAGATTCTTTGACATGAATAGAAGTTGCGAAAATGAAGTTCTTAAGGTTCATGCTCTTTGTTAATTACACTTTAATGGAGAAACAGAGAATATAAAATATCAAAGAAAACTGGGAGTATTTAAACTAACTGAAAAAATGACAGAATACAGGAAAAATTGGTACAAGGGTGTTTGCAGAATGGAATACGATAGGATTTCCCTAAGAGCATTAAATGGTAAACCAAGAGGATATCGAAGTCCGGAAGACCTTTTAGAAGATGGATGGAGAAACTTTAGTTTGAACTCGCAACAGATCACCAGGGGTCTAATCCCTGTTTGTTTACACAGTACTTTTTTTTTCTGAAGGTGTAAAATTGATAAGTTTAGGAAATATTTCTCCATACTTTCCGATCAAATGAGAGATTTCTTCTTCCTAGTGAGTATCAGTAAATATGAAAGTACTTCATCTGTAGTTGTATAAACGTGCATCAAGAAGATATCAGGCTGGGCCCTTTGGTGTTGATAAAATAAAAGCGATGTAAAACATTTACTACTGAGCTTTTATTTGTTGAAACTTTGTGTATACAACATTGAAACATTACCTATAAATTCCTTTCAACATAACGTCCATAGCGCACTCTGCATAGCTCTTAACATTAATGTGTTTAGCCACTGTGATTGAGTGGTTAGAGCATTCATCTCTTACCATGAAAGCTGTTCGATCCCAGGCTACTGAGCGGACTGGCGGACAAAAGGGTACAGGGAGAGGTTTCCTCCGGGCTCTCCAGACATTGCATACTACCAGTGCTCCATATTCATTCCATGTAGCAGTGTCTACATCTGCGGTACCATATGTAGTAAAAGCGAGCGTTAAATACTACAACAAATATATATTCTTCGTAGCCTACAATCTGTGGAAAAGATTGAGTAACTTTTACTACAGCTCATAATATTCCTGGACACGAAAAAGTCAGGAGGAGTTGGATTTGGGCAGCTTGGGATTAAAACAATGGTTCCGCTACATCACATAGCACTGAATGGCACTTATAAAGTTACGAACCTGCCATATCCAATGAGGGGTTGTGGAATACAATATTGATATTGTTGTTTTGCTCAAGTTGTGGAAACATATACAAATATGAGTCATTCACTTTATTGCAGCTCGTCCTAAAGGTAACATGCTAGCCCCTGGCTCAAAGTTTGCAGAGGGTGTAAAAATCCTTAGCATGGTTTCATTTTCAAGAGAAGTAAAGTCTTATGCTAAATTTACGGCACTTAATAGAAACTCAAGCCTGATAGAGGCCTCTTACAAAATTAAGCTGTCTTTCACGCCCGAAATAGAATCGGACGGCTGAGAACCGCAGCAGTTATAGACCACTCATAATAACTAAAACAGTAATAACTGTATTAAGTTTCAAGCTCGTAGAAGCCATGAGTTTGTCTTGCCCTAATAATATAGCCTATTTTGATTTTTTTGGTCATTCAAAAGTTTTCATCTCAATTCTTCCAGGTTTAATAATTTCCCACGTAGTTTCACATGAAAGAGAAGCAAAAGAAGCATTCAGAAATTATGGTATAAATTGAATTATATCCACTATTGGATTTTTAGGTTTTGTGATAGATTATATATTTACTCTCCCGTTGAAATGAAAAGCAAACAAACAACACATTGGGCCCGCGGTTGAATTGTAGCAACCATTTTAATATCTATGATTTTCATTTGTCCTTTCAGCTTGTGCATAGTTGATGGTCATGTATAGAAACTACCATCTTTATGTATAGTATAACCAATAAAAAATGTGTCTTACAAACATACTGACTTTTTTAAATATTAATTTTATCCGTACCCAAACAGATGACTCTTTAAACTGAAAATGTTTCTGAAGATAAAAATATAGTAATAAATTTGAGGAAACATTTATGTCGTATTGTTGGGTCAAATAAAGGACTTCTTCTATCTAGGCATTAGATAAAGTAAAAATATTCCTTCATATGTCATAAATGTAACTGAAATTTGAGAACAGCATATATTATTATCACTGCGAAAATGTTTCTGAGGGAGAAATATCCTATAATAAATTTGAGGATATATTTTTGTTGTAATTTTGGATAAAATAAGAGATTAATTCTACCTAGGTGAAAAAGCATCTCCTCAATTGCTAGAGTACAGATTCAGACAGAGAACATATACGTTATTTAAACTTTGAAAAGGTTTCTAAAGATGAAAAATATATTAATTAATTTGAGACAACAGTTTTGACGTATTGTTGGGTGAAATAGAGGATTTGTTCTACCCAGGCATTAGAAAACGTGAAAACCACCGCAGCTTGCCATAAAATAAATGTAATTCGAGAGCAAATATTCCATATTTACACTGTGAAAATGTTTATGAAGTTGAAAAATCTCTATGTCTCTGTAAATTATTATTGTTAATAAGGTTACCTGCTATTTATTTCATGCTAATCGAGAAAAAATAGCAGAAAATAGTCTTATTTCTTGCCTAATTGTAAGTAGAAGCGAAATAAGGGAGTACCATAGGTTAAAGTGAAAGCCAAAAGCTGGTTACTATGTGACTGATGTTTCTTTGTTTGTATGGACAGGAGTTGACAAATTCCTGTATGAGAAAAGTATGTTTTTCAAAGCTGAAACCAAGAAAGAGGAATATCTCAAAAACGATCAACTCCACGAAAAAAATGTATATAACCTAAATTGTGTGGTTTAACGTGCTCTACATTTTTTGTGGGTTAAGTAGTCTCTTACGGTTTAGTAGTTATGGAAAATTCATCCAGAATAAAGTAGTCTTCAGAAGCTATTCCCAGAAAATTCAAAAGTAAATAACTTTAATGTACGACATTTTAATCAAAATCGTTAGAACCATTTTTTAGAAAATCCAAATTTTCGAAAAACGTTCCATGTAAAGGGTAGTTTGGGATGGGGGGATTTTTCTCAAAATCTTCATGTCGCATCCCTGGAAGATATTAAACTTAAATACCAAGTTTGGTATTTTACCGAGTTTTTGTTTTTGAGTTATCATGTTCACAGACACACACACACGGACATTTTGCTGAAAATAATTTTTTTTTGATACAGGGGACCCTAAAACATATATTTCCGGTGAAATCTTGGTATCGAACTTTTTGGTGGAGTGCAATACATTCTCTATTCACTATGTACATAGTGAGTATAGAAAAAGTAAAAACATATTCATAAATATGTTTTACGTGTTTTTGGATAAAATGGGAGGCTTATTCTACCTAGGTGAGTAAAAATGTTTCTTAATTTATTAGAGAATATATGTAAATAGAAAACAAATACAAATTATTTAAAATGTGAACGTTTCTTTGAAGATGAAATATATATTAATAAACGTGAGATAACATTTAAATGTAATTTTGGGTAAACAAAAGATTTGTTCTAATTAAGCATTAGGTGAAGTGAAAATACTCCTTCACCTTCATAATAAAAATGTATTTCGAGAACAAATATACTTTATTAACACCGAAAATGTTTCTGAAGGTGAAAAATATATAAATAAATGTAAGGAAGGGATGGAAAATTGGTTGCGTTCTGAAATCACTACGCAGATACGGATTCTTGCTTGGGATTGGCACACAGTAGTAATTACGTAATTGAATTAGTGGCAGATTGTAGACTTAACGGCTCCAATTACCATCCATCAGGTTGCAAATTCTGACTCTCTCTGTCCCACAACAAGCGCAGCCGTCAAATTAGGGCGATTAAAGCCATTAAAAACATGAAATCCTCCTTATAAATTATTTTCGTGCTTTGACATTTCACCGCAGGAGAAGCGGTTTTCTTGCCACACCACCAGAGGTCCCAAATGCTGCAAAAATATCCATTCCCATCACAGCGTTACGATAAAATCCATTTAGCCGGGAGGGGGGAGGACGGATGTAAAAACAATGGAAATATACGAGCCTCTTCAAAAACGCTGCTCATCGTAATGCCTTATTAAAACCACTAAATAGTAGGCCAGATTAGTCCTAACTTTTTTTTTAAATCCGTTAGCACATAAAAGTACTTGTTCACATCCGGCTTATCCGTTTGAATAAATATTTTAGTTTCAAGTACTAGGCGTTTGTAAACCGCGTTGTTTTATTTTTAAGCTACCCTTTGGAAGTATAGTTTTAGTAATCGAATTATTTTATATCTCACTCTGTTTTTCGTTTGTGTGGGTGAAGTAGAGGAAGAGACAGCTGCTAAAATTATACTAAGCCATTTATATGGATAAAAATTCGCAGGGCTAAAGTGGTGTTAACCGCAGTGCAGCTTATGTCAAAATTTCACCTCTGAAAACACCTACGATATTCTACTTGGCATCGTTTTCAGCTAAGAAAAATCATATAATCTATTAAGACTAATTGTTTTTTCACACAAGCCGTGTGTAGGACAAGAGTTGGATAGGTAGAGTCTGTCTGAAAAATTCAATGCCATAGCTGGAATTTGAACCACGGATCTCCCGATCTCTAGCCGGTTGCTCTGCCACTGAGCTACCATGGCAACATGCCAGCAAAGCATGTCTTAGTCTGACTCTACCTAACCAACTCCTGTTCTAAACACGGCTTGTGTGGAAAAACAATTAATACAATACTAATTGACCATAATAGTTGGCTACACTATGAATCCTGGGTCTAAAGTACCTACAACATTGTAAGTCGCCATTGGGGTTGTCATATCAAAATAATTTGAGATCAGCTTGTGGTTTACCGGGAAACGTGCGAGTCAGTTGAGAAATTCAATGCTATGCTGGCATATTGCCATGGTAGCTCAGTGGCAGAGCAACCAGCTAGAAATCGGGAGATCCCTGGTTCAAATCCCGGCTATGGCATTGAGTTTTTCAGTTCGACTTCACCGATCCAAATAATTTAATATTTTTGTCCTCGGGATAAACATTTACAAAAATTGTCTGAATGCATACTTCGTTGTAGGTGTGTCATAGTAAAATCCTATAAATGCGGGTGATGATTTTGAAATTCCCATTCCTTCCATGACCAGGGTAAAAAATGTTGTGTGTTCCATTCACACGATTCAAATTCTTTTTAAAATATCCTTCTATCTACTTCATGCTAATCGAGATAAGCATTAGCAGAAATTCTTTCTTGTATGTAGAAGGCAAATAAGGGAATACACTAGGTTAAAACGATATCACATCATTAAGAAGCTAGTTACCATGTGGATAAAATCCATTTCCTGCTGCATGTATGTCATAAATTGTGTATTTTAACGAGATCTATGTGTATTGTGTAGTAAGTTTTTGTCTATCTCTTACGGTTTACTAGTTATGTAAAACCCAGCACAATTCATCCAGAATAAAGCCTTCAGAGACTGTTCCTAGAAAAATCAAAATTTTTTATTTGTCGCGTAAATATCTTTAATATACGATATTTTTGAGAAAATCAAAAATGTCGAAATTTTTTCCATGTAAGTGGTTGTTTGGGGTGCGGGGAATTTCTTCAAAATCTTCGTGTTGCATCCGTGGAAGATACTAAATTTATATACAAAGTTTAATATTTTACCTATTGAGTTATTTTCCTCACAGACACACGGACACAACCACCCACGCGCGCGGACTTTTTCTAAAACTGCTTTTGTCTATTACCGGTGAAATCTCTGTATGGAAGTTTTGGTGGAAAGCATACCTTCCCTGTACACTATGCACATAGTATGTGTAGAGAAAATATAAAAACTCATAACCACTTTCTAATTCAGAAAATTGTATTTCTTGTGTTATTTAAAGCAACGAAATTATTTGAAATAGTTAACTATTCAAAAAATGCATTTGACATAAACTGTTCTTCAACGAGTTCTACATTCTTACTTTTGCTACTTACTACATAGAACTTAGGTAGAGAATATGGATAGATGCGATGTACTCTCTACCGCATCTACTAAAAAATTCGACACTGAGATTTTACCGAAAATACACCTATAGGAAAAACGGTTCGCTTGTGTGGTTTGTGTGGGTGTTTGGTGTGGCGTGTGTCCGTATGTCTGTGAACACCATAACTCAAAAATCTGATGTGTACCATTCACATGACTTTCTCTATATCTCTGCAACAAATTATTCTTAAAAGCTAATACTTCTATTTACTTCATGCTAATCAGTAAAAAAAGTAGCAGAAACAGTCATATTACTTGCTTCCTTGTAAGTAGAAGCGAAATAAGGGAGTTCCATGGGTTAAAGTGATAATCAAAAAGTGATTGCTATGTCACTGAAGTTCCTCTGTTTGTATGGACCGCAGTTGACAAATTCCTGTATGTGAAAAGATTAAGTTTTTCACAGCAGAAACCAAAAATAAGAAACGTCTCAAAAACGACGAACTCCACGAAAAAATGTATATAACATAAATTGTGTGTTTTAACGTGTTCTACATTTTTTGTGTAGTAAGTTTTTGTCCATCTCTTACGTTTTAGCAGTTATTAAAAAGTCAGTAAAATTCATCCAGAATAAGCTACTCTTCAGAGGTTATTCACAGAAAATTCAAGATATACATTTTATTTGTCAGGTAAATATCTTTAAAATACGAAATTTTAATCAAAATCGTTAGAGCCATTTTTGGGAAAATTGAAATTTTCGAACAAAGTTCCATGTAAAGGGTAGTTCGGTGTGGAGGGATTTTTCTCAAAATCTTCGTGTCGCATCCCTGGAAGATACTAAACTTAAATACCAGGTTTGATATTTTACCGACTTTTCGTTTTTGAGTTATCGTGTTCAAAGACACACGGACACACAAACACACACACACACACGGAGACCTTTTTGTGAAAATGCTTTTTTTTAGATAAGGGGGACTCTAAAACATATTTCCAGTGAAATCTCGGTATCGAATTTTTGGGTGGAGTGCAATACCTTCTCTATATACTATGTACATAGTGCGTATAGAGAAAGCAAAAATGAAAAGCCGATTAAATACCAAACTTTATATTTAAGTTAAGCATATTCTATGGATACGACATACAGATTTTCAAGATGTTCTCCCCACCTTAAACTACTCGTTATATGAAGGACATTTTCGAAAAAATGTATTTTCTGAAAAATTACTCCAAATGATTTTGATTAAAATACCGTCTATTAAAGTTATGTACATGAAAAATAAAATATATAGATTTCAGCATTCTGGATTACTTTTACATAACTGGTAAACCGCAAGAGATGGACAAAACGTACTACACAAAAATGCAAAGTACACTATTTAGTAATACACCTCTTTTTCGTAGAGTTGACTATTTCCGAGACATTCTATGTTGTTAGTTTCAGTTATAAATTACTAAAAACTTTTCCTTTACTGGAATTTGTAACTCCTGGTCATGAAAGGAACGAATTTCAATCACATAGCAACTAGATTTTAAAATATCTGACTATCGCCTAAATCTTATTTCCCCTCCTACTACACCGAAGCAAGTAGTAAGAAAATTTATGATAACGAATATCTTAGCATGAAATGTATGGAGTAGAGAGAAGAATAAGTGTTTTAACAAATATTTGTTAAATCAATGTAGAGAAAGTCATGTGAATGGAGCACATCCGATTTTTAGTGTAGTAAGGTTTTGTGTATATTTTACAATTGACCAGTTATGAGAAATACATTAACAATGAAGCGGACTTAAGAGGCTGTTCTTAGAAAATTCAATATATACAGTTTATGTGATATTAAAGTACATTTAACATTTTGTATTTTAATCAGTGTTGATAGAGTTTTGAGGAAATCATTATTTTGGAAGTATATTGCATGTGAATGGAGCTTTCAGTAGTAAGAATGTATTTAATTGACTTTCTTTTTTTATTGTTTCATTTATACCATGCCTTTAACTACATGGTCTCTCAGACTCTCGGGAGGACACAGAATAATATGGGCTACAGAAAAATTCTCCACCCCCGTCGGTAATTGAAGCCGGGACCCCTTGCACAGGAGGAGCTCTACCAGCTGAGTTACGGGGCCAGGCTTTAAAATACTCGCGTCGTATATTTAAAAAGAAATGAACTAAATATCAAATGTTATATTTATCCAGATTTTCTATTGAATTATGCTGTTCAAAGAAACACACGCACACAAAAGCGCACCTTATTACACAACACATACAGCTAATACCATACTGCTCATGTTGAGACTATTTTTATACGAAATCTCAACCTGATATGAATTTATAACTCAAAAGAAACACATGCGAGTATGACGCAACAAACATATTTATGCAGTCATTCTAATGAATAATATATTGTGATAGAGGCGATGGCAGATATTCAGGGTGAGTCAGAATAACACGAAATAATTTTAAGCCAAGTTTCAAGGATTATAATTAAGTATTTTCTTCCTAGGAATGTACGTCCGTAAATGTCTGGTGATTGAGCTAGAGGGCATTAAAGTTCTTGAAATACCCCGTCGAGTTAGATGAAATTCTGCCGTAAAGGTCACCACATATTTTTGCTATAAAGCATTATGAGAGTTCTGAAATAAGAATAGCTGGTATTTATAACAGTAAACAATACAGCAATATAAAAGTCCTATGTAAATCTTGATTTAATAATATGAAATTAAATCCATGTGCGCTGAAATAGGGTAAACCTTTTAATCGATCCACAATACAAGTTATTGTCAATAACATATGTAAATACTATTATTGTTTGTGTAATTTCTCCACATTTATACAAATTACTTAAAAAAAAGTTAAAACAGTGTTAAATGATACAAATACATATGTATTTTTAAAATACTTCATAGTTAAAATAAGGACAAAACAAGAATTGAACAAGTGTGAAAATGTTCAAAAAATGTGTTCAAAATTCCGAACTAGACTTCAGAGAATAGTTGATAATGAATAGGTAATAATGATAACTAAGTTCTTTAAAAATTCCTGGCATATCACGAATAGCATCAAATGCTATAAATATCCTGGCTAGTATCTCCTCTTCACTATTAACCGGCGTTTATACATAAGTGTCTGAACATGCCCCCACAGGAGTTGGATCTGGTGAACGTACTGACCATAATATTGGTGCTTCTCTACCAATCCAGATACATTACCCTTAGGAAATTCCTACATCACCGGAATAATGTGTAGGTGTCCCATCACCTGGAAGCACATTAACATCATCCTAAAGTTCTGGCAAAGTATATTGAGAAAAAAAAACTGTTACTAGTGTGGTCCGACAAGCATGGAGATAGTAAACAAGATCCTTTGAGTGTGTCATTCACAATGCCAGCCCAAATGTTCACAGCAAACCAGTGTTGGTAATTTGTAACTCAAATAGCTCAAGGTTTTTTCCTGTGCCCAAATGTGACTGTTATATGTGTTAATCATGCCCTCTCGTGTAAAATTCATCTCTTCTGACACAATATGCTTGTAGGAAATATGTTTTGATCAATGAGTTCATCAAGAAACCACTGGACAAGTTATAGTCGGGGTTGAAAGTCTCCCAACCCCAGTGCTTGAACTCGGGTGAAATGATAAGAATGTAATTGATTTTCGCGCAGAATTCTTGAAACCGCAGACTGGCTTATATGCATGGCATACGCTATTGCTCTTGTGCACGTGGACGGAGAATAATGGACCCGATCAAAAACCTTCTCTTCTAGAGCCACTGTTTTTGCATTCCTGTGGACTCCCGAGCAGTGCCCTTGCTTTTCGAAAGTCGCTGTTCCTCGCAGCCGTTGTTGTACGGTAGTAAAGATGTTGTGCTCAGTCGAATATCTCCTTGATAAAGCTCAGCATCAGGATCTCGTGCCCTTTTTTTGCATTTCCTCAACAGCACCATAGTTCTGCGAAAGTAAATTGGAGCATGTTTAAAATAGGCTGTAAAAATAAACATCCTTCCAATAAGCGCTCTAGTATATGCGAACAGTTAGGTGTTATTACATTTATCACTGTGAAAGGACTGGGTAGTGGATGTATATGGGAAAGACTTGTGCCCACACGTCAGTGGGAAAATAGAGTGTCGTTTACCGGCCAAATTCAAGTGGAAGCAGCTTGAGCATCCGCCCTACAGCCCGGACATGTCGCCCAGCGACTTCCATCTGTTTGGTCCGCTAAAAGAACACCTTAAAGAGAAGCGCTTCAATTCGAACGACAAACTGAAGAATACAGTAGAGGACTGGCTCTTGTCACAGCCACAGGAATTCTAGAAACAGGGATCGTTCGGCTCTGAATCAGTGGGATGTTTGTGTTTAGCCCTCTGGTGATTACTTTTGAATTATACCCATAATGTAATTTCGTAACCTATTCATTTGAACACCTCTCGTACATAAAGTAAACATACGAAATGTTTCATTCACAAGGATTTCTCTACTCACACCTCTACGAATTGTTCTTACAATTCTTCCATCTCTTTCTTATATAACACAGATAAACCTACATGACTCAGCTTGGTCCCTATGTAATATCTATGAATATTTAAGAAAGAAAGAATAAAAAATAGCAATATGCAGTTGAGAAAAGTTTGAAGTATCTGAAAATTCAAATTAGTAACAAAATGTGTTCGAATTGAATAGACTACTAAAGTTGTTAACTGAAATAAATTGCGTGCTTTGACCAGATTTAAGTTACTAAGATTTTGTGAATCTCTTACGAGCTACGAACTATACAAAAATATTTCAGAAAATACAAGCTATGGATTTTGGTACTGGCATGAAAATAGCTTAAGTATTAGGCAGTTTAATAAAAATCATGATTGTTTTGAGAAAATAAATAATGGCAGTTTTAATAAACCTAAACAAAACATTTCGATGTAACTGACTTTGTTTTTACTTTCTCTACACGTAACATATACATAGTGTATAGAGAAGGTATTGCACTCCACCAAAAATTTGATACCGAGATTTCACCGGAAATATATGTTTTAGGGTCCCCTGTATCCAAAAATAATATTTTCAGAAAAAGGTCCGTATGTGTGCGTATGTCCCAGTATCTATGAACACGATAACTCAAAAACGAAAAGTCGGTAAAATACCAAACTTAGTATTTAAGTTTAATATCTTCCAGGGATACGACATAAAATTTTTGAGAAAAATCCCCCTACACCAAACTACCCTATACGTGGAACTTTTCGAAAAAATTTGATTTTTTTAAAAATGGCTCTAACGATTTTGATTAAATTATCGTATACTAAAATATTTACCTAACAAATAAAATGTATATCTTGAATTTTCTGGGAATAGCCTCGGAAAACTACTTTATTCTGGATGAATTTTACGAAATTTTGCATAACTGCTAAACCGTAAGAGATAGACAGAAACTTACCACACAAAAAATGTAGAACACATTAAAACCCACATTTTATGTTATATATTTTGTTTCATGGAATTTATCGTTTTTAGATATTCCTTGTTTTCGGTTTCAACTTCAAAAGCATTTCTTTTCTCATATAGGAATTTGTGAACATCTGTGCATACAAATAAAGGAACTTCAGTCACATAGCAACCATCTTTTGACTATCATTTAATCTATAGTACTCCCTTATTTCGGTTCTACTTACAAGGAAGCAACTAATGAGACTATTTCCCCTAATTTTTTCTCGATTAGCATGAAGTAAATAGAAGCATAAGCTTTTTAACAATAATTTGTTACAGAGAAGTAGAGAAAGTCTTGTGAATGGAACACATCAGATTTTTGAGTTATGCTCTTCATAGACGAGACAAACATGGAATTGTTTTCTAAAAAATCTTTTGTGGGATTATTTTCGGTAAAATAACATTCAACTTTTGGTTAAATATAATTCTTCATATTGTACTCTAAAGTGCACAAAATGTGGTCAGTTTTCATAGATCTCTCAATAGAAAGTTTTTGCCCCCACAAGATAAACAAACTCAACTCCGCCCAGCCAGCATCAATTTCGTCTATGATTGGAAAACCAATTTTCAAGTACAAAAAAAAAAAAAAAAAAAAAAAAAAAAAAAAATGTTATACTCAATATGTAAAGAAATGGTGTTTCGAATAACGCCTCTATGAAACCTTGCTATTTATATACAAGTAAACTAAACCTTACAGCATAGGTAACTTTGTATTCTGGAGATAGTGGAGAAGAATCATTTGCATGTGTGATTAAATGGGACGACAGTTTACTCAATGTACACTTTTGGCAGTCTCTTCAAGCAGAGGAAGGGGAAGATATGGACGTCACGTTAATGCACCAGTAATTTTCACACTGTGCCAAGACACGTAATCGATCTAGGCACGAGTAACTACCCTTTCCAATGTCTCAAAAACTCTGGCCAAAGAAAATATGAGTTTTCATCGGTTACATGGAGACATAGGTTAAAGGTATAGTTATCATCAACGGTAAATGATAAAATCGATATTCAAAATCAAACCGAAACCAAAACACATAGTTTAACACAGGCATCACCATTTCGCTTGATTTTGTGATTGAGCAAGCAGGCTTGTTCCATGCACTGCAGGGAGTAAACACGTGATCTCAGTTATAAACGGGCTTCTGTCAGCAGCGGTGGTTCTCTCGTTCCTTGAACAATGTGTCATGTGACAGTATGTCGTGGTCATTGGTTTTTAGGTTAATCTGACTGGGAGGAATACTTTTTTCATATAAAGTAACGTGCATTGTTTGTACTTCAGCTATTTTGTAATGCTTTAGCCATTAAATGAATTGTATTGAATTTAGAGAATTATGTTATATCCGAATTAATTACCAGGATGTTCATTCATATTCACTGCTGATTTCGTTAAAAATTAATTCACAAATGGTAGCGTTACAATGTCATTAAAATAATACTGCCAAGTTGAATACCTTCTTTTCTTATGCTATTACCAAACCAATGAAAATATATAGGTAGGTATGTGATATCAGCTATATAAGTAGTATTGTACTAAACATTATAATACAGCAATTATTCTACTTATCATAAACTTACAATAGGTATATTAATATATGAACAGTGAATTATGTATTTTAAACGAAAAATGTTGCATACCGCCACTGCACTGAACAAATATTCTGCAATCAAAGTACGCAAAGATTCAGGCCAGTAACAAGCAAAGTTACTTCTTCCGCTTTACTTAACATGAATTCTGATTTAACATTAAAGTAAACAGTTTAAGTTGTAATGTTCGGTCAGAGGAAAAGACTTGATTTTTCAGTACCAACATAATCAGGTGTCTTCCATTATGGGCACGATAATAACCGTAATAAAGAAAATATGTATTATGTATATATATACATACATATATATAACATTATTATATAAATACAATAACTATGTAAATTTATATACATTACTATATTATATTTACAATTTTTGAAATAAATATTTGTTAATTAAGGATAACAAATAATGAAAAAAATTAAATTTTTGAGAAAGGCAGGAAAGTACCAATCTAGTTAAACAACACTCAAGCTTTGTTACTGTATTCTCTTCAAAACAGCTAACTGAGAAATGTTACTTATCTTCATTCTAAATTATACACTTTCATCAAATTTAAAAGGAAATATTTTTCGCCTACTCTAGACGTCGGCAACATTTTGTGCTCGTTACTGCACATCAAGGATAAATGTAGGAACACATTTTACGCCACAGCCATCAACACTTACTTATATTTTCCAAAGTTTGAAGTTGCTGAAAAGTATAATCCAAAAAGGGAAATAATGAAGACTAATATACAGGTGGTGCTCCGCTTTGCGTGTAACCAAGATGGCGCTGTGGAAGTTTGACTAAAGCAACCGCCGCCTCAACGTAATGCGCCTTCTTAAGTCACTAACACACTAGCCATTAAACTTTCCGGAAGAACTTCGCTTCAGATTAAATTGTAGCGCAGCTTGTTCTAATGCTATCTTATGGACAGCACGCCCATTAACTCTGCTAAACGATCATTGTGGATCATAATAAAACCTGTTCTCCACGCCAAACTTTGGCTTCTTTTCGCTTTTTTACAATTACAGTATCTTGCACTTTAGCGCAGAAAATAACCCCGCTTGCACGTTTTACTTAAAACTTTTATAGAACACATTTTTCTTCTTGTAAACTGCATGGTATTTTTGTATAACTATAACTCCATGGCACGACAGCTCACGTAGAGCCTTGGCCTACCGCCCGGCCGCTGCGTCCCCCATCTCGGTCCACTACAGACGTCATGGATGGGGTGCAGTATTGGAGGGTGAGACGTGGTCAGCGCCTCGAGCCCCTCCCGGCCGGTTAATGCGGTCCTCACGACCTGGAGCCGCTACTTCTCCATCAAGTAGCTCCTCAATTGGCCCCCCAGGGACCTCACGAGGCTGAGTGCACCCCGGTCCAGGTCTCCCAGCGGGGGAAAAATCCCCACGCCGGTACTGGGGATCGAACCCAGGTCTCCCGCTTGGTAGGCAGCTGCGCTACCACCGCGCTAAGGAGACGACCGGTATTTTTGTATGCACTTGTAAAATATATGAAATTATTTACATTGCAGTTTGAATTTAAATTAAATTACCAGTTAGATATCTAAAAATTCACCATTTTAACGCATGGTTGAAGAACCAGTTAACTATTAATTAAACGAACTGCTAGAGTTAATGTTAACCACAGAAATAATGGTATTATCTGGCGAGCATTCATAGATCCAAAACTATAACAAACAACAAAGACGAAAATATAGGTACAGAACATACATTTCACAGTAAGTGTACCGTAACGTGCATAAAAAGTGGTCCATTCCGCTAGATCACAGAAGTATCTCTTCCTTCTTCAAGCAGTCAACTTGCGGCTCCGATGTCAATTCTCTGTGTGATGATCTTAAAAACAATCCAAAGAAAATCTGATCATTGTGAATCATAGTGAAATGAAGGAGTAGTTCGGATACCGTCTCTATAAATGTGACTGGAAACAAATGACAATTAGTACTAGTTTTAGATTTAGGGGGAAATATTAAAATAACTGGTTACCAGATATTGTTTGCTGCCTCTCAGCAAGTGGCAAATGAAAAATCTGACGTGTTCTATTCACATGGTCTTCTGTACATATTCTGCAACAAATTAATCTTACAAAAACTTATTCTTCTCTGTATTTCATGCTAATCGAAATAAGCATTAGTATAAAAGTTTCTAAGTGCAAGGAAAATGAGGCAACATACTAGGCTAAAGTGATAATCAAATCTTCTAAAAGCCGGTCGCTATGAGACATGTTCCCTTCGCTTTCCAAAACCGGGATTAAAAAGTGAATAACAACTTCCCATTTCAGAAAAATCTGATGTGTTCCATCTACATTACCTTTTCTACCAGTTCTGCAAACAAACTGTTCTTACAAAAGATAATTCTTTTATCCACATAACCTTAATCGAAATAAACCTTGGCAGAAGTTCTCCGATTACGTGATTCCTTGTCGGTGAGAAATAAGGATATACATTTGGTTAAGCATTAGTCAAAACTGTAAAAAGCTGGTTACTGTGTGACACAGTTGACATTTGGCTACCTTTTGAATAAAACAAAAGGGAGGTGAAACGGATGAGAACTTTCCGTTTCATAACATTTAAGGTAGTTTTAAAGTGAAACTTATAACAAGGAATATATCGGAAAAAGTTAACTGTAAAATATTGCTGTTGAAATAAATTAAATCTTTTAACGAGATGTATATATTTTGTATAGCTAGCTTTTGTCTATCGCCAGCAGTTTACCTGTTAAAGGTCATCCAGAGTGAGGAGATCTTCAGAAACTATTCCAAAAAATATGAGATATATATTTTATTTGTCATGTAAATTTCTTTAATATGTGATATTTTAGTGAAAATCGTTAGAGCCATCTTTTAGAAAATCGAGTATTTCAATAAATATTCATGTAAAGGGTAGTTTATGCTATGGAAATCTTCGTGTCACATCTTTGGAAGTTCTTAAATTTAAATATTAAATCAACTTTTTAACAAACTTTTTTTTTTTAATTATGCTGTCCACAGATACAGACACATACACACATAAATTGACCTTTTTCTAAAACAGTTTTCTTTTCTTTTTTTATTATTTCAGGAGTGCTGAAAACGAACTTATTGTTAATAAGTCTATTCATCTATCTACTTCATGTTAATAGAGATAAACATTACCATCTCTGTAAGTAGAAGGGAAATAAAGGAATACACTAGGCTAAACCGAGAGTCAAATGATTTGAAATGTGGTTGCTATGGGATTGAAAACCATTTCTTTGCTTGATAGGAGTTGACTACTTCCCGCAAGAGAAAAGTTTAAGTATTTTAAAAATGAAACATATAACAAGGAATATTTCAAAAACGGTCAACTACACGAAATAAAATGTATATGACTTAAATTATATGTTTTAACTACCCTTTATATTTTTATGTAGTGGGTTTCTGTCTATCTCTTACGGTTTACCAGTTATGCAAAGTTCAGAAAAAAAATCATCCCAAATAAACAGATCTTCAGAGGCTTTCCAGAAAATTCAAGGTATACATCTTATTTGTCATGTAAGTATGTTAAATATAAGAGATTTTAATCAGTCGTTAGTTCCGTTTTTGAGAAAACCAAAATTATAGGATTTATTTCCATGTAAAAGTTAATTGGGGGGGGGGGGGATTTTCTTGAAAATCTTCCTGTTGCGTCCTTGAAAGATACTGAAATTTAAATATAAAGTTTTGTACATAACGGCATTTTTGTGTTCGAGCAATGCTGCCCCCCTCCTCGAAACAAGCGAACATTTTTCTAAAAATACTTCCTACTTGGATTCAGGGTATCGCAAGATATAAATTTCCGCTTAAGACTCTCTTTCGAATTTTTGAGTGCAATACAATAGGTACCTTCTGTACACTCTATTCACATAATACAAGTAGAGAAAATAATAGGAGAGCAATATAATTATACAAGCAATGTCAGTAAAATACTCAAATTTACTGTGTCCACAAAGTTTCCAGCTGCTGTCTTGAAGAGGCGTTGGGTTTTCACTTAGTTTATTCACCAGTGGAAAAATAATTGACTGTGTGGAAAGCAGATATAAACAGTAAGATATAAACTAGCGGAAATGCATTGCGCCCGTGATCAACAATAAATAACAAGGACTGTAATCTTGCCGGTAACCGAATTCTTCACCGCTGTGACAATGAGAGCCATCTCCCCCGGAATTACCTTAACATTCTTTATACCCTCTGGTTATAAGAATAGGTATGTGGGATTCGCAATAGTTTTCTTTTTTAGTGTTGTTTCATTTGTATAGCCCTCTATAACTTCCATGGTTATATTGGGGGCTTTGACTTGTGAAACAACTCATCTATCACAGTACATTATTATCATTACGTTTATCATTGATAGGCAAAGCCCAAAAGGTGTGAACTTATCCACCCTCTCGTCCCCATAACTCTCTTTCAACAGTCACGTAGAGCCAAAGAAACCGGTTCATTCTAGTGTTAACCCCGTGGCAGTCTTATCAGTGCCGTAGTGCTTATATGTGCAATATGAGTGAACGACGAATGTTGAATCGGGACTGGGAGAACAAATATTTTGTTGTTCTTCAAGAACAACCGCCACTATTGCACACGTAACCTCTCCGCTTCTCTTGACAGGTGGAAGGAATAAGGAAGGGACGATTGTAGGGATAGAGCATTTTACACTGCGAGTGCTTATTTTACCGGCCCTGTTTTATATCATTAAACACACTCACATTCACTCTCACATGATACTCCCAGACTCTGTGAGGGATAAGAAAAATTCTCCGCCCCAGCTGTGAATCGAACCCGGGTGAGAAGTCAGCTTGCTGACCACTCGTTCACGGAGGCTGGCGGCAATAATTTTGTTACTCTTGTTTATAATACAGGGTGATTCAGAAGGCCAGATACCTCGCCCTCGTTGTTGTGACAGGGGAGGTTGAGAGAATAGGATTAGCGCGTGTCTGCCGACAAAACAAAGTGAGTTGAGATGCCGACTGCATGTAAAGCACAGACTCAGCAGGGGTTTGTTAGCGGCAATGTGATGGGCAGGAAACAACTTTCTGTGAGCAATCTTTGGATGTGTTGACCTGAATGACGAATGAACGTGCTTGCTGCTAACAAGCCTCGCGTGAATTTAGACCGATTTCTGCCCTCATTGCCCAGGAAACCAATTACCTTACAACTACGCACCGGAAGGTTCCAATGGCCGCGCTCACTAAGCTGCAAGGGATCCTGGGTTTAAGTCCGGCCTTGAGCATGGGTGGTTTGGTGTATTTTTGTATTGTTTATGTTTCCTCTTAACTTAATGTTAATCCTGAGAAACATTTGAAATGGTGGCACTGTGGCAGACTAGTTAGACCGCTCGCCTCCCAATTAGGTGGCCCAGATTCGATCCCTAGCGCCCCCATGTGGGATTTGTAGTAGAGGAAACGGTGTATGTGTGTGCATTTGTCCAGAAGTCCGTTAAATACTAAACTTGGTGTTTAAGTTTACTATCTTCCAAGGGTGCGACACGAAAACTTTCAAAAAATCCCTCCACCCCCAACTACCCTTTACAAGGAAAGATTTTTCAAAATATTAAATATATTTACATGACACTTTTTTCGTGGAGATGACCGTTTTTGAGATATCCCTTTTTATTTGTTTCAGTTTTAAAATACCTATGTACTTTTCTCATAGGGAATTTGTCTATTCCTGGCCATACAAATAAAGGAATTTCAATCACACAGCAAGCAGCTTTTAAAACACTTGACTATCGCTCTAGTATATAGTAGTCCCTTATTTCCCTCCTACTTACAAGGAAGTAAGTAATAGCACAATTGCTGCTAATATTCATCTTCATTAACATGTCGTAGGTAAAAGAATAATCCTTTGTAAGGGAAATGTTTGTGTAACATCTAGAGAAAGTAATATGATAAAGAATATCTCAGAGGCGGTCGACTTTACATAAAACTGGATATGACATAAATTATGTGTTTTAGCCAGTTCTACATTTATTGTTACAAAAGTTTTTGTCTACATCTTAAAATGTAACCGTTATGCAAAAACTCACCCAGAATAAAGCGGACTTCAGAGGTTGTTCCCGAAAAATTCAAAATTACATTTTATGACATAAACATATTCAATGCATGGTATTTTAATCAAAATCGTTAGGGCCATTTTTGAGAAAAACAAAAATTTTCAAAAAAAAAAAACATGTAAACGGTAGTTTGTGGTGCAGAGATTTTCTAAAAATGTTCGTGTCGCATCCATGGAACATAATAAACACAAATTTCAAGTATGGTATTTAATGGTATTTTCGTGTTTGAACTATGGTGTCCAAAGGCACACGCGGAGACCGTTTTCCAAAATTGCTTTTTTTTCAGGGACCTTAAAACATAAATCTCCGGCGAAATATCAACATTAAATTTTTGGATGGAATAGAATATCTTCTCTAGCAGCTATGTAAATTGTGCGTACATACGGACTAGAGAAAGTAAAAAAAAAAAACTTTCACTTAGGGAGCTTTATCACGTATATTTCATGTGAAATCTTGGTATAAGTTTTTTATTGGAACTTGGTATTTTCTCTACCAATCAAGCACGCGGTAGAGAAAGTAAAAATTGCTGCACCGTATTGTGTGACTTATGGGAGAGGTATTATTACGGGTAAAATAGTACGATATAATAAATGAGGCTAACTTATGATTCAAAATTTCAGGGGATTAAGGGAACAAAGTAGCTTAAATATACAGAAATTACACCTTAAGCGAGTTAATTAGCACAGCACTTAAAGTTCTAATTGTGTTTTTACTTTCTCTATACACACTATGTACATAGTGTATAGAGAAGGCATTGCACTCTACCCAAAAATTCGATACCGAGATTTCACCGGAAATATAAGTTTTAGGTTCCCCTTTATCTAAAAAAAGCATTTTCGGAAAAAGGTCTGTGTGTGTGTTTGTGTGTGTGTGTTCCTGTGTCTTTGAACACGATAACTCAAAAACGAAAAGTAGGTAAGACACCAAACTTGGTATTTAAGTTTATTATCTTCCAGGAATGCGACACGAAGATTTTGAGAAAAATCCCCCACCCCCAACTATCCTTTGCATGGAACTTTTTTCGAAAAGTTTGATTTTCTTAAAAATGCCTGTAACAATTTTGATTAAAATATCGTATATTAAAGATATTTACCTGACAAATAAATGTATATCTTGAATTTTCTGGGAATAGCCTCTGAAGAGTAGTTTATTCTGGATGAATTTTACTGAATTTTGAATATCTGCTAAACAATAAGAGATGGACAAAAGCTTACTACACAAGAAATGTAGAGCATGTTAAAGCACACAATTTATGTTATATAAATTTTTTCGTGGAATTCGTCGTTTTGAGACATTTCTTATTTTTGGTTTCAGCAATGAAAAACTCATACTTTTCTCATACAGGAACTAGTCAACTGCTGTCCATATAAACAAAGGAACTTTGTGACATAGCAACCAGCTTTCGATTATCACTTTAACCTATGGTACTCCCTTATTTCGGTTCCACTTACAAGGAAGCAAGTAATAAGACTATTTCTGCTAATTATTGTTCCATTAGATGAAGTAAATAGAATAATTTGTTGCTGTGATATAGAGAAAGTCATGTGAATGGAACACATCAGATTTTTTTTCAAGTGGTAGCTTGCATTGATAGCTTATATGGAGGACTATATAAAAAGTATCTCATTCAGCAGAAAAATAATAAAGTTTACTCCTAAAACCTGTGAACTCATGCACATTTTCCTCTGATACTACCTGCAATACAGAATCGCTCTTTTGCATGCTTGTTTTTTATATAATGGGCCATCTTGTGAATCTCGATTATTTAACTATGTCAGTTAACTTCAAATTGAAAACAAGATTAGTTGCAAAGTCAAGATGCTAAAAATGTGTAAAGTTAGCAACGTTTTTGCTTTCTTAATATATATTATAAAATTATGATTGAAGTTCAGAAAGTTCAACTATGTATAATATACACATACTGAAAATTTTAGCACTTTCTGAGAAAAAGGTATATAAGTATCCAAAAATGTTGTTTTGGAAAACTGAATTAAAGATAAAGTGTTCTAAAGAGGGTCATTATAAGATAGCTTTAAATGCCTAAAAAACCTCTTAAAGTATATATTTTCTGAAACTCGAAATAATTGAAATTGTATTAATGCCTAAAAAAAAAAATCTGACGTGTTCCATTCACATGACTTTCTTTACATCTCGGCAACAAATTATTGTTAAAAAGCTTATGCTTCTATTTACTTCATGCTAATCAGAAAAAAAAAATAGCAAAAATTGTCTTATTACTTGCTTCCTTTTAAGTGGAACCGAAATAAGGGAGTACCACAGGTTAAAGTGATAATCAAAATCTGATTGCTATGTCATGAAGTTCCTTTGTTTGTATGGACAGCAGTTGACAAACTTTTGTATGAGCAATGTATACGTTTTTCAAGGCAGAAACCAAAAACAAGGAATGTCTCAAAAACGGTGAACTCCACGAAAAAATATATACAACATAAATTGTGTGTTTTTAACGTGCTCCACATTTTTCGTATAGCAAGCTTTTGTCCATCTCTTACGGTTTAGCAGTTATTAAAAATTCCGTAAAATTCGTCCAGAATAAACTACCCTTCAGAGGCTATTTCCAGAAAATTCAAGATATACTTTTTATTTGTCAGGTAAATATCTTTAATATTCAAAATTTTAACCAAAATCGTTAGAGCCATTTTTGAGAAGATCAACATTTTCGAAAAAATTTCCATGTAAAGGATAGTTGGGGGTGGGGGGATTTTCTCAAAATCTTCCAGTCGCATCCCTGGAAAATATTTAACATAAATACCAAGTTTGGTATTTTACCGACTTTTCGTTTTTGAGTTATCGTGTTCACAGCACACCGACACACGGATACACTCACACACACACACTCACACACACACGGACCTTTTTCCGAAAATGCTTTTTTTAGATAAAGGAGACCCTAAAACATATCTTTCCGGTGAAATCTCGGTATCGAATTTTTGTTGGTGGAGTGCAATACCTTCTCTATATACTATGTACATAGTACGTACAGAGACAGTAAAACTGGAATTTGATACAGTTTCAGAGTACCTTGTCCCCTTAAAGCATCAGAAAGGATTTTAATAAGAAGCCTCTGTGTTATAACGTATATAAAGAATTAGTTGTTCTCAATTAGCCAAAATTGCATCAAGGCATACCATTCTCGTTTCCATGCTTCGGCCAAATGTTCTCTCCAACGATTTACCTACTCTTTGTCCGCACATTACATGACATTATAGTTTGTTAGCGTTTCTGTGGTACATAAACGCATCATTACACCGACCTTGAACTCGCTAGAATGACGGTAATCGCCCGCTCGGCTGTGCAACGGGAAAGTGTCGGGTAGCGGCACAGTGTTAAATCGCGCGCACTGCAAGCGAAGCTATTGTACTCCTAACTCCGGGTTAACGTTCGAGGTTGCGACTTGATCTAAAGCGAGCTTAAAAGCGTCGCCGCTACAGCTGCAAATTAATCTCCCTTCCCCTCTCCACTCCTGAGTATACCAATTCGCAGATAATTTTCGCGTGGCAATGACTTCCTATCGTAGCCATTACTCATGAGGCAGTACCGCGCGTCTCATTAAAGGAATCAATGTTCCGTGGAGTTAATGGTTCTCCGTGTTACGGATAAGCACCTTCATTCGCTTAATGGTATGTGTGTGTCACGCATCTTTATTAATTTATCTCAAATTATAAATGTGCAACGTTGCTTCAAGGAAATACCATTCAGCAAGAGTTATTAAAGGTTCGATTATACATCAAATGACTTTTGTTAAGCCTTTTTGTTCTCGGCGGATTCGCATTTACAATGATAGTACTTCCAAAGCGAATAAATTAGAAATAGTGCAATTCAGGCCAAAAACGGATCAATGGTCTAAAACAGTTCGCTCAATATACGAATATCTAAGAGGTCAGGAGTACTATTTGCGAAATGTTAATGTGCTTTGGCTTTTTTTTTTTCTTTCTTTCTTCCTTTTTTATTTATTAATTTATTTTACTTTTCTATGTCTTCCCAATAATGATTAAACAGAAAGAAGTGTAGACTTCTATTCCACTCCACCCAAAAATTCGATATCAAGATTTCACCGAAATACAGATTATAAAGTCATTTGTAACTAAAAAAAAAGCATTTTCAGAAAAAGATCCGTGTCTAAGTGAACAGGATTACTCAAAAAAGAAAAGTGACAAAATACCAAACTTGGTATTTAGGTTTAGTATTTTTCAAGTGTGACAATAAACTGCTCTTATAAAATGCACCTGAATGTTGGATATCTCCATAAATAACATTGAAGAAAATCTGATGTGTTCCATTCACATGACTTTCTCTACATCTCTGCAACAAATTATTATTAAAAAGCTTATTGACTTCATGCAAATCGAGAGAAAGAATAACAGAAATAATCCTATTGCTTGCTTCCTTGCAAGTGGAAGCGAAATAAGGGTTAAAGTGACAGTCAAAAGCTGGTGGCTATGTGACTGAAGTTCCTTTGTTTGTATGGGCAGGGGTTGAGAAATTCTTGTATGAGAAATGTATATTTTTCAAAGCTGAAGCCAAAAACAAGGAATATCTCAAAACTGATCAGCTCCATGAAAAAAACATTATATCACATAAACTGTGTGTTTTAATGTGCTCCACATTTTTTGTGTGGTAAGTTTTTGTCCATCTCTGGAGTTATGCAAACTTCCATAAAATGCATCCAGAATAAAGTAATCTTCAGAGGTTATTCCCAGAAAATTCAAGATATACATTTTATTTGTCAGGTAAATATCTTTAATATACGATATTTTAATCAAAATCGTTAGTGCCGTTTTTGAGAAAATCAAAATTTTCGTAAAACGTTCCCTGTAAAGGGTAGTTGGGGGTGGGGGATTTTCTTGAAAATCTTCGTGTCGCATCCTTGGAAGATACCAAACTTAAGTACCAAATTTGGTACTTAACGGTCTTTTCGTTTTTGAGCTATGTTGTTCACAAACACACACGCACGCACACACGCACATTAACGCACACGGACCTTTTTTCAAAATATTTTTTTTTGGATTCAGGATGAACAAAAACATTTATTTCCAGTGAAATCTCGGTATCGAATTTTTGGGTGGACTACAATACCTTCTGTATACACTAAGTACATAGTACGTGTAGAGAAAGTAAAAATTTAAATAGCTTTCTTTTATCCAGAATGAATTTTGTAAAAGGTTTTATAGCCGGTAAACCATAATAGATAAATGAACACTTTAACTATAAAATATAGAGTCGGTATGAAAAAATCTGATATGTTGCACTCACATGGCTATCTCTAACTACTCCACAAGCTGCTTGAAAAAATTATTCTTCTTTCTACACAATGCTAAGCGAGATAAACTTTAGCGGAATGATCTTATTACTAGGTCCTTATAAGTAGAAAGAATCTAAGGGAATGCACTGGGCAAATGATACTCAAATGTTTTAAAAGCTGTGAAATCTCGACATCGAATTTTTGGGTGGAATACAATACTTCTCTATCCTTATGTACATTGTACATATGGGGCTAGAGAAAGTAAAAATGTTTGCAAATATTTTGATTTTTCTTTTAGTTCAACTTCCTTTAACCTATAGGTCATCGGACGATGAATGAAATTGGTGAAATGAGTTACTCGGCATTCGCCATCTCAGGATACAGGAAACCTCCGCATAAAACTTTATTCGGGTAACTCACCCTAATCGACATTCGATCTCGAGACCTCTTGAATGTTAGGCATATACGCTACCCCCACTCTGGGCGGGCTGTTTTGAATGTTCCATTACCTTTACCACAAAGACATAAGATATCACATTAACATTAAAGGGTTTAATACTTTAAAAATAAAGCATTGGTCTTGTAAATCAAAAATCCTTATCCTTAATCCCCCAAAAATAACTTCTAATTAAAAAAAAGATGATAAAATTAATGTCACTCTCAACTTTTTATTTCTTAAAGCGTGGTTCTTTTGTCTCTTATAACGTCGTGTTTAGAGTATGGAGTTTTAAACCCAATGCATAGCCATCCGCTTTTAAATGCTTTGATTATGATTTTGGCCCATTTCCTATTGTACACTTAAATGCACCAAAATTGGTTAATTCCCATAAATCGCAACAGTACTTTTCTTTCGTAAAGTTTCCGCCTTTAATAAATATATTTTAACTTCACTATATGAGTGACATGAAAAATAGTTCAGACACATAAAACTAATAGATCTGTGTACACTCCCATTACTTTCTATAGCTTTTTTACAAACGAACTTCTTACAACGAATTCTTCTTCTTTCTACACCATGCTAATCGAGATAAATATTAGTAGAATGTTCTTATTAGTAGAAGAAAGAGACTGCTACCGTTGATACACAAGGAAAGGCAGGGGAAGATTGCGAACTCAGACGTTGCTAGAAGCACGTCGGGCCGAACATCTGAACTCTTCGGAAAAGGTGTTCGGATTGGGTTGGACTCGGCGTGACAGTGGTTCCCGGAGCTCATGGGAAACTGGGTACGCCTAAGCGGTAATGACTGGGTGGGTGGGACACGCCTTAATGTCCTCCGGCCATTAATCTGAAGAGCTTAGTAGACGAGCTGTTAGCTCAACCCCCGAGATCTGGGTAGTCATCCCCTATGGGATTGACCTTCGTAAATTGCGTATCCATTTCTGTCACAAAGGGGCCGGTGTATAAAATATGTACAGATATAATGGAAAACCTAACGGATTTGTTCCCTGGAGTGAGAAACACGCCTGCAGTCAGGTCACTGTTCCTTGGTTATGCTGTTAGTACAACTACATACTAAATAAAGGGCCATAAAAAGTATTTGTTACTGTGGTTAAACTGGTCGACAGTTATAACATTTGCATACGTAAGATATTTCATCAACGGCATGAAGATGAAGGTCCAAGTTATTGCCGCTACAAAACGGTAATATGAAAACCGATATTACTAGTAGTAGAAGGACTTTTATTTCAAAAACTTTTCAATATCAACCTTTTGGCTATTGGGGAAAACGTTAGGGGAGGTAAAGCATATGCCTATTTAGTGAAAAGCTAATATTTGAAAAGCGGAGATGGTCTCGGTGATAGGGGTGGGGCTAGACTTTGTCAGAAGAAAAAGAAAAAACTCCATTCTATTATGGGCTACATGGTATGCAAGCCAGCACAATGTTTGATTTTGGTAATGCCACAGTTTCTGTAATCGTTTGTGTCAGTTTACAAAGCACAGCCAGAAAATAAACTTTGTAAAACATTATCATATAGAAAATTTAAAAATAAAAGTAGTGAGTGAAGAGAAATTCAAGTGAAGATAACACATGATTTATGATTTTGTACAGCTTGTGTTAAACGTAATGGTATTCCCCCCACTCTTGAAACACAGATGCGCATCAACACTGATGAGTCAGTCTACTTGTGTAATAAAATGATAAAGAGTAGTGTAGTATCTGCCTCGTATTCAACAGTTCAACAGTCCAACGAGGTTATAGGACGCTATGCATAAAAAAAATAGGGGTGGCGCTCTGTGTTGCACTTTTTGTGGAACCTCTCCCTCCACTATTAACTTTTGTCATTTCTTCCCGGTTATGCATCTGTAGTTTTGTGACATTTAACACAAACTGTACCACTAACTGAAGTATTGGAATCGAGCGTAAAACTTAAGGCTATCATTTCGAAAAAATACTATAAAAATCTGAATGTGTTCCATTCACATGACTTTCTCTATATCACTGCAACCAATAATTCTATTTACTTCATCTAATGGAGCAAAAATTAGCAGAAATAGTCTTATTACTTGCTTCCTTGTTAGTAGAAGCGAAATAATTGTGTACCATAGGTTAAAGTAATAGTCAAAAGCTCGTTGCTCTGTGACTGAAGTTCCTTTGTTTCTATGGACACGAGTTCACAAAGTCCTGTACGAGAAAAGTATAAGTTTTATAGCTGAAACCAAAAATAAGGAATATCTCAATAATAGTCAACTCCACGAAAAAAAAGTATATAACATAAATTGTGTGTTTTAAGGTGCTCTATATTTGTTATGTGGTAAGTTTTTGTCCATCTCTTATGGTTTAGCAGTTCAAAATTCCGTAAAATTTACCGAGAATAAAGTTGTCTTCAGAGACTATTCCCAGAAAATTCACAATATACATTTTATTTGTCAGGTAAATATCTTTGATATACGATATTTTAATCAAAATCATTAGAGCCATTTTTTAGAAAATACAATTTTTTCGAAAAAAATTCCATGTAAAGGGTAGTTGGGGGTGGGGGGACTTTTCTCAAAATCTTCGTGTCGCATCCCTGGAAGATGCTAAACTTAAATACCAAGTTTGGTATATTACCGACTTTTCGTTTTTGAGCTATCGTGTTCACAGACACACGGACACACACACACGGACCTTTTTCTGACGGCCCTTGCTGTCCTTGGGTGTATCATGGTTTTCTCTCATCATTAGGTGATGGTTTTTATTCTACCACGATTTCCTCTCCATCGTTTCCGTTTTTGTGATGCTTCCTTCTTACCTTTCAGGTGCCTCCTAAGTTTCATGGTATATAGCGGTGTCGGATAGATGACGCGGATGCTTTTTCAAAGGAAAGAGTATTCTCCGTAGACACTAGAGGGCAGCTTAAATAGTGGGGCGAATGTTCCAGAAAGGAATAAGAACCTAAATAATTTTAAAAAAAATAACGATAAAATTGGTATACTATACCCTGGCACAGTGGCTCTTATACTAGAGCTAAAATACCCCATCATAGTACTCAATATATTTATATAATATATTTAAAAATATTAAGATTATTATGATGGGGTAGCCTACTCATAATTTATATTTTAAAGTGTTATATCATATTTATTTACATTATTGTTATGCTTCTGTTATTATAAATAAATTTATTTTAAATATATTACTCACTTTATAAATTTCAGTTCACATTTATTTTTATTTGTCGCCTTCCGTGGTGTAGTGGTTACCATGTTAAAACCCAAGATTGCAAGCTCAAACCTGGCGGAGGGTGATGGAAGTTTTCGGACGCATGGCTTCCTTCGGAAGGAAAGTAAACCCGGTGTTTCCGTGTAATGCTTATTTGCAAGTAAAAGGACCCCACACCTTGAAAGAGTTCGCTTGCAGTGCCACAAGAAGTAAAAGCGAGAATTAAATACTATCAAAAAGAAACTACCTTGAAAGAAGAAAGTTCAAGGACGCATTTTGCGTCCGCAAGTTGTGAAGTCGTGATTTCGTCCTACAGTGACATCTGTGGGCAATGAGCCGATCCCTCGTCACCAAGGCACAGAGTGGCTAACTCACGAACTGAAAATTGACATCCGATCATAGAAACATCGTAACGAGGGACTTTGCTCCATTTAGGAAATACAGGAATTTAAAACTAAACTTGATTATTATTTAATTATTTTATTGATTAATATTTTACTTTTTTTATTTATTTATATTATTTATATATTTATAGATATTTCTTATTTTTATTAACTTTACTTTGTAAGTTTAATTATAAACTTCCGCGCGTCTCTGCGGCCTATTCTCTACTGTGGGTTTCTCCTGGAGGAACAAGATATTCCAATAGGCTGCGTGGGTGACGTTTTCCCCCTTCGTTATATATCTGAAACTTTATGGCTTAAAAGTCGCCCTCCGTGGTGTAATAGCTACCTTGCTAATTTCATATACTCAAGGTCGTAGGTTCAAAACCAGCGCGGGACGTTGGCTTTCTTCGAGCTTAAAGATCCTTGCATGGCTTCCATCGGAAGAGAAGTAAATCCTTTGGTTCTGTGACGTAAATTTATGGCACGTAAAAGAGCCTCAATCCTGATAAAGATTAAGCAAAATTAAGCGGTCTTTCAAAAACAGTATAGAATGGGACGCTGAGAACCACTGCAATTAAAGAGCGTCCATAAACAAAAACGCCAGTTCTTTCATTTCTTTCTCCGGCTTAAAGCCCTTTGTCGCTATTAATCTTAGTGATCTAGATCTAGTGATCTAACAAATGAAGGAACTTGAGATTAATGATTACTTTACTAATGCACACATTTCCTTCAATTTCGTCTAAACAGCTGGTTAATTTATACTCTTCTGCATTTAGATTAGCTATGATGAATGGACGGAATATAAGCTGTAATGCGAAATTACTCCGGTTTAATAAATCAACCACTAAACGTATAGCAATTCCATGCTTTGATCCATAATTCATCTTTTTTCACATGCCAACAAATATATTATGTTAGCTCCTATCTTGATATTCAGAATTAGGAAACATTTTCATTTTATAAGTTCTTTACTCATTTCATGCTAAACTTTGTAAATTAACAAAACGAGAGTTTGATTAATGTGGAAAACTGTTGCATGATTTTGCCATATTTTTTCTCAGCTGTCCTGTATATTAAAAACTAAAAAATCTCACGTGTATCATTCGGATAACCTTCTCTAGCTGTTTCAAACCCAATTATTCTTACAATTATTCTTTTGTCTACATCATTCTAATCGAGACAAAGGTTAGCAGAATTGTTATTATTACTTCCTTCCTTTTAAATAGAAGGAAAATAAGGGAACACGTTATACTAAAGTGATAGTCAAGTGTTTTAAAAGCTGATCGCTATGTTTCAACTAAGCTTCTGCTCCATTTGCATGGTCCCATTTAAGGAAAGTTAGATGGTTTGAAATAGAAAGCAATTATGAGCAATATCTCGAAAACGGTGAACTTTACAAGAAAAACATATATGATATAAATTATAGGTCTTAACGAGATCTTAATTTTTTGTATTAATTTTTTGTCTAGCTTTTACGCTTTAACCATTGTGAAATTCTGCAAAACTCATCTACAATAAAAAGGTCTTCAGAGACTATTCCAATAAAATTAAAAATATACATTTTATTTGTGATGTAAATATCTGTAACATACATATTTTAATAAAAATCGTATAGCTGTTTTTGAGAAAAAACAAATATTCAAAAAATTTTCCATATTTTCCATATTTTCCATATAAAAGGTAGAATATGGTGTGGGCTTTTTTTTTTTTTAGAAAATTTGTGTTGCGTCCTCGCAACATACATACTAAATATAAATACAAGTTTTGTTTTTAACGTTTTTTCGTTTTTGAGCTATGCTGTCCACAGACACACCGGACAGACCTTTTTATAACAGTGCTTTTATGGGCTCAGGGTATCTCAAAACGTATATTTCGGGTGAAATCTTGACATCGAATTTTTGTGTGGAATACAGTCCCTTCTCGAGCTACTATGTAAATTCCATATACTTGCTAGGGAGAGTCGTGATACTTGATAAGACTAATTAATAATAGGTACTGTTTAACACCAGGTTAGCTGGTAATGCTGGACATAAGGACATTCCATTGTTAAACACGTTCAATTGGTTGCAATGAATTTATATCTCCTTTCGTGTACGTAACAATTTAGAATATCCATAATGAACGTTATAGCACTTCTACTACTTCTTTTTCTTTCAAGGATTAGGTGTTATGTTATCCTGCATCTGTCTCTGTTATTTATCTCTATTTTCAATCAGCAGATAACCATTTATTTATTTATTATTTTTATAAACTATTTTCTATCATTAATTGAAACGATTTTAATACTGACTTTATTTTTTATTTTATCCATTTCATGGAGTTCATTTCTGCTATCTGTATCCGAATCTTTAGTTGTTGTCTTTACTTTCTCTACACGTACTATGTGCATAGTGTATAGAGAAGGTATTTTATTCCACCCAAAAATTCTATATCGAGATTTCACCGGAAATACACGTTTTGGGTCCCCCTGAATCCAAAAAAAAAACATTTTTGGAAAAAGGTCCGTGTGTGCGTGTGTATGTCTGTGTGTCTGTGGACAGCATAGCTCAAAAACGAAAAGACCGTTAAATGCCAAACTTGGTATTTAAGTTTGGTATCTTCCTAGGATGCGACAGAAGATTTGCAAGAAAATCCCCCCACCCCCAACTACACTTTACATGGAATCTTTTTCGAGAATTTTGATTAAAATATCGTATATTAAAGATATTTACCTGACAAATAATCTGTTTATCTTGAGTTTTCTGGGAAAAGCCTCTGAAGACTACTTTATTTTGGAGGAATTTTGCATAACTGCTAAATCGTAAGAAATGGACAAAAATCTACCAGACTAAAAATGTAGAGCACATTAAAACACACAATTTGTTAAATAATTTTTTCCGAGGAGTTGATCGTTTTTGAGATATTCCTTGTTTTTGATTTCAGCTTTGAAAAACTTATACTTTTCTCATACAGGAATTTGTCAATTCTTGTCCATACAATCAAAGGAACTTCAGTCACCCAGTAACGAGCTTTTGACTTCACCTTAACCTATGATACTCCCATATTTCGCTTCTGCTTACAAGGAAGCAAGTAATAAGACTATTTCTGCTAATTTGTTGTCGATTAGCTTGAATTAAATAGAAGAATAAGCTTATTAACAATAATTTGTCACACAGAAGTAGAGAAAGTCATATGAATGGAACACATGAGATTTGTTTTTATTGTACATGCTTTTGAACCATATACAAAGAAGAAACATCCCTAACTTTTTAGAATTCCATTTGTGTTTCCTTTCTTGTTTTTCTTCCCAAATTTCTTCGAATTGTTCTAAAAATAGCTTGAAGTCTATTAATGCCTTCTAACGTCTTTCTTTTATTTAAAGCTAATGTCTCACCCTAGATAATTGAAGTAGGATACTACTTCCTCCCTTTAAAAAGCTATTATCTTCTCTCATCTATAGATATAGTTAAGTTGTATTGCGTTGTGGCTTAATTTATATTCTGCTCTTTGTAAATGATCTTCTATTTCCTGCATAACTATCTGGTCATCAGCATATAATGGAGTATTTACTGGTATACTAATGGAGTACTTTAATTCCATCCTCAGTTTCACCTTTCCACTTCAAAACTAAGTCGTCAATATATAAATTAAACAGAGTGGGTGATCGGCTGCATCCTTGTTGAACGCCTTGATTAATTAAAATGTCATCCGAAATTTTCAAACCTCAAATTATAAATATTTTCGTATTTAAATCTAAACTCTTTAAGTGTTAATAAGGTGTTTACGAAACATCATAATTCTAATACTTTCATTAAAAGGGATTTTATTGCCTTATCAAAGGCTTCCTCATGGTCAACAAATGATAAATGAGTTTCTAAGCCAAAATTGCGACGTTTGTCAACAATTTGTCTTTTATAAATTTATTATTACATGCATTTCCCTTCTTGGCACTTGACTTTGCTTCTAGAGTATTGGTCACTGATAGTTTTCAATTTGTGAAAAGAACTTTCCCATATATTTTGTATTCTTCATTTAGTGAACTTATTACTTTAAAGTTCCGTCTTTTATGAAAAATATGAGAAAGGAATAAAGAATGGATTTTAAAAGATGGAAGATGTGGGCCGGGGGTAAGAGGAGGGATATAGCTTTCCTGTCTTCCTGTCATGCTATCAACCAAAGAAATTTCATTCTTTGAACTCATCAACTATTATGATGATTGGGCTACCTAATTTACCACTAACTAGCTGAATAATTAAAGGAAACACAGTGCATGTGCGTGAACAATGGGCTCTACAAACATAATCATTGAGGCCACCAAATATCAGGGTCATAGCTCAATGGTGTCGCTCTGCCTGCATCCGAAATTGTCCGAATTCTACCGAATGAGGAATAAGATGAGCCGAGCGCGTTCGAGCAACCGGTTAGAGACTGGAAGATCCGCGGTTCAAGTCCCGGCTATAGCACTGAGCATTTTGGTCTGGCTCTACCTATCCAACTCCTGTCCTTACGTGGCTTGTGTGGGAAAAAAACTAGCGCTGTTGTTTACTTTGGTATATGATTTCCCACAGATCTACACAAGATTCAGATTGCCTGTTTGACAGTATTTTTGTCTCTTGTCTGCTCTTAAATGGATGGCGGGTTAATATGTTGAATCTGTTTTTCTATTGAATTCCCGTGTTACTCATCTAACACTACTTTGTATCTCCACTTTACATAGCTTACATTCAATTCTGTTACCACATGCAGTGGAATATTCACCCCCAAATTCTTCTGCAAGTTCAGCAATTCGTGAATATCTCGATTTTCATGTCTGAGGCACACTGTTTGTATAGGACTAGTCAACATTGCAGGCACTGAGCCTATTTGTGCTTTGCTGTGATTATACTCAACGCATTGACGTCACACTATACACACGTCGCAAGTAGCTTGCAGTCGCCTCCTTCCGCGATCGGTGTATAAAGGTTCGAACCCTAGTAATGACAAATATAGCTCCACCCACCCTCAATGTTAGCTGCTCTACTCCTTGAGCATAATTTATAGCCACTGGATCGGCAGGGTACTTTCACCCCTCCAAAATATGGCACAATGCTTCGTTAAATTCATGCCCAAAATAAAATATAGCAGTAATAGAACAAAAACGTAGAAAACACGATAGTTTTCGTCTCAATGTTAGTACTAATAATACACATATACATATTGAAGCTGTCGATAAATTCAACGATACACAAATGATTCTTCACTCTTTCCTACACAAGGTCGAATCATGTCGTACTGGTCTTCTGATTTTGATTAAATTACTGTTTATCAAAGTTATTAACATATCTTGAATTTTCTGGGTGTATCGCTGAAGATCTCTTTATTCTGGATGTATTTTGCATAACTGGTAAGACTTAGACAACAACCTATTACAACAAAAAAAAATGTACGTCACGTTAAAACACAAAGTACTTTTTTTTCATTCATTTCCCAGATAATCCTTACTATTGTTTGCAATTTTAAGCTGCTTAAACCTTTTTCAAATGGGAAGTCATATTTCGTTACATCTCTCTTGTTTTACTTCTGGTCGTGCAGAGTGAACCGAATTTCAATTGTTTAATGTAGTGACCGCCATTTTATAAGATTTGACTATCGCTTTAACCTACTGTTACCTTCAAGTGAAATACCCGGCTTTGCCTCTCTGGTTTGACGGTTTGTTCTTACCACGTTTGGCGTTGTCCAAAAGCCGTAGGATCTTTGATCATAGTTAGAAATGACTAAACAACACACTCAAACATATAGTTAACTCAAACTCAGGAAACTACAAAGAAAGAAAAGCAATTGAAAAAAAAAATATGCAAACACACACAAATATCACAGCGGTGATTTCTTGTGAATGCAGCTCTGACCTACATTGCCACATTAAAGGTGACTCGTCGATATTTACAAAGAAAAGTTAGCTGGGATTTCCGTTCTACTTAGACGTAACTTGTACAACCATTTCTTCTAATGTTGAATTTGAATACCGCGATGTAGACAAAGGAATATTCCTTTGTAACAATGGTTTCTAGAGAAAGTCATGTGAATGGAGTACATCAGATTTTTGTTTAGTGGTAGTTCTTTATAAAACTTTTTTTTAAAGATTAACATTATAATTAGTTTTTGATGCATTGATGATGATTTAAATCGTGAAAGTATCATTCCTCAAGAGAGCACTCCAAGTATCCAAATCTACCCAAATGAGGATAATATACTTACTGGCGGACGACGACTATTTTGTGAAAGAATTAAGATAGCCACACCTATATATGAAGCCCACATCAGGAGCAAGGATGAAAAAGCAGCAAACATAGACCCCGATTTCATCATAACTCCAGCCATGAACATCGAAGAAGCCTAACTTCGAGTTACGACACATATACACGAGAACCGCCGCAAATGTTTTCCATCACAAGATTTGTGGACGACGAGGACATCATCTGGCGTCGGAATTATGTACATACATTCTTTGTAGAGAGTATTTTGGACAACATCATATACTCACATGCCAATCAAGAACTCACTCATTGACGGTCTATGCAAAAGACAATTATATCTGATGATTATTGTACCACTGTATTAACTCATATGAACACATTGTGTTGAACAAATCTTAATAAATCGTATTTATTTTATCGCTTTTTACTTACTCTATACGTACTATGTGCATAGTGTATAAAGAAGGTATTGTATTGTACATAAAATTTGATACCGATATTTCAAAGAAAATACACATTTTGAGATCCCCTGAATAAAAAAAAACCTTTTTACAAAAATGTCCATGTGTGCATGTGTGTCTGTGGGCAGCATAGTTCAGAAACAAAAAGACCGTTAAATACCAGACTTAGTATTTAAGTTTGGTATCTTCCAAAGATGCGACACGAAGATTTTGAATAAAATCCCCCCACCCAAATCTACCCTTTACATGGGACTTTTTTCGAAAAATTTTATTTTCTCAAAAATGGTTCTAACGATTTTGATTAAAATTCCGTATATTAAGCATATTTAACTGACAAATAAAATGTATATCTTGAATTTTCTGGGAACAGCCTCTAAAGACGACTTTTTATGGATAAATGTTACGGAATTTGCATAACTGCTAAACCGTAAGGAATGGACAAAAACTTACCACACAAAAAATGTAGAGCACGTTAAATCATACAATTTATGTTATACACATTTTTTTCGTGGAGTTGATCATTTTTATATATTCCTTGCTACTAGTTTCAGCTTTAAAATACTTATAATTTTTTCATACAGGAATTTGTGAACTCCTGTCCACACAAACAAAGGAACTTCAGTCTTATAGCAACCAGCTTTTGACTTTCACTTTAATCTATGGTACTCCCTTATTTCGCTTCTACTTACAAGGAAGCAAGTAATAAGACTAATTCTGCTAATGCTTTCTCGATTAAAGAGAAGTAAATAAAATCATAAGCTTTGTTACAATAATTTGTAGCAGAGATTTAGAGAAGGGCATGTGGATGGAACACAACAGATATTGGTTTTACATTTTATTCCAAATGAGGTTTATTATTTTAATTTTCAAAGAAATAAATTGAAGTAACACAGGCAAAATATGAAGAAAATTAGATTGACAAACAATGCTAAATTACAGACCGAAGGCTAAAGAAATACTCGAAGATCAGGTAAAAGATGGTTCGACCATCGAAAACGTTTCATGTCTCGTACATAAATCTTGAATGGTGGTGAAAGCATTTCCTCTTCTCAGTGAAGACATGTGTTCGTTTACGGAAGGAGTTCGGTTGGATTAAAGGCATGTAGTATAGTGTTGTCTTTGAGAGGATGGTAATCCACTTCTCCCTCTTTAGTGGTTGCGTTGTCTTAGCTGAACTTCGTTTACCACAAGCGGCTCTTCAGGTGATTGTGCAGGTTCAGCCGTTAAGCGCCGAGTCCTTGCACTTGAGATAAGGAGCTTAGGTCATTATTCAGTCCATGAGTGCCAGCATATTCACATTAATCTTGGCAGCAAGGCGTTAATTGCCCTCTTGTATTCCTGTTTAACCGCAGAAGCGGAACTCTAAATCCGTTTAAGAGAACGAAATACTTTAAAGGGTTCCGTTTTATACAGAGCTATACATACAAATAAGATGTTTCGTTCACAGGGCCTCCTCAACCTGTTCTGCAAACAGAAAAGAAAATGTTATAATAAATGTTTCAAATAATAGGAATGCACATTCTGAAAGGTCTGAAATAAAGCATTATGTGCCACAAGGATCGACAATGGGTCCCTTATTATTTTTTTGAAATACTTGATACGTAACTTAATTATTCTGAACACATATTTAGTAATGTAAGCTAAACATACAATTCATTTATTAATTACCATGCTAACAAACACTGTTAGTACTTAAACCACATTCACAATGAGACGCAATGTAAGCGCAAGAGTTTGGACTCATATTATTTAATGCACGCATTCACATAGAAACACGCAAAACGCAACGCAAGAGTTTGCAAACTCCAAACTTTATCCTTGCGTTGCGTGTAAAAGAGGAAGAATTCTGCTTCTTTTCTCTATGCATTGCCTATGAATTCAATAAGAAACGATAGCACTGCAAGATTTTGCAGGACCTGCTGTACATGCATGCTCTTCTATTTGGCCGTGCCGCCCCATCTCTAATCTCCCTGAAGAGGTTATAAAAGTCTCCTTGCGAATCCTTCCTTGATTTAATGGATGTAACTAACATCTGGGTCTAGATTTCTTGGTTCTCATAAATCGAAGACACAGAGAGACAATTCGTAGTTCATTAAATGTGTAGCTTTATCATTAAATGTGTATCTGCAAAACGGAAACTACCATGTTGGTGTCTATAGTAAAAAATAAAAGTGATATGTGCGGATTGTGGTGAAAACAGAAGTCTTTAAAATCGGTTAATAAATAGAAGGTACAGAATTGCGCTGATTTGCGTATAATTTGGCACGTATTGAATTCACGGTCTTTGCTAGATCTGAATTGCAGACTTTCTATGTATTGTATTGGATTAACGGTCTTTGCTGGATCTGAACTGAAGACTTTCTATTTATTAACAGATTTTAAAATTACTTTCTGTGGTTACACAGAATCTATATATTTCACTTTTATTTCCTGTTATAGATACCCCGACGTATCTCCGTTTATCAGACGGTAGAATTAATAGAGCCGTTGTGCAGAATTACACTATTTTGAATAATTTTGAATGAGCAATTATTGGGACGTCACTGCCGCTTGCGTCAGTTGTTAGTATGTAATGTATTTATTTTGTAAAAAATTGAATGAATTTTCTTATATGGTTATTGTTGATTATGTTATTCAGTTTGTAACGCGGAGCGCTTGGAAGATATTCGCATGTAACTTGCGGATCTAGAAATCAGTGACAACTTCTTGAACTGCGCTTATGATTGTATTGTGAATGGTCTTCCATCGCGCTTGCTACATTACGTTTGCGCTTGCATTTCATTGTTAAGGTAGCATTACAGTAAGAGTTGGAGAAGTCATTAATACTTGACAATACAATTAGGAAATGAATAACTCTCAAGACATGTGCTACTTCAAGTGAAGGATCTACTGCAAACATTCATTAACAAAAGAGTGTATAAGAAGGTTTTGTCCATATAATTTAAATGTAGCATTTCTTTTGTTCACATCGAGAATTCATTTTTACTTTCTCTACACTTACTATGTACATAGAGTATAGAGAAGGTATTGCACTCCACCAAAAAAATCTATACCGAGATTTCACCGGAAATATGTTTTAGGGTCTCCTGTGTCTAAAAAAAGTATTCTCAGAAAAAGGTACGTGTATGTGTGTGTCCGTGTGTGTGTGAGCACAGCTCAAAAACGAAAAGTCAGCAAAATACCAAACTTGGTATTTAAGTTTAGTATCTTCCAGGGATGCGAAACAAAGATTTTGAGAAAAATCTCCCCACTCCAAACTACATTTTACATGGAACTTTTTTCGAAAATTTTTATTTTCTAAAAAATGGCTCTTAACGATTTTGATTAAAATATCGTATACCCGGTACTTCCAGAAAGTAAGTTCCGTTTGGTAATAAAATTAAATTGTGTACAGATACAGAATAATTATTTATTGCACAAAATTCTACAACTCAAACTACTTTTCCACATAACTGCCGAAATTTTGCAGGCATTTGTCATAGCGTGGTACAAGTTTTTTTATACCTTCTTCATAGAAGTTTTCCACCTGTGTCTTCAAAAAGTTGGTACCCAACGAGAGCAAAGTTTACGAAATTTCAGTTTTTCGGTAACAATTTCATGAATTAGTGATCGTGAGCTTTGGGGAAATTCCATAGCGAGAGCACTAATTGTAAACGTACAGTTTTCCTGGATCTTGTCATCAATCGCGAGAACCAGTTCTTCTGTAACCAAAGATGTACGCCCATTTCGTTCTTCATCGTGCACTTCAATATCCCTCTTTGAACTGTCGCACCCGTCTTCTCACCATTGAATCACTCGTCGCATTTTGTCCGTAAACTTCGCAAATTTGCCGATAAATTTAAATTGGTTTCACTTTCCTAGCATTCAGAAAACGAATCACAGATCTGAGTTCACAAGCGGCGGGATTTTCAATCAACACCGACATTGTAAACAAGCACAACAAAGCGTATGTGACTGACAGCGATCTCAAAATGGCGCACGTTTCTTCTCCTTAATACAGAGCGTCTACCGCGCATGTGCGGTACTGCGATCGCAGCGCTGCAGCAGAGATAAATTGAAACGGGACTTACTTTCTGGACGTACCTCGTATTTCAGATATTTACCTGACAAATAAAATGTATATTTTGAATTTTCTGGGAATAGCCTCTCAAAACCACTTTACTCTGAGTGAACTTTACGGAATTTTGTACAACTGCTAAACTGTAAGAGATAGACAAAAACTTACAACACATAAATGTAGAGCACATTAAAACACACGCTTTATGTCTATACATTTTTTCGTGGAGTTGATCGTTTTTGAGATATTTCTTGTTTTTGTCTTCAGGTTAAAAAAACTTAAGTTTTCTCATACAGGAATTTGTCAACTCCTGTCCATACAAACAAAGGAACTTAAGACACATAACAACCAGCTTTTGACTATCGCTTTAACCTATGCTACTCCCTTATTTCCCTTCTACTTAAAAGGAAGCAAATAATAAGACTATTTCTGCTAATTTTTTGTCGATTACCATGAAGTAAATAGAAGTGTAAGCTTTTTAAAACGAATTTGTTGCAGAGATGTGGAGAAAGTCATGTGAATGGATGGAACACATCATATTTTACTTTCTCTATACGTACTATGTACATGGCGTATAAAAAAGGTATTGTATTGCACCCAAAAATTCGGGACTGAGATTTCGCCGGAAATATATGTTTTGAGATCCTGAACCCAAAAAAAGCATTTTTAGAAAAATGTCCCAGTGTGTCTGTGTGTGTGTGTGTGTGTGTGTGTCTGTGGGCAGCATAGCTCAAAAATAAAAATACCGTTAAAAACCAAACTTGGTATTTAGTTTTGGTATCTTCCAAGGAGGCGACACGAAGATTTTCAAGAAAATCCCCCCTTTACACGGGAAAAAAATTAGAAAATTTAGATTTTCTAAAAAATGGCTTTAACGAGTTTTATTAATATCTCGTAAATTTAAGATAATTACTTGAAAAATAAAATATATATCTTGAATTTTCTGGGAATAGGCTCTGATGATTACTTTATTCTGGATCAATTTTACGGAATTTTGCTTAACTGCTAAACCGTAAGAGATGGACAATAACTTACCACACAAGAAACGTAGAACACATTAAAACACACAATTTATATAATATAATTTTTTTTCGTGGAGTTGATCGTTTTTTAGATATTCCTTGTTTTTGATTTAGATTTGAAAAACTTGCATTTTTTTCATACAAAGGAACTTCAGTCACGTAGCAACCAGCTTTTGTCTATCACTTTAACCTATTGTACTCCCTTATTTCGCTTCTACTTACAAGGGAGCAAGTAGATAGATTATTTCTGCTAATTTTTTCTCGATTAGCATGAAGTAAATGGAAGCATTAGCTTTTTAACAATAATTTGTTACAGAGGTGTAGAGAAAGTAATGTGAATGGAACACATCAGATTTGTTATTAATGTTCAATAAAATATTGAGGAGCATTTTTTTCTTTTTACACTTTTTTAAAGTATTTCAAAAAGTAATTGGCTAACCACGAACTGTAAGTTACTTATCAGATCTCGAATGCTTAAGCGGGTCTCGTATTCCCAATATGCATTCTCGACCTGATAAGTATAACGTGCAATTCTTAGTACGTAGCATTAATTCTGCCTGCAGTATCTCGGTATCGGAATGTCGGGTGGAATGCAATACCTTTACTAAGAATAATTTGCAGAAAATTGATTTTAGAAGACCATGTGATTTAAACATAAGCATTTTATTTAATAGTAATATAGTATTTAGTATGTACTCTCATATGCTTTATTTTCTATTATCATGACACTTGCATTACCTATTGTTAACGTTGATCAGAGCTGAATAGAATCATACCACAGCCTACTGCACCTATTTAATATAACTCTATGAAAAGCTACGACATATGTTACATTGCAGTTTAGTAAATAATGCAGCACAGTTTGAATATTCAATTTATTAAATTGAATTAATTACATGCAGGAAATATCCCGAAATAAACCGTGTTCACATGCAACTAATTTATACTTTGTTCGAATACAAATAGTTTAACGTTTCCAGAACGACAGGAGACAAAAGAGGCGAGAACAAATGAATGATGATATGCACTAAAAATGAATACTGTTAACACAATTCTGGTTTGTTACATTCACATGTGTTTCTATACCTATTTTGTAGTAAACTATTCTTATAAAAGTTTATTCTTCTATGTACCTTTTTTCTAATCAGGATAAAGTTTAGAAGAAATGGCCTTAATAGTTCCTTATAAATAAGGGTAATAACTAGGCTAAAGTAAAATCGTCGCCATATAAAACAATTGAAATTCGGTTCTCAATTTCATTCGCGGTAGTAAAACAAAAGAGTTGAATTGAAAGTTGACTTCCCGCTTGAGAAAAGTTTAAGAGTTAAAACTAAAATCAAGATACACTACATAAACTATGTGATTTATATTTGTTGTGTACTAAGTTTGTGTCTACCTCTTACTGTTTACGAGTTATACAAAACTAGCCCAGATGAAGTCTTTAGAGACTATTCCCAAAAATTTAAGATGATTATTTCGTTTTTTATGAAACTGTGTTATAAATATGGCACTTTAAAGCTAAATCGTTAGAAATATTGATAAAATACACATTTTGTAATCATGTTGCTATGTAAATGGTATTTGGGGTGGAGGGAGCTCCCTGAAAATCTTCGTGTTGGTCCCTTAAAAAATACTGAACCTAAATATTAGTTTTTTGGTTATGCTGTCCATACACACACACATACACAGGGGATCCCAAAACATATCTTTTCGGTAAAATCTCAGTATCTAATTTTTGGGTGCAATAAAATACCACATCTACTATTTGCATTGTAATGTGTTACATTCAGATGTCTATTTCTACCCAATCTGCAATAAACTGCCTTACAAAAGCTTATCCTTCCGACTACTGGATGTTATATGAGCTCGAACTTATTTCCGTGGAGATTCAAGTAAAATAAAGCCCCCTCTGTAGTGGGGTAACCTGGGTGTCTCACATTCCAGAGTCCTGAGTTTGAGTCTCGGTTAGGGTGATTTACTCTATTTTTTCCCGGGGTTTCCCCTTATCCTTTAAGCTTCATGGACCCCAAACACATTTGAACATCATTTCACTGATTTCATTCATCATTCAGCGACCAGCTAAATGATTACTTTGAAATTCGGTTCTGTTTGCACGGCAACTTTTCGTTTTAGACATCATGCTCAGACAAACGGATAAACGCACTTAAACACACGAAATAAAATGGAATAGTGCTTTGGAAGCTCTAACTGTTGTGGTTCTTAGAGTCCCATTCTATGGGCGTGAAAGACGGCTTTATTTTGCTCAGAAGCTTCTTTATTAGGCATGAAACATTTTACGCGCCGTAAATTTACGGCATGGGACCAACGGTTTAACTTTCCTTCCGAAGAAAACCATGCTAAGGATGTTTACGCCCGAAAAAAGCCATCATTCTCTGCCGGGTTTGAAGTTAGCATGGTAACCATTACACCACGACTCACACACACACACACACACACACACTCCATTATACTAACTTTTTCTAAAAAATGTTTCTTTTATACTGGGAACCCGAAATCTCTGTCTCGAATTTTGGATGGAATGCAATATCTTTTCTACCTACTTGCTATGTACGAAGTAGATAAGGTATCAATATAGACTATGTGTATTTTCGAAGTTTCACAGAGGTTAATATAGGAGAGCAAATCAAATAGCAAAATGAGCAAAATAATATCAAACAACGAAAATGTTTTGCAAACGTTTTCATAAAAAATTCTTCTTAGAACTACAAGATTTTGTTTGTAGTGCAGAGAACGAAATTATTCTTAAAATATGACTCCAGTAAATAAAATTAATTTCGCTTTTTTTTCGTTTCTTTACGATTGTTTTGCGGCATTTTCGCTGCCATGCACCCAGAAATTCTCCACACTGGGTCAGCTGCTGTTGGTGCTGTATATTTTCAACAAACCCTTACTTCAGCAGAGTGGTTGGACTGCGGCTTGGGTGATAAATTCGTTTTTTTACCCCTCTGGTTGTGCACAAGTCCCATAACCTAGATACAGAATATGTTAATTTTCCGTGTACTTCCGCTCCCATGTCGCCACCACAGAGAGCTCTTGCGGCAGCAGCACCAACTACAACAAGCGCACATTTATTTCATTTCACGCTAAATTTACTACATTGCCAATTTCATGAGAAGGAAATGGAAGAGGCAGGAGATATACGTAGCGCTAGGCTAATATTTCTCTGGCCTTTTCAAGATCATGAACCAGTCACGCTACTTCCTTCATGATCCCTTTCCCGCGCATTAGGTCAAGGTCAAGAAACAGAAGAACGTCGTTAAACTTTTGCCATAGAAGCAGCCTTTGGGGCAAATTAACGGTTCAACGTCTGCAGTCATTAAAAAAAGTAAAACAGCTGTAAGGTTCTGATTCTTTCAGCATTTTTGAGGTTAGAAAATCTTGAATCTTAACATAAAAGCATACATTGCTCTAAGGAAAGTACTTCACTATAAACTCGGTCTCCTCCATTTACCTTCATTTTGTCCACCACTACCCAACTTCTTCCGCACTGAACCTTATTCCCCAACTCAGCAAGCAGTTTATTTTCGCCAAATTGTTTATCTACTTCCTGATCTTAGCTGTGCAATTGTATAACGCTGCTTTAATTATCACAATAATTTTTGTATGTATGTATGTAATTCAGATGGAATTAGCTGCATATTCGCTTTCCTGTGCCATTTATTTTGTTGCTATTGATGTTTATCATAAATTAAACTTTGCTGACCTGAAAATGCTGGCTGACAAGTAGTCATTGTAATACTAAACCTTAAGTTCATCTTCGCCTTCCTATACTATCTGCTAAGATAAAGTGTTTATTGACCTTAGTTGCAAATCGTTTTACTATGCCATTTATCTTTTTACTTTCTCTAGCCTCGTATGTACAATGTACATAGGGATAGGGAGATGTATTGTATTCCAACCATGTTTTAAGACCCCCTGAATCCAAAAAAAAAAAAAAAAAAAAAACAATTTTAGAAACAGGTCTGTGTGTATGTGTGTGTCTGTGTGTATGTGTGTCTGTGGACAGCATAGCTCAAAAACGAAAAGACGGTTAAATGCCACACTTGGTATTTAAGTTTGATATCTTCCAAGGATGCAACACGAAGATTTTCAAGAAAATCCCCCATCCCCTAACTACCCTTTACATGTAAACATTTTCTAAAATTTTTATTTTCTTAAAAATGTCTCTAACGATTTTGATTAAAATACCACATATTAAAGCCATTTCTATCACAACTAAAAGGTATATCTTGAATTTTCTGGGAATAGCTTCTAAATACCTGTTTATTCTGGATGAATTTTGCTTAATTTGGAATAAGTTGTAAACCATAGGAGATAGACAAAAACTTACAATACAAAAAATGTAGATCTTGTTAAAATACACCAGTTATGCCATATACATTTTTCGTGCACCTTACCGTTTTCGAGGTATTCTTTGTTATTCGTCAAGCAAAGACGTGATTTGCAATGACGATCGCATAACGGCAGCCTTTTAAAACATTTGATTTTTACTTAAGCCCAGTGAATTCCCTTAGTTCCCTTCTACTTATAACGAGCTAAGTAATAAAATTCTGCTAATGTTTATCTCGATTAGCATAGTGTTGAAGGAAATTTGTTTGTAGAGTAGCTAGAGAAGGTCATGTGAGTGTAATACATCAGATTTCTTCATATTAAATTTCAGCTGAAATTGCACTTTTCAATCATAAAACTTTGTTGCAGTTTTATTGAGCTCGTAATCTATCTGATGCAGTTGAAATGGTGTGTTGTATAGTCCCTTTCCTAAACAGTTTTTGTTTAGGTAACTTAGGTAACTTGCTTATAGATTGCCTTAATTGTCTGGTCGCATTTTTGTGACATTTATTTTGCTTTGCGGTTTATTTGTTTTGTTTTTGGCTCGTGATATGGAATATCCATTGCAGTATTTACCAGGCAACTGAGGAAATCCAAGAAGAAACCCCAATCACATTAATAAGCATTTGGATCTTTTAAAATCAATAACAAGGAATAGCTCGGAAATTCCATCTCTACAAAATGATTTGTGTTTTAATGAGATCCATGTTTTTTTAATTCATTGAGCATTTCTTTGTTACGGTTTGTCAGTTACGCAAACGTTGTTCAGAATTAACAGGATTTCGGAGGTTTTTCCCAAGAAATTCAATGTAATTTTTGTTTGTCATGTAGATCTTTAATATACGGTATTTAAATCAAAACCATTAGAGCCATTTTTGATTAAGTCGAAAATCTCGAAATCATCTTTATAATGGATAGTTTGGGGTGGGAAGATTTTACTGAAAATTTTCGTACCAATTTTGGAATTTAGTATAATTTTCGTTGATTTAAGCTATCCACAAATAAACACCTTCTTATAAACATTTCCAGGGACGCTCAAAACATGTAGTTACAGTGAAATCTTGGTATTTAATGTTTGCATAATTCAAAATCGAATATATCTATTGTGTACGAATATAGTATTTGGTAGAGGAAATATAACTCCATATACGGTTAAAGTACACTATTTATGGTAATGTATATGTTTCAGTAGTAGTTTCCGATTTATTGAAAATTTTAATTATCAATTTATACTTTTTTTCAATTATCACAATCCGTTTTTGCTTTCTTTATTACGTATAGTAAGAAAATTTGACACCAAGATTTCACCGGAAATTATACGTTTTGAGACTTCTTGAGTTTACAAAAGGATAAAATGTTAAATTTACATTATTCATTTCAGTATCAGTATATAAAGTCAAAACAATAAATTCTAATCTTAATAAAGTTATTAATAAATGTTTACGTTTGGGAATTTATCAATGTTTATATCCTTAACTTATGCATGCTTTATAGTGTCAAATTTTGAATGAATAATTGAATAAGTGTATTTATTTACATCGCAAAATCATACATAGAATTTCAACAATCGCACGGGTCCACAGACCGTACGTGCTTTTATAATACTCATTACAAGTGATATTAAAACAACAACAACAACAACAACAAAGAATTAAAAGAGTAAACACGAAAATAAAAAGACAAACGAAATACACAGTCCAAACCTTTATTAAACAACATTAAAGGATTAAGAGTGAACCCGAAAATACAAATACAAAGATATTTAAATATAGCAATTTAAATTTACAGCACAGAGTACACCTTCATAAATGCACCCTCTTATAATAGAAAATTACTCTTAAAAGACATATATATATACATATAATATATACAACATATATAAAACCATAGCACGTCAGTGACCTAAGTATGACATAATATATATGTATGTAGAACAATGTAGTCACTTTTGTTTAGTTGATCTTATTCCCCTCTCCCCCTTCTCTATTGGCAGCCTCCTCAGATCTCAGCTGTCTTGTCTTAAGTATAAATTTACCTAGCCCGTCCATGTGTTCCGTGCCTGCCAGTAGCGTCCAACATGCTTCTATCCCTACATTCGCAGTGGTAAAAAATCGCGGCAAATATTTTTCCCGCCATTCCTCCGTACCCCTACCCAAGATGTGAGTCCACGATTCTTCCTCCTCGCAAATGGGACAGATTCTCGTACCATTCTCGTCAGAAATTTTCGTGCTCCTCCATGTTCCTAGTCTAATCCACGCGAGCTCCTCTCTAATGAGTTTGGTACCTGTTTTGATGTATTGCTCCATACCCCACTCCGATTTCAGCCCAGACTGTACTTCTAATGACACCTTCTCTGTGCATTGCGCAATTATTTGCTGTCTGTCAATATCACAGAGGCGGTGCTTAATTTTTCTCCAAATACTTCGCCTGGTTTCCTGCCCCGCCATCCAAATGTCTCCCATCCCAATGGTTTCCAACCCTTTCTTTAATTTTGATGCCCACGTCGAATTACCTTCCATTCGCAACTATTCACGGTAGCAGACTGCCCTAATTAGAGATTGGTTTCCGTGAACGATTCTCAGCCAATATTTAACTGCTCTGATTTTGCACTCTATCGTTTCACTATGTGCCCCGAATTCCCTCATTATTCTGCAGTTTGCCGTACCCCTCCGTACACCCAGAATTCCTTTCAAAAATTGGGTTCTCGCTTGATCCAGATTCCCTGTTTGTTCCCACCCCCATATTTCTCCTCCGTATGTCATCGTGGATCTAACTGTCGCTCCGTATACAGTTTCCATTAAGGTTATGGATATATTCGGTATTCTGTAGCGTATCCGGAGAGCTTCCGTCGCTTTCACCCTTGCCTTGTGTTTCGTAATGTCAATGGGTTTTGTCCATTTTCCGTTCATTATGAATGCGAGTCCTAAGTACACAAAAGATTTAACATTGTCCAGTATCTGTCCTGCATATGTCCAAGTCTCCTCCCTGCTATAAACACAACCCTTTTTGAAAGTCATTGCCTTAGTCTTATTCACATTAACTGTAAGTAGCCATTCATCGCAATAATTCTTGTCCCGTCCTCGTTGCAATCCGTTTACTGTCGTAGAGCACAATACTAAATCGTCTGCGTATAAAAGTTTTGGGATCTGCAAATCCGCTACTACTGGTGCTTGGATATTCTCTGCTATCATTGTATCAGTAATATCATCCACAAAGAGATTAAATAACAAGGGAGGTAAAATACAACCCTGCCTCACTCCCCTATAGCTTCGACAGCTCTCGTACACTCTGTTTCTGTCGTACTTCACACAGATTTCGACATTTTGATACATTGCCTGCAATGCTCTAACCATTTTACTTGATAACCCCTTTCTGCCTAGTTTGTACCATAATGCATTTCGATTGATAGAGTCAAATGCCTTCTTAAAGTTCACAAAAGCACAATGAAGCTTTCCCCGCTTAATTAACAGTTGCTTCGTCCTTAAAGTGTCTAATATAAAAGCGGCATCTATGGTACTGTGTCCTTCTCTGAAACCCATTTGAAATTTTGAAAGTTTGCCAAATTTAGATTCCCAGTCCTTTATCCGGTTATATAACACTCTACAAAAAATTTTCTCCATAATTGGCAAAAGTGTCAAATTTTGCTGTGTATAATGTGTGTGTATGTGTGTGTGCGTGAGCGTAGTATTATTTTCAGTTCAGAATGTCTTAAAAATGCCACACGACGATTTTCAAAAATATCCTCCCACCATAAAGTACCCTTCACATGGAAAACTTTTCGACATTTTCAATTTGATCAAATATGTTTCCTAATATTTTGATTCAAATAAAATATATTTACATGAGAAATAATATGCATTTTCTGGGAATAGTCTTTGTAATTCTCTTCATTCGAAAGGAATGTTGTATAATGTTATATAACTGGTGAATATTAGGGGATGGATAATAATGTGTATCAAAAAATGAAAATCCTTTTAGGATACACCAATTATTTTGCATACATTTTTGCGTTATAAGCAGTTATGAATTGTTCTCAATGTTGATTATTGGTCGTTATTTCCAAGTGTTTTAGCTATACAGTTGAGTGTCGCTATTGCGTGGAATGAGAATTAATAATGTCTAGTTTTAAACATCTGGTTGTGGCTATTCTCTTTATGCACTGTAGCTTAACTCAGTTAAACCCACTAATAAACGATAAAGGATAGAGAAAGTCATGTGAATAATAGTATCCGATTCTTTTCTCCTGGTCATTCACATAGCGGATGTGTTGCCTTCTGTATTCCATTATTTATGATAAAATAATTTGCTTTAGACAAGCTTGAAGTACAAGAATAAGCATTTGCAAATATGCAGGGTTACTACAAAAGAAATAGACAACTTCAACTGCCTGTAAAACAAAAACTATTAGAGATAGAAACCTAATTATTTTGGAGGTATGTTGAGAAACTCTCAAAGTTTCGTTTGTTACTATTGGTAACGCTGTAGTGTTTTATTTGTTGCAGAAGCTGAAATGGCGGAAAATCCTGTGGAAAAGGCATATTGCGTGTTGGAATTTGCTAGAACGCAATCAGCAACTGTTGTCAAACGACATTTTAGAACACGTTACCACAAAAATGAAATGATGCGCTTACAAAAAACAGCATGGTCTTCATCATGTTGCAACACTTCGATGCAAAAAGTATGACCTTATCTTCTTCACTCTGTAATCTGTAAGGCATCATGTGCAGTCGCTTCCGCAAGATTTTCCATACAGTTTGCTGTGGAATTTGTAATTGCATGCTTGCCCTAGATGTCGATTTCTGTGGGCTTCTTATGTAGGCAGAACGAACACGTTCAACGTTTTCTTCCGAAACTCTTGGTCTTCCCGAGCTCTTCCCTTTGCACAAACATCCCGCTGTCTCGAATTTTCTATACCAGTCGTAGATTGACTGTCTAGTCGGTGGCGTTTTGTGATAACGTGTTCTAAACTGTCGTTGGACAACAGTTGCTGATTGCGTTCTAGCAAATTCCAACACGCAATATGCCTTTTCCACAGGATTTTCCGCCATTTCTGCTTCTGCAACAACAAACAAAACACTACAGCGTTACCAATAGTAACAAACGAAATTTTGAAAGTTTCTCAACATACCTTCAAAGTAACTAGGTTGCTATCTCTAATAGTTTTTGTTTTACAAGCAGTTGAAGTTGTCTATTTCTTTTGTAGTAACCCTGTATTTTGTTGAACTGGTAAAGAAAGACGGGAATATAACACAGCAGATTTTGACCTCCTTGATTCCCAGTTTTAAATATTAGTTTAGTTCATATATGTCCAAACTAGGGGAGCAGAGAGGAAGACGTAATAACGTATTCCACATCGTATGAAGCATTGGGGCATGCCTTCCTCATCTGCATAAGTTGTCCTTTTTATTTCCGAAATGTTTTTGACTTCGTTGATATGTTTTACTTTCGAGGAACCTATCAATATCTGCTGCTAAGGATTAAATACTAAGCTCTAATGTATATCTACTGTACACTCTGTTCCAGCTTCTCTTTCAATAGTTCTTCTGATATGGGTAAAATGATAGGAGGGAGAAGCCAAAAACTTATGTTATTTATGAAACAAATGGTCATCACGCAGACTTTTTTTAGAGAAGCTTTTTTTCGCTAATGTATATGGACCCAAACATTAAATTATGTAAATAATCCCAGTTTGGAAAATTAATCCTTGGGCATTGATTTAAATAATTCCCTACCTCTTACTTTCCAAAAACTTTTGTTTGCACAATTTTTTTAAAAGACATATTCTGTTTTCAGTTTGTATGGAATCTCTGAAAATTACATGAAAATGATACTTCCCACGTTTATGTTTGCTTAAAAACAGCACATTCGCTACCGAGCACTGTACACACACACACACACACACACACACACACATATATATATATATATATATATATATATATATATATATATATATATGAGAGTGTGCGACTCACAAACGTTCCCCACCTTGATTGGAGTCAGAGGAAACGAATTCTGATGTTGATTCCTCGCAAGAGTTATCTTTGGATATATCTCTTATAGTGTTTTCACTCTAGCCAGTTCAGCCAATCCCCACTCTCGCTCTACATATCCGTCTCTTTCCCATAGCTTGAAACAAGCATTACATCAAGACTACTGTTATTGCAAGAGAGAAATGAGTTGAGCAAGACAACTAAAATAAAATTAATATATATAGGGTGTTTCAAAACGACGCCAAACGAAGATGTGGACCTTGTTGGTCATACCGTACGTGATACGTGAATATAATTTTCAGCTCTAAATTTGGTACATACAAAAACTGCCACAGAATCACTATGGATTAGGCAGTCGTACATAACCAAATAGCACGTGCCCGGCCCCCTCCAAGAGAGATGCCAGGTGGTAGCGAAGGTCCCAGTCACATGGTATAGGCATGTACAGTTCACCTTAGTAGTTGAAAACTTAGCATGTGGGTGTGGCGTATGACAACCGTGTTCCTTCGCTGCTTAATCCCAAATGTGTGCGATTTTTAAACACGCACAAAACTTTAAATAGAAGAGTTTGAAACTTGCGGCATCAAGTTTCGGACAAGTCAAAGTGTAAGCTAATCGACTGCTATCTTCGTTTGGTGTCGTTTCAACACACTAACAACTTAGTCCCGCAGTTCTTTCACATGCAAGTAAATATTGGGCTACCGCTTTTAAGGTTACTTAAAAACCTTCGTTGTGGTCTGGGTTTGAAGCCAATAGGATGAGGGCTAAAATGTACTTGATGTGACGCCCGCAGGAAGCAGGGGATGATACCCCGTGGGGCCGAAACCAGGAGAGACTGCGCAGCATTTTCAGGTTCTCCTGAGTTTCCAGAGTAAAGCTGCCAGACGTCAGACAGGCAGACCGGGGTCCTCGCCCCACATAGGGTCCAACGACTCCGCCAGCGCCGGTTCTCATCCCAACTAAATTGGGGGACGAAGGGAGTCACAATGAACATTATTTTACCTGCCACGCTGCACTGAGCACCATTATCGACACTTCCAACCCTAAAGGAAACCAATAGGATGACGGATGAATAAAATGACAAAGGAAACGCATAGAGGGACGGAAAATTAGAAGGATAGAAACATTTTTCTCAGCATTTGCCTGGGGACTCAAAAAAACCGAAAAAAACATAGGTTCAAACCCTCCCTAATGCGAGCCACAGACGAAACCACCTAATATATCCCGCTCAGTTAGGCCCAGTAGGCCAGCGTCTAACCAACTGACTCACCCAGACCGAGAGAGCGGGGTGTCGGTTGCAAAGCGTGGAAAACATGACCTTGAGTGGACTGTGAAAATGAAAACACGGAGGTTTATTACTTTCTCTAGCGCATATGTCCAACGTACATGGTAAATAGAGAAGGTATTGTATTCCACCCAAAATTTCGATTCGGAGATTTCACCGGAAATACATGTTTTGAAAACACCTGAATCCCCCCCCCCCCAAAATAGAAAATGGTCAGTGTGTGCGTGTGTTTTGAGTGTGCATATGTCTGTGACTATGGACAGCATACCTCAAAACGAAAAGTCTGTTAAATATCAAACTTGATATTTCGGTTAAGTATTTCCCAAGAATACAACACAAAAAAGATTTTCACTTCCTCACCCCAAAATATCCTTTACATGCAAAAATGATCGAACATTTTTGAAGATTTTGATTTTTTCAGAAATGGCCCTAACAATTAAAATGTCCTATATTAAAGATATTTACATGACAAAATTTATATCTTGAATTTCCTGGGAATACTTCTGAAGACCTGTTCATTCTGGATGAATTTGTTGAAATTTGCATAGCTGGTAATCCGTAAGAAATAGACAAGAGCTTACAGAAAAAATTTAGATCTTGTTAAAACACACAACTTATGTCGTATACATTTCTGTTGTAGAGCTGACTGTTTTCGATACAATCCTTATTATTGGGTTGAATTTTAAAATACCCACCTAATTGTTTCTTCAAACTGAGTCACCTTTCTTTGCATATGTCTTTTGTTTTACTGCCAATGCAAAGCGAGCCGAACTTCAATTGTTCACATATCGAACAGCGTTTAAAAGACTTGACTATCGCTTTAGCACCCCCCAGGGGCCTACTACGGTAGGTACGGGTTAGGCGCACCCGGGGTCCCGAGCCACCTTGACTCCCTCTGTGGGCAACCTCAGAGTGGTGAGGGAGTCAGTAGGTGAAAATGCCCACCCACGTGTAGGCCGTGCGTGGAGACCCGTGTCGGTGAAGAGGAACATCCTGGTTGGTTGAGGGTTGCGTACCTGAGCCTGGGCTTCTGTCTTTCAGTAACTGGGGAGGGTGCGCAGCCTAATACACCGCTTTGGTTTCTGATTTGCCTAAACGGGAGGCTAGGGACTAACCCACCCCTAGTCAATCGGCCAGGACTAGGTATTACACCGAACTCCAGGGTGAGTGGGACGGCGAGCCCGCTATATCCCCTGTGTAGCCCTGTCACCCCAGTGGGGTGACCCCTCGTTGGGCTCCGTGGTGGGTGGGGAGCACTGGGGGATGAATTTATACCATTTTTTCTATGGCACCAAAACAAAAACCCCTTAATAAAGAAGTTGGAAAGGAAGTAGTCGAGTCATGTGGTCCTCGCTACTTGGTCATTCATAGGACAGAGGAAGGTAAGAAGTTCCTTACGGTGAGCCCTTTTACTATCCAAAAGGGTCTCGATGCCATTGCTGGTCCTGTTAAATCCTGCGTTCGAGCTCGCAATGGTACACTTCTTGTCGAAGCCAACTCCGCCTCGCAAGCTGCAAGAATACTTAAAGCCACCATGTTAGCCAGCTATCCAGTGAAGGTCGAGGTGCACAAGTCGCTGAACTCCTCCCGCGGTGTAATAACAACCCGCGCGTTGGACGGTTTGTCCATTGAGGAGATCAAAGAAAATCTTGCGACTCAGGGTGTCTCAGCTGTTTATCGGGTACAACGTAAGATCAACGGTGAATTCCTGCCTACTCGTACCCTGTTTCTTACTTTTGATCGGGTTGATCTGCCTCAAAAGATTAGAGCAGGGTATGAAGCCATCGAAGTTAGGCCTTATATACCCAATCCGCTGAGGTGCTTTAAATGCCAACGTTTTGGTCACACTAGTGAGTTGTGTACCGGCAAGTCCACCTGCGTCCACTGCGGTGACACCTCCCACGATGGGGCTTGTGCTTCAGCTCCATCGTGTGTGAACTGTAACGGGGAACACCCATCTAGTTCCCGAGACTGCCCCCGTTTTGCAGAGGAACGAGCGATCCAGGAGATACGGGTGAAAGAGAAGGTGTCCTTCTTGGAAGCCCGGAAGCTCCTGCGACTCCGCCAACCCTCTGCCCCGAGGTCCGGTACCTATAGCTCAGTTGCAGCTAAACCGGTACCGCGTCGGGAAATCGCAACCCAGACCGGCGATATGAACGGGGCTACAATTGCGGAAAAGGTAATTTTAGCCCAAGCGCTGCCAAAGCCTTCGGCACCTACACCCAAGTTGGTATCAACATCTGCCAAATCCGCCAGCTTACAGAATAGTCCTGCACATTTGTCACCGAAAGCCTCGACCTCCGGAACTAAAGCTATTAAATTCACGACGTCTTCTGCCCCAGAAAAACAGTTTAAGACCAAGTATGTACGACAAGACTTTTTGAAAGAGAATGTGCAATCTATTACCAAGTCATCTAAAGGTAAGAAAAGTTCACGCAACTCCACACGTGTATCCTCCTCTGAAGGGTCATCTGGGGAGGAGGGCGTGAATCGGCGACGGCCGTCTTCGCCGATCAGCACATCCAATCGGTTCGAACTACTTGGACCTAAAACTGCTCTTGAAAAAGGGACCTCCCTTGTGGAGGAGATGGACCAGGAGGATTCTGCCGCCACTGCCAGAGGGACAGTGCGGAAACGGCAGGATCGTGCTCCTGAAAATAGTACTAGCCCAACGCCTAAGAAGAACAAATTGAACCGACCAGCTAATCCCAATCTGCAGAAGCGTCTTTCGATTTGAAACTTATCCCATAATATACTCAATGGCTATCCTCCATTGGAACATACGCGGAATTCGACCACATCGACCAGAGCTTGACTTGTTGCTGCGCCAGCATGAACCCTTGGCTGTATGTTTACAAGAGACGAAGCTCCGTCCACAGGACACCGTTACCATCAGGCAGTACTCCTCCGTACGATGTGATTTATCCCCGGAGGACGGTGTCCCGGCACATGGGGGCACTATGATGCTTATTCGAGATGATATTTTTGCCAACTCCGTACCCATACAATCTGCAATCCAGTCCGTTGCTGTCAGCATTAAGCTACCCTCCGCTTCATTCACCATTTGCAGTATCTATTTGCCTCCATCTGCGGACCTCTCGCACAGCGACTTAGAACACCTCATTTCGCAGTTGCCACCACCCTTTTTATTGGTAGGCGACGTGAATGCCCATCACCCTCTTTGGGGCTCTCCTCGGGCTTGTGCGAGAGGTACGCTACTTAAAGACTTCTTGGATAGTCAGAATCTTGCTCTCTTGAACACCGGAGAGCCCACCTTTCTATCTGACGCATTTCATAGTTTTTCACACATTGACATTGCAATTTGTTCCCCTCAGCTGGCAGTCACCTTATGCTGGAATATCATCTCGGATTTGCATTCTAGTGACCACTTTCCTTGTCGTATTAGTGTCTTGACACCCGTTGTATGTTCCACCCGTTTACCTAGTTGGCGCCTAGACCACGCCAGCTGGGAACTGTACTCCCACTTGGCTGAATTTAGCTACGAAGAGCACGACTCTGTGAACCACTTGGTCGAACATCTTACAGGGACCATTCTTTCTGCTGCTGAGCAATCCATTCCGCGTTCGACTGGCTACAGCCGTCGATTTCCGGTACCTTGGTGGACCGCTGACTGTCGGGATGCTATTCGCGCTCGCAGACGAGCTCTACGGGTTTTCCAGCGTTTTCCTACACTGGATAACCTGATACACTATAAACGGATGCGTGCACATTCTAGGCGGGTTATTAAGGATAGCAAAAAGATGTCATGGAATAAATTCGTGGGTTCCTTTAATCGACATACACCTTCCTCTGTCGTATGGGATAAGTTAAGACGTGTGGCTGGGAAACCGAACCATATGCCCATCGCCGGTCTCAAAACACCTACCGGAGCTGTTGTTGATACATTTGACGTGGCGAATACTTTAGGCAGTGCTTTCGCTCAGGTGTCTAGCTCAGGCAACTATTCCCCTGAGTTTCTTACAGTTAAGAACCAGGTGGAATCTCAAGAATTCTCGTTTCTTTCTGGCAACCTTGAGGATTATAATCGCCTTTTCACCCTGGCAGAGCTAGACAATGCACTCTCCTCTTCACGACACTCAGCACCAGGTCCAGATGGTATCCACGTCCAAATGTTGCAACATCTCTCTCCTGATGGCAAAGATTTCCTACTCGAGGTCTATAATCGTGTCTGGGTTGATGGCATTTTTCCAGACAAGTGGCGGGAGGCCACCATCATACCCATTCTTAAACCTGGAAAGGACCGCCATCTTCCTTCCAGTTACCGTCCTATTTCCCTCACCAGTTGCGTTTGCAAGGTGATGGAACGCATGATAAATGGACGGTTGGTGTGGTGGCTGGAATCCCACAATCTTCTGACGAACATCCAGTGTGGCTTTCGACGACGACGTTCAACTGCTGACCACCTTGTCTCTCTGTCAACTCAGATTATGGACGGGTTTCTTAAGAACAGCCCCACAGTTGGGATATTTTTTGACCTCGAGAAGGCCTACGACACGTGTTGGCGGGCGGGAATATTGCGTTCTCTGCACAACTGGAACATACGTGGACGCCTACCGTTGGTCATTCAGGAGTTTATGCGGGACCGCGTTTTTCGAGTGAGGGTGGGTTCGGTTTTTTCTAACCATTTTATTCAAGAGAACGGAGTGCCGCAGGGCTCGGTACTCAGCGTGACTCTATTTGCTATTGCGATAAATTCCATATCACTATGTGTGCCTCAAGGTGTCTCTTCCTGTTTATTCGTGGACGACTTTGCCATCTTCTGTACTTCTCAGCGTACACCGTTTTTGGAACGCCGTCTCCAGCGGTGTTTGGACAATCTCTATGCATGGAGCTCGAAACACGGTTTTCGTTTCTCCGCTGAGAAGACAGTCTGCGTTAACTTCTGGCGCCGTAAGTGGCATATGCCGCCGTCTCTTCGACTCGGGCCAGATTTACTTCCTTTCGCAGACGAGGCGAGATTCCTTGGTTTGATCTTCGATCGGAAACTTTGTTGGGCACCACAAATAGCACAGCTTAGAGCACGATGTGACCGTTCTCTAAATCTTTTACGGATACTAAGTGGCAAGTCTTGGGGTGCGGATCGGACGACATTGCTCCGTCTTTATCGTGCTGTGATTCGTTCGAAGTTGGACTATGGCAGCATTGTGTATTCTTCAGCTCGACCTTCAGTGCTCAGAAGGTTAGACACAGTCCATAACCAGGGCATCCGTGTGGCCGTTGGAGCTTTTCCAACGAGCCCAGTTGTTAGCCTCTACGCCGAATCGGGAGAACCTCCTCTGCGTTGTCGGCGTGATGTCCTGCTTGCTAACTATGGCTGTGGGCTGAAGTGTATGCCTGGGCATCCAACTTATCACGCGTTTTTCTCCCCTGAGCTGCACGAGCGATACTGCCTCCGCTCTCTGAGCCCCAGGCCAGCAGGTTTTCGTTTCCGTGAGCTTCTACGCCAGCACCATGTTGACATTCCTCGGCTGTTATCCAAGGGAGAGAGTATACACCCCCCTTGGTTACGCGCTACCTCCCATGTCGATCTCGGGATGACGCTCTACGGGAAATCTGTTACGCCTCTTGATAGTATTCGTCGTTGCTTTTTAGAATTTTTATCCAAATACAGTGGCCGTATTTGTATTTACACCGATGGTAGTAAGAGCCCCGACGGTGTTGGATGTGCCTTTGTAACTGGCACCGCAACTTCTACTTACGGTTTGCCTAGTTGCACATCTATATATTCTGCCGAGCTATATGCTATTTATCAAGCCCTTCTGTATATTCGACGTCGAAAATTAGGTGACTGCCTTATTCTTAGTGATTCCTTTAGTGCCCTTCAGAGCATTCGTGAGCTGTACAATTACCATCCTTTGGTGCAGCGCATCCAGGACGTTCTCCACATTTTGCACGCTTCTGGTTTTAATGTGGAGTGCGCATGGATTCCTGGACACGTTGGCTTGCCAGGGAATGACACGGCGGATTTGGCAGCGAAATCGGCAGTCACAGCGCCCAGTGTTACGATTACCCATTCAACAGCAGAAGATTTTAGAGTGGCTGTACGGAGAGCCGTTTTTTCGACTTGGCATGCGGAGTGGTCGGCTCTCCGTGGTAATAAGCTGCGAGAGGTGAAGGACCTCCCTGTCAACTGGGTAACCTCCTCTCGTTTATTCCGCCGGGAGGAGGTAGCACTAGCTCGGCTAAGAATTGGCCACTGTATTTTTACTCACAGTTACCTTTTTAAACGTGAACCTGCTCCTGTCTGTGCGCTCTGTGGGGAGGCACAGACAGTTCGTCATGTGTTGCTGGAGTGTGGTCACCTGGCACACATTCGGTCATCTATGGGCATGCCGGCCTCTCTTGCTGAGGTCCTGGCAGATGACCCAAGAGCAGTGGACAGGGTTTTTAAATTTTTAGCAAAACTTTCTTTTACCTTGACGTTTTAGTGTGATAGCGGTTTTTTAAACTCTTTTGGTTTAAATGTGTTGATTTTAGATGGAGTTTTATATCCAGCTCTGGTTAGAGGGCTGGACGTTTCTGTTACTTCCGTTTCAACTGTGTTAGCTCTTTTATTTGTGTTTACTTTTTTGTTTGGTATTTTCTTACTGGCTATTGCCAAGTTTTAATCATAAGGGCGCTTATGACCTCGGCAGTTGAGCGCCCTTAAACACCATCATCATCATCATCGCTTTAGCATAGTATATTCGCTTATACTTACAAGAAAGCAAATAAATAGACCATTGCTGCTGGCGTTTATCTGATTATTTTTACGAAGAAAAAATATTTTGAAGGAAATTTTCCAGTCTTTTGAATGGAACACATCAGATGTTTACTTTTTCTATACCCTATGTACGTAGTACGTGTAGAGAAAGTATTGTAATGCACCCAAAAATGTTATACTGAGATTTCACCAGAAATACATATTTTGTGTTCCCTGAATCCAAAAAAAAAAAAAAAAATGCCTGTTTGTATCTGTGAACAGCATATCTCAAAAACGAAAAGACCGTTAAATAATAAACTTGATATTTAAGTTTGGTATGCTCCAAGGATGCGACACGAAGATTTTCAAGAAATTCTCCCCACCCCAACCAACCTTTACATGGAAACATTTTCGAAAATTTTGATTATTCAAAATGTCTAACAATTTTGATTAAAGTACTGTATATTAAAGATATTTATATGGAAAATAAAACATCTTGAGTTCTCTAGGAATACTTCTGGATGAATTTACTTCTGGTCATTCTGGATGAATTTTGTTGTAATTTTTACAACTGGTAAACGTAAGAAATAGACAAAACCCTACCTACACTTCATCGTTTCCTATATAATCCTTATTATTAGCTTCAATTTTAAACTACCTTCGTAACTTTTCTCAAACGAGGTCGGTCATTTTTCTTTTCATCTCTCTTTTGTTTTACTGGCAATGCAGTGCGTATCGAACTTCAATTGTTCATATATCGACCAGGTTTTAAAACATTTGGTTATTGCTTGAGCTATTGTATTCCCATGTATCCCTTCTACTTACAAGAAAGCAAGTAATAATACATTTCTGTTAGTGTTTATCTCGACTATTTTGAGTTAGAAAAATATATTTTGCAAGGAAATCTTCTAATCTTTTGAGTGGAACATATCAGATTTTTATATATTACTTTGCTGAAGAGGACAATATGGAAGCCAATTTGTATTTTAACGTTTGTAATATAGAGTTATTCTCTCTCTGTATTCAATAATTCTCATTTTCCCCATGCAAGAAGCGCCATGGAGCTTTTATTGTACCTCGATAGCACACAGAATGGTGTAATATTGTTTGACTAGCGCACATTAATACCAATTTAATAAAGGATCGTTAAGTTTACACTGCGAGGCAGCTCCCTGGGGTATAAGCTTGTTAAAGGACATTTGGTTTGGTAGTTCAGGGTTTAAATCCCACTCGGAGCAAAGGGCATCCTTTCTCCTCCCCCCCCCCCCCGCGGCTCCAGATGGAGATGTTTATAATGTAAATAGAACGTTACATCCCTTCAACAAGAGAACTCCAGGAGAAACTTTAGTTAAATACGGACAGGACCCTCTTCTCTATCCTATCGTTGTGGGAACGTTTTCCAGGAAATGTTGGCAAACCATTCATTTATAGAATACGATTTTACGTATTGCCTATTATAAACAAATGTGTTGACGTCACATTCAAATGACCCTTATGTACATTTCTTTTATTACTTTCTCTACTAAAGTGTCCAATAATTCGTTAGCTGTACTTAATGAGAAATATGTTTTTAGACCCCTGATTCCGAAAAAGAAGCATTTGGAAGAGTATGATGTGTTCCATTCACAAGACTTCCTCTACATCTCTGCAACAAATTGTTGTTAAAAAGCTTATGCTTCTATTTACTTCATGCTAATCTGGAAAAAAATAGCAGAAATAGCCTTATTACTTGCTTCCTTGTAAGTAGAAGGGAAATAAGCGAGTGCCATAGGTCAAAAGTGATATCATAAGCTGGTTGCTATGTGACTGAAGTTCCTTTGTTTCCATGGACCGAGTTGGCCAATTCCTGTATAGGAAAATTATGTTTTTCATAGCAAAAACCAAAAACAATAAATATCTAAAAACGATCAACTCCATGAAAAAAATGTATATAACATAAATGGTGTGTTTTAACGTGCTCTATATTTTTATGTATTAAGTTTTTATCTATTTCTTAAGGTTTAGGAGCTATACAAAATTCGTAAATTTCATCCAGAATAAAGTAAGCTTCCGAGGCTATTCCCAGAAAATTGAAGAATATACATTTTATTTGTCAGGTAAACATCTTTAATTTACGATATTTTAATCAAAATCGTTAGAACCATTTTTAAGAAAATAAATTTTTTCGAAAACTGTTCCATGCAAAAGATAGTTTGAGGGGGGATTTTTCTCAAAATCTTCATGTTGTATCTCTGGAAAATACTAAACTTAAATACCAAGTTTGATATTTTACCGATTTTTCGTTTTTGAGTTATTGTGTTCACAGACACACGGACACACACAGGGACCTTTTTCTGAAAATGCTTTTTTTATATAGAAGACCCTAAAACATATGTTTTCGGTGAAATCTCGGTATCGAATTTTTGGGTGGAGTGCAATACCTTCTCTATACACTAGGCACATAGTGCGTGTAGAGAAAGTAAAAATATCTGTATAAGTAATGTATGTATTTTATATGTGAGCAGCATAACTAAAAACTACATTTTTTATATAAATGGTAAACCGTCAGAGACAGACAAAATATACACAAAAAATCTGATAGCTTTCACATAAGTTTCCCTAGCTATTCCATATACAAACTTCCATTACTAAAAATGATTTTATCTACATCATGCTAATCAAGATAACCATTAATAGAATTGCTTTTATCGCTTGCTTCCTTGTAAGCAGAAGGGAAATAAGCCAATACATTAGACTAAAGCGATACTTAACTCTTATAAAAGCTGGTCGTTATGTAAAGCAATTGAGATTTGGTTCGCTTTGCATGGTACCGATATTTTAACAAGGAATATTTCGAAAACGGTCAAACCTACAAGCTTATATGATATAAATTATGTGTTTTATCGAGATCTACATATTTTGTGTTGTAATTTTTTGTCCATCTCTTTCGGTTTAACGGTTTTGCAAAATTCTGCAGAATAAACAGTTCTTCAGAAGCTATTCCCAGATAATTCAAGATATACATTTTCTTTGTGATGTAAATATCTTTAATACACGGTATTTTAATCAAAATCGTTAGAACGAGTTTTAAAATAGAATTTTCAAGGGTTTTTCCATGTAAAGCATAGTTTTTGGGGGAAGATATTAGACGCAAATACCAAGTTTGGTATTTAACGGTCTTTTCCTTTTTGAGCTGCGTTGTCCCCAGATATTTGCATCATAGACACACACATACACATATACAGATCGTTTTTACTAATCTTCTTTTATGACTCAGTAGGCCTCAAAACATATACTTCAGGTGAAATCGAATTGTTGTGTGGAATACAATACCATCTCTAGCTACAATGTACATGAATCACATTCGTGCTAGAGAAATTAAAATGTAGATCTCGTCAGAACACACAATTTAATTAATCGTTTTCGAGATATTTCGTGTTTTTTGGTTCCAATTTTTCCGTACTTCTGCTTTTATCAAATGGAAAGTCGCTATACGCTCTTCGCTCTTCTTTTTGCTGTTCAAGAAAAAAAGCAGCACTTCAAAACTCTCACATAGCGATCAGTCTTTGAAGATCTGATTTCAGCAAGCTACTGTTTTCCTTAATCTCATTGTGTCTATACGGTAATGTATAACAGTATTTCTGCAGACGCTTATCTCGATTAACGCGAAGTAAATACAAGAATAAAATTTTTTTAAGATATTTTTGGTAAATAATTATTACATTTTCTAAAATTTGAGCTGATTTGTGAATGTGAGAGCATTAATTCCAATTTTCACACTAAAAAGAGCATGAAGTATACGTATATAAAGTACATATATTTCCAAAGTTAAGCTAAAGTAACCATTAAGCATCAATTTAGCTGAAATTTATTGTAAAAGACTCGACATTTCTTGGCTATAATTTAAATCATCCTGAATGACAGTTAAATTCAATATTCAAGTTGGAAATTAATTTAAGAAAAAGTGAACCATTAATGTTCTTTGCCCTTTCAAAGTAACTTTGTAACATAAGGTCGTTGAATTTCCTCACAAGCTTCTATTGAGTTCAGATGGATGACTTCATTACAGCCACGTGACAGTCCACTTCCGCCTTCACTTCGTGTTATCAGTTTACCGTAATAAGGCGAAACAAAAGGAGGAGCAAAGTGAAGCAAATGAAAAGCCACATGGCTGATGTCTGGGTAGATAAGGTCAGATAATCGATAATAAACTCAGCGGCTTCAAAAACAGCAGAAGACAGAGACGAGCAAGTCGAGTGAAGCTAAGCGATTCTCCATTGTCTGCCCGCGCGCACCCGGCCGCCATGTAAAAACATTTGAATGGCAGTAGGGAGCGAATTAACTCCATCGTTCCGCGGCGCGGCGCTGGCGGCGGGATTTTTTATTTTTTTATTTTATTTTCCTTTCGTTTTTGTTTGTGTGTTTTGGAATTGAACAAATGGAGGCCATTTTGAATGGGACGTTGGTTGTATATGCATAGTAACTCTTCTTGTAAACGCGTGAAAGAGAGGGTTTGAGGGTGACAGGCTAGGATGGTTAGAACAATGGGATGATGTGAAAATATAAGGAAAAAGCGAGAGAAGCGAATCATAATAGAAAAAATTAAAAAACACAGAGAGGGAGAGATGAGCACCATTTAAATAAAAAAACAAAAGATGAATGAATTGGGTGTTTTTTTGCGAGTGGTTTAGGAAGAGGATATCAAAAGTGTACCAGCTATTCCGGTTGGGATTCCGCGGCCTGAACTCAATAACCACTCCCGAATCGCTCTTCTGTTCCCAATTATCGTGCTACGCTTAACTCTTGTGTGAATTTAGACAGCAGTAAAAATTACCGATTAAATCACATAGACAAAAACTTGTACACAAAACATGAGCGAAGAGGCAGTGTAATTTAAACCTTGCACACGGTAGCTGTGCGAGATTGGGGTTGAAAGAGGGGAGGTTTCACGTGACCAGCATGTTTAGCTTTTACGGCGAATTAGGGGTTGCAACAATTTCACGCCATAGTAATGTCTACCTCACGTTTACAAGTTGTATGCACAGAATGCTCGTCAAAGAAGGGAAATGCCAAAGAGGGAGCGGTGTACCAACGAAGTGCATGCGCTTACGGTCTAACTTTATCCACCCTGACGCACGTTGTGTAAACCACAGCTATAAAAATGGATTAGGGACAGCAGGATAGAAGCTGCATTGACTTTAGAGTGAGTTCTTCCTCTCTGGGGGATTTTTTTGGCTTTAACAAAACTTTTGTATCAGCTTCTCTCTTTTGGCTTTACTGTGTTATATATGCACTATACTTATCCTAGGCAAAATAACTAATGTACAAAACCCAGAGGGAATCGTTAAAAAACAAGCTTCCTTGAAGGAAAAATTCCAGGAAACTGCAAAGAAACACTACCAGAGCTTCACAATTTATTGGCTTTATATATTTTAACAAGCAACCATTAAAGATATTAGTAAGTTTTAAGTCCAATGTATTTACTTAAAGTAGGTTTTGCATTCCTTACCTTTGTAAGTTGCAGACTTTGAATTAACAATTTGAAACATACATCTTGTGATCAAAGAAACGTTTGATAGTCCTAACTAGCAAAGCGGGCTTTCCGAATAATAATAATAATAATAATAATAATAATAATAATAATAATAATTTAGCTCACTGAAACATATTTAGCCCCGGAATTTTAGCCAAGCCGAAAGAAAGACCACTTTTGCCTACCGTTGGCGGCTACGCAGTAAAACATCGCGTGCTCTTAAAGACCTCTGTGAATCTCCAGCTAGACTCATTCCCACGAAGGTCCTCCGAAATGCGAAGGAAGGAGTAGTTTGAACTTTTCCTACCAGGTTGCGGCTGAATCTAATGTACGTCACTCTGAAGATGGTATTGTTTGTTACATTGCAACAATGGATGTGGTCACAACTTGTGGAAGGGGGGTAGACAATCAGCTCATATATCAGGTAAACCATGAATATTTGTAATAACTCTTAATTCTATAACCTAAAGCTAAACTTAATCGTCTTGCCTTGCCTGTATGAAGGATAATGCCTCATTCACAATGAGCTTAAAGCGCAGAAGCAGCATTAGCCAAGGCTTTGCAGCCATATTATTCAAGTAAGCTTTCACATAGATACACCATTAAGTCACGCAATACTCCAAACATTATCCTTGCATTGCATACATAGGGGAAGAATTCTGTATGCTTTTCTCTATGCATTGCCTGATGTTCAACAGCAGACGATCACATGGCGATATTTTACAGCACCAGCTACATACATTCAGCTCTTCTATTTTGCCATGTCGCGCTATCTCTCAGCTCCTTCAGGAGTTTATTAGTTTCCTTGCTGAATCCTCTTTGGATTTAATGGATGTACCAATCATCAGCGTCTATATTTCTTGGCATTCTCAAATCATAAGGCGTAAAGAGATAATGCACATTTAATGAAATGTGTAGCTTTAATCTTCCTGCAGTCTCCATGTTTGCACCATTTTCAATATTTTGGTCAAACATTATTGTGACATTACTGCTGCGAGCTGTATGTACTTTTTCAAACCTGTTTCATTTATTGATAAAAGAGTGAGCGAGTTTTCTTGTATGGTATAGTTGGTTCAGTCGAAACTGATTACAAGTAATTTGCTTCTTACTTAATTTCAACTAAATAAGGATAATTATTTATCGATTTGAAACTTGGGCTCGGCTTGAAATTTACAGAATGCCCGCGTGTATTAATTTATACATCTAGAAACTTCTTGCGTCAAGCTTACGGCTACACTGCGAATGGTCTTCCCTCGCGCCTGCGCTTCTGCTGGGTTACGCCTGCATTTGCGTCTTATTGTGGATGTAGCTAAAGCAATCGCATAGATATATGCAATATGCTATGCAATGCAGGAGTTTATAAACTCTAAACTTTATTCTTGTATTGCATACATAGCGGAAGAATTCTGCGTTCTTTCTTCTATGCATTGCCTTAGTGTTCAACAGTAGATGATCGCTAGGCAATATTTTATAGCGCCTGCTAAATGCATGCAGCTCTTCTATTTTACCATGTCGCGCCATCTCCCATCTCCCTCAAGAGGTATGTTAGCTTTCGCTGAATCCTACTTGGGTTTAATAGATGTACCTATCATAATTTCTTAACTTTCGCAAATCGTAAGGCGCAAATAGATAATGCACAGTACATTAAATGTGCAGCGTTATTTATCACATTCTGCTGTCGCCATGCTTGCACTATTTTCAACATTTTGGCCAAATATTCTGACATGACTGCTGCGAGCCTCAATTGTATGTATGAAATATTTATAAGATGTTTATTCATTTATAAAACAATGAGTGAATTTTATTATATGATATTGTTGGTTATGCTATTCAACTGCCGGTCTACTTGGAAGATATTCTCTTGCAATTTATAGAGAACGCGCCAAGTTCTCGCATTACGCTTGTGAAAGGTCTTTCCTCGCGCCTGCGCTTATTCTGCATTACGTCTGTGCTTGCAACTCATTATGCATGTAAATTTACACCCCTTAGGACTTGCATGTGTGCGCCTGGGGTTAGAAATCTATCGAGGAGCCAACGACTGTTAAACATAGAAGGAAGAAAATGGAATAAGGGATCGGCCCATAGGCAGGCATGAGGGTGAAGAGGTAGATGATCTGAAATAAAGGCGAAATGGATAGTAGGAAAGATGATGGAATATTTGAGCAATGAATGATGAGAGAAACCTGAGAACCCGGTAATACCCGCCTAGACGTTGCTTTATCCACTACAAAATCGCACATGTGACCCTCTGAGAACTGAACCCGGCACGGGTTGGTGAGAGATGAGTGGTCCACCACTTGGCCATGGAGCTGACACACTTAAATTATAACGATTACAAAAGTAAGGGGAAAAATCAAGACATTTAAATATATAGTTGTATCAAGTTGTAAAATGTAACCCTCTCTGGCTCTAGCAAACGAAAAAGGATAAAAAAAAAAAAAATCTGTAAAGAGGTATATGTACCTCGCTTAGGAAGAAAGGAAAGATCAGAAATGGCGTGATTTAGGTTAGGAAAATGCTAGATAATTCTAGTAGGACATTTTTCCCATTCTGTGGTTTGGCTGAACCTGCCGACATGTTTTGGCGGAATGTGTACAGTGAGAAAACCAGTGAAGAATTAATTTGAAAAAAAAAAAATGTTTAAACCCTACTAGCAGGAGATTGGCATGTTGGGATCTACTGGCTGACCAGATGAACTGGCAAAATATGGACAATTTCCTGGCTGAAGTGCGCGAAGCTAGTTAAATTTTGTGCAGTTATAGTAATTAATCTCTATTTTTCTGCTCTTACCTTACTTTTATATTTTATTTCTTTTTGTCACCTTCAGCTGACAAATATGCATACATGGTCAACGACCTTACAGTATATGTTTGTGTATAGCTTCAATAATTTCACAGAAATAAACATCTCTGTCTAAAAACTCTTACAAGAGATTATCCTTTTATCTACATAATACTAATCAACATGGACATTACAAAAAAGTACCTTGTTTAGTGGTTCCTGAAAACAGAAGCAGAAATAGAAGGCTAAAGTGCATTCAAATCTTTTAAAAACTGTCGTATGCCTTTGCCTTTGAAATTCAGTTCGCTTTCCAAGGCCAGGAGTAAAAAAAAAAGATAATTTCTCGTTTGAGAATATTTTAAGTAGTTTACAATGGAAACCATTAACAACGAATATATCATAAACAGTTACCTCTACAAAAAATCCAGATAACACAATTTCTGTGTTTTTAACGAGATCTACATGTTTGGTGCAGTTTCTCTCTTAAAGTTTACCATTTATGCAAATATCAGAACATGTGTTCAGAGAATAATTTCGAAAATTTCCGGATTTACATTTTGTTTTTCATAGAAATATGTTAACATTTGAATTTGAATTTTAGTTTTCAAAAATGTTCCCTGTAAAGAGTATTGGTGGGTAAGACGCTAAGAACCACATTAGTTAAAGAACGTCCATAGATAACACTCCATTTCCATTTGAGAAATTCTTTGTGTGGCATCCTTGGAGATACTGAACATGAATACCAAGTTTTTGTTATTTAAATTTTTGTTTTTTAAGTTATGGTGTCCAGATATACACACACAGAACATTTTCTATTCTTTTTTTTTATTCAGGAGTCCTAAATCATGTATTTCTGGTGAAATTTCTATCGAATCTTTGAGTGGAATGCAATCCCTTCTCTACTATTTACATAGTACATGCGTGATAGAGTAAATAATAACATGTGATAATCTGTCTTTTTAATACTTCTTGAAAAGTATTAAAGTTTTAAACACTACCTATTTTGTATTAACGATATCATAGTAAAGAAATTCGAAATTTTATGAGCATTCTCGTGGAGTATTTTATACCGAAATAATTCTGAATGTCTTCTTCTGGTGATTTCTCTGTCCTTGTCCCACTCGCTTCAGCAGGGAACTCGCTGAAGTAAAACTGCTGGAAATATTTTTATGCCTTTTCTGCCGGAGTCTCTTATTTCTGGATCGAATATTCGTCTTATTATAAAACATCAAAAGCTCTCAGGTTAATTACGAGGAACCTTGATGCATAGATGGTCGTCGCAAAGGAAGGGCAACTTGTGAAAGAAGCAATCAGAATCTCCTGGTATGAAAACGTCATTAAATTTTAAAATATTCGCTGATAGAACTTTTTATCTATTGCTCAAAAGAGAGTGGAAATATGCTACGTCCTTTTCGAGCTAAAAGTATTATGAGGGAAGAAGAATTAATGTTGCCTAGTCCTAGAAGAGAGAAATTAAGACGCTTAGCTGAAGAAACATTAAATGTTCTGTCTATGAGTTTTGGAAAAGCGATCCCAATATCCACAAATATCCCAATATTCTTTTTCTACTACGTGAACTAGGGAAAGATTATATTTAACAAACAAATCTAATGTGCTCCGTTCACAGGACTTTCTCTACGTCTCTATAAAAGTTTATTGTATTATATCTGCTACATGCTAATCGAGATAAACAGAAGTGTTTTACTATTTGCTTTCTTCTAAGTAGAAAGGAAATAAAGGAATGCACTAGGCTAAAGCGAGAGTCAAATATTTTAAAAACTGGTTGCCATATGAGTGAATCTGTTTATTTGCATTGCTAGGGGTTTTAAGTTTGCCGCATGAGAAAAGTTTTAACTATTTTAAAACTGAAACCAATAATAAGAAATATCTCGAAAACGTCACTCTATAAAAAAATGAATATGATATAAGTTGTGTGTTTTAAGGAGATCTATATCTTTTGTGTTGTAAGATTTTGTCTATCTCTTACAATTAACAAGTTACGCAAAATTCAGAAAAGTTCATCCAGGATGAAGAGACCTTTAAAGGCTATTTCCACAAAACATTAGATATACATTTTATTTGTCATGTACACCTATTTAGTATACGCTATTTTACTAAAAGAATAGTTGGTCATTTGTGAGAAAATCAAAGCTTTCGAAAATTGTTCCATGTAAAAGGGTAGTTGGAGGTGGGGTGTCGCAATCGTGGAGGTTACTGACCTTAAAAACCAAGACTGATATTTAACGAACTTTTCGTTTTTGAGCTATGCTGCACACACACGCACACACATGCACACTCGGTCATTTTTCTAAAAATGATTTTTTTTATTCAGGTGGTCTGAAAACATGTATTTCCGGTGAAATCTCGGTATCGAAATTTTGGGCGCAATACAATACCTTCTCCATACAATGGTACATAGTGCGTGTAGAGAAAATAATAGTTCGTCAGAGAAAGGGCATAGAAATTTTCTTTTCTTATTACTTTCTGTACACGTACTATGTACATAGTAAAAAAATGTCCAAGCATGCATAACTGGTAGATCGTAAGAGATAGACAAAGTGTCACTGCATAAAAATGTAGATCTCATTAAAACACACAATTTGTCACACCTTCACTCAGGTGTAACAATCGCAGCTTCGACTTCAATTGAAGTTGCTGAAAGGCATATATGCCAGGTGAGAGAATGGATGGCAACAATTAGTTATAACGTACAAAGCAAGCCGTTCACACACGTCCGGCAATTATGACCGCAGGACGTAGTGGACAAACGAGCATTTCATTGTGTTACTGCAGGAAGCCCTTATATTATCTGTGTCTCGAATAATTGTAAGAATAATTTGCATTTAAAATGACCTGTTATTTATGGACGTTCTTTAACTACTGTGGTTCTCAGCATTCCATTCTAAATTGGACGTGAAAGACCGCTTAATTTTGCTCTGAGGTCTCTCTATCAGAGTTGAGGTGGCTGCGCCGCGGCCGAATGGTTAGACTACTCGCCTCTCACCTAGACGGCCGGGGTTCGATCCCAAGCGATCGCATGTGGGATTTGTGGTGGACAAAGCGGCGCTGGGGCGGGTTTTCTCCGGGTACTCCGGTTTCCCCTGCCATCACATTCCACCGGTGCTCCATCATCATTCATGTATCATCAATGTCACCGCCTGCGGTGCCATAAGTAGTTAAAGCTGGCGTTAAACACTACCAAAAAAAAAAAGACTTGAGGTTCTTTTACGTGCCGTCTATCTACGACATGGGACCAACGACTTTACTTCACTTCCGAAGAAAGCCATGCCAAAGATTTTTACACCCGAAAAAATCCATCGTCCTCTGCCGGATTTGAACCCGCGTCCTTGGGTATATGAAGTTAACATGGTAACCATTACACCACGGAGAGCGACATAGTTTGTATTTGCAACAGCTAGAAAAAGGAAAACAACAGATTTTTCAGTAAGTAGATTGAAATAATGAAGGAAAACAAAATAATGATAAACTAACGGTATGTAGTAGAGAAATAAATGCACGTATTTATATTATATGCACATATTTTCGGTGTCATTTGCGTTTGAACAGTTTTCTTATTTCTTCCCACCACAGTTTGTAACTTTCAGAGCGCGCCTCGTCTCGAAGCAGCTGTGCTTCACCAAAACGAGAAACCCTACACAATATCAAATTGATATATGGTACATTAATCCGGTGCAAGACGTGTCTGGCAATATTGAGCCGCGGCCTTTCTCCCTCAAACCAACATTTTTGTTTTAGGGTCCTGCGCCCATCCATCTCATTCAATACCAAACACTCTACTTGGAGGCGACGTGAGAGAAAATACATGTAATCTGTCGCTGTATCCTAGGTAGCCAGGTTGCCTGTTTCGCACGCTACAACTTTTACTTCTTCGGGGGCCTATTCATCATCCGGAACAAGCGATCTGGTCGATAGAACCGCGGTTAACTTACGTGTTTTGTGACGCCGATTTATTTCTTTTCGATAAAAAATAATGTTTGCAAGTGGTGTAATGGACCTGCTGTAAATCGATGTTAGACGCGCTTTGGCACGGAAGAAACTCCCTCGTAAGGAAACCGTTCTGATTAGTGCGCAAGTGTTACATACAATATGTTCTTAAAACTGCTAGTTCATTTCCGGAACTTAATGTCATACTGGCATGTTGTCAGAATGATGTTATGGGTCGAGCTGGAATTATATTAATGAAATTGTAATAACGTTATTATTGGATTGAATATCATTATTGAAATATTAATTTTTTCCTTTAGATTGCAATTCATTTTTCGAAAAATCTAATGTGTTACACTCGTATGACTTTCTCTAGCTGCTTTACAAACAAACTTCCTACAAAATATTATTCTTCTTTCTACACAATGCAATTGAGATAAATATTAGCAGAATATTCTTATTATTGAGCTCCTTATAAGTAGAAGGGAACTAAAGGAATATGTGTCGGCCTCCGTGGTGTAATGGTTATAATGCTAACTTCATATACCCAAGGTCGCGGGTTCAAACCCAGGTGGAGGACGATGGATTTTTTCGGGTGTAAAAATCCTTAGCATAGCTTCTTTCGGAACTGTCGCAATACAATTGTCATTGTCATTGCAAATACCTTCTTTGCTTGGCCAGAAGTAGAAAAGAAGAAAAACGGACAAAGAAAAGTACTTTACAACTGAAACAATAAGGAATACCTCTAAAACGGTAAGCTCCAGGAAAAAAATGTAAATGACATAAATTGTGTATTTTAATGTGATCTACATTTTAGCTTAGTAAGTTTTTGTCTATCTCTTGCAGTTTACTAGTTAGACAAAATATAGCAAAATTCATGCAGCATAAACCGGTCTTCAGAAGCTATTCCCAGAAAATTCAGGATATACATTTTATTTGGGTTGGAATTGGCTTTAATATGTGACATTTTAATCAAAATCGTTAGCCATTTTTAGGAAAAACAATTTTCGAAAATTTTTTCATGTAAAGGGTAGTTAGGGGTAGTTCGATTTTATTGAAAATCTTCATGTTAAATCCTTGGAAGACAACAAACTAAATACCAAGTTTTTGTTTTTGAGCTGTGCTGTTCACAGACACACACACATACACACGGACATTTTTCTGAAACTATTTATTTTGATTCAGGGGGTTCTAAAACATGTATTTCCGGTTAAATCTCTATATCGAAGTTTTGGGTGGAATACAATACCCTCTCTATCAACTATGTACATTGTATATAGGGGCTAGAGAAAGTAAAAATGAAAATTATATGTATTTAGTAATGAGACTTCATAAAAACATAAATAAATAAAAAAAACTGTAAATCGAAAATTAAAAGACCCCTGTCCCGGCATTCTCCCTTATAAATTCAAGTTTGAAAAGAAAAAAAGGAAAACTATTTCAAATTGCAACGATTTACTGATAATGTTTAATTACATTCATATATTTGTGTTTAAAAACATTAAACGGGAGAATTTATCTTTTCAGTTTTTTACTTCCTATGCTTCGTACTTAAAATTTATTACATACCACCCAAAAATTCTAGATCAATATGTTACTGGAAATACATGTTTAGGTCTCTGAAATAACAATTAAAAGGCATTTTTAGAAAAGTTCCATTTCTGTGTGTGTGTGTGTGTGTGTGTGTGTGTGATATTTAAGTTAATTATCCTCCAAGGTTATCTTCAAAAAATGCCCCCTCCTCAAACTCCCTTGACATGGGGTATTTTTCAAACACTTTTATTTTCTCAAAATTGACTCTCATGAGTTTGATTAAAATACCGTATATTAAATAAATTTAGACGACGCCGCGGTTGAGTGGTTATACCGGTCACTTCGCATCTAGGCGGCCTGGATTCGATCCCAAGCGCATGCATGTGGACGAGGTGGCGTCTGGGTGTGTTTTCTCCGTGTCCTCCGGTTTCGCTGCCACTCATTCCACCAGGTGCTCCGTCAGCACCTTTCATATCATACACTTCCTCACGCTCATACCTGGCTATGGTCCGACCGCTTGTTCCAGGTTCTCCATTTTGTGCCGTTGGCTCTCGAACAGGCTTTTGACCTCTAGGCCTCTGACCCTACGAAATTGCCGAATGGAGAACTGGAACGAGTGCCAGGCATGAACACGAAATGGACAATATGCAAGCGAAATGGATGATAAGAAAGGTGATAGAGCTATTGGTGGAATGAATGGCAGGGAAAACCGCAGGGCACGAGATAATCCGCCCAGACTCCACTTTGTTCACTTAAAATCCCACATGCGGGTGCTTGGGATCAAACTCAGGCCGCCTAGATGGCGCTGCCATTTTTTAGATGCTAAACTTAAATACCAAGTTTGTTATTTAACCGACTTGCCTGTTTTGAGTTGTGCTGTTCACAGTTATATACACACGGTATTTCTTCAAAAAATATTTCTTTATGGGGTCCTTAAACAGGCATATCGACGACAACTTGGTATCGATACCTAAACACATTACGTGTTAGAGAAAGCAAATATGCGAAGGATATATTGGTATTTTGCAGCGAAGGATATGTATATATAAAGCAGTGTTGATAATAATCATCGCAAACATATGAATTTTGAGTTAATAAATTAAAATGAAGTAAATTTTAAAAAAAAAAATACTGTTAATTTGGTAGTGTTATAAAACTTTAATCTAGGTTTCAAATGTATGTTTGAAACATTTATGGAACATAAATGCCACAGTTATTTGTTCTCTTTATCTTCCATTCACCTCTTAGCAGGCCCATCCAGCTGTGTTTCCAATCGGCTGATAATTCATTGATTTTTTTAAATCTATTTTCTGTCATTTTGCCAACATATTCCTTCCATTTCATTCTATTTTCTTGTATTTTCTATAAACTACAAATATTTCCACATGTATTGCTCCTCTCAACAAAAATTAATTCCAATAGTTATTACCTAACGCTGCTACAATATATGTTTTTACTTTCTCTAAACGTACTATGTACATAGTGTATACAGAAGGTATTGTAATGCAACCAAAAAATCTATTCCCAGATTTCACGGGATGTTTTAGGGCCCCCTGAATCCAAAAAAGTAATTTCCGTGTGTGATTCTGTATGTGTTCGTGTGTATATAAGTTCAGTAATATCTAAGGATGCGACATGAAGATTTTTAAGGAAATCTCCCCACCCCAACTATCCTTTACATGGACAAAGTTTCGAAACTTTTATTTTCTCAAAAACGAGTTCTAACGATTTTGATAAAAATGTCTTATATTAATGTATATTTACCTGACAAAATATATATATTGAATTTTGTGAAATTTTGCATGACTGGTAAAACGTAAAAGATAGACAAACACTTGCATCACAAAAATTTAGATATCGTTAAAACACAAAAATTACGTCAAGTAGTTTTTTTTCGTAGAATTGACCGTTTTTGAGATATTTCTTGTTATTGGTTTCAGTTTTAAAATGCTTAACCTTTTCTCACACGGGAACTTATTCATTCCTGGCGACGCAAATAAGCATTTCAATCCCATAGCAACCCCTTTTAAAACATATTATTGTCGGTTTAATCTAGTGTATTCCTTTATTTCCCTTAGTTATAAGGAAATATGTAATAAGAGCGTCTCTGCTAATGTTTATCTTGATTAGTATAAATATATAGAAGAATAATTTAACTAACAGTAATGTGTTATAGAGATGTAGAAAAGTCATGTAAATAGAACACATCAGACTTTTTCGTTAACATTTTATATAATTAATTTTAGGTGTGTTTCTTTGATACAGAATGGTGGAATGAAATATCAAATATGAAATGCACTTCCCGTAATATTCTATTTCCTAAAAAGCGTAATTAAAATCTATGAAAATGAATATGTACTTTGGTTAAACTTAAGATATTTAGTCTACTTGGAGGTACTGTACTGCTAATATGGTGGGTATCTAAGTTGTTTGTGCTAAGCTAAGCGCGTTACCATGGAGAAACAAACAGCGGTATTTACACCTGTATGCAACACCGGATGCCCTAATGTATTATCTCCCTTCTAATATGAAAGCAGGCTAACTATTACTCGCATCAGTTGTTTAGCTAGACTTGAAATACACGGATTCAATGTTGAACCAATTCACGACTTTCTCTATATCTCTGTAACAAATTATTGTTAATAAGCTTATTCTTCTATCTTCTTTGAGCTAATCAAGATAAACATTAGCAAAAACAGTCTTATTACTTAGTTCCTTATAAGCAGAAGGGAAATAAGGGAACACACTAGGCTAAATCAACAGTCAAACATTTTAAAATGTGATTTTTATGGGATAGAAATCCGTTTTTTTTTTTTTTTTTTTTTTTGCGTGGCCAGGATTTGAAAAGCTCCAGTATGAGAAAAAAATACCAAATTTAAATACAAAACTTCTAAATCTCTTCCAAAGATGTGGCATGAGGATTTTCAAGAAAATCCCCCACCCTAAAATGATCTTTACATTGAAAACTTAACAAAAATGTTCTCAAAATGACCCAATGGATTTTGATTAAAACAACGTATATTAAGATGTTAGCATCACAAATAAAATATATATATTAAACTTTTGGGGAAAACATTCTATTAACATATTCATTCCGAATGAACTTCGCTTAATTTTGCAAAACTGGTGAACCGTAAAAAAATGCAGTACATTTTTAAACACACAATTTATGTTATATAAATTTTTGTTCTAAAATATTCCTTGTTATTGGTTTCAATTTCAAGCTTGCTAACTTTTCTCTAACGGGTCACCTTTCTTTTCATCTCTCTTTTGTTCTACTGGCAATACAAAGCGAACCGAGCTTTAATTTTTCAAATATTTTAAAATATTTGACAATCGCTTTAGCTTAATGTATTTCCTTATTATTTCGCTTCTGCAAGTAATAAGACCATTTCTACTAATGTTTATATAGGTTAGAATGATGTAGATAAAAAATCTGATGTGTTACACTCACATGACATTTTCTAGCTGCTCTACAAACTTTTAAATAAGATTATTCTTCTTTCCACACAATTCTAATCAAGATAAACATTAGCAGAATGCTCTTATTACTTACTTTCATATAAGTAGAAGGGAACTAAAGTATTGCGCTATGCTAAAGTGATAGTTAAATGTTTTAAGCTATCGTTATGCGGTTGTCATTGTAAATTTCTTCTTTGCTTGGCCAGGAGCAGAACAAAAGAAATACGTACACTTCCTGTCTGAGAAAAGTATGAGTACTTTGCAATTGAAAGCAATAATAATAGTAGTATGTTTTAGTTTATCCCTTATGGTTTAGCAGTTAGCAAAATTCGGCAAAATTCATGCAGAATAAAGAGGTCTTCAAAGGCTACTTCCAGATATTTCAAAATATACATAATTTTGAAAATGTCTCCATGTTAAGCGTAGTTTGTGGTGGGGGAATTTTCTTGAAAATCTTCCTTTCGCATCCTTGGAAGATACCAAACCTAAATATCAAGTTTTGTGTTTAACGGTCTTTTCGTTTCTGATCTATGCTGTTCACAGACACACACACACAGGGAAACAGACACACACGGACCTTTTTCTAAAAAAAAACGGACTCAGGAGACTTGTAAAAACATATATTTCCGGTGAAATCTGGACATCGAATTTTGGATGAATACAGTATCTGTTCTAACCCTCTGTACATTGTACATACGGGGCTAGAGAAAGTAAAAATAAACTCTTGTAGCAATGGTTTGTTTGGAGAACAGGTAGATAAAGTCATGTGCATTGAGACATAAGTGTTTTTTTTTACATACATTTTTAATCATCATTAAAATATTTTTAACATTTTGCCACAACTTGTATTTTTACTTTCTCTATACGCACTATGTACATAGTGTGTAGAGAAGGTATTATAATGCAACCAAAAATTCGATACCGAGATTTCACCGGAAATACATGTTTTGGGTCCCACTTAATCCAAAAAAAGCATTTTTAAAATAATGTCATTGTGTGTGTCTGTCTGTCTGTCTGTCTGTCTGTATGTACATGTGTGTGTGCCTGTGGGCAGCATAGCTCAAAAACGAAAAGGCTATTAAATATCAAACTTGATTTTTAAGTTTATTATCTTCCAAGGATGCGACACGAAGATTTTTAAAAAAAAATCCCCCCACCCCAAACTTCCCTTTAATGGAAATGTTTTCGAAAATATTGATTTTCTAAAAAATGGCTCTAACGATTTTGATTACGATATCCTATATTAAAGATATTTACCTGACAAATAAAATATATATCTTGAATTTTCTGGGAATAGCCTCTGAATACTACTTTATTGTGGGTGAACTTTAGGAAATTTTGCATAACTGGTAAACCGTAAGAGATGGGCAAAACCTTAGCACAGAAAAATGTAGAGCACATTAGAACAAACAATTTATGTTATATACATTTTTTTCGTGGAGTTCATAGTTTTTTAGGTATTCCTTGTTTTTGGTTTCAGCTTTTAAAAACTTATACATTTCTGATACAGGAATTGGTCAACTCCTGTCCACACTAACAAAGGAACTTCAGTCACATAGCAACCAACTTTTGACTATTACTTTAACCTATGCTACTTACAAGGAAGCAAGTAATAATACTGTTTGTGCTAATTTTTTCTCGATTAGCATGAAGTAAATAGGAGCATAAGGTTTTTAACAATAATTTGTTGCAGAGAGGTAGAGAACACATCAGATTTTTCTAGCGCATTATATTTCATTCATCCCCTCTTTTGCATGCGTAGAAGCTTTAAACCCATGGAACCCTGCGTTTCTTCAGATAGGTTCTAGCAGTTCAAGTTTCCGTTCCTGTCTGTGTTTCTCTTGGAGAAGCCTTGTTTCCATCTTTCTTAATTTTTGACGTAAATATGGCCATGCTTTTGTGTGGCTGTTCATGCAAAAGAAATGTGAGAAAAATGAAGGTACCATTGTACTTGGAGTCTCCCAACTGGATCGTAAAAAACAAAAGCCCCCAAGATGGCAGCACTGCTGCAGTGTGCTACTCCAGGCAAGAGTATGGTGACGTAAACTAGACAATATCACTTTATGCTTTGAGCAGAACGACTCAAGAAACTGAAGAAACTGTTATTAGTTCTCTTCCGGGGAGGTTTCACAGTGGCCGTTTCGATACATCGAACTTTGCCAATGCTATCGAGATGGCATTGTTCTGTTCTGTTGCCGCCGAGAGGGGAAAGAAACTGAAATAAAGCGTTGCTGCAATGCGAGCACTTGCTCCTAGCAATTGCCCTGTTTTCCATAACAGTGGAGGTCTTGCTTTCATAAACATGCTTATTTAGCAAGTTTCCAGCAGGTAGCAGGAGCTGTTTCATTTCCTTGTTTTGAAACGAAGGGAGATGTTATTAGTTCACATTCTCAAAGATTTTTTCTTTAGTTTCATATCTCTGCATGTTTCATTTTAAACTACAGCCAGTAGGAGCGAACTTTAAAATTGCAATATTACTGTCTCTGGCACATGTCGTGACACGGGGCCAAAGGCTATCTAAAAGGGATATATAAATTATTACCAATATAATATAAATTGTACTAAGAGGGGACAAATGTGCACAAGGCACATTCCGTACACCGCATTCCTTACCGTTTGTAGGTAGTTTATTACGTCATGTTTTTATTTTATTGGCTGATACTGTCACCTTACAGGTGAGTGTTCTATGTCGAACCAATAGAGCTTACTTATGCTGGGTTTGTCACCTCATTCGCTAGTAGGAATGGCCACCTCCCTCAACTGGAAGTAAGATTAGGTAACGTGGACTACAAAAATAAGCTACAACGCCTCCTCCTTCCTCAATTAGAGTGACGGTGGAGCCAGCGGATATCAGAAGACACGCCTTATAAATTCCCTACAGATAATCAGAAATTCGATGTCTAATACTATTTGTGCTCTGTGTACATTGAAAATGGTCAGGGAAGAAATATTGTAAAACAGTCTAAGAATCCGAGAACAAACAGTTGTCACAAGATCACAAGTGACCCAGGTAGAATAGTACCGTTAAGGGAAGGACATTGAACTGAAGGGGTGAGCTTACACTGCCCGAGGCAGGACATAACAAGGAAAACAGAAACAATTCTCTTGCTGGTCAAGCGACACTTTTGGCACTTGGTATGGAAAATCCGCGGAGGTAAGATATGATATTTGGGCTCCGTGGCGGAGCAGAACCTTTGGTTTTGATGGAAATGTTGTTAGTTTAATACGCCAGAATACGGACGAAACTACTGTACCAAAAGACGGTCAAAAGTAATAAGTAATGATAGGCACGATTGCGTAAAGCGTAGTTGAAAAAGGGGAAATTTAGGAGGAACGCGTGCGTGTTCGACGGCAGAAAAAGGCCGAACAAAATGAATAAATGAGTTCAATAATAATCTGGAACTCAATAAAACCACTTGTGTCTAACCACACCTGAAAAGAGAGTCCATGCCAACAAAATCCTGAGCTAGGGTGCCCACATCTCCACACCATCCATAAATATCCTAAAGCCTGCACCCGAGATACGAACCCGACACCCCTATGTTATCGCCGCAATGTGCACAGAGTTGTATCATATTAAAAAAATTAGATGTCAAGATTCCAACTGAAATATATGTTTTGAGGACGCATAAGTGAGAAATAAACATTTTTAGAAAAAGGTCCAAGAGAGATCGCGTGTGTGTGTGTGTGTGTGTGTGGACAGTTAAAAATGATAAGACCGTTAAATACCAAACTAGGTATTTATGTTCAGTACCTTTCAAGGATATTACATAAATATTTTCTAGAAAATCGCACCATCACAAATGGTTCTAACGATTTTGATTAAAATGTCGTGTACTAAAGATATTTACTACACAAATAAAATGTATATTTTGAATTCTCTGGAAATGGTCCCTGAAGACCTCTTTATTCTGGATAAGTGTTGTACAGTTTTGCATAACGGTTAAACCGTGAAAGACAGAGAAAAGCTTGCTACACAAACAACGTAGACCTCGTTAAAACATATAATTTATGCTATATATGCTTCTTTTTTACTTTCTCTAGCCCAGTACGTACAATATACATAGGGATAGAGAAGTATTGTATTCCACCCAAAAAGAATTAGATGTCGAGATTTCACCGGAAATACATGTTTTAGGACCCCCTGAATCCAAAAGAAGCATTTCCAGAAAACGACCCGTGTGTGTGTGTGTGTGTGTGTGTGTGTGTGTGTGTGTGTGTGTCCGTGTGCCTGTGAACACGATAACTTAAAAACGAAAAGTAGCTAAAATACCAAACTTGGTATTCAAGTTCAGCATCTTTCAGGGATGCGACACGGAGATTTTGAGAAAAATCCCCCCACCCCAAACTACCCTTTAAATACAGTTTTTTTCGAAAAGGTTGATTTTCTTAAAAGTGGCTCTAACGATTTTGATTAAAGTATCGTATATTAAAGATATTTACCTGTCAAATAAATTGTATATCTTGAATTTTCTGGGAATAGCTTCTAAAGACTTGTTTATTCTGGATGAATTTTGCTTAACTTGGCATAACTAGTAAACCGTAAGAGATAGACATAAACTTACTGTACAAAAAATGTAGGCCTTGTTAAAATACACAACTTAAGTCATATACATTTTTTTTGTGGAGCTTGCCGAGGAGCTTATACTTTTCTCAGATGGGAGTGTCCGTTTTTCTTTTGTTCTACCCCTGGCCAAGAAAAGAAGCGATTTGTAATGACAATTGCATAACGACAGCTTTTAAAGCATTTGACTATCGATTTAGCTTAGTGTTTTCCCTTATTTTCTTCCTACTTATAAGGAACTAAGTAATAAGAACATTGTGCTGAATACCTCGATTAACAAGGTGCAGAAAGAAGAATAATCTGATGTAAGAAGTTTGTAGCACGGCTAGAGACAGTCATGTAAGTGTAACACATCAGATTTTTTAGATTTGACCGTGTGCAGTATATTCCTTGTTATGAATGCAACAATAAGGGATATATCGAAAATGGTCAATTCAATTTTAAACCAGCTTAACTATCTCAAATGGGAGATGCTAAGCAAATCTCAATTGCTTCGCATAGCGACTGGGTTTTAAAAGGTATTACCACGCTTTAGCCTAACGTATTCCCTTGTTTCCCTTCAACTTACTAAGAAGCAAGTAATAAGGCAAATTTTGCTAATGTTTATCTCGATTAACTGCTGTAAATAAGAATAATCTTTTATAAGAATAGTTTGTATATGAAACAGCTAGAGAAAGTTATGTGATTGGAACTCATCAGACCTTTTTGTATACATTTTTCCGAACACTTTACTGTGATCGCGTAACTCTAACTTATATATTAATACCAAATGGCATTCAAACTGAATAAATACCTTATAAGACATAAACTATTTCATAAACTTTATTGTGTAAATTTATTGTATAATCAAATGTTCAAGCTTTGAGAAAGATGTTTAGAATATTTTGAAATTGAGCTTTGAACAAATGAAACCTGTAGCTGTTGATTACTAAATTATAAATGTTTAATAATTTTAGAAATTTTAATCCTTAAAATTTTGAAAAATCCTATTGGTATTAGACTAATTCTTTCGCCCATAATATTACAATAGAAACTTCTGTAAATTCGAGAAAATCTTATTTGTATTTAAACAAAAACTGAGATGTATGATACATTTTGAAGGTGTTAACATGTAGTGTCATGAAAAATCCTGCTGTATAAAATATTATGCTAGCAAATAGGTGTTTTTTCCGATCTTTATATGACTGTAGAACTTGAGGCAAAGAGGGTAATATAAATATTTTTTCTCTATGGATAACCAAAAGTTCCAAGAACATTTTCTGTAAAGAAGTAATTTTCAATTCTTTAACCAATGTAGTCAAAATTCACTCCCAGTGTCCCTTTAAAAGTTGAATTTCTCTCGTTTGCTTTATTAGTCAAAGTGAAGTAAATTACTCTCAAAAAACGCAAGTGCTTGCTGAAGTTCCAAGATTTGATACATCGTGGCGCAAGTTTGAGTTCCGGTTCGGACATGGGTGTCTGCGTAATTGTAAATGTGTTTATAAATATCTGTAAAACCGGAAAACAAATAAGAATACAACAGAAACTCAAGAAAGAAATGTGATGTGTTCCATTAACATAACCTTCTTTACATCCCTGTAAAAATATTAGTAAAAAGCTTATGCTTCTGTTTACTTCATGCTAATCGAAAAAACAAAATATTAGAAATAGTCTTATTACTTGCTTTCTTGTAAGTAGAAGCGAAATAAGGGAGTACCATAGGTTAAAGTGATAGTCAAAAGCTGGTTGCTATGTGACTGAAGTTCCTTTATTTGTATGAACAGGAGTTGACACATACCTGTATGAGAAAAGTAAAAGTTTTTCAAAGCTGAAACCAATAACAAGGAATATCTCAAAAACCATCAACTGTACAAAAAAATTGTATTCGATATAAATTGCGTGTTCTAACGTGCTCTCTTTTGGGTGGTAAGTTTTTGCCCATCTCTTATGGTTTAGCAGTTATGCAAAATTCCGTAGAATTCATCCATAAAGTAGTCTTCAAGAGGCTATTCCTAGAAAATTCAAGGTATACATTTTATTTGTCAGGTAAATATCTTGAACATACGATATTTTAATCAAAATCCTTAGTCATTTTTGAGAAATTCAAAACCTTCTAAAGACGTTCCATATAAAGGGTAGTTGGGGGTGAGGGAATTTTCTTGAAAATCTTCGTGTCGTATCTTTGGAATACATTAAACCTAAATACCAAGTTTGGTTTTTAATGGACATTTTGTTTTTGAATTGTGCTGCCCACAGACACACACAAACACCCGGACATTTTTCTAAAAATGCTTTTATTTTTGGATTCAGGGAGACTGAAAACATGCATTTCCGGTGAAATCTTGGTATCAAATTTTGGGTGCTTTACAATACCTGCTCTATACACTATCTACATAGTACGTGTAGAGAAGTAATAAAAGCGTGACTTGCAATGTAGGAACATTTCCAGATTATAAGTAACGCTTTATCACGCTTAATTAGTACAGATAATCAAATACACATGACATAACCAATTGGCATGCAACCCACAAAGATGGCTAAGGCCACATAGTTTGCGACGAAGATGGAGCACTCTCTAAACACAGCTATAATCGCCCACCATTTTGGTTCAAACCGCTCCATTACCACCCTTGATATACACATATGTTTTTCCTTTTTAAAAGTATTTCTTTAAATAAAAGAAAAGAAAAATCAAACATGAACACATGTAACTTCAAGGAAAAATCAACTGTGCTTTATATTTTTATCTTCGGATACTTCTTCATTCGCTTATTTAGCATTATATAAAATCAGCAATTTCGTGGCCATAATTGGTCACCGTTTTGGCGGATACGATATATGACGGAGTAACTGAGCTTTCGAGAACATCACATGAATTAATTGTTTTTAGCAAAAGGTATGACTTTAGGGTTACCAATGTCGTGACTTTTAAATAGCCGATATTCTGCTACTACAACGGATTACTCTCCTCTTTGTTGAACTTAAACCTCACCTTTAACGGCAATGCCACGCATCAGAAGTCTGTCGAGGAGCAAGAATACACAGGATGGGTGATAAGCCCATTGCCATTGGTAAAGCTTTGAAGAAGTAAATTAAATGTAGTGAAGTGCGTGTACGTTACGGAGGGTTATCCCGTGGTCCTATTGTACGTCAGGTCCCAGGAGGTAGAATGACATTACGTCATTTCAGAGGGCAACCGACATCCGAAAGGGAGAATGCTGTCATGGGGGTCACAAGTATTGATTTAATTGTTTTTTCACACAAGCCGCGCGTAGGACAAAAGTTGGATAGGTAGAGTCAGACTGAAATGGCGACTTACAATGTAAGTACTTTAATTCATAGTATAGCCCACTATTATAGTCAATTGTCAATAGTTATTAATTGACCATAATAGCTGACTATACTATGAATCCTAGAACTTAAAGTAGTTACAGCATTGTAAGTCGTCATTGGGTTGTCATCTCAAAATAATTTGAGATCCCCTTGTGGTTTACCGGGAAACATGTGAGTTAGTTGAGAAATCCAATGCTCTACCGGCATGTTGCCATGGTAGCTCAGTGGTAGAGCAAACGGCTTGAGGCCGAGAGACCCCAGTGGTGGCATTGGCTTTTTCAGTCTGTCTCTATCTATCCAGTTCATAAACAGATCTCAATCCCAACGTGGGGAGCGCCAGGAGCTCGCCACTCAGATCCGATTAAACCATCCAAGTCCACCAGACGATCACTAGCGCCATCCCGTCGCCGAGAGCTGTATTTCCAGAGCGCAGTCACTGCCACGAAGTGGCGCCTCTATCGCAGTTCTCGTCGATACTTACAGGTCTCTTTCAGGGGAAAGAGTGATCCCAAGAAAGTCCTCGAAAAATTCATGAGTCAGAGAGGTAGGTCGCGGGGAACCGAACCCACAACCTCTCGAATGCTAGTTGCAGGCGAAACACCTGAGCCACCTGGCTAGGCAATCTAGTATTGTAGTAATGTTTAAACAATTTTGGTCAAATTTCACTAATGCATTATCTTAAAATACTAACCTTACAACGAATATTGCATGATTAAGAGAGGAAATGGTAACCTGCGTAACATCAGAATTTGTTCGGCCGATGTTTATAAACCAGAACTTAGAATATTATTTACCGCGATGGCCACGGAATATGTGCCATTTTCATAATGGCTAACGTGATGTCCTTGGTGTGGGTAAGCTTCATATTCAACTGTTTTCCTCCTCTCCCATTTTGTTATTCGTTTATGTCAGAAAAGTTTGTAAACGTGAAAGCTTAGTAGCATTTGTGCTATTAAATAGCTACAGGACCAAACAGAACCTACACTGCGATTGTCCGAAACTAATTCGTGTAATGCAATATCTGTTTCACCCTAAACTTTTATTACTTTCTTTAGCACGTATGTACAACATACATATCACATAGAGAAGGTAACTACGGTACTCAACCCATAAATATGTCAAGATTTCTCCGGAAATATATGTTTGGAGGTACTCTGAGTAAAAATAAACATTTTTATTAAACTGTGTGTGTGTGTGTGTGTGTGTGTGTGTGAAAGTGAACAGCATAATTACAAAATCTAATGTGTTCAATTCACATCGACTTCTCTACTTCTGTGTAACAAATGATTGTTAATAAGCTTATTCTTCTATTTACTTCAAGCTAATCGAGAAAAAATTAGCAGAAATAATCTTATTGTTTGCTTCCTTGTAAGAAGAAGGGAAATATGGGAGTATCATAGGCTAAAGTGAAGTCAAAAACTGGTTACTAGGTGACTAGAGTTCTTTTGTTTGTATGGACACGAATTGACAAATTCCTGTATGAGAAAAGCATAAGTTTTTTAAGGCTGAAACAAAAAAGAAGGAATATCTAAAACACGATCATCTCCACGAAAAAAATGTATATAACATAAATTGTGTGTTTTAATGTGCTTTACAATTTTTGAGTGGTAAGTTTTTGTCCATTTCTTACGGTTTATCAGTACTGCAAAAATTCCTCCAGAATAAAGGAGTTTTCAGAAGATATTTCCAGAAAATTCAAGATATACATATTATTTGTCAGATAAATGTCAAATTCGTTAGCCATTTTGAGAGAGTCAAAAAAGTTCCATGCAAAGGGTAGTTGGGGGTGGGCAATTTTCTTGAAAATCTTCGTGTCGCATCCTTGAAAGATACCAAACTTAAATACGAAGTTTGGTATTTAACGGTCTTTTCGTTTTTAGCTATGCTGTCCACAAACACACACACGGACCTTTTTCAAAAAATGCTTCTTTTTTTTGGATTGAGGGGGACCCAAATCATGTATTTACGGTCAAATCTCGTCGGTGTGTGTGTCCGAGTGTCAGTGTGTCCGTATGACTGTGAACACGATAACTCAAAAACGAAGAGTCGGAAAAATACCAAACTTGGTATGTAAGTTTGGTATCTTCCAGGGATGCGACACGAAGATTTTGAGAAAAATCCTTCCACAACAAACTACCCTTTACATGGAAGATTTTTTGAAAATGTTTGGCTCTAACGATTTTGATTAAAATTTCGTGTATAAAGATATTTACCTGACAAATAAAATGTATATCTTCAATTTTCTGGGAATAGCCTCTGAAAACTACTTCATTCTGGATGAATTTTACGGACTTGCATAACTGCTAAACTGTAAGAGATGGACAAAAACTTGTCGTACAAAACCAGTAGAGCACGTTAAAATACACAATTTATGTTATAAACATTTTTCGTAAATTTGATTGTTTTTAACATATTTCTTGTTTTTGGTTTCAGCTTTGAAAATCATACAGGAATTTATCAACTGCTGTCGATACAAACAAAGGAAAATGTCGACTTCACATTTGACAAAAGTATAGTTCTTTGAAAATTGAAATCAATAACGACAGAGCTTTAAATACATTTAAGCCTTAATTTTTATGTTACACCATCATTCAATATGCCCGCTGAGTAGTGTAGGGGTAGCGCGTCTGCCTCAACTCAACAGGTCGCGAGTTCGAATCTTACTTAGAGTGAGTTACTCGGATATTTTTTTAGGGGTTTCCCTTATCCTTAGAATATGAATATCCAGTAACTTTAAGTTCCCTAAGATCATTCACCAATTTCATTCATCGTCCGACATAACCAACCAATAAATGTCGTGGCTTTCGTTCAATTTACTGATAAATCAAAAAAATTCTAGAAGGCATATTTATGTTGCACGAATATTACCTTTTCGTTTACTTGTGTATCAGTTATAATGAAACTCATAGAGGTGGTAGCCGAAACACCCCTTTAATTTAAAATTATTTATTGGTTATTTTTGCGTCTCTAAGTTGTTTTCATGTCATAGAGAACTGATACCGGATGTGCGGAACTGTGAGCTGGTTGTTTGAAGGTGGAAATCTTATGTAAGGAAAGACGTTATAGAATCTAGAAGAATTCGTTTAAAACGTTTAGGCACATCAAAGTGCATAAAAGGCATGCAAGTAGTATTCCACTTTCTGTATGTAGCGTATATGTGAACTTTCAGCACAAATGTAAGAGTAGTATAAGAATTCCTTAAACAAACATTACCAAAAATTGTGTATCAGCTTTCCTAGTTATAGTAACCTAAATATGAGGATTTTACTTTTCAATATGGGGAGGGGTGAGATTTCTGCTAATATTTCGGGACGCAGTAGCGTGATTAAGCAAGGGCTTCTACGGCAGAAGACTACGGACCATTCTTGCAGGAAACTTGCGTCCTTCTTGGTTTGCAGGGGGGGAAGCCCCCGTGTCAAGACGGAATAACGAAAGGATAGAGTTAACATTGCCGGCACTTCTCCAGTCGTGTCGAGTCTGAAATTGGAATAGGAACTGGTCTGAATACAGAACAGGTGGCCCCTCATGGATATGCATGCATGCATACATACGTGTATCGCTGTCTATCTATCTGTCGGATATTCAATACGTCAGGCGTCACAACCGAGTCGAACTAGCAGTTCACTGCTATTTCACCGACATCTGCACGTGTCCATTTGAAAGTAGTGCATAAACAGAGTCTGGTAAAACATGAAGATAATTGTATTTTATTACAATTCTGTAAAAAAATATGATAGCTATGAAATGCCCATGACTAAATGTAATCAAAGTAATTAAATTATTTTATAAGAAAATCGGATGTGTTCTAGTCACATTACTTTCTCTGCGTGTTCTGCAAAAAACTATTCTGTTAAAGATTAGCACAATTGGTCTTTGTTTTTACTTCCTTGAAAATAAATAAAGGGGCTAATATGCTAGTTGAAATCGTTTAAAGCCCGCCTGGGTAGTGTGGTGGTAGCCAGTCTGCCTCACATTCAAAAGGTCGTGAGTTCGAATCTCGCTTAGATGAGTTACCCGGATAAGTTTTTTTTTCGGGGTTTACCCTTATCCTGAGAAGACGAATGTCGAGTAACTTTAAGCTCCATGGACCCCGAGATCGTTTGAGCATCATTTCAGCAATTAAAATAAAAAAAAAAAACGTTTAAAAGCTGATCGTTATGCAATGTAATTGAAATTATATTTTCTCTGCATGGCTAGCAGATATGAAACTTACGACTTCCCATTTGAGAAAAGTATAAGTATTTTAAAATTGAAAAAATAATAAGGATCTACAAAAAAACTTCAAGTTTAACCGGTCAGTTGTTAACTTGCTTCACTGACTTTCCTTTCACCCCTCTTAGTTATCAGCGGAGATTGTAAGAGTTGCACTCATTGAGAGGGGTAAAACGAAGGTCGCTCACGTCAGTTCAACACTGATAGGTTTTAAATTCAAATGGAACCGTTAAGTTCTGCAACTCTTTTAACACAAGAAGGTATATCTGTACACGTCAAATACGGGGCAGTTAGGCCACCTGGTGTAAGTAGCCGTGCAAGCTAGAATGTTCAAAGATATTACACAGAATAGCACTGATATTTGTCCTAACAGGTATACATTTTAACAAGTTATCTTACGTTCTGTGGAGATTTAAAACTTTTCATATGTTTTTATCTTCAAAAAATTTACTTTCGGTTAGAGCCTACCACGTTTTTCTAAACCTCTTGTGCCTAAATGAAATAAGCAATACGTCTATTTCTGAAAATATTTATCTAGATTGAAATATAATAGAAAAAACAGATGTTGTAATAATATTTTGCTGAAGACTGAGTAGAGAATCTAACGCGAATGAAACGCTTGAGATAATTTTTTAAAAATAAAATAAGTAATTCCTGTTGCCCTAGCTTCCTCTATGAATTCTAAATGTTAGCTGACCAGAGGAACTGACAAACCATGGGAAACTTCCTGACTAATAGGCGCGAAGCTAGATCAAATTAATTCAGCTATTCATAGTCAGTTTATCTCTATGTTTTTATCTTTTTGTTTCCTTAATTTATCTTCTTTTGTTTCCTTTTGTCTCCTTTAATTTGTATCTGAAATATACATGCACTGTCACGACCTACGCAATGTGTGTTCGTGTAAAACTTTAATAATTTTACACCAATAAAAATATCTACCCATCCATCCGTCCATCCATCCTTCTCTCTCTCTCTCTTCATCTCTCTCTCTCTTCCCCTTCTGTCCTGCCTGTCTTGTCTGTCTACTGAATATTTCTCTCAATAAGTGAAAAGTTGCCAATTTTCTAGGTACGACAGATAAAACCTTTTTTCCAGTTTCTAATATAGCTGTTGAAATACAGGGTGATTTATATACAACTGACACATTTCTTTCATTCATTGTCTCAAAACGTGCTATGCTAGCGACAACTTATTACACCTAAATTGTAGAGTAATTTTGGGAGATTATTTACTTGTATAGCAAATGTTGAAAATGTCCTCTATCCTTCATAAGGCACAACTCAACACGTCGTTCCATGTTACTAGCCACTCGTTGGAGGACTGTTGTCAATAGCTTGAATCTCCTTTGTGATGTGCTTCAGATCGTCCAATGTCTGGGGACGTGTGGCGTAAATCCTGTATTTTAAGTGAGAAAGAAAGTACTGCGATGTCAAATCCGGAGATCTCGGTGGCCATGGGTTCCTGGATATTATCCGGTCATCAAAGCAACTTACAATTAGGTCCATGGATTTAGTAGATGAATGGCATGTAGCGCCTTTTTGCTGAAAATATCCTTGACTCAGCTCTAATCGTACTGCATTTTCACGTTAACTACAAGAACAAAATGTCGAAACAGCTGCCAACGATGCAATTAGGAATAAAACAAACATCTGCGCATCTAGTGACAAAGAATCAAAACTCCAGAACATTCTGCTTAATTTTGTGCTAAATTTGGGTCATTGAATGGATTTCCAACGGAATAATTGAAGAAAGAAATGTGTCAGTTGTACATAAATCACTCTGTATGTTTCCAATGCAAAGGCTTGAAATGTATTTTACCTTACATTGATTACCTACATGCAACAAGTATGGTTTATCGTTTCCGACTGTAACGGTAACGGCAAATTTTAGCATACAATCTCATCACCTCTATGCGAACAGGTATGCCTTTAACTTTATTTATTTATTTATTTTGCAGCGTCGCTGCATTGAAATATAAATTGTTGTACCAGTATATTGCTAAACCTTATTTTTCCTCTTTTCAGGTAAGTGAAAAGTGGACATCGGTGGCACAGTGAGTACAACATTGATATATTCGGCTTTAGCAAATTTTCTTAGCTTCAATTATATCTTCTTAGACCTCTATATTTTCTATGACGCCAGCTATACCTAGCGGATGATGATATGAACTCTTATACAACCCGGAGGTTATAGTCGATATTATAGCATCAATTCCTCTCTAGGAGAGAAAAAAGCAAACATACCTCTGGGTTAACCCTAGAAGAGAGAATTTTACTGAATGTTAAAAATTAATATCGTTCTAACAAGGTTCGCTAATAGCAACGAGAATTACCTTAGTATGCAAAACCATCGATATGTGCTATACAGACAATTCACATAGTTCTAACAAGTTATATTAGATAAATCATTTGCAATTCGCTCCAATTCCAAATTTTATCAATGATGGTTCCAATATTCTTATTCGCGTTTTGTGTATTCCTGTTTTATTTGTCCTTTTTCAATAAATGCAAGTCAAAAATGTAAATTTGAGGTGTTCCATTCCCACGACTTTCCCCACATCACTGCAAAAATTATTGTTAAACAGCTTATTCTTCTATGTACTTCATGCTTATTGAGATAAGAATTAGCAGAAATGGTCTTATTAGTTGCTTCCTTGCAAATGGAAGGGAAATAAGGGAATACACTAGGCTAAAGCGAAAGTAATTTTTTTAAAATCTGATTGTTATGTGATTGAATATAGTTTCTTTGTATGGCCAGGAGTTTAAAAACTTCCTTATGATAATAGTTCAAGTATTTTAAAACTGAAACTAATAGTTATAAGTAATTCGGAAATGTATAACTCAACGCAAAAATGCATATGACATAAATTGTGTGGTTTAATGGGATCTACGAATTCTATTTCTTTTGATTTACCAGGTATGCAAAAATCACCCAGATTATGATTAAAATGCCTTATAAAAAGATATATGTATATCTTGAATTTCCTGGGAAAAGCCTCTGAAGTTCTCTTCATTTTGGATGACGTCTGCACAAATAGTAAACTGTAAGAGGTAAACAAAAATGTATTATGTAAACATTTAGAGGTCGCAAAAACACAGAGCTTGTGTTCCTTACATTTCAATTGTAGAGGTAACCGTTGCAGAGATATTCTTTGTTATTGGTTTAAATCTTAAAATAAATATTTCTCATACGGGAATTGATCAACTGCAGAGAAACGGATTTCAATCACATATCAACATCTTTAAAAATCTGAATATCACTTTAGTGTAGTGCATTCCCTTATTACTCTTGTGCTAATAAGAAAGCAAGCAATAAGGTGATTTCTGTTAATGTTTATGTCGATTTAGCATGAACTATAGAGAAGAGTAAGTTTTATAATAAGTTGTTATAGTGATGTAAAGAAAGTATGAGAATTGAACACATCAGATGTTTACTTTCTGTAGCACTTATGTTCATACAATTTACATAGTAGCTAGAGAAGGTAATTGTATTCCACCCAAAAATCCGATGTTGAGATTTCACCGAAAATATAAGTTTTGAGGTTCCCTGAGTTCGAATAAAGCATTTTTAGAAAACTATCCATGCGTGTGCGTGCTTGTGAATTCGCGCGCGCATGTGTCTTTGGACAGCATAGCTCAAAAACGAAAAGACGTTAAAAACAAAACTTAATATTTATGTTTAGTATCTTCTAAGAGTCCAACTACTCTTAAATGGAAAACGTTTTGAAAATTTAGTTTTTCTAAAAATGGCCCTAAAGTTTTTGATTAAAATACAGTACATTAAATATTTACATCGCATACAAAATGTATATTTCAAATTTACTGGGAACAGCATTTGAAGACTTTATGCTGGATGAGTTTTGCAGAATTCTTCATAGCTTTATATGTGAGAGAGAGAGAGAGAGAGAGAGAGAGAGAGAGAGAGAGAGACAAAAATGTTATACGCAAAGAATGTAGACCTCGTTAAAACAATGTACCTTTTTCTTGTAGAGTTGACCGTTTCCGAGATATTCCTTGTAATTGCTTTCAGTTTTAACCTCCCAAACCTTTCTGAAATGGGATCATATAAAGCTAACTGAACCTCAATTGTTTCACATAACAATCAAAAGATTTTACTATCGCTTTAGTCTTTATTTCCCTACTACTTAATAATATAAATTCTGCTAATGTTTATCTCAATTAGTATGATGTAGATAAAGTACCCTTTGTAGAGCGTTCACCTCCCATCCAGGCGGCCCGGGTTCAATATCAAGCGCCCACATGTGGGATTTGTGGTGGACAAAGCGGTGTCTGGGCTGGTTTTCCCTTGGTCCTCCGGTTTCCCCCGCCACTCATTCCTCCAATCATCACCTTTCATATCACCCATTTCCTTGCTTTCATATCATCCACTTCCTCACGTTCATGCCTGGTCACACGGGCCAACCTTCGTTCCAGGTGCTCCATTCTGTTATTCATGTCATTGGCTCCCCGTCATATAGTGTACATAGAACCTAGAGAAGGTACTGCATTCAACACAAAAATCCAATGCTGAGAAATGTGTGTTTTGAGGTCCCCATAGGCATTTGCTTGTAAGTCCTGAAAGGGTGTTAGCACTAACAAGAGGGAAGGTAAGCCGACTAGGAAAAAAATAATTTAATACGAACTTAATTCCGGTATCATCTCAATGCTAAGGTTTTCCTCAGTTCCTAATTCATATCTATTATCTTAATGTAAATACAGAAGCACGGAATGTTGTCATACCCAACACGCCGTTTTCCATACTGGAACGACGGTTTCATGTTTGCAAATGTTATAATGATGATGGCGTTCCAAACATTTTTTACATTCATCATGCAGGAGAAGGAGGTTTAAGTAGAGATATTCTGTCACGCCATAACGTCACGGTCTAGTGTTTCGTGATCCGATATAATTTGTGTCATAATGCACGGCCAGAGGTCACTGTCTGCATTTTATTTGTTATCGCAGTCACTCTCTCTCTGAAAACGGTCGTGTATGTCCTTGTTTGGTTTTATGGGTCACTTTCACATTATTCTCGATACTGCATCTGGACACGATACAAAACAGTCAGGATATAGGTTAGGACTACGTGTGATTGATATCGTTTCCCCATTCCTGTAGCACAAAAGCGTGGCTTTTATTATCTTTCCGGCACGCGAAAATATATAGGAAAGTCGAGCTTTGGTGTACAGATAACTCTGAAACAAAAAATGTAAACGTAGAGAACTAGCCTAGATAAATCCCTCCATGAAATGTACAGAATATTAAAGTATTAGATAACAGCTTGACTCCAAGTAAATCCAGATTAACGATTTAATTTTGTGTGCTTCGATCTGTTGTGACTGTTACAAATAGCAATGTGACGTAACGATTGTAATAAATAATTCCTTTATTTGTAAACTGATTTTACTTTCGCAGATAAATGATATTTGGATAATACATCTACCTTGTGGCAGGTATGATAGGCGTCCAAAAAGTCCTTAGAATAGGATAATAAAGCAAATTAATTTTTGCAGATTTTCTTTTCTATAGGGTAAAATAGTCTCCTTTTAGCTCGATTCTCTTTTCCTAGCGTTTCTCCAACTGTTTTAAGCTTTACAAAAAGTAGAATATCGAGAGCTCCTCAAAATAGGCAGCTGTTTGGGAGATAACCTCTTGTTAGACGTGAATCGTTTGCCACCGAGTCACTTTTTCAAATTTGGGGACATAATCTGGTGAATACGATGGGCGTTATAGTAATTCAAACCTTACTTCTAAAATGTTTGCCATCGAAACTGCGCAGGCGTGCGCGCTTGCAATCTCTTGATGGAAGAGAATGCTTTTCTTGGCCTGGTGAGGGCGTGTTTTCTTGATTTTTCCGTTCAACTGGTGCAATAATGATGCACAGTACTCTCCATTTATCGTTCTTCCTTTTGCAAGTAAAATTTTTGATGATTCCGCGTGCATCCCCCTCCCCCCCAAAAAAAACCCAGTCCATTACCTTGTCTGCAGATTTCACTACCAGCTCCTTCGGAGAAGGTTCGCCTTTTAAAACCCATTCGCCTATAATTTTGTCTCCAAAATGTAATACTATACCATGTTTCCTCCAAAGTTATGTATCGAAGAATCTCGTCAGGATTGCGCCTAAAAAGTGCCAAACCAACTTCTGAATTGATCACACAATTGCGTTTATTCTCCATTAAAAGCAAGCGCGGTACCCATCTTGCCGAGACCTGTGTCAGATATACATTTTGATGCAAAATTGTGAACACTGTACCTTGTGATATGCTATTTCCCGAACCTTATTCGTCGATCACTCAAAACCATATCCTGGATTTTGCCAATAATTTCGAAGGAAGTCACTTCTATTGGACTTTCGGGACGATAATTTGTGGATGTATGTGTGTTGAATTCCATCCAACTCAACTTTTATCTCTTTTAGTGACGAGCTGTTTAAACAGAACTGCTAAATCAACCCACAAAACTCATTTTTTCAAATTGTTGAATCAATCGCCTATGGCAACAAACCGCATGATGGATATAGATGAAACTTCAACTGTTATCTAGCAAGAGACAACGATTGCTAAATGAAAACTTTTTTTGATGCTAGGAGTGTCAATTTCTTGGATTTTCTAGGGACTTATTCAACGCCCCTAGTTTTTGTAATAGAGTAACGAAAGGCTATGTATTTGAAAAGCTTACGATTCGGTTCTTGTTTAGAGACTCTGGATCTCACCGAGTACATACCTGTTTAAGTATTTATCTTTTTACTTTTTTGCGGCTTCTATAAGTTTATACACTGTGACCTTTTAGCTAGCAATCCTCTTCTCTCCTTCACCGTAACCTACTTTTTCTCCTGTGTTCAATATTTACCTTTGCTATGCTTTTTATTTTATTTAAAATTTTCCTTATTCTCTTAATTCTAATTTCCTGTTATATATTTAGGATTTTCACAATAATTTATATTGTACAATTGTCCCATTTCTTGTCTCACATGTTTTTCTCCTGTTTCCCATGTTTTTACATTCTGACAAATAACCTAAGTGTAAGAGGCTTCCCAAAACTTAGTATTAGGCTATTCAAAGCTTATATGTAAATACAAACATCAAAATAAGTAGGGGAAATAAACCAAAATTGTAATAAATCAGGGACTTAAATCAAGGATGACCTCTATTGCCCATTTTTTTTAATTTATACATTGCAAGGAAAAGGAGTCTAATTCTAAATAATTTGAATAACAAAATTCCTGTTGATACATTTATATTCCCTGACGACCAGACTATAATGGCATTTTTCAGAAATTGACCTAGATAGCTGTATTGATTAGGAATTAAAGGTCGTGGTTTCAAGCCCGGCCCACACCAATAGTTTTTAAGTGTGCTCAAAAGCGAAAGCCCCAGGTCTGTATATTTACTAGTATATTAAAGAGCTCCTGCGGGAGAAATTCCGGCACACGGCAGCACTAATATGATCCTGACAATTGACAGCTTCGTTAGTATATAAATTTCCTCAGAGAATGATTTGCAGAGAGCCAAATTTAAATTAAGCAGATTGCACAAAACTTCAACCTAAACAAAAATAAAAAATATATATACGTAAAGATAAACAAAGATAAAAATAATACTGAATAAAAAAACTTTAGAACAGGTAAAATGCTTTAATTGATTACGTGTTTCTTTAGGGAGAAGTAGAGACAAAGACATAAACAATAAATTACAAAGATACTAATATATACTCTGAAAAGAACATTGGGAAGGAAATATGGACAGATCTAAAATTTCATAAAGTATGGATAGGTAGAGTCAGACTGAAAAATTCACTGTCATAACCGGGATATGAACCACGGATCTCCCGATCATTAGCCGGTTGCTCTGCCACTGAGCTACCATGGCAACATGCCGGCAGAGAATTGCATTCCTCTACTGACCCACATGTTTCCCGGTAAGCCACAATGTGATCTCAAATTATTTTGAGATGACAACGCCAATGGCGACTTACATTGTTGTAAGTACGTAAGTCCCAGGATTCATAATGTAGCCAAATATTATGGTCAATGAATTCTTTTTCACACAAGCCGTGTGTAGGACAGGAGTTGAATAGGTAGAGTCAGACTGAAAAAAGCAAAGTATTGTCTATAGCTACATATTTTATGGCTCAGAAATTTGTGCTCTAAGCAAACAAACAATTAAAACAATGGAAACTGCAAAAATGAATGTGACACACCAGAGTTTCTCACTTGTATTCTGCGAACTATTCGATAGGTTCGTGCTATATGATACAATATTCAGTGTGAATTATCTATCGCTGAGTACAATCGAGTGTGAAGACTGCCGTACTTTTACAATATTAATTAAGAATTAATACCTCCTTTAATAGTGAATCTCGTAAAGTCATTATTGACCTAACTGAATGCATGAAGGAATATCCCAAATATAAGGATCGGTACTAAATTGAAATATCAAACTTTGTAATTAATCGGCTTTTAAGTTTTGAAAAATGCTGTTCAAATACATTATATTCTTTTAACTTTCTCTACACGTACTATGTACATAGTGTATAGAAAAAATGTTGTAATGCACCCTAAAATTTGATACCGAAATTTCACCGGAAATACATGTTTTAGTACCCCCTGAATATACAAAAAAAGCATTTTTACAAAAATATCCGTGTGTGTGTGTCTGTACATAGAAAGAAATAAAGAAAGAAAATCCCCTTCACTCCCAACTACCCTTTAAATTGAACATTTTTCAAAATTTTTGATTTTCTCAAAAATGGCTCCAACGATTTTGATAAAAATATCGAATATTAAAGATGTTTACATGACAAATAAAATGTATATCTTCAATTTTCTGGGAATAGCCTCTAAAGACCTCTTTATTCTGGATGAGTTTTATTGAATTTTGTATTACTGATAAACCGTAAGAGATAGAAAAAGCTTACTACAAAAAACATGGAGATCACGATAGATAAAACACACAATTTATGTGATAAACGTTTTTTTCGTGGAATTGGTCGCTTTTTAAATATTACTTGTTATTGGTTTCAGCTATAAAAAACGTACTTTTCTCTTACAGGAATTTTTCAACTCCTGTCCAAACAACAAAGGAACTTCAATCACATAGCAACCAGCTTTTGACTATCACTTTAACCTATGGTATTCACTTATTTAGCTTCTACTTACAAGGAAGCAAGCAATAAGACTATTCCTGTTATTTTTTTCTCGATTAGCATGAAGTAAATAAAATAATAAACTTTTCAACAATAATTTGTTGCAGAGATGTAGAGAAAGTCATGTGAGTGGAATACATTAGATTTTTTTCAAATCGTCTAATCGATTCAGACGATCTGAAAACAATGCATTTGCGGGAACAATATCAAATATATGGGTGAAATAAATGCTTCCTTTACATAATGCATGTAAGTAATGCGAAAAGGGATACTTTCGATCATGTGACGCGATGAGGTATGCGCAAGCAGACAAAAACGACGGATGACTAGATGCCCTATCGAAAAAATATTCCGCTCAGGTGGGACTTTCAATCGCGCGTCATATGTTCGACAGAAGAGCCGAAAGTTTTTATTCCATAAATAAATCAGTACCGGAAATAAATTTTTGAGAACCCTTGAATAAAAATAGTAAAAGGTTTGGTCACCTACTGCGTTTGCGTGTGTTTGTATGTCTCTGAACACTATTACTCAAAAATGAAAATTCGTTGGTATTTAAGTTCATGTATCTTCTAAAGGTGCGACTTGATTGTTTTCAGGAAACCTTCTACTCCCAAATATCGTTTACATTGAACAATTTTCGAAAGTTTTGAATTTCTCATAAATGATTACAACGATTTGTATTAAAATGCCGTATATTTAAGCTATTTTCAGTACTGCAAAATGTAGGTACATATTGAATATTCTTGAAATAGTGTCTGAAGATCTCTTCACTCTGGATTCCTTTTGTACAACTGTTAAATGATAAGAAATATAGATTTTGTTAAAACACAATGTATGCCATATAACTTTTTTTCGTTAAGAATTAACCGCTTCCAAGATATTTCTTTTGATTGTTTCAATTTTAACCTACTTAAACCTTTCTTAACCGGGAAGTACTATTTCGTTTCACATATATTTTGTTTTACTACTTGTATGACAGAGAGAATCGAAATTTTCGCTTCTACTCACAAGGAAGCAAGTAATAAGGCAATTTCTACTAATGTTTGTCTCGGTAACCATGATGGAGATAAAAGAGCTATCTTTTTTATGTTAATTTGAAAAACAGGTAGAGAAATTTATGTAATTGGAACAAGTCTGATTTTTTTTCATAACATATTATTTCCATTGTTTTTATTTTCATTTCCAACTATAAACCCTCGAGTCGGTCAATTAAGGTTTTGTTTTTTAAATTAATAATCACAAGATGAACATTTTATTTGCCAACTCACCGTTAGAATATCTGGGAACACGGACCTGCATAAAATTGGAATTTAAACGGTACCACCGATACAGTTTTTTGTTTTAGTTTAGTAATCCCCATGAGAGGCCCCAAGCGACCCTTAGGGGTTGCTGGTTGTTAACCCCCGATATTCCCAGACTCTGGGCATGCCCTGAAGCCGGTAGGATCATTCCCAAACTCCCACAGAAACCTTCCCTAGAGGTGAATAAATTTTAGAGTTCGAATATACCCTAGGCGTTTTCCAGGAGGATATGGGCTTGCAATAAAATTCTAATAGAGTTCTACAACAACTTCCTAGATAACTTCCCCCCTCCACCACCCTGACTGGGTTTAATGGCTAAATACAAACGCCAAAGTAATTCACTTTTGTAATCAGAATAAAGACAGCTTTAGAAATCCGAGTTGACGTTATATGTTATCACTTGGAAGGCTATCCACGAAATACAGGAATGTTCATTGATTACTGATAGCTATCTACTAGATTATGTCTATTGATTATCCCTTATCTATAATTTATTATATATTACAAATAAAGTATGTTATTATGGTGTTTATTTATAAGTTGGCGTATGTGAAAGCAAATCAGAAATCAATGCTTAAGTATTTTGTGTCCTCAGTGAATGGACCAGTAACTTAAATCACAGTTATTAATGAAACGGTCCTATAATGGTAGTTATTATGATACAAGTGAAAGGCTCGCGTCGAAAAACCTCATGAGAATTGCATATACAATTTTTCAACGACTTGTAGATATACAATAAATATTTATTATTTAGATATCCTACAACGAAAAATTAACTCCGCCGACCGATATGCATGTTGTACGCATGCGTCGATAACAAATAATAGTTGATTTGCATGATGGAGACTGAGGTATTTTGGCCTAGTTATAATGATATGGAATTTAGCTCCACACCTCTTGGTATAAGAGAGGACGCGAATAATTTCGTTAACAATTTACATCCACAGAAATAAAAAAACATCTAAGAAAACTTATATGATAAATTCATAGCATGGAGAATAACAAAAAATGTAACTTCATTCTCGGAAAATGTCGTCATTGTTTACTTTGAAGAAATGTCATAAAACAATAAATTCCCCAACATTGTGGACAAATTATTCAGCATTGACAACTACTCTAAATGTGAAACATATAATTGATATATCCCAACATAGGAAGTTGTACTCCCTGTTAAAACAGAAATTGGTAGGGTGCAGTGGGAAAAAAGCGAAAATATTTTCCAAAGATGAAATTAAAAGCTTCGTTGATAAAGCACTTGACAATACATATCTACTGATAAAGGTATGTAAATATAACCATTGTCATAGAAATAAATACTTTGGTTGAAAGTAGAGCTAGTACACATGCCCTGGATTATTGATTTCCTCGTGTCTGTGATGCTTTGATTACGTAATATTATAAGTTTAGATTCAGGAAATAATTATATATTCTTATAATTCTTATACATAATTAACTATTCTTAGACGTTATTGAACGCATAAGATGATTCTGTAACTTTATGCAAATTAGCAGGCAGTGAACAACCATCAGTAGGGTAGCGCGCAAGCGTGAAAATCTATATCGAAATGAAAATGTGTATGGAAATGGTTTTCATTTCGATATAGATTTTTAACAATAAATGAACACATTTCAGCATATGAGTATAAAAACTGCTTTTCCTTGTTTTATTTTCTCTATTAGCAAATGGAGAAAGTATTGCATTCAATCGAAATATTCGATACCGTTCATCTGAAATATACACTTTTGTAATCACTGAATGGCAAAAGACATCATTTTAGAAAAGAGTTCATGCGTGTTTCTCTCCGACATGTGTTACATTCACATGACTTTCTCTACCTAATCTACAACAGCTACCCTTACCATTGCTTATCTCTAACTACTTCACGCATATCGATATAAACTTTTGCAGAAATATTTTTATTACATACTGCTTTGTAGATACGCTGGAAAAAGGCTAAAGAGATAGTCAAATCTTTCAAGCCTAAATATGCAGTGTGGTGGTAGCAGGTTTTCTTCACAAAAAGAGGTCCCATGTTCGAATCTCCCGGGTTTTCCCTTATTCTGGCCAGACAAATATTGAGTAACTTTATGCTTTAGCGACCCCGGAGGTATTTGAGCGGCATTACACTATTTAATTTATCGTCTGTTTTGGCATACCAGAAAAAAAAACTTTCAAGAGCTGGTTGCTAGGTGATGTATAGCCATTGTGTTCCGTTTGCTTAACCAGGGTAAAGAAAAATGAAGACAGAGTTTTTATTTTAAAACTGAAACAAACAACTAGAAAGCTTCGGAAATGGTTAACCCTACAACAAATATACTTGTCATAAACTAAATGTTTTTAATCTTTAAATTCTTATACTTTTCTCAAACAGATATTGTCCGGGACTTTTTGTTTTACTCCAGGTCTGAAGAGAAGCGACTTTCATTGCTACAGCTGTTGAAACATTGGACTATCGCTTTAGCATAATGTATTCCCTCCACTTATAAGGAATTAAGGAATAAGATCATTCTGCTAAAGCATATCTCAATTAACATGGAGTAGAAAGAAGAATAATCTGTTGTAAGAAGTTTGTTTGTAGAACAGGTAGTGAAAGTCATGTGAATATACCACATCAGATTTTTATAGTGAATTTTCTAGAAATAGGCTATAAAGCATTCTTCATTCTGAAGGAATTTTGTTTAATTGATTATCCATATCAGAGTCTTACTGCAGATATAATGTTGGTCTCTGTGTCCTATGTTTTATGCAAAGTAGGTTGCTGGTTTGCAGGTTAAAGCTGGTATGTACTTTGTTACAGCTAATGTCTGCCAAAAAGTTAAAGCTGTAGCCTTTATACTTAGGAAAATCTTATTCATCACTTTTGTGTCCCCTTAAGGCTTAAATAGACGATGTCAATTACTATGACTAGCAAACGGTGACATATTAATAAACGAAACAATCTGATGTGATCCATTCACATGACTCTTGAGCTTATTTTTAATAAGCTTATTCTTATATTTCCTCCTAATCTATAAAAACATTAGCAGAAGCAGTCTTATTACTTAGTCCCTGTAGAAGATAAATAAGGGAATACACTAGACTAAACCAACAGTCAAATGTTTTGAAATATGGTTTCTCTGGGATTGAACTCTGTTTCTTTGCGTGGCCAAGCGTTAATAGCTCTTGTATGGCAAAAGTATAAGTATTTTAAAACTGAAATAAAGAAATATCTCTATAATGGCCAGCTCCACGGAAAAATTCGTATGATATAAATATTATTTTTTAGCGAGATATATAATGTTTGTGTTATAAGTTTTTGTCTATCTCTTACGGTTTACCAGTTATGCAAAATTCAATTAAAACCACCCCGAATAAAGAAGTATTTAGAAGTTATTTCCAGAAAATTCAAGATAAATGTTGCATTTGCCATGTAAATATCTTAAATATAAAAGATATTATTCAAAATCATTACAACCATTTTGGAGAAAATTGAAATATTTGAATTTTTTTCCATGTAAAGGGCAGTTTGGGGTGGGGGGATTTTCTTGAAAATATTTGAATCGCATCCTTGGAAGATATTGAACTTAGATATAAAGTTTGGTATTTAACGGGCTTTTCGTTTTGAGTTAATGCTGCCCTTAGACACACACTGACACACACACACGCACACACACAGATATTTTTCTAAAAATGCTTTATCTGTACTCAGGGGATACCAAAACATGCTGGTAAATTCCGGTACATAGTAGGTGTAGAGAAAAAAAAAATGTGATAACTTCCATACATTTGGCATTGTCTACCAGTTCTACAAACTTTATACAGAAGATTATTATTCTTATACGCCGTGTTAAACCAGAAAAGCACCAACATGATCCTCTTATTATTTCATTCCGTATAAGTCGAGAGGAATTAAAGGAATAAACTTTGATAAATAATGGTCAAATTTTTCAAGAAGCAATTCTAATGAAATTCACTTCTTGGCATGGCCAGAAGTAAAACAAAATATATATGGACTTCCTCTTTGAGAAAAGTATAAGTATGCTAAAATTGAAACTAATATCTAAAAATGATTAGCTCCATAACAAAGAGGTAGAAGACATAATTTGTGTGTTTTGACGAGATGTAAATATTTTACTACATTTCTGTCTATCTTACGGTTTATCACTTATGCAAAAGTCATTCCGAATGAAATGGATTTCAGAGTCTACGAGTATTTCTAAAAAAAGTCTAGATATACATTTTATTTGTCATGTAAATATGTTTAATATGCGATATTGTTATCAAACTCGTTTTGAGCCAATTTTTGAAAATCTTCTTCCCGCAACCATAATATTATTAACTTAAATACCAATATTAGCGGAATTTTTTGTTTTGAGTAGTGCTTCCACAGGCGCACGCACGCGCACACACGCACACACACATACAGGGCGAGCGAGAGGGGGAGAGATATATGCACATTGAATTTTTATCTAAAAATGTTTTTTCTTTATTCAGAGAGTTTAAAAAATATATTTCCTATGAAATCTCGGTATTCCGTTATTGGGTGAAATAGAATAGCTTTTCGACAAAGAAAATCTCATTGCACCTCGCGTCTGTGTCACGTTATTTATCGTTTTACATGTCCTTGTAAAGCCATGGTTTGTTTCTTTAGAATATGTTGCAAGGGTGCGCCAGTCCTACTGAATAACCTCAAGGGTAACAAACTAGTGAGGAAACGAAGTAAATGTTTACGCTCTAGAGCCCATTCACTAAAAGAGAAAGGCGTAGATTGAGTGCATTTAGTTTGTCATGCAAACCTCTTATCGGCTACCTCAGGAAGCGCCCTCAAAAGACCTCAGAAAACGATACAAAATTTACCGAAGGTTTCCACTGTCACTGAGCGTACATTGCACATGAAAGTAAAAAATTGCAACTAGTTAAATTTATAGGACAAAGCTGGATGTTTAAAAAGTGTAATATCTGCGAGAAACGTAACTTTTCATGATGTACTCGCACACTAGAGGTTTAACTGTATATTGAGATAAATTTACTGTTTTATTTTATTTGCTGTAAAAATAACCCTCCGCTAGATAACTGTCGTTTTTTACTTTCTCTGCACGTACTATGAGTGCATGGACGAAGTACTGTATTCCACCCAAAAATTCGATACCGCTATTTCGCCGGAAATACATGCTTTAGTATCCCCTGAAACCAAAAAAAAAAAAAGCATTTTTAGAGAAAGGTACCTGTGTGTGTGTCTGTGTGTCTGTCTGTGTGTCTGTGGACAGCATAGCTCAAAAACGAAAAGACCGTTAAAGGTATAGTATCCTCCAAGGATGCGACACGAAAATTTTCAGGAAATTCCCCCTATACAACTACCCCTTACATGGAAACATTTTCGAAATTTTTGATTTTTTTAAAAATGGCTTTAACGATTTTGATTAAAATTACGTATATTAAAGCTTTTTGCACCCCGAATAAAATGTGGATCTTGAATTTTCTGGGAATAACTTCTGAGGACCTCTTTATTTTGGATAGCCGAATTTTGCATAGCTGCTCAATCGTAATAGATGGTCAAAAACTTGCCATACAGAAAATGTAGAGCATATTATAACTCATAGTATATTTTATATACATTTTTTTCGTGGAGTTGGTTGTTTTTTAAGATATTCCTTGTTATTAGTTTTCGCTTTGAAAAACCTATACTTTTCTCATACAGGAATTTGTCCACTCCTGTCTGTACAAACTAAGAAACCTCAGTCACATAGCAACCATCTTTGGACTATTACTTTAACCTATGTTACTCTCTTATTTCACTTCTGCGTACAAGGAAGCAAGTACTAAGACTATTTATGCTAATTTTTTTCTCGATTGGCAGGAAGTACATAGAAGTAAATAGTTTTTTTAACAATAATTGTTGCACAGATGTAGAGAAAGTCATGTGAATGGATCACATCATTTTTTTTTTTTTTTTTGTAGTCGATTTAACCTTCACGTATTTTAAGGATGATACTCCTATATGACCTACAAGCGGATACCTAGAGGTCAGAAGCGTTTCGGAGAGCCAACGGCACGAAACCATAGAATGGAGCACCTAGAACTAGTGGTTGGCCCGTAGCCAGGCATGAGCGAGTTCGAATCTCGCTAAGTGTGAATTACTGGATGAGGTTATTCTGAGAAGGCGAACGTCGCGGAACTTTAGGTCCATGGACCCCGAGGTCATTCGAGCATTATTTCACCAATTTCATTCATCGTCCGATATAACTAACAAGGGTTAGAGACGTTAAGCTAAAAAATAAAACAAAAACGAATAGGAAAGGTGACGATGAAGCAATTAGGGGAATGAGTGGCGGGGAACCAGAGTACCCAGAGAAAACCCGTCCAGACGCAGTTTTCTCCATCACAAATCTCACATTCGGGCGCTTAGTCACGACGCTAAATAATAATTTTCTTAGATATCCACTGCGTTTAGATATTTGGTATAAATTATCTTTTGGTTCAATGATAGCATTAAAACCCGCGGTTTGTATTTCATCATATGCTTGTCTTTTCTATAACCACATGCTCACAAGTACATGTCGCGCACCAGTTCTTGATGAATGACATTTTTAAAAGAGATATTATTGCTGGCACAAAACTTTTGGAATCGTGACCCTGACCACCAACCCAGCTACCGAGCCTAGCTTATCGGAGTTTGTAATATTATACTATGCTTACTTAAAATAACAGCGAGCAAACTTTGTTCTGTCTGCATCGAAAGCGTTCCGCATATGTTTGTATTGAAAGTGGGCAGTAAACAGTGTTTATTTTAATTATTTATTACTTTCTCTACACGTACTATGTACATGGTGTATAGAGAAGGTATTGTAATGCACCTAAAATTCGATACGAAGATTTTATCGGAAATACATGTTTGGGGTCCCCTTGAATCCAAAAAAAAAAAGCATTTTCAGAAATAGGTCCATGTGTGTATGTGCGTGTACGTGTGTGTGTGTCTGTGGACAGCATGGCTCAAAAACGAAAAGCACGTTGAATACCAAACTTCGTATTTTTCTGGGAATAGCCTCTGAAGACTATTCTGGATGAATTTTACGAAATTTTGTGTAACTGCTAAACCGTAAGAAATGAACAAAAACTTACCTCACAAAAAATGTAAAGCACATTAAAACACACCATTTATGTTATATATATATATATATATTTTTTTTTTTTTTTTTTTTTTTTTGAGGAGTTGATCGTTTTTGAGATATTCCCTTTATTTAGTTTCAGGTTGAAAAAATATGTACTTTTCTCATACAGAAATTTGTCAACTCGTGTCCATATAAACAAAGTAGCTTCAGTGACATAGCAACCAGCTTTTGACCTCACTTTAACCTATGATACTCCCTTATTTCGCTTCTACTTACAAGGAAGCAAGTAATGAGACTATTTCTGCTAATTTTTTCTCGATAAGCATGAAGTAATAACTTATTAACAATTATGTTTTACACAGAAGTAGAGAAAGTCTATGAATGGAACACATCAGATTTTTTTAACCATGGTTCCTACGTTTTCAAAGTAGTGGCAAGGTATTACTTAGTCAGAGGAGAGAAATAATTGCAAATGTCCTTGACTTCATGAAACAAGAGGCAGAGATGAAGGAAGAAAATGTATGTTCCCTGAACTCTTCAAAAGCCTGTGAATGAAAGAATAGGAAGGCAACTGATCTTTCACTGAGTTACGTTTCCAGGGTTCTCAAAGATAAGAAAGAAAGAAAGAAAAACTTAATATAACATTTTTAAATTAAAAGATGTGGAACAGTTGTGTCGCCAGGAGTTGCTGAAATTGGGAAAATATATGTCGAAATGTAGAGAACATTGAAAATCATTAGAAATAACTGTAGAAAATCCAAAAAAATTGTAAACCAGGATAATGTGCAGAAAGTAGCGATAGCGTTTATGGTAACAAGGACGTGAGCGAAGACGAAGAACTGTCAGGTGTGGAAGAATTGGTGGCAGACGATTGACAATGTTTCTATAGTAGGCCAATTGTATAGATGTTTTGTAGATATGAATATACATATGAAAACACACGTTTATCAGTGCAGTGCATAAGAGGTGACAGATATTTGACATTGACTGTGACAGACACTCTTCCAACATACATGAATCGACTGGTGAACTGCTTATCTGAAAGTACAACTCGCTTCCTAGCTCTCATTAACATTTTTACTTTCTCTAGCCCCATATGTACAATGTACATAGGGATAGAGAAGTATTATATTCCACCTAAAAATTCGATACCGAGATTTCACCGAAAATACATGTTTTAGGACCCCCTGTATCTAAAAAAAGCATTTTCAGAAAAAAGTCCGTGTGTGTGTGTGTGTGTGTCCGTGTGTTCGTTTTTGAGTTATCGTGTTCACAGACACACGGACACACGGAAAGTAGCTAAAATACCAAACTTGGTGTTTAAGTTTAGCAACTTTCAGGGATGCGACACGAAGATTTTGAGAAAAATTTTCCCACGCCAAACTACTTTTTTTACATGGAACTTTTTTCGAAAAATTTGATTTTCTTAAAAATGGCTCTAACGATTTTGATTAAAATATCATATATTAAAGATATTTACCTAACAAATAAAATGCATATTTTGAATTCTCTGGGAATAGCTTCTGAAGACCTGTTTATTCTGGAAGAATTTTGCTTAATTTGGCATAACTAGTACACCGTAAGAGATAGACAAAAGCTTACTATACAAACAATTTAAGTCTTTCTAAAATACACAATTATGTCATATACATTTTTCTCGTGGCGCTTACCATTTTCGAGGTATTCATTGTTATTAGTTTCAGTTGTGCAGTAATTATACTTTTCTCAGAAGGGAGTGTCCGTTTTTCTTATGTTCTACTCCTGGCCAAGAAAAGAAGCGATTTGTAATGACAATCGCATAACGACAGCTTTTAAAACATTTGACTATTGGTTTAGCCTAGTGTATTCCCTTATTTTCTTCCTACTTATACGGAACTAAATAATAAAAACATTGTGCAAATGAGTACCACGATTAGCAAGGTTTAGAAAGAAGAAGGATCTTATGTATGAAGTTTGTAGAACAGCTAGAGAAAGTCATGTGAGTGTAACACATCACATTTTTACATTTCGAGATCTGTTGCGCCAGTTATAGATGCGGGTCATCTACGCCTCTTTTTGTGTCTTCTCGAACCATAATCATAAGGAAGCAGAGGTGTTTGTTATTGTAACATAAACTATTTGCTGACTTGTTTAACAGCAGTAGGCTAGTTCACTATTTCTTCGCTAAGTGTCATTCGTCTAGAAGGAACGAGCAGCCGCAATGCACACAGGTTAATGTGGTCACCATAAATAAAATATGTCTGCCAATCCGAATTTCTTGAAGGCTTTGGCTCAAGTTGGCGCCATGGGCAGCAACTTGCAGCTTGGTTTAGCTCCTGGGAAGCAAGTGTTGCTCATTTTGAATTATGAATGCGGTCCACAGACAAGTAAAGTGAGTTTGACACCTCTGCACTGGACCGGGACATCCCTCCCGTCGCCTCTTCGCAACAAGATCAAAAGTTAGCGCGGCTTAGGCCCCTTGCAAGACATGACAACGAAACACTCTAGTGCAGAAGTGATCTAAGTTATTTTCCAGCAGGAAGCCTCTAAGCTCGGAGTGCCTTACTCCAAACATACGAGGGACGTAGTGTATAGAGGAGGTATTGTAATGCGTCCAAAAATTCGATACCGAGATTTCACCGGAAACATATGTTTTAGGGTCCCATGTATCCGTAAAAAGCATTTTCTTAAAAAGAACCGCGCACGCGCGCGTGTGTGTGTGTGTGTGTGTATCCTTGAGTATGTGAACACGATACTTAAAAATCTGATGTGTACCATTCACATAACTTTCTCTACATCTCTGTAACAAATTATTATTAAAAAGCTTTTTGTTCTATTTACTCCATGCTACTCGAGTACAAATTAGCAGAAATAGTCTTATTATTTGTTTCCTTATAAGTAGAAGCGAAATAAGGGTGTATTATAAGTTAAAGTGATAATGAAAAGCTGGTTCCTTTGTTTCTATGGACATGAGTTGACAAATTCCTATATGAGAAAAGTAAGTTTTTCATAGCTGAAACAAAAAACAATGAATGTCTCAAAAACGATTAACTCCACGAAAAAGATGTATATAACATAAATTGTGTCTTTTAACGTGTTCTACATTTCTTGTGTAGTAAGTTTTTATCTAAGTCTTACGGTTTAGCAGTTATTCAAAATTTAGTAAAATTCATCCTTAATAAACTACTCTTCAGAGGCTATTCCCAGAAAATTCAAGATATACATTTTTTTGTCAGGTAAATATCTTTAATATTTGATATTTTAATCAAAATCGTTAGAGCCATTTTTGCGAAAATGGGAGGATTTTTCTCAAAACCTTAGTGTCGCATTCCTGGAAGATACTAAACTTAAATACCAAGTTTGGTATTTTACCGACATTTCGTTTTTGAGTTATCGTGTTCACACACACACACTCACACACGGACCTTTTTGTGAAAATGCTTTTTTGAATATAAGGGACCCTAAAGCATATTTCCGGTGAAATCTCGGTATCCAATTTTTGGGTGGAATGCAATACCTTCTCTATACACTATGCACATAGTGCGTGTAGAGAAAGTAAAACGGAAAAGTCGGTAAAATACCAAACTTGGTATTTAAGTTTAGTATTTTCCAGAGATGTGACATGAAGGTTTTGAGAATAATTCCCTCCCCAGCTACCCTTTACATGGAACTTTCTTCGAAAATTTTGATTTTGTCAAAAATGACACCAAGATTTTGATTAAAATATCCTATATTAAAGATATTTACCTGACAAATAATATGTAAATCTTGAATTCTCTTAGAACAGACTCTGGAGACTATAATTTTGCAAAACTGCTAAATTGTAAGAGATGGGCACAAACTTACTACACAGAAAGTGTAGAGCACATTAAAACATACAAGTTATGTCATATACAGTTTTTTACGTGGAGTTGATCGTCTTTGAGATATTCCTTGTTTTTTGTTTCACTTTAAAAAGCTTAAACTTTTCTCATACAGGCATTTGTCAACTGTCCATATAAACAAAAGAAGTTCAGTTACGTAGCAACCAGATTTTGACTATCAATTTAACCTATGCTACTCCCTTATCTCGCTTCTACTTACAAGGAAGCAAGTAATAAGATTATTTCTGCTAATTTTTCTCGATTAGAATGAAGTAAATAGAAGCATAACATTTTTAACAATAATTTGTTGTAGAGATGTAGAGAAAGTCATGTGAATGGAACACATCAGATTTTTCAGTATAATCTCTTTAGCTCGATACACTTTTCCCAACGTTTCTACAACTGTTTTACGCCTTCCAAAATGGTAGCCCCGCAAAGTAGGCATTTGTTTGCGAGATGACTTCTACGTTAGACGTGAATCGTTTATGCCGAACCACTTTTCAAGTTTGGAAATAAAAAAAAAAGTCTTCACGCTAATGGAGAAAAATTAGCATTCGCTTCCTTGTAAGTAGAAGCGAAATAAGGCAGTAACATAGGTTAAAATGATAGTCAAAAGTTGGTTCCTGTGTGACTGAAGCTCCTTTGTTTGTATAGACAGGGATTTACAAATTCCTGAATGGGAAAAATATAAGATTTTAAGGGTGAAACCAAAAAGAAAGGAATATCTCAAAAACGACCAACTCCACGAAAAAATCTATATAACATAAAGTGTATGTTTTGGCGTGCTCTACATTTTTTGTGTGGTACGTTTTTGTCCATCTCTTACGGTTTAGCAGTTATGCAAAATTCCATAAAATTCATCCAGAATAAAACAGTCTTTAGAGGCTATTTCCAGAATATTCAAGATATACATTTTATTTTTCAGGTAAATATATTTAGTATACGATATTTTAATCAAAATCGTTAGTCATTTTTAAGAAAATAAAAAATTTCAAAAAAAGTCCCATGTAAAGGATAGTTTGGGGTGGGGGGATTTTTCTCAAAATCTTCCTGTCGCATCCTTGGAAGTTACAAAACGTAAATACCAAGTTTGGTATTTTACCGACTTTTCGTTTTTGAGTTATCGTGTTCACAGGTACACCGACACGCAGACACATAGGCACACACACACACGGACATTTTCTGAAAGTGCTTTTTTGGTTACAGGGGACCCTAAAACATATATTTCCGGTGAAATCTTGGTACCGTATTTTTGGATGGAGTGCAATACCTTCTCCATACACTATGTAAATATACGTGTAGAGAAAGTAACAAGTCACCGAGGACCTATTCTGGTGTATATGATGGATATTGTTGTAATTCGAGTCTTAATTCTACAATTTTCGCCATAAAAACTGCGCAGGTAAATGCACCCTTGCATTGTCTTGATGGAAATGAATCTTTTTCTTTGTCAAGTGAGAGCCTTTTTTCTTGATGTTTCCGTTGAACCGGTGCAATAACGATGCATAATACTCTACATTCATCGTTCTTTCTTTCTGAAATAATCACTGAAAATGCTTCTGCGTGCATCCCAAAAAATGAGGCCGTTACCTTGTCTGCAGATTTCACCATCTTTGCCTTCCTCGGAGTCGATTTGCCTTTAAAACCCCATTGTTTTGGCTGTGCTCTTGACTCTGGATGTGCTTTTTGTCATAGAATATAATTTTTGTGTTTGAAAATTAAAATCATATGCTGAAATACGTTTGACAGTAAAGCCTAGGGAAATTCTTATTCATTTTAATTCTTGAATATGTATAGCAAATTTTATTTGTGTAACAGAAAAACTGCTTTGCAAGGAGCATTTTCCAGGAAGAAAAATGCTGAAAATGTCATTAGCGAGAATACAAGGAAAGATTGGAATTAATTACTCACGTTAAAATACACCAGATTGGTAGATTGGACACTCAGCTTTCCTTTTCCTTTACTCTGCTGCTTCCTTTTCTTCTTGAATTACTGCTTTTCTTCTGCAAATCTTCGTTTTTTATTTTTCATGATGCGAATGAGATTTCGTCGAACTGAAATTTTTCATGCGTAGTCCAATGCTTTGCTGTAGCTCTAGTGATGATGGGCATTTAAAAATGGTGACTTGTGGCCAATTATACCTTTTTACTTTCTCTATACGTACTATGTACATAGTGTATAGAGAAGATATTGTATTGCACTAAAAAATTCGATACCGAGATTTCACCGGAAATGTATGTTTTGAGATCCCCCTGAACCCAAAAAAAGCATTTTTAGAAAAATTGACCGTGTGTGTGTACCTGTGTGTATGTAACTGTGGGCAGCATAGCTCAAAAATTAAAAGATCCTTAAAAACCACACTTAGTATTTAGGTTTGGTATCTTCCAAGGATGCGACACGAAGATTTTCAAGAAAATCCCCCCCACGCCAAACTACCCCTTACATAGAAAAAAAATTCGGAAATTTTGATTTTCTAAAAAATGGCTCTAACGATTTTGATTAGAATCTCATAAATTTAAGCTATTTACTTGACAAATAAAGTGTATATCATGCATTTTCTGGGAATAGCCTCTGAAGACTTCTTTATTCTGGATGAATTTTACGGCCGTTTTCATAGCTTCTAAACTGTAAGAGATGGACAAAACCTTACCATACAGAAAATTTAGAGCACATTTAAACACGCCATTTCTGTGACATACTTTTTTCGTGGAGTTGGTTAAGATATCCCTTGTTTTTGTTTTCACTATGAAAAACATACTCTTCTTGCAGGAATTTAAAATAGCAGGTAATAAGCCTATTTCAGGTGATTTTTTGTGGATTAGCATGAAGTAAATAGAAGCATAAGCTTTTTAACAATAATTTGTTGCAGAGATGTAGAGAAATTCATGTGAATGGAGGACATCAGATTTATTGTATTCAGGTTTAAATTATTTTATGGAATTAAAATGAAGCAGTCGATTTTTTGTGATTTTTCATGAAATTTCATTCATACATAACCTTTAAAGACAGCTGCATAAAATTTACCTAACAAAATATTAAAGCAAAGCAGAAAGTAACCGCTGTCGTTGAATTCAAATTAGCCCACGACAAGTAACCTTATAGAAGGGGTTGAAGCTAGTCATGTGGGGTTGTGAGTCAGGGTGGTGATGCACCCCTCCCCACGCTGCTGACGCACTTTCTTTGAGACAGAATCTTGGAGGTAGGCGTTGCCAACAAGGAAGTCTGGTTTCTTGAATAATTAACTGTCACTAATCCTAGAGCGTAAGTAGTGGTTTGGCACACACTGGGAACCGAATTCAGTAACCCCTCCTTGTTTCTCCTGCTGCGGTATTTCAGCCCTTTGGAGGGTTGTGGTAGCCTAGTGACTGACAAGTAAGACGGGGTTGCCGAGATCGACTCACTCACTGACGTGAGAAAGGCAATGACGTGCACCGGGTATTGTGGCGAATGTGCGAGCAAGCAGCGGGGTTGTTCTTATTGCATAAACAGACACACCCTCTGTAACGGCTGTGTCCCCTCGAGGTAAAACCTTCTTTATAGCTTTTCAGATACCAGTGGCGGCTCGCAGTACCAGGCAAATATCCGCAATACGCAAATTACAGATCTAACAGAAACGATTTGTTTATTATATATTCAGCTTTAAGTTGATCCTCACCAAAAACGTAACTTCAAGGTACGGTAGTCTACAAGGGACTACATTCCCCATCTCGGCCCGAAGACATCATGAATGGGGTGCAGTGCTGGAGTTTGAGACGTTATCACCGCCTCGAGCCCCTCGCGGCCAGTTGATGTAAGTCTTCTCAACCTGGAGCCGCTACTTTTTCCTCAAGTAGCTCCTCAATTGGCCCCCCCAGGGACCTCACGAGGCTGAGTGCACCCCGGACCAGGTCTCTTTCTTGGCAAGCAGCCACGCGCTAAGGAGACGACCAAAACTCAGGAATATACCAGAACAGAGATGTACGGAAAAGGGAGATTCCACAAATTTTCCTTTTTTTTTTTTTGGTTTATTTATTTATTTTTTTTTGTTGCAAATTTACCACTAATATTACTACTACGACTACTTCTTAATAACAAAATGACAGTTAGCCAAATTATAACATGCAGAAATAGGTACCATTAGATAAATATAAAGATGCTGCAACTTCATCCTTCTGTTAGTTTCTCCATACGTACTATGTACAGTGTAGAGAGAAGGTATTGTAATGCACCCAAAAATTCGATACCGATATTTCACCAGAAATACATGTTTTGGGTCCCCCTGGATCCAAAAAAATCACTTTTGGAAAATGGTCCATGTGTGTGTGTGTCAGTGTCAGCCTGTGTGTCTGTCTGTGGACAGCATAGCTCAAAAACGAAAAGACCATTGAATACCAAACTTGGTATTTAGGTTTGGTATCTTCCAAGGATTTTCATGAAAATTCCCCCACCCTCACCTACCCTTTACATGGAGCTTTTTTGAAGAGTTTAATTTTTTCAAAAATGGCTCTAACGATTTTGATTAAAATATCGTATATTAAAGATATTTAACTGACAATTAAAATATATATACTCAATTTTCTGTGTGTAGCCTCGGAAGCCTACTTTATTCTGAATGAATTTTACGAAATTTGGCATAACTGCTAAACCGTAAGATATAGACAAAAACTTACCACACAAAATGTAGAGCACGTTAAAGCACACAATTTATGTAATATACCTTTTTTTTTCTCGTGGTGTTGATCGTTTTTGAGATATGGCTTCTTTTTGGTTTCAGATATGAAAAACTTACTTTTCTCATACAGGAATTTGCCAACTCCTGTTAATACAAACAAAGGAACTTCAGACACATAGCAACCAGCTTTTGACTATCACTTATGGTACTCCACGAAAAAAATATAAATGGCATAAATTTATCGTGATGTACATTTTTTTTTTTTTTTTTTTTGGATAATGTTTTTGCCTATCTCTTACAGTTTACCAGTTATACAAAATTCAATCAAAATCATCCAGAACAGAGGTCTTCAAATGCTATTCCCAGAATATTCAAGATATACATTTTATTTTGGGTGTAAATATCTTAAATATAAGAATTTTTAATCAAAATCGTTGAGCCATTTTTGAGAAAATCTAAATTTTCGAATGAAGATCCATGTAAAGGGCAGTTTGGGGTGGGGGATTTTCTTGAAAATCTTCGTGTGCATCCTTAGAAGACACCAAACTTAAATACCAATTTTGGTATTTAACAGTCTTTTCGTTTTTGAGCTATGCTGTTCACAGACACACACGCACACATAGACATACACAAACACTCACACACAATTTTTTTCCAAAAGTGCTGTTTTGGTTTCAGTGGGACCTAAAACATGTGTTTCCGATGACATTTCGGTTTTGAATTCTTGGATGGAATACAATACCTTTGCTGTACCCTATGTACATGGTAAGTTCATGTAGAGAATGTAAAAAGACAACTTCTGCTAATAATTATCTCGATTCTCATAAAGTAGATAGCTCGAGCTGCTTAACAGTACTTAGTTACAGTACTTAGTCATGTGAATGAACATATCAGATATTTATATTTGTAAGTTCTGAGATAAAAATGAAATATCCCTCCTCAGAAAAAGGGTTGACCCAAAATAGTTTGATAGCTTTCGTTGGTACATTATCTAATCACAAAGAACGCAACAGTTCTGAGCTCTTCCTTTATCTGCCCTTGAACACAGTCTACAGCAACAGGTGCTACTGAAGCTTGCTCCTGAAGGCGTCCTTCAGTTTCACTTGCTACACCCTGTATGTGACATTCTTATCTCGCTAGCTCATCTGTATTAGGCTGCCCCTGACCTGGAATGGAATTTGGTGCAGGGGAAGACTGAAAAGAACGCGACAAAATTAATAACTCCGCTCTTTGGCTCCCCTCTGCATTAAATTTACATTACACATCACACGCCATCTTTTTCTGCAGACTTTTCATTTCAATCTGTATGTCGGGGACATAACTTGTTTCGCTTAAACCTCGAAGGAAATGGAATTGTGTTAAATGATTTCTCAAAGATTCACATGTAAAATACAGTATTTATTCGTATTAGCAATCAATTTTTACTTTCTCTACACGTACTATGCACATAGTGTACAGAGAAGGTTATGTAATGTACAATATTGAAGTATATAGTTAACTGAATAGAACACTTAAAGAGAATATGACCAGAAAGACTCCCAAAACAAATTCCAAAATATCAGTCAAAAGGAAGACGTAATATGGAGAGATCTAGAAGAAAATGGGCTGAGGTCGGAACAGGTCAAATGACCAAATCCAAGGAGGAAGAAGCAGAAGAAGACGAGAGCCACAAGTTATGAGCTTTTATTGTCCTTCATAGTAGTCACCAGTATTTTGTAGAACCCGTCGGCAGCAATCTGGAAGTCGAGGATATCTTAAGCAGCGTTGTGTGTGAGTTTTTTTACAGTGTTTAACACCCGCTTTTACTACAAATGGCACCGAAAGCAATGGCACCGGTGAAATGCAATGAAATGTCCACCACAAATCCATATGAGTCGCTGGGGATCGAACCTGGGCTGCTAGATGAGCAGCGTTGTGTTGATTGTCGAATGGAGTGGTTTACGAACTGGCAAATCTCCTGAACAGTTCTGAAGCATATGCCATGAAGTGGCTTTTTCATCTTCGGAATCAAGTAAAAGTCACAAGAGCGTTAAGCCCGGTGAATATGGTGCATGGCTCAGCACTTCCTGGCTCCATCGATGCACAAATCAGCCACGGTTTGCTCTATATGCGGGCGAGCATTGCTATGAAAAAAATGTTGGGTAGATTTTGCAGAAAGTTTCACCCAAGATCAAAAAGTCCGAAAATTGAAGATCCAGAGATCGAAAATCGGTCAGGATCCCCAGCAACGTGACAGTTATGAAGCTTTTCGTGTACCTCTGTGATGGTTTTATCCTAACGTATTACGTTCTTCCAGAGCAGACCGTCAAAGTGCAGTATTACTGTTCATTCTGGAATTCAGCCTCTGTGATCTTGACGAGGAATTGAAGGAACCACTTCCTGCAGAGATTCGTCAGGCAGTAGACCACTCCATGTAAAGGGTAGTTTGGGGTGGAAAGATTTTTCTCAAAATCTTGAGTCGAATCCCTGGAAGATACTAAACTTAAATGCCTACAGCTCGAAGTCGGGTCAATGCTTACCGTCTGATAGCTGCGTCCCCCATCTCTGCCCATTACAGGCGTCAAGGGTACGGAACGGGTTAGCGCCCCGAGTCCCTCCTGGCCGGTTAATGCGATCTATGGAACTGGAACCGCTACTTTTTCCTCGAGTAACTCCTCAATTGGTCCCCCAGGTCGCCTAGCGAGAGAAAATCCCCTCGCCGGTATCGGGAATCGAACCCAGGCCTCCCGCTTGGTAAGCATCTACTACCACGCTAAATAGACTACCGTTATATAAGTATAGTTGCCAGTAATAAAGTTCAAACCCTCGTATAAGTCTCATGTGAATATGTTTAATGTAAGGTATTTTAATCCAAATCGTTAGGCCAGTTCTTTAAATAAAAAATTGATTTGTTCTATTAACATGACTTTCGCTAGCTGTTGCACAAACTAACCCTTACAAAAGATAATTCTTTTATTCTACATCATGATAATCAAGGTAAACATTACCGGAATTAGTCTTATTATTTGTTTTTTTTTTATAACTAGAAGGAAAATAGTAGAATACACTACGCTAAAGCCATAGTCAGATCCTTTAAAAGTCGGTCACGAAGTGAAACAATTGAAATTCGGTTTCCTGTGCTTACGATGAAAATAAAGAGGTCTCCTGTTTGAAAAAAATTAAAGTAACTATAAACTGAAACCGTTAACTCCATAAAAATATATGACATAAATTGTGTGTTTTAATTAATTCTAAATATTTTGTGAAGCAAGCCTTTGTCTGTCTTTCACGCCATACTAGTTAAATAAAAGTCATAAAAATGAAGGCCTTCTAAGAAATTCAAAATATACCTTTCGATTGTAATGAAAATATTTCTACAATATGATATTTTAATGAAAATCGTTAGAGCAATTTTTCAGAAAATCAAAATTTCCAAAAAGTTCCATGTAAGGGGAAGTTGGGGGTAGGAGGGTATTTCTTAAAAATGTTTGTATCGCATCCTTGAAAGATACTGAACTTAAATACAAAGTTATCTATCTAACCGACTTTTCGTTTTTGAGCTATGCTACCCACAGACACACTCATACACACACACTCACACAGACACACTCTCACACAGACACACACTCACACACTCACACAGACACACACAGACACACACACACTCACACAGACACACACAGACTCACACAGACACACACTCACACAGACACACACTCACACAGACACACACACAGACTCACACACTCACACAGACTCACACAGACACACACTCACACAGACACACACACTCACACAGACACACACACTCACACACTCACACAGACTCACACAGACACACACAGACACACACTCACACAGATTCACACACTCACACAGACACACACTCACACAGACACACACTCACACAGACACACACACTTACACAGACACACACACACTCACACAGACTCACACACTCACACAGACTCACACACTCACACAGACACACACACAGACACACACTCACACAGACACACACACTCACACACTCACACACACTCACACAGACACACTCACACAGCCTCACATAGACACACACTCACACTCACACAGACTCATACAGACACACACTCACACACACACACTCACACACTCACACAGACACACACTCACAAGGACACACACTCCCACAGACACACACAGACACACACACTCACACAGACTCACACAGACACACACTCACACAGACACACACACTCACACAGACACACACACTCACACAGACACACACACTCACACAGACACACACACTCACACACTCTAACAGACACACACTCACACAGACACACACACTCAGACACTCTCACACAGACTCACACAGACACAGACACACACAGACACACACTCACACAGATTCACACACTCACATAGACACACACTCACACAGACACACACTCACACAGACACACACACTTACACAGACACACACACTCACACATACTCACACACTCACACAGACACACACACTCACACAGACTCACACAGACACACACTCACACAGACACACACACTCACACACTCTAACAGACACACACTCACACAGACACACACACTCAGACACTCTCACATAGACTCACAGAGACACAAACAAACACACACAGACACACACTCACACAGATTCACACACTCACACAGACACACACTCACACAGACACACACTCACACAGACACACACACTTACACAGACACACACACACTCACACAGACTCACACACTCACACAGACTCACACACTCACACAGACACACACTCACACAGACACACACACTCACACAGACACACTCACACAGCCTCACTCACACAGCCTCACATAGACACACACTCACACTCACACAGACTCATACAGACACACACTCACACAGACACACACTCACACACTCACACACTCACACACTCACACACTCACAGACACACACTCACACAGACACACACAGACACACACTCACACAGACTCACACAGACACACACACTCACACACATTCACACAGACACAGACTCACACAGACACACACTCACACAGACACACACACTCACACACACTCACACACTCACACACTCACACACACTCACACAGACACACACACAGACTCACACAGAATCACACACTCATACACTCACACAGATACACACAGACACACACCGACTCACACAGACACACACTCACACGGACCCACACTCACACAGACCCACACTCACACAGACTCACACATACTCACACTCTCACACACTCACACACACACTCACACAGACACACACACTCACACACTCACACACACACTCACACAGACACGCACAGACTCACACACTCACACAGGCATACACAGAGACTCACACACTCACACACTCACATAGACTCACACACTCACACAGACACACACTCACACAAACACACACACAGACACACACTCCCACACTCACACAGACACACACTCACACACTCACACAGACTCACACACTTACACAGACTCGCACACTTACACAGACTCACACACTCACACAGACTCACACACTCACACAGACTCACACACTCACACAGACACACACTCACACACACTCACACAGACACACACTCACACAGACACACACTCACACACACTCCCACAGACACACACGGACATGTTTCTATAAATGCTTTTTTGGATTCAGGGAGTCTCTAAACATATTTTTTCTGTGAAATCTCGATTACGAATTTCCACTATCTCTATGCGCATTGTACATACTAGTCACATCATACGTGCTCACATCATCATTTGCAAATCAATTTAATATAATTATAAATATAAAAGTAAAAAGTTTAGAGGTAGTTGTTTAGAAGTAATTATTGGTGTTAATTATTAATGTATGTATGATATCTTTGATTTACTATTTCTTATATTTTAGAAATGTTATTATTATTCTTATTTTATTTCTATAAATTATAATTCTATATTTTTATTTTATTTATTTCTTATATTTTTACTTTCTCTACACGTACGATGTACATAGTGTATAGAGAAGGTATTGAACTGCACCAAAAATTCGATTTCAAGATATCACCGGAAATATATGTTTTAGATTCCCCTGTATCCAAAAAAAGCATTTTCAGAAAAAGGTACGTGTGTGTGTGTGTACGTGTGTTCTTGAACGCAATAACTCAAAAACGAAAAGTGGCTAAAATACCAAACTTGATATTTAAGTTTTAAGTTCAGTATCTACCAAGGATGCGGCACGAAGATTTTCAAGAAAATCCCTCCACCCTAACTACCCTTCACATTGAAAAATTTTCGAAAATTTTTATTTTCTAAAAATAACTCTTAACAGTTTTGATTAAAATATCGTATATTAAAGATGTATACCTGACAAATAATATGTATATCTTGAACTTTCTGGGAATAGACTTGGAAGACTATTTTATTCTGGATGAATTTTACGGAATTTTGTGTAACTGGTAAACCGTAAGAGATAGAGAACATTCAATTTATGTTATACAGATTTTTTTCGTGGAACTGATCGTTTGTTAGATATTCCTTGATTTTGGTTTCAGCCTTGAAAAACTTCCTTTTCTCATACAGGAATTTGTCAACCACTGTCCAAACAAACAAAGGAACTTCAATCACATAGCAATCAGCTTTTGACTATCACTTTAACCTATGGTACTCCCTTATTTCGCTTCTACTTACAAGGAAGCAAGTAATAAGACTATGTCTGCTAATTTTTTCTCACTTAGCATGAAGTAAATAGAAGCATAAGCTTTTTAACAATAATTTGTTGCAGAGATGTGGAGAAAGTCATGTGAATGGAACACATCAGGTTTTTTGTTTATGCTTACAATTCATATTTATAATTATTTTAGTTTAAATTTATCTGTGAACTATGATATATGTAGGAATGTAAAGTTTAATAAACATTACAAATCTGGCATATTAACCATGGTTTAAGTAATTAGTTACCATGGTTATACAGATATTCATTTCATTTTATTTTTTGTACATACGTTCTACAGAAAATAGAAGTAGACACTTAAAATATACTCAGAATGTAAAACAGACAGTAGCAACGAAAGTGTCTAGCTAGACACTGTCAAACTGCTTTATTTAAACCCAGGCATACATGAAATATGCAAATACAAAAGGTGAGGCAAATATATCTTACGTAAAATAATAAATACTTGGCTGAAATCCGCTATTAATAAGATATCATAAAATATTTTCAGCTCTTGTACCAAATAATTCAGTATTCCGAGTTAGAGCGCTTATTCATTGCAAAAGAATGAACGTTTATTAGGGCAAGAAAATGCACACTTCAAATAGCGACTTCTCTTGTTCTTCGTTATTCTTGAAAAAAGCATTCGTCTTCTCCTGAAAGTTACTTTTTCTCATTACTTACAGAGAGCTGGGATAAACGCTTTTATGTTGAGATGGTTACAGTTACATTTGAAGTCGCTCTGAATACTAAAGCATAAATTTAAAGCGAAATTCATATTAAATGAGTGAAAACAAACAAAGACAGAAACAAACAAAAGTGAAAGAATATTGACACAGCAAACAAGAATAGAAGGGTGGATTTTGCTTGGATAGGGACGGAATACGGAAGCTGTACGAGGTTTAGGAAACGCAGAAAAGTTGGGTTTCACTGCGCAGTTGTATGGAAGGCAGAAAATCGCTTTTCATAGTATTATATTAGAGGGAAGTTCACTCTTGATGCAGTATTACTAGATATATACCAGTTGTTATCCAAAGATTTCTCGGTAACTGCCTTTTTATGTTCTTTCCTTACCACCGGTTTATTATATCCACAAGATATTGTCCTCTAGAGACAAAAAAAATCTGATGTGTACCATTCACATGACTTTCTCTACATCTCTGCAACAAATTTTTGTTAAAAAACTAATACTTCTATTTACTTCATGCTGATCAAAAAAAAAATTAACAGAAATAGTCTTATTACTTTCAATAAGTAAAAGTAAAATGAATCCGAAATAAGAGAGTACCATAGGTTAAAGTGATACTCAAAAGCTGGTTGCTATGTGATTGAATTTCCTTTGTTTGTAAGGACAGGAGTTTACAAATTCCTATATGAAAAAATTATTCCTTTTTTAAAGCTGAAACCAAAAACAAGGAATATCTAAAAAATTATCAGCTCCACGAAAAAAATGTATATAACATACATTGTGTGTTTTAATGTACCCTACGTTTTTTGTGTGGTAAGTTTTAGTCCATCTTTACGGTTTAGCAGTTATACAAAATTTGGTAAAATTCATCCAGAATAAAAGTAGTCTTTAGAGGTTATTCCCAGAAAATTTAACATATACATATTTATCAGCTAAATATCTTTAATATACGATATTTTAATCAAACTCGTCAGAGCCATTTTTGATAAAATCAAAATTTTCGAAAAATGTCCATGTAAAGGGTAGCTGGGATGGGGGGATTTTCTTGAAAATCTTTGTGTCGTATCCTTGCAATATATCAAACCTAATGGTTTTTAATGGACTTTTCCTTTTTGAGCTATGCTGCCCACAGACACACCTCATACACACAGACAGACACACGTAAATTTTTTTTCTAAAAGTGCTTTTTTTATTCATGGAATCTCAAATCATGGAATCGGTGAAATCTCGGGATTCAATTTTTGGGTGCATTACAATACCTTCTCTATACACTATGTACATAGTACGTGTAGAGAAAGTAAAAGTTCGATATCAAAATTTTACACAAATACACGTTTTGGATTTCCTCCCGAAAGCAACTAAACATGACTTTTTCTAGCTACTGTTGACTATTTCTACTTTTATTACATTTTCTTAACTATGTGTTATTTACTTTACTTTCATTACTATACTAACATGAATTTTTTTTCCCTACTATCAACTATTTCTACTTTTATTTACATGAATTTTTCTTCTTACTGTCGACTATTTATACTATTGTTACTTTTTAGATCGAATATATAATGCATACAATGTTGGAGAAGATATTGCATTCCACACGCACTTTTGATACCGAGATTTCACAGGAAATATGTTTTCTGATTGCTTGAATCTAGAATAAAGCATTTTTACTTTCTCTACATAGTATATTATACATAGAGAAGGTGCTGCACTCCTCCTATAAATTTGACACTGAAATTTCACCGAAAATAAATTTTAGGATCCCTGGGAGCAAAAAAAAAAAAAAAAAAAAAAATAAGAATAATTTTTAGAAAATGCCCTAGTGTGTGAGTGTATGTGTGTGAATATGTCCTTGTGTCTGTGAACACGATAACTCAAAAATGAAAAGTCAGTAAAGCACAAACCTGGTGCTTAGTTTTAGTAGCCTAGTCTACCCTACCGTTTTTGTTTTAATATTGCTTATTATTTTGTGTATTACAAAAGCACGTACGGTCTATGGACCCATGCGATTGATGAAGACCAGTGTGTGTGTGTGTGTGCGTGTATATATATATATATATAGTCATTTAAAAAAATACATTAATTCTTTCAATTTTACTATCTTCCAAGGATGCGACACGAAGATTTTGGGGCGAGTGGTTAAAGTACCCACGTCTCATCAAGGGTTCGATCCCAGGTGATCGCATATGGGATTTGTGATGGATAAAGTGGCGCAGGGCGGATTTTCTCCGTGTTCTCCGTCATCGGATTTCACCGGCGCTCCATCCATCAAAGTGTATGTATGGTGTGTGTGTGTGTGTGTGTGTGTGTGTGTGTGTTGAAAAAGTAAATGTCTTGTGACTGGGCTATGAGTTGTTCAGAAGGGAAAGATAAATGATAGCTAATAATATAAATTATACCAAGAAGGGAAATATAAATTTACAATGAAAATGGGAAAGGAGGAAAGATTTCAAACACGTATAAGTAGCAGAGTTGTCACGAGCTGGTAGGAAAGTACCGTTAGGGTAGAGCATTGAACCGAAGGGGTGACGTTACCCTGCATGAGGGGAACATAATAAGAGAAGAGAAAACGATGCTCTCGCTGGACAGGCGATACATTTAGGGCACTTAGCGTAAAACATTCTCACAAAAAAGATGTGACATTTGGGGTCTGTGGTGGAGCTGTGAGGGACATTATTATTTTAATATTGACCAGAGTACGGAATAAATCACTGCATCAAAAGTAACAAGTAATAATAATCGCGGTCGGGTAAAACGCAGTTTCACAGTAGAAAATTTAAGAGGAGTGCGTGTGTTTAACAGCGGAAAAAGGTCGAACTAAATGAATAAATCACTTGTTCTTACCACACCCGAAAAGAGCTTCCATGCTAGCAAAACCCGAAGCTAGGGCACCCACCATTCCTTATAACCAAAACCTGCGCCCGGATACGAACCCGTAACCCCAGTGTGTGTAAACAGTATAACTTAAAAACTTCAAGTCCGCTAAATATCAAACTTGGCATTTAAGTTCAGCCTCGTACAAAGATGCGCCTTATACCCGGTTAACCTTTACATTACAAATTTTGTTTTTTTCCAAAATGGCTGTAACAACATCCTTTAAAATACCGCAGATTAAAGATATTTACGTGACAAATTAAATTTGCATCTTGAATTTTCTGAAAATAACCGTTCGTTTACAGAACTGGAAAACCGTAAAAGATAGATAAAAACTTGCTGCTTACAAAACGAAGATCTCATTTAAGGATGCAGTTTATATCAAAAACACCTTTCTTGAGGGCTTTACCTAAATTTTTTATTCCTTTATATTATGTTTTACTCCTGACCATTCAAAGAGAACCACATAGCAACCAGTTTTTAAAAGAGTTGATTATCGCTTGGGTTAGGTATTCCTTTATTTTCCGTCGTTTGTAAGTATAATTAGTTTGAAGAAGATGTAGAGAAAGCCCATGATGGAACACGTCGGAACATGGCGTGTATATACAATGTCAATTGTCGTGTTTATTTTAGTAGCGTCAACGTTCGGGTGCCAATATGTCGTATTATTTTTGGGTTGTCAGTATGACGCTGTCAAGTGAGTCTACCTGGAGTTGGTCGCGGGTTAATGCTAGTGAATTTCTCTACATTAAGTGTACAGACCTTGCAGGTTCTCTTGGATGCACCGGCTAAGCTTGTTCTAGTAGAACATGAGTTGTCTCTTACTCAGGGGGGAAAGAATGACAAGGGTATGTAACACTGTTGGTAGACTAAAATAGCAGAGAAAGTTCACTTAATTCACTGAATACTTCCTTTATTGGTGAATTATTGTTCATTTGAGGCACTAACCCTACGAGTGACTCCCGACATAACTGATCGCGAACTTGATTAAGCCATTTTCAATACGTGCTACTTCCACTTTTACAGAGTTATTATTAACTCCATGGCACGACAGCTCACGGGGAACCTTGGCCTACCGCCCGACCGCTGCGTCCCCCATCTCGGTCCACTATAGACGTCATGGATGGGGTGCAGTATTGGAGGGTGAGACGTGGTCAGCGCCTCGAATCCCCCCGGCCGGTTAATGCGGTCCTCATGACCTGGAGCCGCTACTTACAGAGTTATTATTACTTTACATTAATCACTGTAGTCTGGAGTTTCTCGGTTCGTATAACATTCACGATGATGATTGCCCGTCAGATTAATTTGTAAAACACTGATTTTCTGCAATATACGGCGCACGATTTCCTACATATGTGTCGTACTTTATGAGTCGTGTATGTTACGCGTTGTGTCCCGACTTCTTATCCGCACATCATTTATATACAAAAAGGTCCGAGTTTTGCCCTCCTTTTTGATTGGCTGAAAAAGAGCGCGTAAAGTGGCGTCATCACGTGACTATCGGGGATTTTTCTTTATTTTACACCCACGTGACCTTGTTCTACAAAGCGAAATTCCCTTTCTCCAGGGAAAGAACCTAGCTTCCTCTTAAGGGCTGTCACTTATGTCCCTAATGCATTAAACTGTTTGTTATTTTCAACAAAGCCCGTAGCCTAGACGAATAAAAAAGCTATTTTCCACTCTCCACGGTGATGCTTTCCACTGAGCATATATTTCTTATGTTAAATATTATAAACTAATGATTAAACTAATAGTATATGCGTCGTACTAAAATACTGTCGCACAATTTTAGATAAAGAAGATTTGATATTTAAATTTCACTGGAAATATAGGTTTTAAGGTCCACTTAATAAAACACATTTTATAAAACTTGATACCTAAATTAAGAATCTCCTAAAGATGCGGTATGACAATTTCTATGATAATACCACACCCAAACTAGCCTTTGCGTAGAAGATTTTTCGAAATTTTTGACTTTCTTAAAAATAGCTCTTACGTTTTAAAATACAATACATAAAAGTTATTTAGATATAAAATAATACCTTGCACATTCTGATAACAGCATCTTAAGCTCTCTTATTTTTGCATGGCTGGGAAGCTATAAGAGATTCACTAAATTTACTACCCATAAAATGCTGATCTCGTTAAAGCAGATAGCTTGTATATACATATTCTGGACTTAACCATTTCCGAGATATTCCTTGTTATTGGTTTCAAATTTAAAATACTTGTATTTTTCTAAACCGGGAAGCCGTAACTCCTTTTTTTTTTTTTTTGTTGCTCTTAGGCCAGCAATAACAACCGAATTTCAATGACTATCTCATAGATTTGAATTATGATGTGAATAAAGAATAATCTTTTATAAGGATGGAACAGATAGAGAAAGTTATATGAATGGAACACACGAGATTTTCTCCCTCCTAGTCGCTCAAAAAATAAAGAAACCATAAAAAATCCTCTAATGTGGCTTAATTTTCTAAAAATCTATCTAGAGTAACAAAAATTTGAAAAATAATACTAAATAAAAGTGTTCTAAATGTTTCAGGGGCTGGGTTTTAAAAATATCTATATTGCTTGCGCATAACTTTGAGCGAGACCGCTTTCTGTTTTTGTGAGCTCATTTTGGCGAGTTGCCCTATTGAAACTTGATAAAACAAGTGCATCGCTTCGTGCAACACGCCGTGCATTCCAACTGAAAACAAAGTTTATATTAAACACGGAGCGCGGCGAATATTTCGGGAACGTACGTTCGTATATGAACTCCAGCCTTGTTTTGTTTTGCCTCGCCCCGTTCTAGTATCTTGTGCGGTCATGCATACACGCATTTTGTTTATAGGGCCCCGACATACATAACTAGCGTATCTCACAGAATTCTACCGAGATAAATTGAATTGATTAAAATTTGCTGCCCCAGAAGCGCAGATACAGATGGAAGCAGTCCTAATACACGGTGAATTGATGGAATATATCTAGCTCCAGGAAGCAAGAAAGTGCAGCTGCAGTGAAACACAAGCTAGAAAGGAATTGCATCTATTGGATAGAAATGAGATTTTATTTTGTTGAGATTGCAAACTGAGAGACTTGAGCTCAACATTAATGGAAAGTTCTGTTTGGTTTACAACAGCTTTCCAAGTTAATATTCCTTGCAGTGTTTAAGACAGAAATGCCTTCATCTCGTTTTAACAGTAATACAAAACCATTAAATAAGGTAGGAAAAATATCTGATGCATTCCATTACATGACTTTCTCTACATCTGTGTAACGAATTATTGTTTAAAAGCTTATGCTTATATTTACTTCATGCTAATCGAGACTAATATTAGCAGAATAGCTTTATTGTAAGCAGAAGGGAAATAACAGAATATATTAGGCTTAAAAAAGATAGTCAAATGTTTTAAAAGCTGCTTGTCATGTTGATGAAATAGTTTCTTTGTATACCCAGGAGTTGACAAATTCCCATACATGTAAAGCTTTTTAAATATTTTAAAACTGTAACCAACAACAAGGAATATCTCAAAAAGGATCAAACCTATGTAATTTTGCGTGAATTAATGTTTTGTTTTAATAAGATTACATTTTTTTTTGTGTAGTAAGTCTATTCTTACATTTTGTAGTTACGCAAAATCCAGCAAAATTAATTCAGACTGAACAGTTGTTCAGAGGCTATTACCAGAAAATTCGAGATATAAATTTTATTTATACTGTAAGTATGTTTAATATAAGTACTTTAATCAAAATCGTTAGAGCCATGTTTGAGAAAATAAAAATTTTTGATAATTTTTCATGTAAAGTATAGTTTGGGGTGGGGGAATTTTCCTCAAAATCTTCGTGTCTATCCTTGGAAGATACATAACTTATATTCCAAGTTTGGTATTTTACCGAATTTTCTGTTTTGAGTTGTGTTCATAACACATGTACACACGGATACACACAGACCTTTTTCTAAAACTACCTTTTTGGATAAAGGGGACCCTAAAACTTCTATTCCCAGTGAAATCTCGATAACGAATTTTTAGGTGCAATGCAAACATTTCTCTATACACTATATACAGTAGAGAAAGTAAAAAGAAGTTTTACTTAAAGTGGATGATATAAATTACATGAGAAATCAATTCAGTGATGTCTTTGGAAACTTGCAAATGTTCGACCATAATTATTTTAGTGTTACTTTTGATTTCCATTGAAACTAATTTAAAGAAAAAATTAAGAATGATGTGGATTTCAAAGACTATTTCCATAAATTCAAGATATCTTAGTCAAAATCGTTAGACATAATTTTGAGAAATTCAACATTTTCAGAAACTTTTATGTAAAGAGTAGTTTATGTAGTGGAATTTTCTTAAAAATCTTCGTGTCGCATACTAGGAGGAGCTGAACATAATTGACAAGTATTTAGGTTAAGGAGTTATGTTATCCACACACACACGTATATTTTCTAAAGTGCTTTTCTTGGATTGAGGGGCTCCAAAGCATGTATTTTCAGTGAAATTTTGGTAACTAAGTTTTGTGTGGAATACAATTTCTTTTTTACCTATTATGTTCACCGTACATACTTAGAAAGTAATGAAATCGAAAGTGTAGAAATTAGACTCATCAGAAGGCCCCTAAATAGATTAGAAGAAATTGAATGAGAAGTAAAGATATAAAAAATGAACTAAATACAAATATCTGACGTGTTCCATTCACATTACTTTCTCTATATTCTCTACAAATTAACATTATTTCCCTCACAACCACGGCACCGCCACGGACCCAAATTTCACAGCAGATGTTCTATGACTTTCTCTATAACCCTGCAACAAATTATTGCTAAAAAGCTTATGCTTCTTTCTAATCGAGAAAAAAAATTAGCGGTAATAGTCTTATTACTTGTTTCCTTGTAAGTATAAGTGAAATAAGGGAGTACGATAGGTTAAATCTGATTACTATATGACAGTTATGCAAAACTCCGTAAAATTCGTCCAGAATAAAGCAGTTTTCAGAGGCTATTCCCAGAAAATTCAATATATACATATTATTTTTACGTAAATATGTTTAATGTACGATATTTTAATCCCAAATTTTAGAGCAATTGTTGAGAAAATAAAAATTTCCAAAAAAGTTTCATGTAAAGGGTAGTTGGGTTGGGGGACTTTTTTTTTGAAAATCTTCTTGTGGCATCCATGGAAGATACCAATATAGCAAGTCTTTTCTTTTTTGAGCTATGCTGTCCACACACAGACACACAAACGGACCTTTTCCCAAAAATACACTATGTATATAGTACAAAAGGCACAAAAAGAATCCGGCACTGTCTTGTTCCGTACACCGCATTCTTTACCGTTTGTGGGGTACCTTATTATGTCATGTCTTTATTTTATTGGCTGATACTGTCACCTTGCAGGCGAGTGTTCTATATCGACCAATAGAGCATACTTATGCTGGGTTTGTCATCTCATTCGCTAATAGGTATAGCCACCTTACTCAACTGGAAGTGAGATTAGGTAATTGTACTGCAACTGTAAGCTACAACCCCTCCTCCATCCGCAATTAGAGTGACGGAGCGGCCAGCGGATATCAGAAGACACGCCCTATAAGTGCCGCTACAGACAATCAGAAATTCGATGTCTATTACTATATGTGCTCTGTGTACGTGTAGAGAAAGTAAAAAGTAGTACAGTACATCAGATGGCGCAACATCAAGGGACTGGCAAGGCCATGTTAATCGAATACCCTCTGACAGAGTACCGCTGGTCCAGGACCAGGTGGAACGATAAATTTAAATTAAAATCCTTAACACATAACTAACCTCCCAATTCTTAAGATGGCAGAAGAAGAATACTAGAACATGAAATTGGGTTTCTCATCGTCTCTTTTCTGTAACAAATATATCTTTTTCTCTACCTGCCTACCCTCCTCTTTGAGAGGATTACACTCCCAGGACTTACAAGTCAATGCCTAGGGTCAGACGCTGTTAACGAGAAGACGGGCTATGAATCACATAGAGCATCCAGGGATGGAAGATCAGCCCAATGCCTGGTATGCACTCAAGGAAAAAGATCATATGAAATTTAAGTGAGACAGATCATAGAAAAATCTGAGGTGTACCATTCACATGACTTTCTTTATATCCCTACAACAAATTATTCTTAAAAAGATTATGCTTCTATTTACTTCATGCTAATCTAGAAAAATTAGCAGAAATAGTCTTATTACTTTCTTCCTTGTAAGTAGAAAGGAAATAAGGGAGTAGCATAGGTTAAAGCGATAGTCAATAGCTGGTTACTATGTGACTGAAGTACCTTTGTTTGTATGGACATGAGTTGACAAATTCCTGTATGAGAAAAGTTAAGATTTTCGACTCTGAAAACAAAAACAAGGAATATCTGAAAACCGATCAACTCCAAGAAAAAATGTATACAACATGAAATGTGCTCTACATTTTTTGTTTGGTAAGTTTTTGTCTATCTCTTACGGTTTAGCAGTTACACAAAATTCCGGAAAATTCACTCAGAATAAAGTAGTCTTCAGAGGCTATTCCCAGAAAATTCAAAATATACATTTTATTTGTCGGGTAAATATCTTTAATATACGATATTGTAATCAAAATCGTTAGAGCCATTTTTTAGAAAATCAAAATTTTCGAAAATAGTTCCATGTAAAGGGTGGTTTGGGGTGGGGGGATTTTCTCAAAATTTTCGTGTCGCATCGCTAGAAGATTCTAAACTTAAATACCAAGTTTGGTGTTTTACCGACTTTTGGTTTTTGAGTTGTCGTTTTCACAGACACACGGACACATGAACACACACGGAACTTTTTCTGAAAATATTTTTTTTTTTTAGATAAAGGACACTATAAAACATATATTTCCGGTGAAATCTTGGTATGGAATTTTTTGGTGGAGTACAATACCTTCTCTATACACTATGTACATAGTTCGTATAGAGAAAGTAAAAAGTGATGATGGATCAATCGGTGAAATGAATGGCGGAGGAAACCGGAGGACCCTGGGAAAACCCACCCAGATGCTGCTTCATCCACCACAAATCTCTCATGCAATCCAGTGGGATTGAACCCGGGCTACAAATGTAGGAAGCGAGCGGTCTAACCACTCTGCCGCGGCGCTGACTTAACATAAATCTCAACTGAGAAAAGCTTTTTGACCTCATAAAATTGTTTTGTAACTTTTTTCTGTGAATAATGTTTTACTTGTTAGCGTATATTTACTACATTCCATCCAAAATACTATATCAAATTGACCAAAAGTCTTGATTATTATACTCATGAATTAACAAGCAGGATTTTTTTTTAAAAAGTTTAGAGTGTCTGTGAAAAGCATTGCTTAAAAAGATAAACTTGATATTTATATTTGGTAACTTTAAAGGATATTATGGGAATATTTTCTAGAAAATGCACGCACTGAAAAGTGCTCTTTACATGGAGAAAGTGCTTCATTTTTTATTTACTCAAAAATAGCTCTAAAGATTTAGATTATATACTGTATGTTTTAAATTATTTGCATAAAAAATTAAACGCATATCTGGAATTTTCCGGGAATAGCTTGTGAAGTTCTTTTTATTCCTAATGACTGATGCATAATGGTAAGCCATAAGAGATAGACTGCCCACAGGTAAAGTAGATCTTGTTAAAGCAATTTTGCAATGTCAAATAAAAGCTTTCCGTAGTTTTCAGTGATATTAATTAGAAATTTAAAACATTTTACGTGTCTCAAATAGTAATTTATTTCATTTTGTTTTCTTTTTGTCATGTAAGTAGAAAGAAATTTCAAAGCCTTCACAAAACATTTGGTTATCGCTTTAGTGTACTGCATTCCTTATTTCTCTTTAAACTACAAAGAAATATGTAATAAAACCAACAAATAATGTGGTAGGGGAAAAAAGTGTAACTTAAATTTAATAATAACTTCATGATCAATCATTCGAATGATATATTTGGAAACTTCCATGTTTTCAGCCATAATTACTTTAATTTTACTTTTGATTTCCAAGGAAACCAATATTCACATATAAAAGAAAGATCTGATGTGTTCCATTTACATGGTTTTCTCTACACCTCTGTAAAAAATTATTGGTTAAATGCGTGTCCTTCTATCTACATCATATTAATCCAGATAAATGTTAGAAGAATTGCTCTTATTACTTGGTCCCATGTTAAGTAGAAGGTATATAAGGGATGACACTAGCTAAATCATTTAAAAGTCGGTTGCCATGTGATCAAAATACATTTATTTGCATGATCATGAGCTTTTGTATTCCCCTATGAGAAATTTTAAGTTTTTTAAAACTGAAACCTATAACAAAAATTACAACGAAACTGGTAAATTGCACGAAAAGAACTATGACATATATTATGTGCTTTAACGACTTTTAAATTTTTGTGTTGCAAATTTTTATTTATTTATTTCGGTTTACTATTTATGCAAAATTCAGAAAAGTTAATCCAGAATGATGAGCTCTTCAGAGACTATTCCAATAAAATTCTAATTGTACATAAACATGTATTTCAAGTGAAATCTTGGTATTGAGACAAATACATTTTCTATGCACCATGTACTATGTAAAAAAATCTGATGTGTTCCATTCACATGCCTTTCTCTATATCTCTGTAAAAAATTCTTGTTAATAAGCTTATTCTTCTATTTATTTCATGCTAATCAACAAAATATAGCAGAAATGGTCTTATTTCTTGCTTTAATGTAAGTAGAAGCGAAATAAGGGAGTTCCATAGGTTAAAGTGAAAGCCAAAAGCTGGTTGCTATGTGACTGAACCTCGCTTGTTTGTATGGACACGAGTTGGCAAATTCCTGTATAAGAAAAGTATAAGTTTTTCAAAGCTGAAACCAAAAACAAGGAATATCTAAAAAATTATCAACTACACGAAAAAAATGTATATAACATAAATTGTGTGCTTTAACGTGCTTTTTTGTGTGTTAAATTTTTGTCCATCTCTTACGGTTTAGTAGTTATGCAAAATCCTTCCAGAATAAAGTTGTCTTCAGAGGCTATTCGTAGAAAATTCAAGATATACACTTTATTTGTCAGGTAAATATCTTATATACGACATTTTAACCAAAATCATTAGTCATTTTTTTAGAAAATCAAAATTTTCGAAAAAAGTTCCATGTAAAGGGTAGTTGGGAGTGAGGGGACTTTCTTGAATATCTTCGTGTTGCATTCTTGGAAGATACCAAACCTAAATGCCGAATTTGATTTTTAACGGACTTTTCGTTTTTGAGCTATGCTACCCACAGACACACAAACATACACACATACACACAAACATACACACAGACACACACACGGACATTTTTCTAAAAATGTTTTTTTTTTATTCAGGAGGTCTCAAAACATGTATTTCCGGTGAAATCTCGGTATTGAATTTTTGGGCGCATTACCTTCTCTATACACTATGTATATAGCACGTATAGAGAAAGTAAAAAATTAAAAATCATAAATTGTGCAACAGGAACCCCAAAAAAGGACTTCACAAATACTTTAAATTAAATTAACTTTATGGAAGCATGGTTACGATGGCTGCTTTCTGAGAGGAAGTAAACCCTCTGGTCCATATCGTAGTTTCACGGCACGTAAAAGAACCTGAAGCTTGATTCAAGGCCTCTGAGCAAAATTAAGTGATCTTTTGCACCCAGTATTGAATGGAACGCTGAAAAATACAGCAATACATAAATAAAACTCAATTTCAATTTTTACTTTCTGTAGCACGCATGTAAAATGTACATAGTAGATAGAGAAAATATTGTGTTCCATCCAAAAATGTTATATCCAGATGTTGCAGGAAATACAGGTTTTCAGCTCCTCTGAGTCCAAAAAGGAGATCCGTGTGCGTATATGTATGTGTGTGGACAGCATAGCTCAAAAACTAAAACACCGTCAACTACCAAACTTGGCATTTAAGATTAGTTTCTGTCAAGGATAATACAGGAAACTTTTCAAAAAATACTCATACTTTAAACTACCCTTTTCATGGAACAAGTTTTGTAAGGCTAGTTTTACTTAAAAATGTGTCGTCGAACTTTGATTAAAATACCTTTTATTAAAGATACTTAAATCACAAATCAAATATATATCTTCAATTTTTTGGAAATACCTTCAGAAGATCTGTTCCTTCTGGACGAATTTTGCATAACTGGTGAACCTAAGAAATAGACAAAAACTTACCCCCCAAAAGATATTTATCTCGTCAACACGCAATTTTATGCCATATGCATATTTGTTCTAGAGTTGACCGCTTCCAAGCTATTTCTTTTTATTCGCTTGAATTTTAAATTATGTAAATTTTCTCAAATGGGAAGTCACCTTTCCTTTCATCTCCTTTGTTTTATTGGCAATGCAAAGAAAAACATATGCAAATGCTCACTTAGCGACCAGCTTTTAAAAAATGAGTATTTCGCCCTAGTTTAATGTATTCCCCTATTTACCTTTCGCTTACAAGGAAGCAAATAATAAGACAATATCTGCTAATGTTTATCACGTTCAGCATTATGTAGGCAAATTAAGAATCTTCTGTAAGTGTAGTTCGTTTTGCAGAACAGGTATAAAAAATTGAGGGAATAGAACACATCAGATTTGTAATCTATTTTATTTACCTTGAACTTATAGATCACACCTAGACGTATGATACCTCGTTGACTCCGTACCATATCACCTTCACCAAAAGGTTGGCGATAGGGTGCTACAGTTTAGCTGCTTTCATAGTAGTAATCACATAGCACCATCCGTAATCAGATGGCGCGTAAGCCAGACATCTTGGGCTCAGTCTGGATTATCAATGGTGACGAGAATTTAGCCAGCCCCTTAAAGCCACATCCATACTAATTTGCTCCGCGACAAGCAGGTGGCATTAGTTTGCCTCATTACAGTTTAACTACCTGTAAATGGATGGCAATGCAGTTTCTGTTTCCACAAATTTTCAACAATTGCTTTCGACTGAAGGTGGAACTTTGAGCAATAATATTAAATATCTATTTGAGATAATATATGTAATATGGGGTGGTTATGAGGTCCTCGGTGGTGATGAAATATGTAGATTGGTGTTGTACATTTTCAACTGTTTTGAATTTACCGCTGTATAAGGAGTTGGTAGCTCTTGCTGTTGGCGAAACTGTAATAAGCTGTTCACGCCAGACTTAATTGTTAGAGCCATTAAGTTTATTTATCGGCAGCGGATTACTCATTGTGTACTGCTTTTCCACGTTTTCTGTATTTTTCAGCTAGCTTCAGTCCATGCTTGGATGGTAGGATGTGATAATAAATTAATTGAATTTAAAGAGTTCTTGATATAGTAAACTTTTATTTGTAACTTTCCAAACAATGCGATACGCTAGGGCACGCTATTTTAACAGAACCTCTTTTCAGACAACTGTGTCACATGTATACAATATAATATGTACTTACAAACAATCCCTTCTTGTTAAATAATACAATGATGTAATTTATACTGAATCGTCATATAAGAGGTCTCGATTGGCGAGATTAACTCCTTATTCCTGGCGTCTATCTCATTGACTGCGTCCCGGAAGCTTATTAAATTTTACACAAATACACAGTAGTTGAAGGTCAATGTTTTATACATAGTGATCTGTCCGTCTCCATGAGAACAACAGATTTCCTCATTTACATTTCGTGAAACACTAATTTATAATCCATTTTTTATACATCCATAATGATTTAAAATTAACGTATTTATATAATTTGCATGAAAATGTTCTTAAACATAGCTAATATTTCATAAACTATATTTTGTTTCACTCTATTCTTATAGTTTGTTATGGTTATAACCAATTTATAGCATCCGGTATCTGTTCACTTTTATTATTCTTCTCCTTCTCCCATATCACTGCTTTTAATTATATTGTATTGTAAATATGCTATTCTAAGCATCGTTTCATAGCTATATCTTATGCATTATTATATGCTGTATACCGTACATAACCTTGGCTATGTTATTTTCCTAAAAGCACGCCGTTTCAGGCTAATTTCGTGCGTATCCAGAGGCGATGACGTCCCGCTGCAATTTTATGCATACAATTCTTTGTCTTACATTGCGAAACAATATATTTTATTTTATAACATTCTTTTAGGGCAGTATTGCTCCATTTTCTCTTGACGTGATTACTAGCATTAAACCCTGCGTCAGATATATATATATATATATATATATATATATATATATATATATATATATTATATATATAATGCAAGGAACTTTTTTCGAAAATGTTTATTTTCTGATACATGCCCCTGACGACTTTGATTAAAATATCTTATATCAAATATATATTTACCTGAAAAATAAAATGTATACATTGAATTTTCTGGTAGCCTCTGAAGACTACTTTATTCCGGATGAATTTTACGGAATTTTGCATAATTGCTAAACCGTAACAGATGAACAAAAACTTATATAAAATAATAAACATACAAAAAATGTAGAACACGTTAAAACTCAATAATTTGTAGCAGAGATGTAGAAAAAGTCATATGAATGGAATACATCAGATTTATTTCTTATCAAAGAGAAACAAAACCGAATTATCACTTCCTGCTATAGAATAGCATGCGGTTTTAAAATTAAAACCAATATTAAAGAATGAAATAATACCTCTGAAATGGTTATATCGGCAAAAAAGAAAGGTATTTGACATCCATTGTGTGCTTATCTATTTCTTACGGTTTAACATTATGCAAACGTCATACGCAATAATGAAGACTTCAAAGGCTTACAATCATTAGAGCCATCGTTATTAAATTAATATTTCAAAAACATTTTTATGAGTGGGTAAGTTATGGTTGGGAGAATTTTCTTGAAACTCTTCGTAACGTATCCTTAGAAGATGCTGAACTGATGCTGATGTAACACATCCGATTTGTTGCATCAATAAAGCAGTTCAAACTGTTAAACAACGCAATTACCATTTATTCTAGCCTACTGTAATTGGAGCAATAACCGAAAAGCAAATGTTATCAGATGTGTGCTAGTTAATTAACTTTCTTTCCGTAATGATACATTACGGCATCACATGCCTGCTATCTACATTCCTGGTCAGTAATTATGCCATTATGAGTAGTTGCATGCGGGCAATCATTTCATTTGTTTGGCACATTTTGGTAAATTAATAAATATCAGTACTGAGTGTTTTACTGTTTAACGTTCTATTCCAAAACTTTTAATCATTATGTACTGTTGTGTATTGAAATTCATGTTAATATTTCTCTGAGAATTTTTTTATTTCTCTAATAGTGTGATTTCCTTCCTTCTCGTTCAGTAATGTAGCTAGTTATACAACAGCTGCCTTTTCTGGGTCTTGGATGAATGGTATACTGCTGAAGAAGTGAAATAAGGGAGTACCATTGGTTAAAGTGATGGTCAAAATCTGGTTGCTATGTCACTGAAGTTCCTTTGTTTGTATGGACAGGAGTTGACAAACTCCTGTATGAGAAAAGAGTAGTTTTCCACAGCTGAAACCAAAAAAAAAACGATCAACTCCACATAAATGTATACAACATAAATTCTGTGTTTTAACATGTTCTATTTTTTTGTGTTGTAAGTTTTTGTCCATCTCTTATAGTTTAGCAGTTGTGCAAAATTCGTAAAATTCATCCAGGATAAAGTAGTCTTTAGAGGCTATTCCCCGAAAATTCAAGATATACATTTTATTTGTCAGGTAAATATCTTTAATATACGAAATTTTAATCAAAATCGTTAGAGCCAATTTTAAGAAAATCAAAATTTTCGGAAAAATGTCATATCAAGGATAGTTTGGGGTAGGGGATTTTTCTCAAAATCTTCGTGTTGCATCCCTGGAAAATACTAAACATAAATACCAAGCTTGGCGTTTTACCGACTTTTCGTTTTTGAGTTATCGTGTTTACAGACACACGGACACACACAGACCTTTTTGTGAAAATGCTTTTTTTTTTTGGATACAGTGGACCTTAAAACATACATTTCCGGTGACATCTCGGTATCGAATTTGTTGATGTAGTGCAATTCCTTTTCTTTACACTATGTACATAGTACGTGTAGAGAAAGTAAAATGACATCTTAGATCTTATTTTGTCTTGTATATACACAGACACACACACAAACACATACTGACAGACAAGCACACACACGGACATTTTTCTGAAGTGGTTTATTTGGATTCAGCGGTCTCCAAACATACATTTTTTCCAGTGAAATCTCGGTATCGTACTTTTGGGTGCAATAGAATAGCTTTTGTATACACTACGTATATAATACGTGTAGAGAAGGTAAAAAAGAGAATAACGTAAATGGAGCTGTAAGTCTCTAGTGTTTCTATATAAAAGTGAGCTTTATAGCTATACTTAAAATCATCTTAAGATGGTTTGTTTCACAATATTCTATGACATCGAGGCCTTCTCAACCCTTGCTGCTTCATTTCACACATTCCGCCATATTTGGGGACACAGTTTCCCACTTGGGATAGTTCGGCTTCAGGCAGCCTCGGGCCTCTTTTCGATAATACATCTCCCCCTCCCCCTCTTTCTGTCCATACACATCCCGCGATCTTGCCCCTTTGTCAACACGAGAAGAGAAGATATTCCGTAGCCTGTAGCCATGGCTTGCCACGTTTTCCTTTCAACTGGCTCTTCCTAAAACCCGAAGAAAATCTTCCTGCCCACCGTAATATTTCCTGCTTTTGGAGTGGACATGTGTTTATGCAGCTTTCGGGGCCGCCGCGTCAAAGCACGAAGAGACCTCTTTCCGGAAAGAAAATTTCTTATCCGTGCCAACATACAAAATAGTTTCCGCTCTTACGTTGGAAGAAAAGAAGCTTATCATCACAAAGAAAATGTTTGTAAGAAAAACAAAGCCAGCTAACAAGATAAAAGAAGTGACTCCAGCGTTTCTCACAGTAGTACATGGCCGGTTTAGTTGCGTTCGCCTTTTCTGCCTGTCGAGCTGTAAGCATTATTGCACTCTTTTGGACAGCATTCATATGTTTTAACCTTTACTATTGGAGAACTAGATAGTTAAGTACTTTTAGTTATTATCTATATTTATTTTACTAGAGGTTTTGATTTAATAAATATATTTCAAGTAAGGAATTACGACGACGCCGTTGCCAAAAAATTGTGGTGGACAAAGTGGGGTTTGTGTGGGTTTTCTCCTTCCAGGCTTCCCGGGTCATTCATCACATCACCTCTCTACGACCACCTTTCGTTTTATATATTACTTTCTTTATATCTACTATGTGCATAGTGTAAAGAGAAGTATTGTATTACACCTAAAAACTCTATACCAAAATTTCACTGGAAATAAATGTTTTGAGACCCCCTGAATCCAAAAAAGCACATTTACAAAAATGTCCGTATGTGTGTCTGTGGGCAGTGTTTATTTGGTGTCTTCCAAGCTTGCGTAACGAAGATTTTCAATAAAATTTTCCCACCCCCGAACTACCCTTTACAGAGGACATTTTTTGAAAAATGTGAGTTTCTCAACAATGGCTCTTAAGATTTCGAATTAAATACGTATGTTTAAGATACTTTTTTAACAAACGAAATGTATATCTTGGATTTTCTGAAGAGCTCTTTAATCTGGATGGTTTTTATTGAATTTTGCATAGCTAGTAAACCGATACAGATAGACAAAAACTTACTTCACAAAAACATATATTTTAAAATCTGGTTACTATGTGGTTGAAGTTCCTCCATTTGTATGGAAAGGAGTTGAAAAATTCCCGTATGAGAGAAATATAAGTATTTTTAAAGCTGAACTTAATAACAAGTAATATCTCAAAAACAGTGAACTCCACGAAAAAAAATTATAAAACATAAATTGTCTGTTTTTGCGAGATCTACATTTTTTGTTAAGTACTTTTTTGCATATCTCTTAAGGTTTACCAGTTAAACACAATTCCGCAAAATTCATCCAGAATAAATAATTCTTAAGAGGCTATTCCCAGAACATTGAAGATATACATTTTATTTATCATGTAAATATCTTAAATATAAGAGGTTTTGATCAAAATCGTTAGTCATTTTGGTGAAAATCAAAATTTTCGCAATTTTTTCCAAGTAAATGGTAGTTTAGTTGGAGGGATTTTCTTGAAAATGTTTGTGTTGCATTCTTTGAAGACACCGAGCTTAAATACCAGTTTGGTATGTATTGGTCTTTTCGTTTTTGAACTATGCCACCCACAGAACACATTTTTCTAAAAAAAACATGTATTTCCGTTGAAATCTTGGTAATCGAAATTTTGGGTTAAATACAATGCCTTCTCTATACACTATGTGCATAGTAGGTGTAGAAAAAGTAAAAAGACATTTTTAAAACCAGATTAAATAATACATTGAAAATGAGTATAAGAGAAGCATTTCAGACCCAGTCAAGGCACCCTTACCACTTGCTAATCCGTTCTTCATTCTATTTTACCACAAACAGAATATTAATTAGTCATTTTATATATTAGATGGAATACTTATTATATTTGTATTTAATACCTTGTGAATTATGATAGCAGCCTCCGTTGCAATTTGATCAGGTCGTTCATTTCCAATTATATCAGGTCCTCGTACCCATCCCCTACAAATGTTTTAGTAGGCTCACTATGTATAACACTATCTGATGGTGAAACCCTTCGTCCTTTCCTTATCCACTGCCTTGAAAAAATCTTATTCTCTCTTAAGTTTGATTTTACATAAATAAATGTATTCCTTACTCCTTCTTTCGCTATTTATCCTACTCATATGGAGCGCATACACCCCCAGAACTTATAAACCAGTGCCTCAGGTGTGATATTTGTTGAAGAAAAGAACAATTCTGAATTAGAGTAACCGAAATGGGTGATCGTCCCGATACCTGGTAAGAGAGTGAGAAAAATCTGATATGCTCCGTTCACATAACTTTCTCTGAATCTCTGTAACAAATTATTGTTATTAAGTCTATTCTTCTGACTAATTAATGCTAAAGCATTAGCAAAAACGGTCGTATTACTTAGTTCCTTATAAGTAGAAGGGAACTAAGGGAATACACTACACTAAACCGACAGTCAAATGTTTTAAAATTTGGTTGCTATGAGATTGAAATTGGTTTCTTTGCGTGGCTAAGCGTTGACAAGTTCCTGTATGATTCAAGTTTTGTTATTTAAAAATGAAATCATTGATGAAATATCTCGAAAATGGCCATCTCAACGAAAAAAATGTATATGACATAAATTGTGAGTTTTATCGAGATTTTTGTGAAGGGATTACCATAGGTTAAACTGATAGTCAACAACTAGTTGCTATGTGACTGAATTTCCTTGTTTTATGGACAGGAGTTGACAAATTCCTGTATGAGAAAAGTACAAGTTTTTCAAAGCTGAAAATAAAAACAAGAAATATCTTAAAAACAATTAACACCACTAAAAAAATGTATATAACATAAATTGTGTGCTTTACATTTTTTGTGTGGTAAGTTTTTGTACACCTCTTACCGTTTAGCAGTTATGCAAAATTTCGTAATATTAATCAAGAATAAAGTAGTCATCAGAGGCTATTCCCAGAAAATTCAAGATATACATTTTATTTGTCAGGCAAATATCTTTAATATACGGTATTTTAATCAAAATTGTCAGAGCCATTTTTAAGAAAATAAAAAATTTCGATAAAAGTTACATGTAAAGGGTAGTTTGCGGTGGGGGAAATTTTCTTAAAATCTTCATGTCGCATCCCTGGAAGAAACTAAACTTAAATACCAAGTTTGTTATTTTACCGGCTTTTCGTTTTTGAGTTATGTTCACTGACACATGGACACACACACACACGGAGTTTTTTTTGGTTATTGGGGACATATTTCAGTAAAATCTCGGTATCGAATTTTTGGGTGGAGTGCAATACCTTCTCTATACACTATGTACACAGTACGTGTAGAGAAAGTAAAACTTTGATGTGTTCCATTCACATGGCTTTCTCTACATCTCTGTAACAAATTATTGTTAAAAAGCTCAAGCTTCTATCTACTTCATGCTAATTGAGATAAATATTAACAGAAATGTACTCATAAACAGAAAAGAAATAAGGGAGTACACTAGGCTAAAACGACATTAAAAGCTGCTTGCCCTGTGGGTGAAGTCTGTTTCTATGCATTGCCAGGTGTTCGCAAATCCCCGCATATGAAAGGGTTTAAATATTTTAAAACTGAAAAAAATAACAAGCAATATGTCAAAAATGGTCAGCTCTACAAAAAAAAGTTATCTATATGACATAAATTGTAAGTTTTAAAGGGATCTACATTCTTTGTGTAGTAAGCTGGTGTCTATCTCTAACGGTTTATCATTTATGCAAAATCCAGCAAAATTCAATCAGAATAAAGACGTTTTTAGAGGATATTCCCAGAAAATTCAAGATATATATATATATTTGGCATGAAAATATATTAAATATGAGAGATTTTAATCAAAATCATTAGAGAAAATCAAAATTATCGAGATATTTTCCATGTAATGCGCAGTTTGAGTTGGGATATTTTCTTGAAAATCTTAAAGTCGCATCCTTGGAAGAACGAAGCTTAAATACCAAGATTAGTACTTAACGAGCTATCTGCCCACAGACTACACACAGATACACACACACACGTACACACATGAACCTTTTTCTAAATTTTTTTATTAAGGGGGATCCAAAACATTTATTTCTGTTGAAATCTCGATATTGAATGTTTGGGTGCATTATAATACCTTCTCTATAGTATGTGTAGAGAAAGTAATAAAATTCATCACATATTTGATTGCAAATATCTCACCACTTGTTTATTGTTTACTCCTGAAATTATAAAAGCAAGGTAGAATTACAAAAGATGAGTTATTCCTGTTTTTACCTTGTGTTACTAAAATGAGGCTTTAGCTACAAGGTGATATCAAAGAATTAGATTTCAGCATGTGTACTGGAATAAAGTCGTGGTCATACGCTTGCTAATTATACCATATTAGGCATTTGTATAGAGCGGAGGTTCAGGAATGTTAGCAGCAATATTATAAGTCGGTATCGAATTTTTGGGTGAAATACAATAATATGTGGATACATATAACTCGATGAGAAAGTAAAGATAGATGTATTTTATTCACATGACTTTCTTTACATCGTTGTAACAAATTATAGTTAGAAAGCATATTCTTTTCTCTACTTTATGATAATCGAGATAAAAATTAGCAGAAATTGTGTTAATTACTTGCTTCTTTGTAAGTAGAAGGAAAATAAGGTAATACACTAAACTAAAGAATGGTAAAATATTTTAAAAGCTAATTGACATGTGGTTGAAATCAGTTTCTATGCAAGGCCAGGAGTTTACAATTTTCCGTGTGAAAAAAGTATTTTAAATCTGAAACAAATAACAAGGAATATCTCAGAAATTATCAATTCAACAGAAAAAGTGTATATGAACATAAATTGTGTGTTTTAACGTGATTTACATATTTTGTGTAGTAAGTTTTTATCTATCTCTTACGGTTCACCAGTAACGCAAAATTCATTCAGAATAAAGAGGACTTTAGAGGCTATTGCCAGAAAATCCAAGATATACATTTTATTGATCATATATATGTCTTTAATATACGGTATTTCAATCAAGATCCTTAGAGTCATTTTTGAGAAAACCAAATTTTTGAAATTTTTTCCAGGTAAAGAGTGGTTTGGGATTGGGTGACTTTTCTCAAAATCTTCATTTCTCACTCCTGGAAGATATTAAATTTAAATACCAAGTTTGGATTTTTACCTACTTTTCGTTTCTGAGCTAGCGTGTTCACAGACACACACACAGACCATTTTCTGAAAATTATTTTTAGATATAATGGACCATATAACATCTATTTCCGGTGAAATCTCGGTATCGATGGATGGAATGCAATACCTTATCTGTATGTATACTATGTTTACAGTAAGTGTAGAAAAAGTAAAAAATTCGATTTTTGGCTTTAAATGAAGTACGCTCTTACCTTAAGGGAAACTACATTTTGACGATTTCTTTTAAATAGGTAGGTAGGTGGTTTGGTTATACATTAACAGACAAATAAAATAGTGTTGGTATTCATATAGGTTTTCAAAACATCCTGTAGGGAATATAATGAAGGTACCCGCAGATTTTCTGTAATAAAACCCATGTTAACTTTGTTTCTCCATGTTTTTACAATTTCACGAGCCAGATACAAGTAACCAGCCCATATATGTTACTGAAAACAAAGAAGCAAAGGACCCGAGTTCATGTAACACAGAGCACTATTAACCCTTACGTAAAAACAGCTGTTCAACAGTCATTATGCACATGGACGTACACCGTGGTATTTCGCCTCGCCTTCTCTTAATTTCCATTTTTTCCTCCGTTCTCCCGTGCAATAGGGACGCTGAGAATGAGGCAGAAAAAGGAGAGCATAAGCTGAATGCAAACCAAGGAGCGTGCATTAAAGGTAATATTATAACCGGAACCATTATTGAACCGAATTAAGCTAGCTGGAAACAAGGTTCCATTACTTAGCGACTGGAAACTGTATAGAAGTGCATTTAAAGCCCACTTTATTGGTTTCTAATGAACGAGGCGAAAGCTTGGAAGATACTGCTCGGATTATGAGGGAATTTCTAAAACCTCGTCTTACGTGAGCTCACGTGAAGCTAATTGGCATCCGATAGCAATGGTTATTACGTTTAGTAACTAACAACATGATGAAAGCTACATTCTTATGCTCCATTGTGAATATCCGAAAAAAAAAAAAAAATCTAATCTGTTCCATTCACATGACTTTCTCTACTTCTGTGTAACAAATTATTGTTAGTAAACTTATTCTCCTATTTACTTCAAGCTAATCGAGAACAAATTAGCAGAAATAGTCTTATTACTTGCTTCCTTGTAAGTAGAAGCAAAATATGGGAGTATCATAGGTTAAAGTGAAGTCAAAAGCTGGTTACTAGCTGACTGAAGGTCCTTTGTTTGTATGGACTCGAGTTGACAAATTCCTGTATGAGAAAAGTACAATTTATATAAAGAATATCTAAAAAACGATCAACTCCTCGAAAAAAATGTATAGCATAAATTGTGTATTTTAATGTGCTCTACATTTTTTGTGTGGTAAATTTTTGTCCATTTCTTACCGTTTAGCAGTTATGCAAAATTCCTCCAGGATAAAGTAATCTTCAGAGGCTATTCCCAGAAAATTCATGATATACATATTATTTGTCAGATAAATATCTTTAATATACGATATTTTAATCAAAATCGTTAGAGCCATTTTTGAAAAAATCAAAATTTTCGAAAAATGTTCCATGTAAAGGGTAGTTGAGGGTGGGGGGATTTTCTTGAAAATCTTTGTGTCGCATCCTTGGAAGATACCAAACTTAAATACCAAGTTTGGTATTTAACGGCCTTTTCGTTTATGAGCTACACTGTCCACAGCCATACTCCAATTATACTTTTTTATATTCAAGAATGTTTAAATTATTTTATGGTTTAAAATAAAAAAGTCGATTTTTTGTTATGTAATTCCAGTTATACATGTCCAGGAATGTTTAAACTATTTTATGGAATTAAAATAACATAGTCAATTTTTTTTTTCATGAAATTTCTGTCATACACACCCCAAATTTCTCTGCCGAGTACTATATACGTGCATATCAGGTAGAGAAGATATTATATTCCGCTCAATAGCCCAATATCAACATTTCACCGGATTTACACGTTTTGAGGTCCCTGGATAAAAACAATTTTAGATAAAGGTCCGTAAATATATGTAGGTGTCTGGGTCTGTGAACAACATAACTCAAAAACGGACATTCAGTTAAATAGCAAAGTTGGAATTTAAAGTCAGAATTCTCCAATAATGAGATATGCAAATTTTTAGGAAAATAGCCCCTCTCCCAACTACTGTTTATGTGGAGCATTTTTCGAAAATTTAGATTTTGTAAAAAACTGACTATTGATTTTGTAAAAATATGGTATATTACAGATGTTTACTTGCCAAATAATATGTATATCCTAAATTTCTTGGAAATAGCCCTTAAGGTGGTATTCATTCGAATGAATTTTGTATAACTGGTAAACCACAAGAGATAGACAATAAGTTACTACACAAAATATTAGATCTCGTAGCATGATGTATATGAAAGAATAATGTTTCTTAAGAATAGTTTGTAGAATAGATAGTAAAACTCATGTAAATGGAACACGTCAGTTTTCTTTTTATTTGTACTTATCTTTTGAGATAAATGCTCAATAAATGCACTTTTACAAAATATAATTTTGAAAATACGAGTCTAATTTTGTTTCGTAACTCTGTAAATATAAATACAGGATATTATATGTGTTCCATATACATTATTTTCTCTACCTTAGCAATAAAGTACTCCTGCAAAAGCATATTCTTCTCTCTCCTATGCAATCATTGAAATAAAATTACCAAAAATAGCTCTATTTCTTATTTCCTTCCAAGTACAAAAGAAGTAAGGGGGTATACAAGGCTAAAGCGACAGTCAAAACTTTTAAAAGCCGATCGATATGAGATACAATTGAATTCCCTTCTCTCTACATGATAGGGATGAAAAAAGTGAATAACTACCTCCCATTTGAAGGTAATCTAAGTATTACAAATTTTAAATCCAATAAGGAGTATATTAGAAATAGTAAGCTCTACCAAACTAAATATGAAATAAATTGTTGGCGCCATTTTTGAGAAAATAGAAATTTTGAAGATGTTTATGTATAAAAGTTAGATTTGAATGGAGACTTTCTAGAAGACGTTAGTGTTGCATCCTTGCAAAATGCTGAATCTAAATATTGTTGTTGATATAGATGACTTTATAGGACTTTAATCTACTAGATAAATGACATCCCATTACAAATGAATTGAAATGTATACAAATGGAATACCAATATAGGAACATAATAGGTAAATATAATAATAAATAATATAATCTTTAAATAAATCCACAAACGAGCCAGTAATTACAATGACTAACTTTTATTGTCTTCTTTCTGTGTAATCTATTTTTCCTAGTAGCCTAATATAATGCTGGTAATGTTTTCTATTTCTGCTGAATCTAAATATAAAGTTACGTATATAACCAGTTTTTCTTTTATCTGTTATGTTTTTCACTGAGACATACACACATACACTCTCACATGCATTTTCAGTGGAATACATTACCATCTGTACCTACTATGTACATTATATTACATTGTAGAGAATGCATACATGCATTTTTAGAAAAAAATGTGTCTGATAGAACAAATATAATTAATTATACTATTTTACATAAAACAGTATATCTAATGCAGTTATTTTCTGAAAAGGAAAATTTAGTGTTGCACAGTGTAATCAAAACAGTGCCTATTGCAGGCGTGAGTTTTTAGTGGTCTGCTCTATTTCTCCTATAAGACCATGGTATGTTCTGAAGTACATCCTATAGACATCAGATTCTCTGAACCTTTGCGTCAACTGTCTCAGGGTAAAGTTCCATCTATATCAAGCTGATGTAACCGCTGGCGAAATAAAGCTGGAGGTTAGAAGAAAGAAAAAGAATATTGGGTTCAATCGATGTTCTGACTTTTCCTCTCCGGTTTCCTCAACGAGAGTTTTTCTAAGCTGGCTGTCTCCTCTTGTTTTACAATATCGGTTCTCTGCCCTCCCACGGGTTGAGATTGGGAACCGCGTACCCAAGGGAGGTACAAGATGTTGGTGGCTTTTTAGTGATCCTTAAATCTCTCCCACCATGTGACCAAAAACCTTATTTCTTCACTAGCCTTTCTGAAAGCACCATCTGGACCAAAATATAAAATACCTTCACTTTAGCGTGAAGTAAGTTCCCCAGCAATAGATCTCAACTATGGTCACAAATGTGTGGGCTAGTGTGCTACGGCTTAAGTATACAGTTATAATTATATTACGAAGTGTGTCCTTAAAGTAAGCACCGATTGCAAAAAAGACATAACTTATTAGTTTTCACAGCCTTTATTTGCATACGAAACTGCATTACTGAACCTATTTTTCGATATAGTTGCCAGCATTGGGCAGTCATTTATCACAGCGGGGAATAAATTGCTGTATGCCCTTTTCAAAGAAAGCTGCCAGTGATTTGTGTTGCATTCTAATTGGGAAGCATCTATTTTCAAGAATTGCCTCATTCACTTGCTCAACCAAACCATCGGTGACAACTGAAAGCCTTCCACTCCGTGCTTCGTCATGAAAATTGGATTGTCCTCGCTGAATTGCCTAACCCAGTTTCTCATCATTCCATCTGTTTAAAATTGGAGTGGAGTATGGGAACAATACATCAAAACAGGTGCCAAACGCATTAGAGAGGGCTCGCGTGGATTAGATTAGGAGCATGGAGGAGCACGAAACTTTCTGACGAGAATGGTACGAGTATCTGTCCATTTGCGAGGAGGTAGAGTCGTGGACTCACATCTTGGCAAGATGTAGTACGGAGGAATGGCGGGAAAAATATTTACCGCGATTCTTTACCACTGCGAAAGTAGGGCTAGAAGCATGTTGGACGCTACTGGCAGGCTCGGAAAATATGGACGAGCTAGGTAAATTTATACTTAACCATAGCACAACAATGACCTAAAGTATATATTAGGTCATACTTTAGGTCATTGTTGTGCTATGGTTTTATATATTGTGTATATATTTCTTTTAAGTGTAATTATCTATTATAAGAGGGTGCATTTATGAAGGTGTACTCTGTGCTGTAAATTTAAATTTCTATATTTTTATTTTCGGGTTTACTCTTAATTCTTTATTGTTGTTTTAATATTGCTTTTGACTGTGTTTTACCTGTGTCTTTTTTTTTTTGTCGTATTTACTCTTTCAATTCTTTATTGTTTTTGTTTTAATATTGTTTGTAATGTGTATTACAAAAGCACGTATGGTCTGTGGACCCATGTGATTGTCGAAATTCTATGTATGATATTGCAATGTCAATAAATACACTTATTTATTCATTCATTCATATTTTCACCATAAACCTCTACAACTTGATTATGAATTAAATGTACTAAATTACATACATTCCTTACTTTCAAACTTTACGGAATTCACTTCACAATTGGTGGGATCAAAGATTGTCTTAAGAATTTTGAATGATCACTAACAACCGTAAATACCACACAATCCGGCTGCAATGCCTCAGTGGACAGATGAGAAACCAGAGAGAGAGAGAGAGAGAGAGAGAGAGAGAGAGAGAGAGAGAGAGAGAGACAGAGCGTACATGTCCTTATATATTCGTGACCAAAAACCATTGACGATTGTAAATTTATTTTAATATCTTGGTGTTACATTACAGACTAGTGGAACTTTTTTCAAAGGACGTAGAAAATAGTGGCAGTAGCCCCCAGGAACGGCATCCACCTGCATCCTGACTGCCATAATAAAGATCTATGGTGCCAAAATATCCAGATTGTGAGCTACGGGCCTTGCATAGCCTTATCTTACCAACAGTAACCTAAAGTCTGTAGAACAAATTAGTCACTCTGTCTAATGAATGTTCTATGCGTATCGATAAACTCAGACTAACATATTATGAACTTGCCAGAGAGGATTTATTCATAGAACAGTTGAGAATGCAGAAACTCCTACCAATTACGACAACATATCAAGATCTATTAGCCGAGCTGAAAACCCAGAAGGAAGGAATATGGATTGAACTCTATAGAATTGAAGCGATATTATCAACAGATTGGAAGGATGTGTGTGAGCATATATAAACGTGGGTATTACACAGTGGCACGTGCAAAATGCCACAAAAATTAATGCAATGCCAATAAATAAGTATATGAACAAAACAGTCCAATCAGGAATCTTATTACATTAAGTTTATAAATAATAAAATTTAGCGTGTAGTGTGTCTACCTAAAACTCAACCTCGAATCTCGCTTAGAGATTCCCGGATAAGTGCTTTTCGGAGTTTTCCCTTATACTGAAAAGACGAATGTCCAGTATCTTTAAGTTCCATGGACACCGAGATCGTTTCATAAATTTTATTCGTCGTCCGATATGGCCAACCACGTTAAAGGAGTGAAGCTACAAAACTCACAAAAAATAAGTAAAAAAAATAAGCAGTATAGCAGTATGTCAACCTACTCTAAAACATTTTTTTTTGAATAACTAAAACGAAATAAAAAATCGGCCGATACTAAATATCAGCGTTCGTAACTCAGGCGGTCCCACAAACTGGTTTATAACACAGTAGAAGCTCTAGAGTTCAATTAAAGCTCTATTGTAAAATGTGACGCTATCTGAAACACCAATATTGGAATCCACGTTAGACATATTAAGGAAAGAAATCGATACGAAATCTCTCGTATCCAGTATTCCTTGTGTTTTAAAGGGGGCAGGAATCTTTTTGGATTTATAGCACCAAGATAAGTTTTATTGCTCAGAAAGAGAAAGAATAAAATAACGCTGATGCGAAATACCAAGTCTGCTCAGCCATCTTCACCCCAGTCGTATCCTAAAGTCCAAATAATGGTTTCACACATAAAACGGAAATAACAGCGGTGTGATTCAGTTACACAGCCTCTAATAGTGCACTACTTGATTTAGGATGACATTTACGAAACCATTCCGAAGATACGGGGCTTCATCTTCCCCCAAGAGAAAAAGAAAATGTGTTCTAAAGTCCATTTGATCATTAGAAGGGAGAATTCGGGCTTTGGTATGATGTTACAGCTGCAACATTTTGAAACTTGTGTCACGGCATCAGTCCTAAAAATAGATGTCTTGTTTTTTTCTTTTGTAACTCCTCTTGCTTCTAACAAGCGAAATATTTGACAAACAATTTTATTCAGAATATGTGCACAAATAGGTATAATAAGGTTTAGAGCATCATGCATTTGGTTTTTTAAAAATATGAGTGTTCCATTCACATGAATTTCTCTAATCTCTGTAACAAATTATTGTTAAAAAGCTTATGCTTCTACTTACTTCATGCTAATCACAAAAAATTGTCTTATTACTTGCTTCCTTGTAAGCAGAAGCGAAATAAGGGAGTACCATAGGTTAAAATGATAGTCAAAGGATGGTTGCTATGCGACTGAAGTTCCTTTGTTTGTATGGATAGGAGTTGACAAATTCCTGTATGAGAAAAAGTTTTTCGAACCTGAAAACAAAAACAAGGAATATCTAAAAAAAAAAAAAAAGATCAATTCCACGAAAAAAATGTACACAACATAAATTGTATGTATAAATGTGCTCTACATTTTTTGTGTGCTAAGTTTTTGTCTATCTCTTACGGTTTAGCAGTTATGCAAAGTTCCGTAAAATTCACTCAGAATAAAGTAGTCTTCAAAGGCTATTCCCAGAAAATTCAAAATATACATTTTGTTTGTCAGGAAAATATCTTTAATATACGATATTTTAATTAAAATCGTTAGAGCCATTTTTTAGAAAATCAAAATTTTCGAGAACATTTCCATGTAAAGGGTAATTTGGGAAGATACTAAACTTAAATACCAAGTTTGGTATTTTACCGACTTTTCGTTTTTGAATTATCGTGTTCGAAGTCACACGGACACACACACGGACCTTTTTCTGAGAATACTTTTTTTTGATACAGGGGACCTTAAAACATATATTTCCGGTGACATCTCGGTATCGATTTTTTTGGTGGAGTGCAATACCTTCTTTATGCACTATGTACATAGAACGTGTAGAGAAAGTAAAAATACTGATGTGTTCCATTCACAAAACTTTCTCTATATCGCTGTAACAAAGTGTTCTTAAAAAGAGTATTCTTCTATCTAGTTCATGATAATAATATGGCTTAATTACTTACTTCCTTATAAGTAGAAGGAAAATAAGGGAATACACTAGGATAAAACTATAGTCAAATGTTTTAAAATCTGGTTGACATGTGGTTTAAATCCGTTTCTATGCAGAGCGAGGAGTTTACAACTTTCCGTTCAGAAAAGTTCAAGTTTTTTAAACCTGTAACAAATAACAAGGACTCTCTCAGAAATGGCAATTCTAGAAAAAAACGTGTATGACACAAATTGTGTGTTTTAACGTGATCGGCATTTAAATGTTTATCTGTCTTTTATGATTCACCAGTTACGCAAAATTCAACCAAATTTATTCAGAATAAACAGGTATTTAGCGGTTATTCTCAGAAAATTCAAGATATAAATTTTGTTTGCCACGGCATTTTAATCGAAATTGTTACAGCCATTTTTGAGAAACTTTTGAAATTTTTTCCATGTAAAGGATAGTTTGGGGTGCAGATGTACTTCTCAAAATCTTCGGGTCGCATTCCTGGAAGACACTAAACTTAAATACCAAGTTTGGTATTTTATCTACTTTTTGTTTTTATATTATCGTGTTTATAGGCACACGGACACACACACACACACACACGGAACTTTTTCTAAAAATTCTTTTTTTTTTTGGTACAGAGGACTCTAAAACATATAATTCCGGGGAAATGTCGGTATCGAATTCTTAGTTAGAATGTTTTTGTAACCTCTCGTGGTTTTTACAAGCGAAATATTTGACAGAAACCATTTTATTCAGAATATGTACACAAATAGGTAAAATAAGGTTGAGAGCATCATGCACATTGTTTATACTTTCTCTACACGTACTATGTAATAGTGTACAGGGAAGGTATTGTAATGCACCCAAAAATTCGATTCCTAGTTTTCAGCGGAAATACACGTTTTAGGACCTCCTTAATCGAAAAAAAAAAGCATTTTTAGAAAAATGTCTGTGTGTCTTTCTGCTTGTCTGTCTGTCAGTCTATCTGTCAGTCCGTCTGTCTGTGTGTATGTGCCTGTGTCTGTGGGTAGAAGAGCTCAAAAACGAAAATACCGTTGATTACCAAACTTGGTATTTAAGTTTGTCGCATCCTTGGAAGATACCACAAAGATTTTCAAGAAAATCCCCCGCTAACTATCCTTTACATAGAACGTTTTTTAAAAATTTTGATTTTCTGAAACATGGCTCTAATTATTTTGATTAAAATATCGCATATTAAAGACAAATAAAATGTATATCTTGAATTTCATGGGAACAGCCTCTGAAGACTACTTTATTCTGGAGGAATTTTACGGAATTTTGCATAACTGCTAAACCGTAAGAGATGGACAAAAACTTACCATAAAAAAATGTAGAGCTCATTAATACACTTAATTTATGTTGTATACATTTTTTCCGTGGAGTTGATCGTCTTTGAAATATTCCTTTTTTTTATTTCAGCATTGAAAATCTTATACTTTTCTCATACAGGATTTGTCAACTCCTGTTCATACAAACAAAGAAAGATCAGTCACATAGTTAACAGCTTTTGACTATCACTTTAACATATGGTAATCCCTTATTTCTCTTCTACTTACAAGGAAACAAGCAAGCAATAAGACTATTTCTGGTAATTTTTTGTCGATTAGTATGAAATAAATAAAAGCATAAGAAATAATTTGTTGCAGATATGTAGAGTAAGTCATGTGAATGGAACACATCAGAATTTTTTAAAACATCTTATGTGTTACATCCACAAAACTTTCTGTAGCAGTTCTGCAAATAAACCTTTTATTCAAAAGATTAATCCGTTATCTATATCATGCTAATCAAGATAAACATAAGCAGAATTAGTCTCTACTTGCTTCCTTGTAAGTAGAAGGGAAATAAGAAAATTACAGGCTAAAGCGTTAGTCAAGTCCTTCAAAAGCAGTCGCTATGTGAAACAATTCAAATTTAATTCTATTTGCTTAAAGGAGTAAACGACTAGAAACGAGAAGAAAGTTTAACTGGCGTAAAACTGAAACCTGTAATGCTAAATATCTCAAAAATGGTTGACTCTACAAATAAAAAATCTATATAACATAAATAGTGTGTTTTAATGAGATCTACATTTCATGTGTAGTAAGTTTTTGTCTATCTCTTGTAGTTTGTCAGTTATACAAAAGTCATCCAGAAAGATGAAGTCTTCAGGGGCTGTTTATTATTTGTGATGTAAATATTTTATATATACGGTATTTTAATCAAAATCGTTAGATAAATTTTTGAGAAAATCAAAATTTTCAAAAATGTGTCCATGTAAAGGTAATTCGGAGTGGGGGGATTTTATTGAAGATCTTCCTGTGACATCCTTGGGAGTTACTACATTTAAATACGTAGTGTGAAATTTAACGGACTTTTCATTTTTGAGTTATGCTATCTACTGGTACAAAGACACACGTATATTTTTCCCAAAAAAATGTTTTGGACTCAAGGGACCTCAAAATATATATTTCTAATAACATCCGGACATAACATTTTTGGGTGGAATACAATAATTCTCTATCCACTATGTACACTTTACATACGGGCTAGAGAAGGTAAAATATTGTGTGTTTTATTTACATGACATACTCTGTTTTGCAAAGAAACTAACTTACGAAAGAGTAGTCTTCTATGTGTTTGATGTTAATTGAAATAAACATTAGTGGAATATAAACTTACTACTTAGTTCTTAATTAGTAGAAAGGAAATACATGAATATAATATTTTAAAAGCTCTCGCCATGATATTCACATTGTAATTCGACTCTATTTGCATGGTCAGGAGTAAAACAAAAGAAACATGGATGACTTCTTCTAGATACAGAAGAGTATATCTCGGAAATGTTAGCTCCTCAACCAAAATATATCTGACATAAATTTTGTTTTGGCCAGATTTACATTTATGTGAATAGGCATTTGTCTGTTCTTGTGGTTTACCAATTATACGAAAGTCATTCAGAAAGAGGACGATATCAGAGGCTACTTTCAGGAAATAAAGATATATGTTTATTTATCATATCAATATCTTTAGTGTATGTTATTTTAATCAAAATTGTCAAAGCCATTTTTAGGAAATCAAAACTGTGGAATTATTTTTTAGTTTGGGGTTGGTAGATTTTCTTGAAAATCATCATGTCGCATCCTTGAAACATTTGAACATAATTTGGTATTTAAAAAAATGTTTGCTTACGCTGTCCTCCACAAGCACATCTAGACTTTTTTCTATATGTGATTTTTTGGATTCAGGGGACCCTAATGCGTTTTCAGTGAAATATTTGTATGAAATTTTTGAATGGAATGCAAAACCATCTCTATTTTCACAAAGTAAAGAAAGTAGAACAATCATATGGCTGCAAGTAATTGGCGAATCAAAATTAATGTAAAAAAGTCAGCCTATTTCTTAATGTTTAAATTAGCATTCATCAGGGGCATTTAAAAATAAAATTGCTTCACTATGAGATATAAAAAGCTAATTTCGAGAAAATAATTGAAGCTAAAAGCTGAAACTGGTGTTTTATCATTATGGTTATATCACATATCTGGTATAAATTCTGAGAAAATGCAATGAAAACTTCGTACATAGTACATTGGTAGTGAAGGTATTGTATTCCACACACAAATTTGATAGCGAGCATTTACTGGAAATATACGTTTTAATGTCCAGTGTATAAAAAGATTATTAGAAAAAGATCCGTATTGTGTGTGTCTGCCTGCGAGCGCGATTTCTCAAAAATGAAAAGTCGGTTAAGCACCAAACTTGGTGTTCAGTGACTTACAAGGACGCAACACGAATATTTATTATTTATGTTTACTTTGAAACATTTTTGATTTTCTCAAGAACGCCTTTAACAATTTTGATTAAAATTCTACATATTAAGGATATTCACATGACAAATAAAGTGTATCGCTTGAATGTTCTGACAATAGTCTCTCATGACCTTTTCATTCTGGATGTCTTTTGCATAAGTGGTAAATCGTCAGAGATAGACAAAAGCTTACTATATAAAAATTTAGACCTTGTTAAAAAGCAATTTGTGTCATATACATGTTTATCTTCAAAGTCGACCATTTCCGGGATATTCCGTGTTATAGGTTTCAGTTTTAAAATACTTAAACGTTAAACATTTGTGAACCATAAAAAACGCAAAGTCATAGAGCAACCAGCTTTTGGAAGACTGGACTATTGCTTTAGTCTACTGTACTCCCTTATTTCCCTTCTACTTAAAAGTAAATAAGTAATTAAACAATTTCTGATAATGTTTAAGTAGATAGAAGAATAAGCTTCTTAATAATCACTTATTTCCTTCTGCGCATTCGCGGCCACTAGCTCTACCCTAAACCTGCCCTAAACCTACTACCCCCTAGCGATGCACAATGGCGGGAGTAATGGTTACAATATGCAACCACCTATTTCTTACAGAGATGTAGAGAAAGTAATGTGTATGAAATACATAAGATTGGCCGCGCCTTTGCCGAGTGGTCAGACCACTCGCCTCTCACCTAGACGGCCCCGGTTCGATCCCAAGCGACCGCATGTGAGATTTGTGGCGGACAAAGCGGCGCAGTAGTGGGTTTTCTCCGGGTTCTCCGGTTTCCCCCACCATCACATTTCACCGGGGCTTCATCTTTATGTATCATCAGTGTCATCGCCTGCGTGTGCCAGAGCAGAAAAAGGGGACGTTAAACGCTACCAAAACTACATAATATTTTCAGAGATACCTGCACGAAAAGTCAGTTTATTCTTTTTGGTTCCAAAAGCTAATAGTCAGTGTCAGTCACACAATTTCTACACAATGTTTCATTATTAAATTCGTAACCCTAATTGCAAGGAGCTTAGGAACTAATCGCAACCACGAGCCAACCTGAAAGCTCATTAAGTAATAATGCAGGAAGAGAGTGTTCGGCTCTCCACGTGGTAATAGTGCGTTGGCTAATTCTGTTGAATGGATAACGTGTTCTTGGTTCTTGCCAAGTTCCCTCCTCTCTCTCTCTCTCGACCAGTGCTAATGTTCCGGCATTAAGGATGGCTTCACAACAAACACTAACCAAACTTATTGTTTGTAGACAAAACAGCTTCCACGGCTGCAGTTCACATGTTCTTCGTTCTCTCTACTCACTTTCCAGTACAAAAAATACAACCATCTTGAATGTTGTTGGGAATTGGGAGTGGAAGTTGAAATTATTTAACCCTCAGTGGTGCAATGACTGCTTTAGCAGATTAGTTTGCTAACACGAAAGATTCCAAGAGTTCGAAACTGGGATTTAATTTTGGTGGCTCAAATTAGAAACCCCTCTCCTTAAATATATGAAAGAAGGTTCACTTTTATAATACATTTTAAATATATTTTATAGTAATTAAATTTAGTTACTGTATATGTTTGCAAAATTAGGAGAGGTGCCTGAAACCTTTGGTTACTGCTAGGCACAGAATAAGGGTGTCAACAATGTATCAATATTTATGAAAATGTTGCTAATTAACAATATTTTGAATAGTTTGATGTGTTCCATTACATGACTTTCTCTACATCTCTGCAAAAAATTATTGTTAAAAAGCTTATTCCTCTTTTTACTCCATGCTAATCGAAAAAATCTGATTTGTACCATTCACATGACTTTCTTTACATCTCGGCAACAAATTATTGCTAAAAAGCTTATGCCTCTATTTAATTCATGCTACTCGAGAACAAATTAGCACAAATAGTCTTATTACTTGTTTCCTTGTAAGTAGAAGCGAAAAAAGGGAGTACCATAGGTTAAAGTAATAGTCAAAAGCTGCTTGCTATGTGACTGAAGCTCTTTTTGTTTATATGGACAGGAGTTGACAAATTCCTATATGAGAAAAGTAAGTTTTTCATAGCTGAAACCAAAAACAATGAATATCCCCAAAACGATCAACTTCACGAAAAAAATGTATATAACATAAATTGTGTGTTTTAACGTGTTCTACATTTCTTGTGCAGTAAGTTTTTATCCAAGTTTTACGGTTTAGCAGTTATTCAAAATTTAGTAAAATTCGTCCAGAATAAAGTGATCTGCAGAGGCTATTCTCAGAAAATTCAAGATATACATTTTATTTCTCAGGTAAACATCTTTAATATATGATATTTTAATCAAAATCGTCCGAGCCATTTTTAAGAAAATCAAAATTTTGGAAAAAAGTGTCATGCATAGGGAAGTTTGGAGTGGCGGGATTTTTCTCAAAATCTTCGTGTCGCATCCCTGGAAGATACTAAACTTAAATACCAGGTTTAGTATTTTACGAGGTTTTCGTTTTTGAGTTATCGTATTAACAGACACACGGACACACGTGCACACGGACCTTTTTCTGAAAAGCCTTTTTTTGGATATAGGGGACCCTAAAACATATATTTCCGGTGAAATCTCGGTATAGAATTTTTTGGTGGAGTGCAATACATTCTCTATACACTATGTACATAGTACGTATAGAGAAAGTAAAGACAAATTCAGAGATACCAAACATAAATACCAAGTTTGGTATTTAACGGTCTTTTAGTTTTTAAGCTATTCTGTCAAAAGACACACACGCACTTTTTTTTCTAAAAATGCTTTTTTTGAACCCAGAGGAATATCGGTATCTAATTTGTAGGTGGAATAAATTACTTCCACTATACACTATGTACCAAGTAGTGTAGGGAAGGTAAACATGTTCGTTCAACATGATAAATGTATACACCTGTCTTCAACATGTTGTAAATATTTATTGTTAAATTCTATCAATTCTGGTTGTTTTGTTGGACATCATCATGTTGCTACTGCTAATTTTATCTCTGTTTGGTGTGTTAGGAGAAAGAAGAACAAAAGAATATTTTTGAGGTCATATCTCGTTTATCAGTACAGGAGTGAATATATTTTGAATGAGCGTGGATTTGGCTCCAATATTTTCTAGAACATGAGCAAAAGTGAGTATGACTTTGTATTCACCAAGCTAGAACCTATAATCTACAAAGACGTCAGTCATTTGACAGTAGCCTTTCCAGCACATTTTAGAAAACTTAAATTAACCTAGCATTTCTTATTGCTAACTGTAATTATAAAATATCAAAGGATAATTTAAAGTAAAATATTAATTTCGGTAATTAAGAAAATGCCCCTCTTCTTAAGAATATTAATTAGAATGGTATAAAATTAAGTGTAACTTAAGAATAGGAGCGTGAGCCTATAGCAAAAACCTAAATTGCTATTACAGCTATTAGAAAGCGAATAAAGAAGAAATATCAGTTGTTTAACAACATTCCGGAACTACTGCAGAGACAAATATCATACAGCATAACATATTTCCAACAAGAGGCCGAGAGAAAAGTTTCAAGCGCAACATTACCACTGCAACATGTTAAGTAAATTGAGTTTATTTAGCTTGTTTTCCGAATGGACTCAACATGATAATCCTAATACATTAGATACAACATATCAAATGTTGAAAAGTGTGCACTCGACTTGAGAAAGATATCTCAACTAAAGGCCGTCTACAGGAACGAACAACCAATTTCAAATAAAACGAATACATCTTGCTAGTCGCAAAGTATAATGAAAAGGGGAGTTTTGCAACTCTAAAAGTTGTATGCAAATGTTAAGGAAACACTAATTTATAAAAAATCTGATGTGTTCCATTCACATGACTTTCTCTATATCTCTGTAAATTATTATTGTTAATAAGCTTATCTTTTATTTATTTCATGCTAATCAACAAAAATCTGATGTGTACCATTCACATGACTTTCTCTATATCCATGCAACAAATTATTCTTAAAAAGCTTATACTTCTATTAACTTCACGCTAATCAGTAAAAAGTTAGCAGAAATAGCCATATTACTTGCTTCCTTGTAAGTAGAAGTGTTTTAACGTGCTCTACATTTTTTGTGTAGTAAGTGTTTGTCCATCTCTTACGGTTTAGCAGTTATTCAAAATTTAGTAAAATTCATCCATAATAAACTACTCTTCAGAGGCTATTCCCAGAAAATTCAAAATATACATTTTATTTGTCACGTAAATATGTTTAATATCCGAAATTTTAATCAAAATCGTTAGAGCCATTTTTGATAAAATAAGAATTTTCGAAAAAAGTTCCATGTAAAGGGTAGTTCGGAGTGGGGGGGTTTTTCTCAAAATCTTCGTGTCGCATCCCTGGAAGATACTAAACTTAAATACCAAGTTTGGTATTTTACCTACTTTTCGTTTTTGAGTTATCGTGTTCACGGACACACATACACACACACATACACACACACACGGACTTTTTTCCGAAAATGCTTTTTTTAGATAAAGGAGACCCTGAAACATATATTTCTGGTGAAATCTCGGTATCGAATTTTTTTGGTGGAGTGCAATATATTCTTTATACACTATGTACATAGTGCCTATAGAAAAAGTAAAAATGCCAAAAATGTATACTAATTTCTCTATGCACCTAGTAGGTAGTAAAGGTATTGTATGCCACACAAATATTTGATGTCAATATTTCACCGCAAATATATTTTGAGGTCCCATGAATCCAAAACAAAGCATTTTTAGAAAAATGTCCGCGCGCGTGTAAGTATATATGTGTGTGTGGATACTATAGCTCAAAAACTGAAACACTTTTAAATACAAATTTTGGTATTTGACTTTTAATATTTTCCAAGGACGCGACACAAGCTGTTTCAAGAAAATCAACAAGCTACCAATCTGTACATGGGAAAGATTTTGAAAATTTTGTTTTTCTTAAAAATGACTATAATGATTTAGATTAAAATACTACATATTAAAGATATCTAGAGGCAATTAAGATGTATGTCTTGATGATTTTAAGAATAGTCTCTGAAGATCTGAATTACTTTTGCAAAACTGTAAAACCGTAAGAGATACAAAGAATTACTACACAAAAACTGACACAATTTATGTCGTATATATTTTTTGTAGAATTAACCATTTCTGAGATATTCCTTTTTGTCGGATTCATTTTTAAACAACTCATACTCTTCTCAAACTAAAAGTTGTTTTTCGTTTTATCTCGCTTTTGTTTTATGGCTAGCAGGGAGAACCAAATTTTATTTATTTCACAGAGCGACCAGTATTTTTACTTTCTCTATTCGTACTATGTACATAGTGTATAGAGAAGATATTGCACTCCACTCAAAAATTCGATACCGAGATTTCACCGGAAATATATGTTTTAAGGTCCCCTGTATTCAGAAAAATTATTTTCAGAAAAAGGTCTGTGTGTCCGTGTGTCTGTGAACACGATAATCCAAAAACGAAAAATCGGTAAAATACCAAAATTTGTATTTAAGTTTAGTATCTTCCAGGAATGCGACACGAAGATTTTGAGAAAAATTCCCAAACTCCAAACTACCCTTTACATGGAACATTTTTCGAAAATTTTAATTTTCTCAAAAATGGCTCTAACGACTTTGATTAATATATCGTATATTGAAGATATTTACCTTACAAATAAAATGTATATCCTGAATCTTCTGGGAATAGCCTCTGAGGGGTACTTTATTCTAAATGAATTTTACGGAATTTTGAACAACTGCTAAACCTTAAGAGATGGACAAAAACTTACTGCACGAAATAGGTAGAGCACGTTAAAGCACACAATTTATGTTATATACATCTTTTTCGTGGAGTTCATCATTTTTGAGACATCCCTTGTTTTGGGTTTCAACTTCGAAAAACTTAGTTTTCTCTTACAGGAATTTGTCAACTGCTGCGCATATAAACAAAGGAACTTCAGTCACATGGCAAGCAGCTTTTGACCTATGGTACTCCTTTATTTCGCTTCTACTTACAAGGAAGCAAGTAATAAGACTATTTCTGCTATTTTTTCTGATTAGCATGAAGTAAATAGAACTATAAACTTTTTAAAAATAATTTGTTGCAGAGATGTAGAGAAAATCATGTGAATGGTACTCATCATATTTTTATAAGTTTGGTATGTAGTATTTTCCTTAAAATTTTTGTGTTGCATCTTTGGAAGATGCTAAACTTTATTAACAAGTTAGGTATTTAACTGACTTCGTTTTTTAGTTATGCTGTCCACACACTCGCACACACATGAACTTTTTTAAAAAAATGCTGATTAGTTGGGGACATCAAAATTTGTATTTTCAGAAAATTCCCGAAGTAGAATTTTAGAACACATTCTCTACCTATTACGTATATAGTACATGTAGAGAAAGTAAAAATGTATTTCGGAAAGAGTCCATCAGTTATGCCGTACATCTGGTTAGAAAAAAATAGTCATTGATCGTTTCAACTAGAAGACATTTACATAAGTTTGTTAAAGCTGACATACACAAACAATGGGGTGGAGTTGGTAGCATGTTTAAATTATAGGGTTGCGGACTATTCATTTTCTCTTCAAACTTCATACCAAGTCATGTGCTTACTCCAGTTTTAGCTTTCTTTTCTTTTGGTACCCAGTAAAGGGCAAAAATAAATAAAAGCAACGAAAGGCTTCCATGAAATAATCAATTTCAACCCCGCCTCTCTGGTCACATCTCTTTCTTATCACTGGAAGGCCAACTGATTTCGATTTTCTAAATGCAGTCATGTCAAAGTTAACCCTTGTGACGTACCGGCGTCAGAATATTGTTTCACCCGTCTCCAATCAAGAAAAAAGCTGTAGGTGAGTCACATATACTGTCATACGTGCCGTGTACAAAAGTCCTTCGTGAATCAGAGTCATTGTTTAAGTCCAGAATCTTTCAAGATGCAACACGAAGATTTTCAAGAAAATCCGCCACACCAAAGTACCCTTTGTATGAAAATGTTTCGAAAAATTTATTTTCAGAAATACCTGAAGAAATTTTGATACAATCCAATATGTTTTACATTTCAGTCAGATTAAAATGTATACCTAGAATTTTCTGCGAATTGTCTCTGAATCACTATTCATTCAGGATGATTTTTGGGTAACTGGTAAAACATAATAACTCATTAGACATACAATTTATGTTCAATACAGTTTTATTGTGGAATATAATATTTTCGAAATATTCCGTTTTATTTAAAGTTTCTAATATTTATATTTTTCTCAAGTGAGAAGTCATCATTCGCATTTTTACGTAGTATGTAAAATGTACCTGCATAGAGAATGTATTCTATTCCATTCAAAAATTCCATTCCAAAATTACCACCGGAAAATTATGTCTTGAGAAACCCTGATTCCAAATAGGATTTTTAGGAAAAGCACCGTGTGTGTATGTGTGTGTGTCTATAGACACCATAACTCAAAAACGAAAAGTTATTTTAATACAAAAATTGGTATTCATGTAATATGCATTTTTGTAGAACTGAACGCATCTAAGATATTCCTTATTATTATTATTTTGTCAACTTGTAAACGTACAAACAAAGGAAGATCAATTACATTGTAACCAGCTTTTAAAAGATTTGACTCATTTTAACCTACTTACAAGGAATCAAATAAAAAGACGTTCTGTTATTTTTTCTCGATTAGCATGAAGTAGACAGAAAAAAAGGTTTTAACAATAATTTTTAACAGTGATCTAGAGAAAGTCGTGTGCATGGCACACATCAGATCTTTTAGTGAAGTTGACCACTTTTAGATATTCCTTGTTGCTTCAGTATTAAAATACTTACATTTTCTCATACGGAAATTTATCAACTCCTGGAAATGCAAAGGAACAACTTTAAACCACATGACAACCAATTTCTAAAATATTTGACTATCGCTCTAGCCTAGTGCATTCCCTTATTTCCCTTCTACTTATAAGGACGCAAATAATAAGACAATTTTTGCTAATCGAGATTAGCAAGAAGTTGATAGAAGAACAAGCATTTTAACAATAATTGTTTACAGAGATATAAAGAAAGTCATATGAAGAAAACACATCTGATTTTTATATCTGTTCTACAATCAATTCCTGCCACAGGTTATTCCTTACACTGCTTCATGTTAATCGAAAGGGATAGGGTTTTAAGTTATTTGATAGGATAGCTGTTAATCCTTGACCTGCTATTGAAGGTGTATAGGTATGGGAATGAGTAAATCACGTGTTAATAGATGAATTTAGTGCCTTGTGGGCATGTCGCTATAGTGGTTCTATGATAAGAGCAACTTAACGGAGACTAGGAGATCCGTGGTTCAAATCCTGGCTATGGCATTGAACTTTTCAATCTGACTGTACCTTTCTCACACCTATCCTACCCACGCATCTGATAGAAACAAGTCGCCCTCCGTGGTGTAATGGTTACCATGCTAACTTCATATACCCAAGGTCGCGATGGATTTTTTCGGGCGTAAAAATCCTTAGCATGGCTTCCTTCGGAAGGGAAGTAAAGCTGTGGGTCCCGTGTCGTAGATTTACGGCACGTAAAAGAACCTCAAGCCTGATAAGAGAGGCCTCTGAGCAAAATTAAGCGATCTTTCACGCCCAATATAGAATGGGACGCTGAGAACCAAAGCAGTTAAAGAGCGTCCATAAATAAGAGGCCATTTCATTTTCATTTGATAGAAACAACCTTCTTCTTCTGCACTTCAGTGATTAGGCAATAATGCCTGTTCCATCTTCTTTTATTGCCATCTCTTCCTTCAACGTTGTGAACATTACGAGTGAGGACTACTATCCAACCATACGTTGAGTAGTCTGGTGGAGGGGCTGCTTCCTCAAAACCTCCAGAATTCCTTGCTCGTGTATTAATCCCATGGGCAGAAGTGCATCGAACAAATTAGTTCCCTATTTAGGTATCGGCTCAAAATATCAATAGCATCTGTCTTTGCTTTTGAGTGTAAACGTTCTGGCATCTCATCCAAAGGTCTTGGTTTGCATTCCCGACTGGGGTAGAAAGTTTTTCTTTTTTAATTAGAGTCCATATCCTCTACAGAGTGTGGAAGTATGCATGCGAGAATGAATGCGAATGTGTATGTGTGTGTTTAAGAGTAAAACAATATGCTGTGTTCCATTCACATCGTTTCTCTATATCTATGTAACAAATTATTGTTAAAAAGCTTATTCTTTTATCGAATTCATGCTAATCGAGATAAGCATTAGCAAAATGGCCTTATTACTTGATTCCTTGTAGGTAGAAGGGAAGGTAATTATGTATAACTGGCGGAACAGATCTGAACATGTGAAAATCTTAATGACAGCCAGAAAACGAGTTGGATTTTCAGATAAGCAGTTCACCAGTCGATTTATGTATGCTGGAAGAGTGCCTGTCACAGTCAATATCAAATATCTGTCACATCTTATGCGCTGCACTGAAAAACGTGTGTTTTTATATGTATACTCATATCTACAAAACATCTATACAAATGGCCTACTATATAAACAATGTCAATTGTCTGCCTCCAATTCTTCGCTCCCGTCATTGTTATCATTAACACTATCGCTACTTTCTGCACTATTATCCTGGGTTAGATTTTTTTTTTTTCTACAATTCTTTCTAATAATTTTCAATGTTCGCAACATGTCCACATACATTTTCCCATTCTGGCCTACCATTCTGTAATTCGCTGGCGACACAACTGTTCCATATCTTTTAATTTAAAAGTGATATATTAACTATTATTTTTCTTGCGTTCTTATCTTTGAGAATCCTGGAAACGGAACTCAGTGAAATATCAGTTGCCTTGGCTACTCTTTCATTCACTTTCATCAGGCTTTTGAAGAACTCGGAGAACACACATTTTATTACTTCATCCTGCCTCTTGTTTCATGAAGTCAAGGACATTTACAATTATTTCTCTGCTCTGACTAAGTAATACCTTGCCACTTAACTTTGAAAACGTAGGAGCCATGGTTAAAAAATAAAACACAGAAAATTAACACTATTTACTGCCCACTTTGAATACATACAAATGCGGAACACTTTCGAAACAAATTGTACAAAGTTTGTTAGCTGTGACTTTAAGTAGGCAAAGTATCATACAACAAACACCGATAAGCTAGGCTCGGTAGCTGGGTTGGCGGTCAGGGTCACGATTCCAGGAGTTTTGAGCCGGCAATAGGCTAAATCACAGTCAAATGTTTTAAAATGTGGTTTCTATGGGATTGAAATCCGTATCTTTAAGTGACCAGGAGTTGCAAATTCCTCTATGAGAAAAGTTAAAGTATTTCAAAACTGAATCCAATAACAAGCAATATCTCAAAATGTTCCACTCCACGAAAAAAAATGTATATGACATAAATAATATTTTAAGGAGATCTAATTTTTTGTGCAGTAAGCTTTTGTCTGTCTCTTACGGTTTACCAGTTATACAAAATTCAGGAAAATTCATCCAGAATGAAGAGGATATTCCAAAAACATTTAAGATATGCATTTTATTTGCCATGTAAATATATTTAATATATGATATTTTAATGAAAATCGTTAGAGAAATTTGTGAGAAAACAACAATTTTCGAAATTTGTTCCATGGAATTAGCAGTTGGAGGTGGGGGATCTTCGTGTCGCATCCGTGGAAGATGCTGAACTTAAATATCAAGTTTGGTATTTAGTGGATTTATCATTTTTGAGCTATGCTATTCACAGACATACACACACGCACACACACACAGGCTTACACACAGACATACACACATTTTTCTAAAAATGCTTTTCTTGGATTCAGGAGATCTCAAAACATATATTTCCGGTAAAATCTCGGTATTGAAATTTTGGGTGCAATACAATACCTTCTCTTTATACGGTGTGTAGCGAAAGTATAAACTGACTGAGATTACGTTGACATACCTACAGTTCAGCGAGAAAACACCAGCACACAATAAAAAAAAGGTGTTCCATTCACATGACTTCCTCTACATCTCTGAAACAAATTATTGTTAAAAAGTTGTTGCTTCTATTTACTTCATTTTAATCGAGAAAAAATAGCAGAAATAGTCTTATTACTTGCTTCCTTCTAAGTAGAAGCTAAATAAGGGAATACTATAGCCCAAACTGATAATCAAACGCTGGTTGCTATGTGGCTGAAGTTTCTTTGTTTGTATGGACATGAGTTGACAATTCCCTTTATGAGAAAAGTATGTTTTCCAAAGCTAAAACCAAAAACAAAGAATATGTCAAAAACCGCCAACTCCACGAAAAAAGAATATATATATGACATAAATTGTGTGTTTTAATGTGCTCTACGTTTTTTGTATGTTAAGCTTCTGTCCATCTCTTACGGTTTAACAGTTATTCAAAACTCCGTAAAATTCATCCAGAATAAAGCAATCTTCAGACGCTATTCCCAGAAAATTCAAGATATACTTTTTATTTGTCAGGTAAATATCTTTAATATTTGATACTTTAATCAAAATCGTCAGAGCCATTTTTGAGAAAATAAAAATTATCGAAAAAAGTTCCATGTAAAGGGTAGTTGGGTGTGGGGGGATATTCTTGAAAATCTTCGTGTCGCGTCCTTGGAAGATACAATCCTAAATACCAAGTTTGTTTTTAAGCTAATCTGGCCACAGACACACACACGCACACACACCCACAGGACCTTTTTGTAAAAATGCTTTTTTTTTTTCCTTGCATTCAGGAGGTCTCAAAACATGTATTTCCGGTGAAATCTCGTATCGAATCTTTAGGTGCATTACAATACCTTCTCTATATACTATGTGCATAGTGCGTATAGAGAAAATAAAAATCTGATGTGTTACACTCACATGACTTTCTCTAGCTGCTCTACAAACCTCCTTTAAAAGATTATTCTTCTTTGTACACAATGCTAATCCAGATAAATATTAGCAGAATGTTCTTATTACTTAGTTCCTTATAAGTAGAAGGGAATAAGGGAATGCGCTATGCTAAAATGATTGTCAAATGTTTTAAAATCTATCGTTATGTGATTGTCATTGCAAATCACTTCTTTGCTTGGCCAGGAGTAGAACAAAAGAAAAACGATTAGCATTGTGATTACTAATACTGGTTGCTTCGACTGAGAGAGTATATTGATAATCACATTATCTCTACGTGTCGTTGGGTTAATGGTGCCTATATATGCGTAAGGCCCGCAGTGATTTTATCGGTCCAGGCCAGTCAGATATTTCATGTCGCACAATGCTCCTATGACACTATTTTTCTTTTTTTACTTTCTCTAGCCCCTTATGTACATTGTACATAAGGATAGAGAAGGTATTGTATCGCACCCAAAATGTGATACCGATATTTCACCGGAAATGTATGTTTTGGGGTCCCCTGAGTCCGAAAAAAGCATTTTTAAAAGAGCCCATGTGTGTGTGTCTCTCTCTCTGTCTGTCTTGGTATTTAGGTTTAGTATCTCCCAAGGACGCGATACGAAGATTTTAAAAAAAAAATCCCCCCACCACAAACTACCCTTTGCATGGAAAAAGTTTCGAAAATGTTGATTTTCTTAAAAATGGATTTAACAATTTTAATTAAAGTCCCTTATATTAAAGCTTTTTATGTCCGATATAAAATGTATATCTCGTTTTTTGGGAATAACCTCTGAAGACCTCTTGATTCTGGATGAATGTTGCCGAATTTTGCTTAATTGCTAAGCCGTAAGAGATAGAAAAAAACTCACTATACAAAAACTATATATCCCGACAAAACACACAATTTATATCCTTTACGTTTTTGTTGTGGAAGTAGCCGTTGCCGAGATATTCGTTGTTATTGTTTTCAATTGTGAAGCATTTGACTTTTCTCAGACAGCAAGTGTCTGTGTTTCTTTTGTTCTACTCCTGGCCAAACAAAGAAATGATTTGCAATGACAATCACATAACGATTACTTTTAAAACATTTGACAATCCTTTAGCACAGCGCATTCCATTATTCCCTTCTACTTATAAGGAACTAAGTAATAAGAACATTCTGCTAATATGTAGCTCGATTAGCATTGTGTACAAAGAAGAATAATCTTTCAAAGGAGGTTTGTAGAGCACCTAGAAAAAGTCATGTGAGTGTAACACATCATATTTTTTCTTTTAATTTTTTAATTTGATTTTTTTTCTCGAGAGTTTAACGCTTTTTAACCTGGTTACTCATAATTGTCGATGAATGAAATCGGTGAAATTATGTTTAAATAATCTCGGGGTACACAAATATTCAAGTTACTCGACATTCGAATTCTAAGGATAAGGAAAAAGCCCGAAAACAACCCTTATCCGGACAATAAAGGAAATTGTTAATACAATTGTGTATATAAAGGTTAAGCTCTGAATTATTTATTCTAAAATATATAGACTTTCATTAGAAATCAAAGGTACTTTTTGTACTAAATAGAAATTTTATTTTATCCCCCCGGATAACTCAGTCTGGGCAATATTGAAACTCGCGACCTATGAAGTGTCTGCAGGCATGCTACTCCAAAACTACAGATTTTTTTTTTATTTTATCATTTCTATAGCCCCGAGCTTCTATGGCGTTTGACTTGAGAAAAAATTTTTCTCGTTGAACCATAGGGTTAAAAGCATACATTCATACCTCCAGATTCTATGGAAATAAAGAATGGTACATTTTTAAGAAAAATTTCCCGCCCTAGTCGGAAATCGTGTCGTACATTGAGAAGAAAATCAAGAGCACTTTCCCCATATGTGTTTGCAGATACCCACCAGATTATAGCTGTTTAAACGGTCTGTAAAAAAACAGCTGCAGGTTTTTATCGATTTTGTTGTTGTTTCTATTAACTTTGTTATGGGCGCATTTAGTTGATTAGCTAAGGCATATCTTAACCACTTAACTTCACGTTAATATCTGGCTGGAAAGTTACAACTTCATAATCAGAAAGGCGAATAATTAATCAGTCCTAAAAGCCTTTGTGATTGATATGCAAATTTCACGAGCATTTCCCTCGAGGGATTTTTTGCCATGTTCTAATCTAATATAATTTAATTATATCAGCTGCCATTTAAACCTAAACCTCCAAAGTCTATCTATGTCATTAACTTTCTCTATCATGTATGGACATACGAGCAGTAGATAGAGAAGGTGTATTATATCACTGAAAAACTCGACACTAAGGTTTCATAGGAAATACGTGTTTTGAGTCCCCATGAATTCAGAAAAAGCATTTTTAGAAAAATGTCCGTGTGTTTGTCAGTCTATCTGAGTGTGTGTATATGTGTGCATGTGTGTGTGTGTGTGTGTGTTTGTGGGCAGCTTAGCTCAAAAACGAAAGCCGGTTGGACACTAAAAGTGGTATTTAAGTTCAGTGAGAATTTGAAGAAAATCGCCCACCTCAACTTATGTTGTTTTTCTCAAAAAAGGCTTAACTGATTTCAATTAAAATGCCTTTTGTAGATATGACAAACGAAATGTATATCTTAAAATTTTCTGGAAGGAGGCTCCGAAGACCTCTTCATTCTCGATGGCTTTTGTGTAACCGGTATACCGTAAGAGAGGGTCAAGCTATGCTGCCCACATACACACACACAAACGGACATTTTTCTGAAATTGCTTATTTAGTATTCAGGGTATCCTAAAGCATGTATCCCCGTTGAAATCTGGGTGTCGAATTTTCGGGTGCATCACAAGGCCTTCTCTATCCACTATATACATAGTACGTGCAGAGAAAGTAATAATTGACTACTTAGAGTCTCAAGGCCTAACAAGGTAACAGCTAGTGCATATATTATTCGTTAATCTACTATTTAACATTGCTCTTGGCGTAATAAACCAATTCAGATTATTACAAACATGTATTATGCTTGCACTAGAGTAAAGCCAATATGACCGTATGGCTGAAAAATTAAAACTTTCGAACTGCACTGTGTCAGACTGTAATAACAAACGTCAAGCCAGACAAAAAACTACTTCTTAAATATTATTTTACTTAATTTCATATAATTATTTGTTGTGTATCCATATCAAATAATAAAAAGGATTCAGAATAATTACATCGATTACAACATTTCTATTGGTTTAAGCATTGTTAGCAAAGATTAATAAACAAGTCCATATTAACATCCACACATTCTGTGATCATACTCTGATGTTCGGATACACACACACATAGACACACACACACACACCTGTCATAGTATGTAGTTTCCCAATATTTGTAACCAGCTGGTTTCTTTCTCAATGGAAAGTTAGTGATGTATTACAAGCAGAAAAATAAAACGATGATTTATAAAATGACAAGTGGGCATGGATAAGAGCAACAGCATCAAACAAACGAAGTGCTTCTTCTTAGTTATGTTTTTCTGCATTATCTTCTTCATTGTCTTCTTCTTCCTCTTCTTGTTCTCTTACATGTTCGTTATATTGGTTTTTTTCTTTTTTGGTTTTCTTAGTTTTATGTGTATTAATTACCGAGAACAAACAAGGATATATTAACTGTTATTATTTCTTCCCAAATGAGATATTCTCTGTAAATAGCGACGAGTCGTTCCCAAAGTTACAAGTCGTTACAAACTGTGACATTTGTAATTGTTTAATCCTGCTTTTGTGTTTTGTTTTCTCAGTTACTTTTGTTTCTTTTTAGTATCCTGAGTTTTAATTAACTATTTGTTTGAATGTGTTGTTTAATACTTTCTAAATACATCCGAAGAAACGCACGCCTATTAGACAAGGCTAAATGTGTAAGGATAAACGGTTATACCACGGGAAAATGCGGGTATTTCAGCTAATAAATAAACGATAAAGGGCAGAGAAAATGTATGAATGTAACAGTCCACTTACATGTGTAAATTATTGATAGGAATGAGTTGGTTATTCTGGACACCCAGCCGAAGCTGGGGGGACCTAGTCTCCTAAGATGATATCTATTCTTTAAAGAAATATAATTAACCTTCTAATTCTTTTATTTGAAGCCCTTCCTAAGGGTATCTACAGAAGTAGCATTTAAACCCTTGGGAATTACTGGAGCCCAGCAAAGCTTTCTCCGAAGCATGCCACGTTCCTCCTCCAATCAAACAAAGTATTTTTCAATTTTCCTCCCCCTGAACGACATTCTGCCACCTCTTCCATCAGTGTTCCCCGCTTTCACCACGTCCCCCTTTCCCATTTTTTATCAGCACAAGTGAATTACGAGAAATGTCCCCTTCCTTTTCACCGCTACATTTTTATCTGTGTAGGTAGGCGCAGCCCTTATTCAGCCCACCTCAAACTAACCCAGCGCTGCCTGGTATCTGGTTACTACACTAATCACGTAGTCTTCTCCATTACATTAATTAAAACACCCTCCCAGCTCTCTTAGTGTGGTGCATCCCCCGGGCGACACAAAATGGAATGTGGAGGAGGGCTGTCGTCTGTGTCTTTGACTGTCAGTCATTGCCATTCTGCCCTCGCTCACTTTCATCTTATTCCCGAGTTTGATACCAGTATTGGTCGTACGAGTGCCTAATAATATTATCCTTTACACAAACACATTCTCTCTGGCTTTGCCGCACTTTATCCTTTCCACATACAGCATTTTCAATCATACACGGATTACAATTTTGGTAACTGCAGCAGTAAATTCAAAAGCTGTGTAAATATATATTAAATATTGGAAAAGCCTGCAGCTCGTCTTACTTTATCCTCTTAATTCATGCTCTATAGATCTCATTTTTACTTCCTCCACTTAAAATTTACTTTTCTGCTAAAAATTATTGAGATTTTACCGGAAATATACCACTTCTTTGGTCCCCTGAATACAAAATCTGATGTGTTCCATTCTTATCGCTTTCTTTACATATCTTACAAATTATTGTTAATACGCTTGTTTTTCTATTTAACGCTAATCGAGATAAACATTAGCAAAAACGGTGTTATTACTTAGTTCCTTATAAGCAGAAGGAAAATAAGCTAATACCTTTTTCCAGAAGGGAATACACTAAACCGCCTGTTAAATATTTTAAAATCTGGTTGTTATGGTATTGAAATGTATTTCTTTGCGTGGCCAAGAGTTGTTAAGTTACCGCATGAGAAGGTTTATTTTAAAACTAAAACTAATAACAAGGAATATCTCGAAAACGGCCAACTCCACTAAAAAATGCATCAGTATAACATAAGTTGTGTGTTTTAACGAGCTCTCAATTTTTCTTAAGTAAGTTTTTATTTGTCTCTTACAGTTCACCAGTTATGCACAATTCATCAAGAATAAAGTAGTCTTCAGAAGCTATTCGCAGAAAATTCAAGATATACATTTTATTTGTCATGTAAATGTCTTATCAAAATTTACAAAAAATGTTCCACGTAAAGGGTAGTTAGTCATGGGGGGTGTTCTTGAAACTCTTCGTATCGCATCCCTGAAAGACACCAAACTAAATACAAAGTTTGTTATTTATCGGTATTTTTGTTTTAGAGCTATGCTGCCCACAGAAACACACACCCACATATGGACATTTTCTAAAAGTTCCCTTTTAGGATCCAGGGGGTTTCAAAACACGTATATACAGTGAAATCTCGATATCGTTTTGGGTGCAACACAATACCCTCTCTATACATTATATGCATAGTACGTTTAGAGAAAGTAAAAATATGAAGTGTTCCATTCACGTGACTTTCTCTATTTGCTCTACAAATAAGCTATTCTTAAAAATATGCTTTATGATTTAGCATAAACATTAGCAGAAATGGTATTATTACTTATTTCCTTATAAGTAGAAGAGAAATAAGAGAATATAGTAAGCTAAAGCGACTGTCGAATTCTATTTTTACTTTCTCTACACAAAGTATGTACCTAGTGCATAGAGAAGGTATCTACCCAAAAATTCTATACCGAGCTATCAACGAAAATATATATATTGAGGTGCCCTGAGTCCAGAAAAAGAAATTAGAATAAGTCAGTGTGCATCTGTGGACAGCATAGCTCAAATACGAAAAGACCGTTAAGACTTGATATTTTAAGTTCGGCATCTTCCTAGGGTGCAACACGAAGGTTTTCAAGAACATCTTCCCACCACAAACTATCCTTTACATGGAAATTTGCTTTAAATTTTGATTTTCTCAAAAATAACACTAACGATTTTTGTTAAAATTGTGTACATTAGAAATATTTACATGGCAAATAAAATGTATGTTTTAAACTGTGAGAGATAGATAAAACTTACTACACAAAAAAATGTAGATCAGGTTAAAACACCCAATTTGTCATACAGTTTTTTTCTCGTGGATTTGACCATTTCTGAAATATTACTTGTTATTTGTTTCAGGTTTAAAATACTTTGCTCATACGCAAAGCTCTAAACTCTTGGCTTTGTATAGAAATGGATTTTAACCACATGCTAATCAGCTTTTAAAAGAGTTGGCTATCGTTTTATACTAGAGTATTCCCTTATTTATCTTCTACTTACAAGGAAACAAGTAATTAAGAAAATTTCTGCCAATGTTTATCTCGATTGTCACAAAGTAGATATACTATGACCAGTCACCTGATCACCTAAGAAGATGCCAAGCGCAGCCCTTGGCGAAACGTCGGGAATTACGAGATCAAGTGGACCACGGCCTACAAGCCCAGAAAATAGTTTCTTATTCAAAACACCAGTCTTAGTTTGTACATGATAATTATATTGATCAGCATAAATTAGAAACAAGAATAAGCTTTTATAAGAATAGTGTGTTACCGAATATGTAGAGCAAGTCATATGAATGGAACACAGGATATTATAGCATAACCAGTGTGGGGTAGATTTCACCCCTACACCGCGCTTTCTAGAGAGTGGTAGCTTCAGGAATAGAACTTTCCGCTCATGTGAGAGGAAGCGGGTGGCTACAGGATCTATGGTGCAGTAGAGTGTACTGCTGGCTCGAACGATCCAGAACTGTAAATAAATACTAAGGAATTGGGGGGACACCAAGCTTTTACTGTAAAGAAGATAGTGTAACCCCAACTCCATTCGAATCACCTGGTACATGATGAATATAGTTTAACTTTAAAATGAAAACTATGCCGTCGGCAGTGTGTCGAATGTATAATGTCAGCAGCTCAGATAAACAAGGCTAAACAAGGCTCTTCTGACCTAGATACTGAAACGTTTATTAAAAAAAAAAAAAAAAAAAAAAAAACATGCTTATGCGAGCATTGCTTTGGGAGAGCAGAAGCATATCAGCATTTCAACACCTTGTTACTGATATAGATTGCTGAAACTGGCGCAACATTACTTCTTGCTAAATGAAATATACTTTACTCAAAATGACCATATCAGATACTCTACAATAGTTTTATGTATTGTTTATTTCTGTAAGAGCATTATTATAATACTAGAAAACAAGAAGTTAGAATACTTTCAACATTGGTTAATTAAACCGGTCCTTACTTCCACCCTCTTCCTTTTCGTAGTAAATTGGATCTTAGGTTATATGCTATGATGGCAAATTTCAAAGATACCTTCAATGTATCGATGACAACAGTTCGGTTACAGTTCTGCAGCTTTTAAAGCAAAAATTTTATTTTGTCCATAAAATATACACAGTATACTCGCAGCGCCGTGTATAATACAAATTCGGCAGCACGCCGACCACGGTCAGGGTCACGTGGTGAACATAGCGTGCTTCTGCACCTTGCTGATACCCGGCGTCGGAGTTAATGTTCGCCCCGCGCTGAAAAAATACATCATTCACTGTCGAGAATATTGCATCATTGTGAAGATAGCCGAACATTCATTTATTACAGGAGGCAATGGCGATAAGCAAACAACCCCTCCCTTTTTGCGTGATAACACTGCCAATACAAAGTGGTGCCGATAAAATAGAAAATTCGGTGTTTTTATACAGCAGCAGTGACACGAGCTACCTAATGGCCGCTAGATACGTGAAAAAACACGCTGTTTATCGACGCGGTTGTTTAATTTAAAATGTGGCACCTCAAGCGTGCCGGAATATAAGGGTTAATAAAGTCACTTAAACTTCAGACGATAGGCTTCAGGGTTTCTTGATACATTACTCACTGGAGAGCTTGGCATAGAGTATTGAAAATTCCCCATCTTATGTAATATTAGCCAAAATGAATACCTCAGCCCTTATTGCATATTTATAATTCACAAACAATTGAAATCTAAGGGCAAAGTCTCCTTCTGCTTATCGTATCAATATCGGAAAAAATATATGTTAATTGTTACATTCACGTGAATTTTCTACCGGGAGGCGCCAAAATTTAATAACAGTGGGGTTACCATAATACACGAAGAATATAAAAGCACTGTGATGTCATTTTTTGTGTTAAATATAACCTTTTCTAGCATAGTAGTGCCATATCTGTATTTGCTTTTCGGGGTACGTAAGGATTAACACTCAATAATTATCTACCTTCATTGTGTATATTTCAATGTTCTCTTTACATTTATCGATATTAACACGACTTAGAATAAACATAAGCGAAGAGAAAATCCTTTCAAAGACACCTTTCTCTAATAAATTGAGAACTTTACTACACTACAATACTACCGAGGTCAACATAACACTAAGATAAGCCAACCAGCGTTTATTTTACTTGGGTCCATTGCTTCCTTTACTTCAGTAGCATTCCAACCTAGGATAACCTGTGACTTTCAAATCTATCAGTGATGTTCAGTGTTTTAGAAGTTTATCCAACTGAGCTAACAATGTCGTCCTCCGTGGTGTAATGGTTACTATGCTAACGTCGTATACCCAAGTTCGCGGGTTCAAACCCGGCGGAGGGCGATGGATTTTTTCGGCTGTAAAAATCCTTAGCATGGCTTCCTTCTGCACGTAAAAGAACCTCAAGTCTGATAGAGAGGCCTCTGAGCAAAATTAAGCTGTCTTTCACGCCTAATTTAGAATGAGACGCTGAGAACCACAGGTCAGATAAGTCCGACTTATTAAGGCAAATATGTATTCTATAGTATCAGTTTACAAAATTCAATTTCATTGGAAATAAATTGGGCTGGAAACGCTTAACATATATTTATTAATTAATAAGTTTCATCTCCCTAAACGCTCATAACTAATATTTTCTCATAACCATGAACAATTACTAGACCAACTGCTAGACATCAAGCCTCTTAGCAAGACAGTCCAGGTTCAATCCTAAGCGATTCCAAGTGGGATTTGTGGTGGGAAAAGCAGCTTCTGGACCAGTTTACTCCGGATTACCCGGTTTCCCTTACCATTCTTTTCACCACCTGCTCCCTAATCAGCTTTCATTTCACCATCTTATTTTTCACACTCATATCAGGCTTTGGAATGATCACTGACTACTTTTCTTCTCATCCAAGGTTAATCTACATATTAAGCTACTTCCCACCTGCCTACCTTCCCTCCTACTTGATTATCTACTCAGTAGTCCCCCAGCTACCCAACAACCTACTTAGCATCTACCAAACTTCCAGCCCCTTACATACCTACCTAAAAACCCACCTCTCTCGTGTCTACCTACTGTTGGACCACATGAAGAAGGCAAGAAGGGACTGAGTGTGCTTATGTGACTATCTACTCACCTAGTCAATTTTTTATAACTCTTCCATTTTTACCTTCACCCGCAATGGTTATGTCTGTGGCCTTTTATCTATGGAACATACTCCTTTCGACAGTGACTCGTGTACTTATACATGTTAGATTACGTGCAATAACACTGACAATTTAATATAATGTTAGATTGGCATTAACTTTTCACACACGCACTCTATCACTCTCTCATTCATTTATACCTCCAGACTCTAGGGACTATAAGGTATAATTAGCGTTAGAGAATTTACCGCCAACCGCGAATCGCACCTGCGACCCCTCGCACAACAGACAGGCGTTCTACTGACCGAGATAATCAATTTGTTTACTGCAGCATATGTGAGTTAGCCAAATTTCCACGTTTAACAAATGTCACGATATGTAAAATTGCGCATTTCCAGGTTCTTGTTGCTACGTGTGAGCTGTATAACAATGGTGTTATGTTCATTACGAGAGCATGCAAGAATCATATCACAAGGACAGCAAATGGTTATAATAGACATTCCCCATTGTTAGTCTTTTCTCACCTCCAGGCATGACTTAGACTGGGATGATACAGAGCGATTAAATTTGATAACAAAGCACAAGAAGAAGAAACTTTTAGCGCATTATACTAAAACAGAACAGCTGAGGAGAAAGTACCTGCCCTCTCCTTTGCTGATTGAAGGAGAGGGGTACAAGCTAGTTAGACCTTGTTGATCAGACCTTTCCAAGAAGCGATTTGTACATTTTACTAAAGGTGAAGCAGCTTAGGCCAGAGTGTATGGAAGAAGGTCAAAGGGAGGGGGACAAAATTAGTGATTTGGGGGCGTCCATTGTGATCGAATTGTAAAACATGACATATGCTAGTAGACAAGTCTCTTTTTCTTCCTCTTTCCTATGTTTTTGCTGTTGGTTTCTGTGTTGTTTTTTTTGTTCTCCGATTTCTTACAACATATAATTAAGTATAAGAATGGAAAATATATAGAGTTAAACATGTGGACTACAATTTATAAACACGTACGCACTGTATGAATCATGCGGTATGTGAGTAATACAATAAATCAATAAATATGCGAGCTATCGTCCTGGTATCTTTTTGCTATATCAAGACATATTATCCCAGAAGAAAATGTATCTGCTAAGTAGTATCAATTGTTTTATATTCTTTACATGTTTTTGCAGCATACACCATCACTCACTGAATTAAAACTAATGTAAGTAATATTGAATAATTAACTAAAATGTAAAACCGAATCAATTTAATATATTACTGGATATTTGCAATATCTCATACTTGTTGCTGCTACAATAGGTCAGGGTCGGTAAGTAAATGATATATATTAAAATTGATGTGTATGTATTGCCCCTGTTAATTAACTTCTCTAGAGTATAATGTTTTTAAAACTGCAAAAACCTACGCACATATGAATAATAGCTACTGCAGATTCTAAAGTTAAAAGAAGAAGTTGATGTTTCCTGCTTCATTTATTATAAAGTTCTAGAAGCCGGAAGTAAATGCTTTTTATTATACTTACAATGCAGCAAAATGAAATGGATATTAATTATATTGCTTACACAGATTCACTCTACAAGTCATTTTCTTCTTCTCTTATTTTAGCGCAATAATCTACACTAATACAATCTAAAATACAACTCAAAGTGTCTTTAAGTAATTTCATACTAGAAATCATTCTGTTCTTTAAGTGCAGTTTTAAATGATTTTTTTTATTTTCAAAATTATTCTTTCCTTTTACAGCACCATCTCAACTACCTACGCCCTCCGAAATCCCCGTGGTGTAATGATTACCATACTAACTTCATATACCCAAGGTCACGTTTTTTTTAACCAGATGATTAAAATGCAGAAAATAAAAAAAAAAAAAAAATACAGTTCCGGAGGCTTGTCAGGATTCCGTCGCTGTATTCCTTATTTCTCCATTTTTCCAGTTTCCTATATTTCCTTAGTAGACCTTATTATTCTTAACGTTTTCCTTTTACATATACATACACAAACATAGACACATTTAGAAACACAGAAACACCCATACCCAAGGCGGGACTTGAACCCAGAATCCTGTGCATCACGAAGCGCCAAAGTGAGACACTTTAGCGAGCGCGGCCACCGGGATCGGCGGGGTTCAAACCCAGTGGAGAACGATGGAACCTTTTCGGGCGTAAAAATCCATAGCACGGCTTCCTTTGGAAAGGAAGTAAAGCCGTCGGTCCCGCGTCATAGATTTACGGCACGTAAAAGAACCTGATAGAGAGGCCTCTGAGTAAAATTAAGCGGTCTTTCACGCCCAGTATAGAATGAGACGCTAAGAACCACAGCAGTTTAAGAGCGTCCATAAAGGAAAACTCCATTTCAATTCCCTCCGGAATCCTGGTAGCCAGAAGGTTGCCGGCGTTGGAACAAATAGAAGGCTTTTCTCTTATTTCTTCTGCCTCACTGACATCATTCTCCTCTACTGCAACTAGTACTCTCCGTCTTCTTCTCTTCCGCACACCTTTTCTTTCTCCCCAATCAACTTTTCCTGTTAATGTCCAGTAATACGTTCTTCTAATAAAATTAGGTTCTAAATGATTTTGTTCTTCTAAATCTCTTGCAATTTTTAGCCTATATTACTTCCTTCTTCTTCTCTGTCTCTCTAACGTTCTTTCTGATCTTCTTTCTGATATTTTATTGTTAAATCTCTGTTCCTCGAACTAATTCTTTTTTCAGGCTACTTTATTAATAATATTTGCTAAATTCTTCAACTGTTTTATAAGTTTTGGTGTCTTAAAGTATGTCAAATACAATGTCCTCTCAGGGGTTGGCATTCTTCTTCTATACCACTCTACTCTAACTACACAGTTACCCATCTACCTATATAATTACATTACTCTGACTTAAATGATACTTCGGTTTTCTTCTAAATTTAAACCTAACTAAGCTTTCAAATTTACAGAGCAAAAAAATATATTAACATGAACTTGGTCTCAGCAGCGCGTTAGTTGCGCAAATAAAGCAAATTCACACGGGGCAGAGTCCCCAGGTGATGCCACAGAGGTCCGAAAGTGGTCGCTGCAGGCTTTGCTACATCAGGTGCTGTCATCGTGGCTAAAAGTTTAATGTCAAGCGCAAAAAAAGAAGAAAGGTTTATTTCTATCGCAGGCGATGGTGGGAAAAAAACCGTGTGCTCTTGCCAAGCAGACGTGTTATGAACAGGAATAATAATAAGAAAAGGGAGAAGATATTTAGGAAGGGGAAGTGAGATAACTTGCAAATGTGCCTCGTGCGTGAAAAAAGTATTAAGTGAGAAAGTGGTGAAAAGACCCAGTTGGGTGGAATCAAAGCGTGTTTATGTGCTGAAATAGTTTCTGCGGCAGAGTATCTTTCCAGTGCTGAAGTGCCGCATTACATTCTCTGATCCTGTTATGGTTTACGGTAGATATTAGGCAAAACAAACAATACGCTTTATGATTTACTGAAAAATAACATTTTGATTAGGCCAGCTCACATAAAATACAACAATGTTAAAAATACCAAAGTGGTTTAAACAATAGACGAATAACCTTAGGGAAATACTTTTTTTTTTTTGTAGCTTAACGTCCTTTAACCTGATTGGTCACATCAGATGATGAATGAAATTGGTGAAATAATTCTCAAATGATCTAGGGGTTCATAGAGCTTAAAGTTACTCGACATTCGTCTACTCAAGATAAGGGAAAACCCTGAAAAAAACCTTATCCGGGTAACTCACCCTAAGCGAGATTCTAACTCGCGACCTGTTGAATGTGAGGCAAACACGCTACCACCACACTACCAAGGCGGACAACAATTCTTTTTTGTACATGAAATGTACAACGTACGACGAAAATAATAAACGGGAATAAAAAATAAATGTCAATTTAACTCTTAAAGAAGACTATTTCTTGCGCTGAGGAAATGAAAGATTTGATTTTGGAAGGTGGAAGGTGCATTTTAGGATCAAAATTAACTCAACCTGCAGCCAGGAAAGTGAAAAAATATAGAATCCAGAAAGGTAGTTCCACAATAACTGTGTTAAATAGTATTTTGTGGGATAGGATAATAACAAAGGATAATAACACGTCTTATTCGTGTGTTTACTGTATTAAATAGTCTTCCGATTGATTGTTGTACTTGCCAGGCAACTTCTCCGCCACACGACCTTCCCCTAAGAGCTGACACTCGCTTTAAAATCTTGGTTCAAAATAATGAGACGTTAAAATGAACATTCAGTATTTGAGAGATATACATTCTGTCAAGAAAGTACCGGGAATTGATCATTTAAAAATCCTGTTTAAAAGGGGATTCAAAAGTATTGTTGGCGCTAAATTGGTACAGTTTTCCTCTATGCCCACGCGGAGTTTGATCGTCATCTGTCACCTAGTTTGTTTACATTACGCCATTTTGTTAGTTCATCTCAAAGGTGATTTGCGATTTTTCGATGGATACAAATATTGAACAAAGAATCTGTCTCAAATGTTGCATTGCAAATGGTATTTCGTGTGCCGAATCGCTGAAAATAGAAAAGAGGGCTTACGGTGAATCGACTTTATCAAAAACACGTGCATATGAGTGGTACAGTGCATTCAAAAGTGGTCGAGATGTGGTGGAAGATTTGCCTCGCTTTGGTCGGCCATCAACGGTTTCAAGTGAACTGAACATCGCTAAAGTGAAGAAAATTGTGTCTGAAAATCGTGATTTAAGTCTGAGAGAGATTGCCGCTGAACTTTCTGTGTCGCATGAATCGATTCGTACCATTTTAAATGATTGTTTGGGCATGACATGCGTTGCAGCTCGGTTAGTTCCGAAAGACTTGAATTTTCTAAAAAACTCAATCGCGTAAGGACATGCTAGAACGAGCCAGTTCCGAACTCACATTCATAAAACGCATTTTAACTGGTGACGAGACGTGGGTTTACGAGTTTGACACTCAAACCAGTCAACAAGCTTCCGAATGACGCCTTCCAACTGAACCGAAACCTAAAAGGGCACGCCAAACTCGATCAAAACTGAAGGTCATGTTGACAGTTTTTTTTCAATTCGCTGTGTCGTGCACTCAAGAGTTTTTGCCAGAAGGTCAGAGGAAAATAAATACTATTATCTGAGCGTTATGCGTCGTTGCAACTACGGCGAAAAAGACCAGATTTGTGAAACAACTCATGAATTCTGCACCATGATAACGCACCAGCTCACAAGGCTATTATTGTCAACGAATTTCTGGCCAAAAACTCAACAAATTTCATCGAAAAACCACCGTATTCACCTGATCTGGCTCCTGCTGATTTTTTTTTTTTTTCTCTTTTTAAAACTCAAATTACCACTTCGAGACACCCGTTTTCAGTCGATAGAAGACATAAAGGAAAATTCGCGGCGACAATTGACATCGATTCCTAAAAGTGCTTACAAAAATGTTTTGATGATTGGATTATTCGTTGGCATAAATGTATAATTTCAGAAGGAGCCTACTTTGAATGCGATAAAATAAAATTGGATGAATAATTAATTTTTTGTGTTTTATTGGCAAATTCCCGGAACTTTCTTGACACAGTAGTATATGCAATGAGCAGCTGTAAATACAGAGTTTTGAGGCATATCTGACGTCACGTCACAGATTTTGGTGCATTGATTGCAGAGCAAGTGTCGCTTTGAGGTTGGTTTCGCACCACAGCATACACACAGAGAGAGCATCGACACGTCCGTCTAATGCCGGCTAGGTCTATGCCTTCTAGGCAAAATGCATTAGCGGCACTGCCCAGTGACCCGCTGGCATGGGTAATGGACAAACGTGGCACTGCTCCTGGAATATTTAACGGAGACTTCCTTTACCGGAGGTCGTCTATGTTTATAATTATATTACACGTGTGTTACGTTTTATGGCAGCGCGACAGGATTAAAGAGAAAGGCGAAGTCGTGCGTATTCGCGTACCTTGGCGGTTTTCGGTAGTCTTTGGTATTACATTCACGTCGCTGCCTCCAAAACAAAGACATGAGTATAGTTGCTCTCTCGACTCGCTTTACCTGCGAGCCATTTAATAAGCTCTTGCACACGTAACCTTATCATCTTTATTAACAACTTCATCAACTCTAGACATCATGCAAAAGAAACCGAAGTGTAAGGCCTACATGCCTCTCATACTCACCATGATTACTTGGGGTTCTATAAATTATTCACATAAGACTTGTTCAAACGTATTTATTTACAGCTTCTTAGTAATTTTCATATACAGCTTCACCTGCTATTTCCTTTCTCTATTTGTACAGTATACCTAGTGTACAGAGAAGGTATTGCATTCCACCCAAAATTCAATACCGAGATTTCATCGGAAATATATGTTTTAGGGTCCCCTGTATCCAAAGAAAAAGCATTTTATAAAAAAAAAAAGAAAGAAGAAAGAAAAAAAAAAAGGTCCGTTTGTGTGTGTGTGTGTGTGTGTGTGTGTGTGTGTGTGTGTAACAGTGAACTCAAAAACAAAAACTCGGTAAAATACCAAACCTAGTATTTAAGTTTAGTATCTTCCAGGGATGCGACACGAAGGTTTTTAAGAAAATCCCCCCACCCCAAACTACTCTTTACATGGACTTTTTTTCGAAAATTTTGATTTTCTAAAAATATCTCTAACGGTTTTGATTAAAATTTTGTATATTAAAGAAATTTACCTGACAAATAACATGTATGTCTTAAATTTTATGTGAATAGCCTATGAAGACCTCTTTATGCTGGATGAATTTTACGAAATGTTGCATAGCTGCAGAACCGTAAGAGATGGAGAAAAATTTACACCAGAAGAATGTAGAGCGCGTTAAAACACACAATTTATGTTATATACATTTTTTTCCTGGAGTTGGTCGTTTTTTTAGACATTCCTTATTTTTGGTTTCAGCTTTACTTTTCTCATATAGGAATTTGTCAACTCCTATTCATACAAACATAGTTACCTAGCAAACATCTTTTGATTATCCTTTTAACCTATGGTACTCCCTTTTTTTCTTCTACTTACAAGGAAGCAAGTAATAAGAATATTTCTACTAAGTAATTCTCGATTAGCATGAAGTAAATAAAAGCATAAGATTTTTAATAATTATGTGTTCTATTTGAATGGAACACATAAGATTTTTTTTCCTATCTACTACATTAAGCATTTTCAGCATAACTTGTCTCAGGCAAAATATTCGCGCGTGCTCAATCACAGACTCCGGAGCCCAGTTGAAATGGAGCAGATAACAGTACGACACTGGGCGAACGTCATAGCACAATGCTCGCGTCCTACCACTTCATTTTTACTTTCACTATACATATTATCTATATAGTCTATAGAGAAGCCATTGTATTTCACCTAGAAATTTTATTCTGAATTTTCACCGGAAATATAATTTTTGAGATTGCCTGAATCAAAAAAAAAAAAAAAAAAACATGTTTAAAAAAGTTCCGCGTGTTTCTGTGACAGCATAGCTCAGAAACTAAAAGTCCGGTAAATACCAAACTTATTACTTTGTGCCATTTTTAGTAAAATTGGGCGTTAAACATTATCAAAAATGGACCAATTTTGCTCAATTCAGCATCGCTGGGTGAATCATAAGAGATATACAAAAACTTACTGCACACACATTGCAGATCTACTTACATCATATACATTTTTGTTAAAGAGCTTACCCTTTCCGAGATATTCCTTATTATTGGTTTCAGTTTTAAACTGCGCATTTTCTTAAACGGAGCACCTTTCGTTTCACCCCTCTTTTGTTTTTCTGGAAATGCAAAGCGAACCGAACTTCAATTGTTTAAATATTGGCTGGCTTTTAGAAGATTTGACCATCGCTTTAGTCTGAAATATTCCTTTATTCCCATTCTGCTTATAAAGAAGTAAGTGGAAAGATAATTTCCTCTAATGTTTACCATAGGCACAGGAATAATATGTTGTAAGGATAGTTTTATGCAGAATAGATAGAGAAAGTCATGTGAATGCAACACATTAGATTTTTAACACTTGATTCAGCCGTGACGACAGTGATCCTCTTTGTTGCACTGTTTTGCATAATGCAAGTAAACCCCTGTGAGTCGTGAGTAACTCGTTGCTTTTTTGTTGCTCATCGTAGCTGGAGCAGCCTGCATTACATTTTTGCCAAATATCAGAGAATGTGTAATGTTACAACATTCAGCATGATAGCACTTCGTAGTAAAATAAAAAGTATCGGGTGTATTATATTCGCACGACTTTCTCTCCCTTTGTCATTTACTAATAGTTGTAGAAAATATATTTTTCTCTTTATTTCATTTTAATTGAGATAAAAGCTACGTGGTACATTTCCTTAGAAATTCAAAGAAAATAGCGACAGTCAAATGTTTAATTTCCATACACTTTCCATGCAATCGTGAGAAACAACTGAAAATTGACAGCACTTTAAAATAATGACAAGTATGAAACAATTGGAACACCTAGTAGCACATATCTTGGAAATGGATCTCTTTCAACAAATTTATTTTAATTATATGTAGTTTAAACATATCCGTTTTTTTATGAACTACGTTTTCATTTATCGCTAGTTGCACAAGAATATACAAAATGTCTTCAGAATGAAGTGGGCTTCACAGACTATTCCCAGAAAATTCAACATAAAGATTACATTCTCATATAAATATCTTTAACATTACCGGTAAAGCATCTTTCAGATAATACTTTTTTGGGGAAAGTTCCAAATAAACAAAAGTTGAAGGTAGATATTAAGACCTCTATATCGAATATTGGGAATATATTTTATATAAATACTAAGTTTTATATTTAGAAACATATTTTAAACAAGCGAGAGACAGAGAGAGAGAGAGAGAGACAGAGAGACAGAGAGAGAGAGAGAGAGAGACCACACACGCATACACACTCTCTAGTTCAAGCAATTCGAACTATAATTCGCACATGTTTCCCATTGCAATGACTGAACAATGGGCCGGAGTATTGTCGTGATGACACAAGATTTTTTTTGTTTTTCTTTTTTTTTGTTTGCCAAATGAGGCATTTTTTTTCACCTCATCACTCAAACGTTGCACCAAGCTTGCGTAGTAGTCACAAGTGATACTTTTACCCTTTTCCAAGTAATCACTAAAAATATTTCCCTGTGCATCCCAGAAAACACTTGCCATAACCTTGTTATCTGAAAATTGACTTTGCCTTTTTTGAAGTTGGTTCACCTGGCGCAATCCACTGTTTTGACTTGATTTACTGTTTGATGTATAGTGATGTATCCAAATTTCATCCATTGTAATAAACTGTCTCAAAAATTCACTGGGATTTTTACGGTAGAACTCCATATTCTTAATAGAAACAGTTTTTCTTTGCAACTTTTGGTTAGGTGTCAACAAACGCGGGACCCATCTTGCAAAGACATTGTGAAAGCCCAAAACATTATTTAAAATATTACTTGCACATCTTTTGTTATGCTTACAGCCCCTGCTATTTCAAACAACTAAAATCTAGGGTCTTTCAGTACTAAACGATTATTTTTTTCAATGATCTCTGGAGTTGTTACTTCTACAGGGCGTCCAGAGCGAGGCTCATCACTGGTGCTCGTACGTCCCATTTTAAACTCTGCAATCCACCTTTTAATCATTGAATATGAAGGGGCAGAGTCTTTCAATGTACTGTCCATTTCCTCCTTGACTTCTTTAGGCGTTAAGCCTTTCAAATGGAAATATTTAATCGCTGTTCGTTTTTCCAAATCCTCCATCCTCTAAAGCTGTCTTTTTTAAAGCGCTTCATTCGAAAACTAAACAAGCTATTGATCTGTAACTATGGATACAAAATAGTCTAGTGTAAAACTGTACGATGCTACCGTCTACCTGCCTAGTGGCGCCATATCTGTGTGGGGCTCGGGATTTATCAGCCAACCCTTCTATTAAACGGCCTCTCATCCCCCCCTCATCTTTCTCCAAAAACAGAATATCTTCAAAACCAAAAACATAATAATTAGAGTACCACTTCATACTAAGTTAAAAATACTCTACGATGGCTGATATTTGCTAACGTTTTAATCAATCTTACTGAAAAATTTTAGATCGGATTTTCACATCAACTTTGGTTAAAATGAATTGAATTGTCCTATGCTAAAACTGTGTCATACATATTCAATATATAAACTTCATTGAAATTTCTACTTTTCCTACGACCCTTTTTCGTTCTAGAAATCACTAACTCAAAGCCCTTCATCTTTTATTTTAAACCTTTCAATGTATGCATTAAACAGTATACAGACAAATGGATGAAACCCTTTCATGAATCACTTCTTGGAAAGTATGATTTTATTGCAAAGACGCCATATAGCGCATATATTAATATGAAGTACGTATAAAAAATTGATATTTTCCATTCATATGACCTTCTCTAGGTGTTCTGCAAACAAAGCCTTTATTCAAAAGATTTAATATTTTATCTACACCATGCTAATCAAGATAAACATAAGCAGAATTAATATTACCATTTGCTTCCTTGTAAGTAGAAGGGAAATATGGGAGTGCACTAGGCTAAAGCAATATTCAAGTACTTTAAAAACCGGTCGCTATGTGAAAGAATTGAAATTCCATTCTCTTCGCATACCAGGAGTAAACAAAGAGAAAGGATAAGAAACATGTCTTCCCATTTGAGAAAAGTAAGTGGCTTAAAACTGAAACAACTAATCCGGAATATCTTGAAAACGTTAACTCTACAAAAATATATATGAAATTAATCGTATGTTTTAAGAGATGTACACTTTGTGTAGTAACATTTTATGGTTTGCCAGTTACATAAAAGTCTTCCAGAATGAAGAGGTCTTCAGGAAATATTCCCAGAAAATTCAAGATATACATTTCATTTTCCATAAAAATAACTAAAACATAACGTATTTTAATCAATTTCGATATAGCCATTTTTGAGAAAATCAAAAGTTTCAAGAAAAGTTCTGTGTAAAGGGTAGTTAGGGGTTAGGCGATTTTCTTGAAAAGCCTCATGTCGCATCTTTGGAAGATATTCAACTTAAATAAGAAACTTGTATTTAACCGACTTTTCGTTTTTGAGCACAGACATCACAAAGAGACATGTTTCTAAATTTTTGTTGGAATCGAGGATCTCAAAATATGTATTCCGGTCTAACCTCAGTATCAAATTTCTGGGTGCAATACAACACTTTCTCTATGCCCTAAGTACATTAGTATGTGTAGAGAAAGTAAAAAGTATGTAACTGTAATAATAATTTGTAGAAGAAAAATAAATGATGGTTGTTGGAAAATATCATGTGAATAATGCATGAAATTTATCAATTAAAGATGCTGTATCAAAATGTTAGGTTGTTTATTATTAAGGGAATAGACTGATAGAAAATTATTAGTTTCGTACCGTAATTGGCTTACCCTCCCCATATTTGTAGGTTTGACATCCCTATAGAACATACAAGCCAATACCTAGGGGTCAGAAGCCTGTCGAGCAGCCAACGGCAAGAATCAACAGTACGGAGAACCTGGTACGAGAGGTCGGCCCATAGTAGGCGTGAACATCAGGAAGTGGATGATATGAAATGTAATTGAAATTGATAATTGGAACGGTGATAATGGAGCAATTGGTGGATTGAGTGGCGGGCGAAACCGAATGTCCCGAAGAAAACCCGCCCAGAAGCCGCTTCGTTCACCACGAATCCACATCAGGCGCTTGGGATTAGGAAATGATAAAAAGCTTAAAAGATATTTCACTTTTTGAATCTCCCATTATTGGTGTTTCATAATAAATGCACTTTTTTGACATTCAAAGGGTTTCAAAGTACATGACCATCGTTTTTAAATCACAGGGAGCAGTGGACGTGTCCCTTTAAATGCCACTACAGTGCTTATTATGCGAAAATATATTATATTGACATTTTCATATTCCACTGCTCTTGCATAACATTTTTGCCCAATTATCATTAAAATTTACAAGAATATTTTTTGATGTTGATGTAATATTCAAAGAGTAGTTTAATGCTAAAAGTGGGGGAAATGTGCTTCTAATAGACTGTGCACATTGTTTTCTTCTGTTTTATTACTTTCTCTATACGCACTATGTACATAGTGTACAGAGAAGGTATTGCACTCCACCCAAAAATTTGATACCGAGATTTCACCGGAAATATATGTTATAGGGTCCCCTGTATTAAAAAAAGAAGTATTTTCAGAAAAAGGTCAGTGTGTGTGTGTGTGTGTGCATGAACACAATAACTCAAAAACGAAAATTCGGTAAAATACCAAACTTGGTATTTAAGTTTAGTATCCTCCAGGGATGCAACACGAAGATTTTGAGAAAAATCCCCCCACACCAAACAACACTTTACATGGAACTTGTAACTTTTGATTTTCTAAAAAATGGTTCTAACGATTTTGATTAAAATATCGTATTTTAAAGATATTTACCTCCAAAATAAAATGTATATTTTGAATTTTCTGGGAATAGCCTCTGAAGACTACTTTATTCTGAGTCAATTTTACGGAATTTTGCATAACTGCTAAACCGTAAGAGATGGACAAAAACTTACCATACAACAAATATAAAGCACTTTAAAACACACACTTTAAGTTATATACATATTTTTCGTGGAGTTGATTGTTTCTAGATATTCCTTGCTTTTTGTTTCAGCGATAAAACACATACATTTCTCATACAGGGCTTTGTGAACTGGTGTCCATACATACAAACAAAGGAACTTCAGTCACATAGCAACAAGCCTTTGACTATCACTGTAACCTATGGTAGTCCCTTATTTCACTTCTACTTACAAGGAAGCAAGAAGTAAGGCTATTTCTGCTAATTATTTCTCGATTAGCAGGAAGTAAATAGAAGCAAAAGCTTTTTAAAAATAATTTATTGCAGAGATATAGAGAAAGTCATGTGAATGGAACACATCAGATTTTGTTTAATTGCATACATTCTTTAAAAGAAATTAAGATGTTAAAGAGGGCATGTAAATAAAAGTTCCTACCTTCATAATTGTGGTGCAAAAGGCATTTCTCACGTTACCCAACAGTTCTATTCAGAGATTTCATCGGAAATATACTTTTTAGGACCATCTGTATCCAAAAAAAGAGCAAGTTTAGAAAAGTCAGTAAAATACCAAGTGTGATATTTTTCAGTATGTTCCAAGAACCCCCCCGCCCACCTCAAACTGCTCTTTACACGAAAAAAGTTTAGAATTAATTTTCTCAAAAATAGCGCAACGAATTTTGATTAAAATGTCGTATGTTAAATATATATTACACGACAAATAAAACTTGTATATTGCATTTTTTGGAAATAACCTCTGATGATCTCCTTATTCTGGATGCATTTTGCTGAATTTTGCATAACCGCTAAACCTGAGAGATTCAGAAAAACTTACCACAATGCAGATCGTGTTAAAACACACAATTTATGTTACGTATATTGTTTCGTTGAGTTGACAATTTTTAGATGTTCTTTGTTATTGGTTTCAGAAACTGATTCATTCAAATGACAATCAGCTTTTAAAACCTTTGACTATCGCTTTAACCTATTGTTCTACTTAAAAAAACTGATGTGATCCATTCACATGAATTTCTCTATTTCTCTGCAACAAATTATTGTTAATAACCTTACTCTTTTACTTAATTCATGCTAATCGAGAAAAATTAGCAGTAATAGTCTTATTACTTGCTACCTTGTAAGTAGAAGCGAAAAAAAGGTGTAGCATAGTTAAAGTGAAAGCCAAAAGCTGGTTGCTATGTGACTGAAGTTCGTTTGTTTGTATGGACATGAGTTGGCAAATTGCTGTATGAGAAAAGTATAAGCTTTTCAAAGCTGAAACAAAAAACAAGGAATATCTCAAAAAGGACCAACTCCACGAAAAAAATGTATATCATATAAATTTTGTGTTTTAACGTACTCTACATTTTTTGTGTTAAGTTTTTGTCCATCTCTTACGGTTTAGTAGTTATGTAAAATTCATCCAGAATAAACTAGCTTTCAGAGGCTATTCCCAGAAAATTCTAGATACACATTTAATTTGTCAGGAAAATATCTTTAATATACTTTATTTTAATCAAAATCATTAGAGCCATGTTTGAGAAAAGCAAAATTTTCGAAAAAAATTCCATGTAAGGGGTAGTTGGGAGTGGGGGGATTTTCTTTAAAATCTTCTTGTCGCATCCTTGGAAGATACCAAACCTAAATACCAAGTTTGGTTTTTAACGAACTTTTCGTTTTTGAGCTATGCTGCCCCCCCCACACACACACACACACACACTGACATAGAGACAGATGCACACGGACATTTTTCTAAAAATGCTTTTTTTTTTTTTTTTTTGGATTCAGAGTGTCTTAAAATATATATTTCCGGTGAAATCTCGGTATCGAATTTTTGGTGCATTACAATACCTTCTCTGTGCACTATGTACATAGCACGTATAGAGAAAGTAAAAATCTGATGTGTTTCATTCACATGACTCTGTACATCTCTGCAACAAATTATTCTATTTACTTTATCTAATCGAGAACAAATTAGCAGAAATATACTTATTACTTGCTTCATTGTTAGTAGAAGCGAAATAAGTGAGTACCATAGGTTAAAGTGATAGTCAAAAGCTGGCTGCTATGTGACTGAAGTTCCTTTGTTCGTATGGACAGGAGTTGAAAAATTCTTGTATGAGAAAAGTATGTTTTTCAAAGCTGAAACCAAAAACAATGAATGTCTCAAAAACAACCAACTCCAAGAAAAAAATGTATATGACATAAATTGTGTGCTTTAACGTGCTCTATATTCTTTGTGTGGTAAGTTTTCGTCCATCTCTTACGGTTTAGCAGTTATGCAAAATTCCGTAAAAGTCATCCAGAATAAAGTAGTCTTCAGAGGTTATTCCAAGAAAATTCAAGATATTCATTTTATTTGTCAGGTACACATCTTTAATACACGATATTTTAATCAAAATCGTAGGAGCCATTTTTAAGAAAATCAAAAATTTTTGCATGTAAAGGGTAGTTGGGGTGGGGCGTTTTTTTTAAAATCTTTGTGTACCATCCTTGGACGATTTTAAATACCAAGTTTGGTATTTAACGATGTTTTCGTTTTTGAGCTATGCTGCCCACAGACAGACAATTTGCTTTTTTTTGGATTCAGGTGTTCTCAAACATATATTTCCGGTGAAATCTCGGTTCGAATTTTTGGGTGCAATACAATACTTTCTCTATACATTAAGTATATAGTAATATAGAGAAAATAAGAAGTTAGTACTAAGACCATTTCTGCTAATATTTATCTGTATTAGCATGAAATAGATGGAAGAATAAACTCTTTTAACAACAATAATAATTTAATATCGAAATGTAGAGAAAGTCATGTGAATGGAACACATCTGATTTTTAAATGTCTATCTCAAAAGATGTTTCCACTAGACTATAATAATAGTAATAACAATGGAATGACTAATTTAAGTGCAAAAAGCGTGTCATATATTTGTAATATTGATTGTATCCAATTGATTAACTATTAATTCTAGGGGTAGTGTAAGATACTACAAGCTAGATTGCCTACGATATCAGATTTCCCTTCATTTGATTTGCTAAGCGGAGTTACAGCTGTCAGCTTAAGATGCCTGTCAATTGTTCCCGTTTTTGTCGCCCCTGGCGTCCATGTTTCAATCAAATGAACATCGGCTTGCAGGTGACGTTATCCATGTGGGCCATTCTAGGCGACAAGAGCAATTCCCGTATTTATAAGCACCTTGGGAGCCAACGGAAAGTGTAATGAGCTCGCTTAGGCCCCACATACGTCTGCAGTCTCCTTCACCCCTGTCGACCTGATAAATAGGTACCCTTTTCCCACAGGAACAGTACGTATTCCGCATTCGGAAGGGAAACAGAGTTCCATAATTATTTATAACACGGTGTAAACTATCCTGTTACTTAGAAATTCGATTTTGGGCGTTTTGGGAATTCCTAAACGTGGAACTATTAGTACCAGGGCTTGCATTTTAAATTTCCAATTGGGAATACGTGACGCAGCTATTGAAATTATGATGCGTTTTCGTGCTATTTCAGGAATCCATCTCCACAAACGCTCTCTGTGGCTTTGAGGTGTTCCCATAGTAACACAGAGTTAATTTTGCTCCAAACATTAGGTAGTATTTCATGTTTAAGGAAACCCAACCTGTGCAAATTGACTAAATTACCTGAAAATGTTTGTTTTTGGATTTTAACACATTAACATACCATGGTCTGTGTATATTAATATGACAAAGTTATTTTAAATCGCTTGTAATTTAAAATAAAATCTGATGTAATCCATTCACATGATTTTCTCTATATCTCTGCAACAAATCTTTATTAAAAAGTTTATGCTTCTATTTACTTCATTTTATGTGAGAAAAGATTAGCAGAAGTAGTCTTATTACTTCCTCCCCTGTAAGTAGAAGCGAAATAAGGGAGTAACATAGGTTAAAGTGATAACAAAAGATGGTTGCTATGTGCCTGAAGTTCCTTTGTTTGTATGGACTGGAGTTGACAAATTCCTGTATGAGAAAAGTGTAAGTTTTTTAAGGCTGAAACAAAAAACAAGGAATATCTAAAAAAACGATGAACTCCAAGAAAAAATGTACATAACATAAATTGTTTGTTTTGAGTTTTTGTCTATCTCTTACGATTTACTAGTTACACAAAATTCCGTAAAATTCATCCAGAATAAAGTAGTCTTCAGAGGCTATTCCCAGAAAATTCAAGATAAACATATTATTTGTCAAGTAGATGTCTTTAATATATGATATTTTATTCAAAATCGTTAGAGCCATGTTTTAGAAAATCAAAGTTTTCGAAAATTTTTCCATGTGAAGGGTAGTTGGGAGTGGGCGGATTTTCTTGAGAACCTTCGTGTCGCATCCTTGGAAGATACTGAACTTAAATACTAAGTTTGGTATTTAACGGTCTTTTCGTTTTTGAGCTATGCTGCCCACAGACACACAGACATACACACGGACAGAGACTCATACACGGAGCTTTTTGTGCAAATGCGTTTTTTGTATATTGGGTACCCTAAAGCATGTATTTCCAGTGAAATCTCGGTTACCTTCTCTATACACTGTACATAGTGCGTGTAGAGAAAGTAAAAACGAATAACGGCTGAGTATTCTAGAAACGTGCAAGCATTTGACAATTTAAAACATCAAGGAATATCCAAGAAATGGTTAACCCTACAAAGCTGCATTCCACATAAATTGTGTTTTAATGAGATCTTGATTTTTCTATATAGTAACTTTTCTATATCTTATGGTGTACCAGTTGTTCAGAATGAAAACGACACCAGAGGATACTTCCAGTAAATTCAAGATACATCTTTAATTTCTTATGAAAATAGTTTAAATATATATTATTTTTATTAAATTATATAACAGTTATTTTCAGTAAAATAAACTTTATGGACATTTTTGTGCAATGGGTACCTTATGGTGAAAGGATTTTTATGATTTTTTGTAGCATCTTTGAGAGAAGTTAAGCTAAAATTTTAAATTTGGTACATTTTCATTTCTTTCTCTACACTACTATCTCCATAGTGTATAGAAAGGTTATTGTATACCACCCAACATTTTGAAACTGTTATTTCACAGGGGATATATGTTTTGAGATATCAATAAAAAAATAGAAAAAGTTTGCGTTTGTGTGTGTGTGTGTGAATATGGGTAGGTGGGTGGGTGGACAGCATAGCTTAAAACAGAAAACACTGTTATAATACCAAACTTGATATTAATTAAGTTAGGTATCTTCAAATATGTGATACGAAGATTTCAAAGAAAATCCCCCATCCCAAACAATCATTTACGTAAAAAAGATATAGGAAATGTCTCTTTCTCAAGAATGGTTCAAATGATTTTTTATTAAATGCGTATATTCAAGATATTTAATCAAAATAAAATGTCTATTATGAAGTTTTTGGGAATAAGCTCTGAAGACCTCTTTCATTCTGGATAATTTTCCTTTATTTTGCATAACTAGTAAACCGTAAGAGATAGCCAAAGACATATTTGATAAAACTTTTTGATTATGCTCAATCACACAATTTATGTCATTTACATCTTTTTCGCCAAGTTGACCATTTTTAGATATTCCTGGTTATAGTTTGTTTTAAAATACTTGAACTTTTCTCATGCGGGAATTGGTCAACTCCTGATCATGCAAAGCAACGAATTTCAATCACATAGCAACCAGCTTTTAAAAAAATTGACCATCGCTTTAGTCTAATGTGTTCCCTTATTTCCCGTTTCTGCTAATGTTTATCTTGATTAGCATGAAGTACATAGAAAATGAGTGTTTAAACAATTATTTGTTAAAGAGATTTAGAGAAAGTCATGTGACTAGGACACATCAAATTTTTGTTTTATGCTACTCACATACACAGGGATAGGAAAGTACACATACTGACAGTTTTTTTTTTAAAACGTTTTGGTTTCAGGGGATCTGTAAACTTCTATGTGTGGTGAAATCTCGGCATTGAACTTTTGGATGGAATGTAATCCATTCTTTACTTTATACGTACGAGGTGGAGAACATGATAAAGATAGTCTATTCTCTATTATCTGTGTAAGTGCAGTGTGAAGTTCACAGTTGTGTAAGTATAACAATTAAAGGTTATCTTTGTTACTTGGTTTAACATTCCAAATAACACATTGTAAAGCCTGTTCTACAAATACAGTCTCTGCCTGTTTTTGAATGCGTCTCAGAGGGGTTTTTCTTTAAATATTCAGATTTCGTGCTGCAATTTTCGTGTCTCTGTGACACTGTTTTGCTAATTAGGGCCTCTGTTGTATATTTGTGTCGAATGAAATCTCCCTGATTCAGATCGGCAGTTGGTAGAGTATTCTTTCCTGTTTCTCCATCACAAGTGATAATTTATGCATTAGACTGGGATAACTGGTGCACGTAGATGCACTTTCGCAATTATTATTGTTGCATGACTGTTAGTAGAACCTTTGTTTGCATTGCAATTGTGTCAAATCCCTCACAGTTTAAGGGGACCCGGAAATCCCTATATCTACTTGCAAATAAGCTCAGGTATTCTTTTCTCCTATACTATATACTCTACGAACCTCAATTTTTACTTTCTCTAGCCCCATATGCACAATGTACATAAGGATTGGGAAGGTATTGTATTTCACCCAAACATTTGATACCTAGATTTCACCGAAAACACATATTTGCAAAAAGGTCTGTGCGTGTACTTGTTTATGTGTGTGCATTGCTCAAAAACTAAAATACCAAACTTGCTATTTAATTTTGGCATCTTCCAAGGTTGCGACACAAAGATTTTGAAGAAAATCCCCCACAACTATCCTTTACATCGAAAAAATTAAACAATTTTGATTTTCTCAAAAATGGCTGTAACGGTTTTCATTAAAATATTTTATACTTAAGATATTTATAGGGCAAATAAAATGTATATCTGCAATTTTCTAACAATAGCCTCTGAAGACATGTTTATTTTAGAGGAATTTTGCTGGATTTTGCATACTATTAAACCGTAAGAGATATAAACTTACCACACGAAAATATAGATCACGATAAAACACAATATTTGTTATATATTTTATTTTTTGTGGAGTTGGCCGTTTTATAGATATATCTTCTTATTGGTTTCAGCTCTAAAAAACTTATCTCATGCAGGAATTTGTCAGCTCCTGTCAATATACACAAAGGAACTTCAGTAACATAGCAACCATCTTTTAACTGTCACTTTAACCTATGGTACCCTTATTTCACTTCCACTTACAATGAAGCAAGTAATAAGACTATTTATGTTATTTTTTTCTCGATTATCCAGAAGTAAACACACAGGCATAAGCTTGTTAATAATTGCTGCAGAGATATAGAGAAAGTCATGTGAATGGATCACATCGGATTTTTATTAGTATTTTATATATATATGTAACATTTTAACACTAGAGTTTTAAGTTTTATAAGTTGACGTATGAGATATTAATTTTTATCAAGAGGACAAACTATTTTTCAAAACCCTGTCTCAAAATTTGCATTTGTATGTTCTAATAGACCCAGGACATTTCAGTTTTATAGATTTTATAGTTGTTTGGAAAAATATACTTTTGTACATGAAAATTAAACTTACGGAAATTGAAGGTTGAAGTTTCGGTATAGACCATAAGAATGGTTGTCAGTTGAAACAAGTGAGCCAATTCAGAGCATAATATTTCCCTATACGAACTTGGTTAATCAAAAAGCTCATAAAGATTTTTCCCGGTAAAACACAAGGTAGTCTCAAATTATTTTGAGATGACATACCCCAAGGGCGACTTAAATTTCCATTTACTTTAAGTCACCGTCTTCATAGTTTAGCTAACAATAGTATTAATTTAATGAATATGTAATTTGAGATCACGTGCCTGAAGACCGGGAGATCCGTGGTTAAAATCCCGGTTATTGCATTGTAATCTTCAGTCACTGTACCCTATACAGGTCCTGTTCTACACACGGTTATTTGAAAAAACAAATAAAACAAATACGAGGTACGTCCAGAAAGAAGTTCCGTTTGGTAATAAAATTAAATTGTGTACAGATACAGAATAAATATTTATTGCACAAAATTCCACAACTCTTAAACTACTTTTCCACATAACTGCCGAAATGTTGCAGGCATTTGTCATAGCGTGGCACAAGTTTTTTTATACCTTCTTCATAGAAGGTTGCCGCCTGTACCCAACGTGAGCAAAGTTTACAACATTTCAGTTTTTCGGTAATAATTTCTTGAATTAGTGATCGTGAGCTTTGGGGAAATTCCATAGCGAGAGCACTAATTGTAAACTTGCGGATTTCCTGGAGCTTGTCATTAATCGCGTGAATCAGTTCTTCTGTAACCAAAGATGGACGCCCACTTCGTACTTCATCGTGCACTTCACTACGTCCTTCAGTGAACTGTCGGACCCATCTTCTCACCATTGAATCACTCATCGCATTTTGTCCGTAAACTTCGCAAATTTGCCGATAAATTTCAATTGGTTTCACTTTCCTAGCATTCAGAAAACGAATCACAGATCTGATTTCACAAGCGGCGGGATTTTCAATCAACATTGACATTGTAAACAAGCACAACAAAGCATATGTGGCTGACAGCAATCTCAAAATGGCGCACGTTACTTCTCCTTGATACAGAGCGACTACCGCACATGTGCGGAACAGCGATCGCAGCGCTGCAGCGGAGATAAATGGAAACGGAACTTACTTTCTGGACGTACCTCGTATCTTCTTCTAAAAATACTTGTTTGGATCCAGAGATCCTTAAAACATGTATTTTCGTTGAAATAAATATAGAATTTTTGGGAGGAATACAGTACCTTTTCTGTCTAAATACATGGTACTCCATGAGAAAGTAAAAGGCACTGCTGTATTTTAACAGGAACAAAAACAGGCGTCCATTATTATAAATTTCGTTAGGATGAGAACAGCAGCAGTAATGAATAAAAACTTAATTATTATATATGTGTGTGTTGTAAATATGTATATTTGTAAGTGAAAAGAAACAAATAAATCACAGAAGGAAAAAAGGAAGAAAATTAAAGAAATAAACTTGTGATAGCAATAGTAGCGGTATCAGCGTGTGTGATTCTAGCTGCTGCTTCCGTACGCGATATGAGCCATCAAACGAAATTGCATGTTAAGGCTCTACACTTATATGTACATAGTGTATAAAGAAGGTATTGTAATGTACCCAAAAATTCGATACTGACAGTTCACCGGAAATACATGTTTTCGATCCCGCTTAATCCAAAAAAAACATTTTTGGAGAAAGGTCCGTGTGTGTGTGTGTATGTGTGTGTGTCTGTGGAGAGCATAGCTCAAAAACGAAAAGACCGTTAAATACCAAACTGGGTATTTAAATTTGGTATCTTCTTAAGATGCGACACGAAGATTTTCAAGAAAATCCACCCCCAACTGCGGTTTACATGGTACATTTTTCGAAAATTTCGATTTTTTTTTCAAAAATGGCTGTAACGATTTTGATTAAAATCTCTAAAAGTTATGTGACAAAATGTATATCCTCAATTTTATAGGAATAGCCTCTGAAGACCTCTTTATTCTGGATGAACATTGCCGAATTTTGGTTAACTCCTAAGCCATAAGAGATAGACAAAAACGTACTACACTTAAAATTTAAATCTCACCAAAACACACAATTTATGGCCTTTACGTTTTTTTTCTTTTTTGTTTTTGTTTTTTTGTTGTAGTTTAACGTCCTTTAACCTGGTTTGGTCATATCGGACGATGAATGAAATTGGTGAAATGATGCTCAAAAGATCTCATGGAGCTTAAAGTTACTCGACATTAGTCTTCTCAGGATAACGAAAACCCCGAGAAAAACCTTATCCGGGTAACTCACCTTAAGAGAGATTCGAACTCACGACCTGTTAAACATGAGGCAGACACGCTACCACCACGCAACCCAGGTAGGCTTTTTACGTTTTTGTTGTGGAGATAACCGTTTCCGAGATATTCCTTGTCATTGGTTTCAATAAAATTGTAAAGTACTTATACTTTTCTCAGATAGGAAGTGTCGGTTTTTGTTTTGTTCTACTCCTGGCAAGTAAAGAATCGATTTGCAATGACAATCGCATAACGATAACTTATAGCATTTGACTCTCACTTTAGTACAGCGCATTCTTTTAGTTCCCTTTTACTTGAAAATAATCTAATGTGTTACATACACTCACATGACTTTCTCTAGCTGCTCTACAAACTTCTTAGAAAAATGCTTCTTCTCGAGGTCTCGAGGCTCCATGAGTAAAATAAGCATAAGAAGACAGGTTCTAAAATGCTTATTTTACTCATGGAGCCTCGAAACGTGTACTTCCGGCGAAACTTCGTTGAATTTTTGGGTAGAATGCAATACTTTCTCTACTTAGTATAGAGAAGTATTAGAGGAAATAAACATTGGTACCATTTTACTTTCTCTACACGTATTAAATACATAGAGTTTGGAGAAGGTACTGCATTCCACACAAAAATTCGTTATCGAGATTTCAAAGTAAATGCACGTTTTAAGGTCCAAATGTATAAAAAAAAAACTTGGTATTTAATTTTAGTACCATCCATGTATGCGACACGAAGATTTTTAATAAAATCCCCCCACCTCCAACTAGCGTTTATATAGAAAACATTTTGAAATTTTTCATCTTCACAAAAATGATCCAATAATTTTGATTAAACTCTCTTATATTTAACATATTTACATGATTAATAAAATCTATATCTTGATCTTTCTGAAAATAGCCTCTGAAGACCTCTCTATTCTGGATGATTTTTTCTGAATTTAGAATAACTGGTAAACTGTAACAGAGAGACAAGAACGCACCACACAAAAAATGAAGAGCGCATTAAAGCACACAGTTTATGTTATATAATTTTTTTTTCGTGGAGTTGAGCATTTTTGAGATACTCCCATCAGATACAAAATACTTATACTTTTCTTATACTGCAATCTGTCAACAAAAATACAAAAATAACTAGAAACTAGTTTTGACTAATACTTTAACCTATGCTACTCCCTTATTTCCCTTCTACTTGCCTGGAAGCAAGTAATATGACTATTTCTGCTGATTTTTCTCGATTAGCATTAGGTTTTAGCAATAATTTGTTGCAGACATGTAGAGAAGGTCATGTGAATGGAACACATCAGATTTTTTTTTGTAGAGTTAACCATTTCGAGATATTCCGAATTATTGATTTCAATTTTAGGCCACTTAAACGTTTCTCAACGGGAAGCTATATCTTTCTTGTTCTCGTATTATACACTTATCTTTCTTCTCGCCTGTTTACTCGTGGCAAGCAAAGAGATTGGAATTTCAACTTTTTCACATATAGGACAGCTTTTAAAGCACTAGAATATCACTTTAGCCTGTGTATTTCCTTATTTCTCTTTTACTTATAAGAAACTAAGTCCACAATAAGAATATTCTGCTAAAGTTTTTCTCGATTGGCATTGTGTAGAAACAAGAATAATCTTGTGTAAGAAGTTGTTTTATAGAACAGCTAGAGAAACTCATGAGAGTGTAACACATCAGATTTTTTTTTTTTTTAGTTATGGTGTTCACAAGCACAGGCAAACACTCATACAGGTTCTAAAATGCTTATTTTACTCATGGAGCCTCGAAATGTGCACTTCCGGTGAAACCCCGCGGTCAAAATTTCGGGTAGAATGCAATACTTTCTCTACTTACTGTAGGCAAGCAGTAGAGGAAGTAAAAACTGGAACCATTTTTGTTTTCCATCTCACCGATTCTATTACTACACTCATTTTCGTTGCGAAGTGACATATACAGGCAATTTTATTGAACGTTAGGTAATGGCTAGCGTCCCACAGAGTGGCAACCGCGTGTTACAATGGAAGCGATACTATCTTGTCAAAGCAATGGGACGTTTATGGACCGACGATCAGAAAACCCAATGGAATAATATCACAATATCGTCCTTGTGAAGGCCATTACCCGTGCTACGGCCCATATGCTTCCCGCTCGTCCGTCGGTCCAGGGCTACCAAAATAACTACCAACGTAATTACTCTCACATCGGTTGGCAACCATGGCTCTGTGTTAGTTTCCGAGCTTAATGAATCGCCACGAGATTCTTTATATACTGCCAGGCTGCAATAAAGCATAAAAATTAAAGATACCGCGGCGAAATCCAAATAACAGGCAAGAGAGGACAATCACGTTCTTTCAAAAAGCTTGCACATTGCTAATTTTGTATTCATTTTTAACCTTCAAATCAGTATTCATAAAATATGCTAATAGTTACCCAAATTTATGGACTCACGAAGTTCAGGTACTGTGTGAAAAGCTTTTTCTCGATTAAGAAAGGAGTTTAAGAGTTTAACTGATGTAGCTGTCAACTCCCCATTCTATACTGAGCGTGAAATTATGTTCAAAGCTCTCTTTATGTGCCGTAAATCTATGACCGGTACCACCGGCTTTACTTTTCTTCCGAAGGAAGCCATACTAAGGATTTTTACGCTCGATAAGAATTCTCCTCCTCCACAAAGTTTGAACTTCCGACCTTGGGTATACGAAGTTACACCAAGGAGGGCGACCTTTTCTCTTATTAAGAAGTACATAGAACATAAAGGTTTTTTTAAGAACAGAAGCAGTTCGTTGCAGAAAATTCAGAGTTCACTTAATTCAAAATTATGGGGAGATATGTAATGCTAATCAGGAGGATAACAGATTTATTCTACTTATTCTCTCTATACATACTATGCATATAGTGTACAGAGAAGGTATTGCATTCCACCCTAAAATTTGCAGTCGAATTTCACCGGAAATATGTATTTTAAGGTTCCTGAAGCCCAAAAAAAAAAAACCAAATCATTTTCTAGAAAAACTTCCGCGTGTTAGCCTGTGAAGACGATAACTCGAAACCGAAAAATCTGTGAAATACCAAACTTGTCATTTAAGTTTAGTATCTTCCAAGAATGCGTCATGAAGATTTTGAGGTAAATCCCCAAACTCTAAATTAGGCTTTACATGGAAAATGTTTCTCACATTTTGATTTTATTCAACATGGCTTTAACGATTTTGATTAAAATATATGTTAAAGATATTTACACGCATTAAAAATTATATTTTTAATTTTTTGGGATTAGCCTCAGAAGAGCTCTTCATTCTATTTTTGTTGAATTTTGCATAACTGACAAACCGGAACAGACAAACAAAACTTACTGCACCAAAAGTATATCTCGTTAAAACATAATTTTTGGTTACAAGAGTAAGTTTTTTACAATAATTGTTTTACAGAGAATGCAACACATAATCTTTTTTTCTGTTTTGTAGTACAAAAGTTAATTACCGTACTTAGAACGACATAAAAATTAAGTGTTGCAATCACATGACCCTCTGTTCATTCTTGACAAACAATTTATTTATCTACTTCATATTAATCGAGATAAACATTTGAAGAAATTGTGTTATTCCATATTTATTTTAGATAAAATAGGAATATGAAAAGAAGTAGGCTTTAAGTGATTGGCAAACCTTTAAAAAGTGAGCTACTATATGATGGTTTTCAAATTCTGTTCTTCCTGCGTTTCCAGAAAGAAAAAAGAATCAATGTCGATATCTCAGGAGAAAAGTATATCTAATAGAAAATTCAAGCCAATAACAAGCAATGGTTAACTCCAAAAACGTTTATCAAACACAAATTGCGTGATTTAACGAGATTTTTGGTAATATTTTGTCTATGTTATAGGTTTTACCAGTTTTGCAGAAGTCATTCAGAAAACCTCGGAGCTTTTCACAGAAAATTAAGGATATATACTTCGTCTTGAAAATATTCTAAACATATAGCATTTTAGTCAAATTTTTACAGGCATTTTTCAGAAAATCAAAGAATACTATTTGTAAAGGGTAATTTCCGATGGGGACTTTCTTGAAAATCTTTGTGTCGCATTCTTGGAAAAAATTGAAAGTAAGTAGGTATACATTTTTTTATCAACCGAATTTTCACTTTTGGTTGCTCTGTTCAAAGCTATTAGAATGCATACCAGGCGTACCTTATGTCATAAAGGTTCTTTATGGTTTGACATATTATAAGATTTCAAAACTTATATAATCGGAGAAAAATGGATTTCGAATGGTTGAAGCACAATTCTTCTACCTCCTTAGAATCCGTAGTGGAGAAACAAAAAAGTATATGGATGATGTATACATTTCATCCACTGCCAAGCCTTGGGTATTTCTTAGTTATTCAGAAATATATAAAACAGAAATATAACTAGAGAAATCAGTTGATGTTACGTTTTTTTTTTAGAAATATATTCATGTAAAAGGTGGTTTGAAGAGAACATTTTCTCAAAATCTGCATGTTGCATTTTTGGAAGATACTAAACTTAATTGGTATTTAAAGGTCTTTAAGTTTTTGAGCTATGCTATCCACACACCGACCTTTTTCTAAAAGTTCTTTTTGGGGATCAAGGCCCTCAAAACATACATTTCTGGTAGAATTGTGTATACTTTTTCATAGGACTACAATACCTTACGTTTACATTATGTGCATAGTACGTGTAGATAAAGTAAAACTCATAGATAGTTAAGGATGGTAATCTAGGTAGGATTTGTGTAAATCATAGCAATGCTTCAGTTTTCTATGTTTCACTCAATTAATTTAATTCACTAATAGCGCTGGAAAAGTTTCTGATGCCAGAGATGCAGAATTAGGATAATTCACACAGTTAGTGACATTCATTTGTTACGTGATCTTGTTGTTAGGTCTTGGTGCAGGAAAATTGCTAATTAACTTGTTTGATGCATTCGTTTTTTGTTATTGTTCTTTTTTGTTGGCTCTGTATTCTCGCTGTTTGAATATTCACAAAGAGGTGCTGCAGATGTTATTTTTTGTTGCTTCCTCGTTACTCTTTGTATTGTAATCATTTAATACATCACAGTGCATCTAATGGGGTTCTTCTATGAATTAGAGCAGGCGTGATTTATTTGTCGGTGTGGGCGGAAGTACAGCACACCAACATGTGTCCTCTTAGTTGTTCGAAGTCCTTAATTTTAAAAGAATGACAATTTCGGAAAATATAAAATGGATATATTTTTACTTTCCCTAAAACGTACAACGTACAAAACTGGCAGAGAAGTTATTGCGCTTCAGTCAAAATTCCATTCCAACATTTCTCAGAAAATGTATGTTTTAGGACTCCCTGAATTTAAAAAATACAAATTAATTTTTTAATAAACTTCCATTTGTATTTTCGCTAAACATCACAATTTAAAAAAAAGCACCGAACTTCTTCTAAAATCTCTTTTTCTGTTTTTACGTTCAAGTGGACCTAAAATGTGTATTTCTAGTGAAATCTAAGTATCGAATTTTTGTGTAGAATACCATTTCTTCTCTACCTACTATGTACACTGTACATAATTGAGTAATCACGAAAGTGTCCACACAAAAGGTAAGACGAATCGAGAATAATCAGATTGAGATATAAATGAAAATAAGAAACAGATAATATTTTTGAAGCAGATAAATTAGATAATGGAGAGGAACTAGGCTACGAAGATGAGGAGGAGGATGTAAATGATAGGAAATAGAGAAATAGAAGAAGGTATTATTTGACAAACATTAATAGAGTAAGAAAAGAGAGGAAATAGGTGAAAAAGAATGAAGGGATGAAGCGAGATGATGCAACTACGGATTGCGAGAAGAGAGAAAAAGGGAGGGAAGAAAATAATGTAAAATAAGTGAAGAAGAAGTGTGAGTAAACGGACAGAGATAAAAATTAGTGAAGAGGGCGCAGTGAAATATTTATTCTCCGATACCTGGAGTGTTTTTGGATTTCGGAGAATGCAGTGAATGATGAAACAGTAAAGTGTGATTTTAAATGTTTAAGATTTTATCTTTGAAGAAAGGATGAAAATATTATCTATGGATATTGAGCAGTTTAAATAAATGGATGTGATTTCTGCTGTGAAAATTATTGTAATTTTTCTATTTTTGAGGTGTTTTGAACTTTTTGAAATATGATATGCGTTTATATTGAACAAATTATAATATAATTTAACAGTTAAATGTTGAGTACTCTTTAGATTATGAGTGTTAAGTAGTTTAATTCATTTAAAATTTATAATTATAGTATTTATCTGATTTTAAAATTATGGATGAATGAGCGGTCACTGATATCAGTAGTAGTAGAATGTATTTTGGAATTAATGGAAGGTAGAAGTTTAGTTAGTACTTATTTTAGTTATTCTAGTTAATTAATTTTCTGGTGTTTAATTCTATGAAACTATATACGGTGTTTTAAATAAAATAGTTGGTCAATCTTCTCCAGACGTAGGAAACTGAATATAAGGATAAAGGTGTCAGATTTATACATTTATTTATGTGTACGTGCATTATATAAAGAGTAAAATATGACGTATCACATGACTTTCTCTACGTGTTCTGTAAACAAAGTAGTATTACAAAATAATCTCGGGATCCACGGAGTTTAAAGTTACTCGACATTCGTCTTCTCATGATAAGGAAAAACCCCGAAAAGATTATCCGACCTCAAAGTTTAACGGTCATCCTAAGCGAGATTCGAACTCGTAACCTATTGAATGTGAGGCAGACACACTAACCTTCACACTGTAGAGGCGGGGTGAAATTGTCTTATTACTTGCTTACTTGTAAATAGTAGGCGAATTAGGTCTATACTAGGCTACAGCGATAGTCAAATCTTTGAAAACTGACCACTGTGTAAACAATTGAAGTTCGATTCCCTGTAAAAGACCAGGAGTAATATATACTCGGCTTAATCTGCCCATATTTAGGACTGACACCCTTAAGACTTACAAGCGAATGCCTAGGGAGTATAAAATGGAATCTATGAGTATAAAAATATAGTGTAAAGTATTTAATAAATGTTTAATATATATATACCTTATTAGAATTAATAAAGAATATTGGAATACACATCTTATGTTTTTATTATTCTGACCCAACAGCACCAAATCACAGAATGGAGAATCTGGAACGAATGGTTGGACCGTAGAAGGCATAAGCGTGAGGATGTGGATAATATAAATACAAGAAAAATGGATAAAAGGTTATAATGGAACAATTAGTGAAATCAGTAGCGGAGGAAATCGGAGGAAACCCGCCCAGACGTTGCTTCGTCCACTGTAAATCTCACATTTGGCTCTTGGGATCGAACCCGCCAAGATGGGAGGCGAGCGGTCTAACCAAATATATATATATATAAGACCATTGATATTGTATAACAAATTATGTGCGTTAATGAGATATACATTTTTGTGGAGTAAGTTTTTCTCTATATTTTGCTGTTTACCAGTTAATCAAAATTCATCCAGAATGAAGAGCAGTTCAGAGCCTATTCCAAGAAATTTTAATATTATACGATTTATTTGCCATGTAAATATCTTTAATATGGGTATTGTATTTTAATCAATATCAAGAAAAAATTAAAGCATTTTCCGTGTAAAATGGTAGATAGTTTGGAGTGGGAGATTTGCTTGAAAATGTTCTGTCGCATCCTTGAAAAGTACTAAACTTTAACTGCAAATTTGGTATTTAACGGCCATTTCGCTTTTGAGCTATTTTGTCTACAAACACACACACACACACACACTGACCTTTTTCTAAAAATGATTTTTTTGTATTCAGGGAGTCTCAAAACATGCATTTGATGAAATATTGGTATCGAATTTTTGGGTGGAATCCAATATTTCTCTATTACACTATGTACTAATATATACAGAAAATATAGCAATTTGAAATTTCGCTCGGTGTCCCTTAAATATCAGTTTAGCATTTAACGGGTTTTTTGTTTTTGAGCTATGTTATTCACACACACACACACACACATATACACGCGGACACACACATGGAGGGAATCTGTTTCAGATTCAGGAAACCTCGAAACATGTATTTCCGGTGAAACCTTAGCATCGAATTTTTGGGTGGACTACAGTACCTTATATGTCTGTTATTTGTATGGGTACATGACAGAGAAACACAAACTTCTGGTATTATCACCAGAACTTTGAAATGTCTGATGCCCCCACAACTCTTGGAGTGCTGCATGTCTTTCCGGCTGGCATGCAGAGGTTCTGCACATTACGCACTGCGCGGTCTCTGGTGTGCTTTGTGTTGGCCCAACACAGGCGATAATTTATTTATGGTTGGATTACTGATCCATGTACCTACAATTTTGCTGGTGGAACGCTCTTCTCTTTTGCCTGCAGTCGAAGTAGTGTTTCCCTGGTCGATCATTTCAAATTGTTGTTACAGCCCGCAGGGTTAAATTGGTTGAATAATACATTCCGGACGTTGACACACTCAGCCATTTGAATGTAGCGTCAGCTAAACGAAAGGGGCACTGGCGCAGTAGTTAGTTATTGACCGACTCTTGCCCCAGCCTAGAATCGATCAGCATCAGGATATTTATGTTATTATGGGAAGGTGTTCTATAATTAATAATAATATTTATAATATAAAGGATAATTCAAAACAGTTATTAATGCAACTATCCTAAAATGATAGTTATTAGAATACGAGTGAAAAGTAAATTTCGACGCGAGCGAAGTGAGTATATTTATAACATTATACGAGAGCTGCATACATAATTTTCTACTTACTCTAGCCTGAAAAGAGAAGGCATTGTATTACACCCAAAAATTCTGTGTCGAGATTTCACTGGAAATATATGTTTTGGGGTCCCCTGAGTCCGAAAAAAGTATTTTTAGGAAAACGTCCGTGTGCATCTCTGGACATCATAGCTTAAAAACGAAAAATCGTTAACTACCAAACTTGATACTAGGTTTGGTATCTTACAAGGATGCAACACGAAGATTTTCAAGAAAATCTCCCCACTAAAAACTACCCTTTACATGGAAAAATATTCGAATATTTTGATTTCTTCAAAAATATCTTTAATAATTATTATTAAAATCCCGTATATTAAACTATTTACGTACCAAATAACTATATATCTTATATTTTCTGGGAATAGCCTCTGAAGACCGTTTTATTCTGGATGAATTTTGCCGAATTTTGCTTAACTGTTAAACCGTAAGAGATAGGCAAAAACTTACTGCACAAAAAATGTAGATCTCGTCAAAACACACATTTTATGTCCTTTATGTTTTTGCTGTGGAGGTAACGTTTCCGAGATATTCCTTGTTATTGGTTTCAGTTGTGAAGTACTTATACTTTTCTCAGACCGGAGGTGACCGTTTTTCTTTTGTTCTACTCCTGACCAAGCAAAGAAGCGATTTGCAATGACAATCGCATAACGATAACTTTTAAAACGTTTGACTATCATTTCAGCCTTATGCACTCCTTTAGTTCCCTTCTACTTATAAGGAACTAAGCAATAAGAGCATTCTGCTAGCGTTTATTTCGATTAGCATTGTGTACAAGGAAGAAGAATTTTTTGTAAGAAATTTGTAGAGCAGCTAGAGGAAGTTATGCAAGTGCAACACATCGGAGTTTTTCTACGACATATAAATATAATATATATTTGATATTTAGATATCCTGCATACAAAAGATGAAATCCGCCGACCGTTATGCGTATTGTACGCTTGGGCGATAGCAAATGAACTTCGATTTACGGTGATAGTTGATTTACAGCATGGAGACTGAGGTATTTTTGCCTGTTGATAGTGATATGGAATTTAGTTCTACGCCTCCTGATATAACAGAGGAGGCGAGTTATGTAGTTAAACATTTTTTTCCACAGAAATCTAAAAAGATAATTCTTGGCATGGAGAGTAACAAAATGGTGAGTTGAGTGACCTTGATTGGAAGTCGAACTAACGCGCGTGCCCTGGGTTATTGATTTCCTGGTCTCTGTGATGGCAATATCATATCCTACTTTGCTTTGCCTACGTAATATTGAGGTTACATTCGGGAAATAAATATATATTCTTATAATTCTTATATATAATTAAATATTCTTGAAGTTTCTTGTACGCTTAAGATGTTTCTGTAATTTTATGCCTATTTGCAGCCACTGAACAGCCATTAGTAGGGCAGCGCGCAAGCATGAACATCTATATTGAAATGAAAATCTGTATCGAAATGGTCTTGATTTCGAAATAGATTTTCAATAGTAAATGAACACATTTTAGTATATGAGTATAAAATACTTTGACATGGTTTGGAGGTTAATTCCTTACACCGAAACACGTAAATAGCTTCATTTAAACATATGCTCTAAACCTCCCCTTTTTTTCGCGTTGTCAATTTATTAATGAAACTTCGCATTCAACGGCTTTCCGGGTCCAGCCCAACCATTTATCTATGCACTGTGCACTGTTGGAAGGTGTTATATAATTTATAATATAAAAATTATTCAAAAACACTTTTACAAACTTTGGAGATGGATACCTTACACCGAAACAAGTAAATAAATTCATTTAAATATATGCCCTAAAACCCTTCGTTTTCGCGTTATCAATTTATTAATAACAGTTTACGTTCAATGGTTTTCCAAGTACAACCCAAACCTTCATTTATATATGCATTATGGGAAGGTGTTCTATAATTTATATAAATATTTATAATATACAAAGTTTGGAGATGGATACCTACACCGAGTTAAGTAAATAGGATCATATAAACATATGCTCTAAAATCCTTTGTTTTCGCGTTGTCAATTTATTAATGAAACTTCACGTTCAATGCTTTCCGGATCTAACCCAACAACTTAATTTATCTATGCACTCATTTTACCCTGCGGAGTTGTCATTGTCTTGGCATGGTTGTTTGTTTACGTTCACCATTTGTCAGTTGTGTAATACATTCTAGCAGAAAATTTTACATGTGCTGCCTACAGTTACTTCAGAACACTCTCCCAGACCTACTAGAAGAGATGTCCCTGCAAATAAAGAAGAATCATGTGGTGTAAGCATGATAGTGCCCTAGCTCATTTTAGTCTCATTGCTCGAGATGCACTCGTTGGTATCTACTATGAAAGATGGATAGATAGAGGAGGACCAATGGCCTGCACATTTCCCCAAACTCAATCCTTTCAATTTTTATCTGTGGGGTTGTCTTAAGCAATTGGTTTATGTAGCAGACACCCCAAATGAATAAAATGTTAATCTAAGTGCCATAGAAACCTGTAAAACCGTGATACCGGCAGGTAGTGTTTGACAGTCTGCTTCGATGAGTGCAGTGTGTTTAGTAGCAAGAGGAGGACATTTTGAGAATTTTCTATGAGTGGTGTTTGTATTGCACACCTGCTCACAAGCTGACAACTTCAAAAATATAAATATTGTATCACTTTAAAATGATTTGATTAATAACATTTTGAAGCTCAATACATCGTAAACAAAATGCTTAGGACCTGTGTTTATATGAACATTTTTAGTCCGTATGTACACTTCACAGAGTGAATAGAGAAGGTATTGCATTCCACCCAAAAACTCGATACCAAGATTTTACATTTAATACATGCTTTGAGACCCCCTAAATTCAAAAAAGAACATTTTTAGAAACATGTCCGTGAGTGTATATCTTTGGGCAGCTCAAAGACGAAAAGTTGGTTAAATGCCATAATTGTTATTTAAGTTCAGTAAATTCCAACGATGCGATATGAAGATTTTAAAGAAAATCTCCACATCCACAACTACTCTTTACATGGAGAATTTTAGAAAATTTCAATTTTCTCAAAAAGGGCTCTAACAATTTTTAATGCCAAAAGTTTAAGATATTTTCATGACAAACGAAATGTATATCTTGAATTTTCTGGGAATATCCTCTGTAAACCTCTTTATTCTGTATAACTTTTGTATAACTTTTGTGCAACTGGTAAACCGTAAGAACTGTACAAAATTGTACTACACATAAAGTGTAGATATCTTTGAAACACACAAATTATGTCTCAGTTTTCAAGTACTTAAGTTTCTCCCGTTTGAGAAAAGTTTTTGTTTCCGCCTCTCGTTTGTTCCATCGTAGCAAGCAAAGAGAACCGAATTTCAATTGTTTCACTTGGCGACCGGCTTTTAAAAGATTTGAGTATTGCTTTAACCTAGTCCCTTGTTCCCCTTCTACTCACAAAAACAAGTAATTAGACCAATTCTGGCAATCTTTATCTTGATTAGCATGACCTATATAAAACTAATTTTTTATAAGGAAAGTTTGTATGGAACACCTAGATAAAATCATGTGTGGAACACATCAGTACTCACAAACACCTCATTTTTTTACATTCATGGACATCCAATTCTTGAAACTACTTCTCATCTTTTGGATGGTGGATACCTGGACGTGTTTCGAGAATTCATTATTGCCATCTTCCAGCAGACTAGCAACACGTTACTGTTTACATTCTAAGCAAATGTTGGAACGCACGACCATTACGATGAATATAATCAGTGCAATGCCTTGCCATATTCTGCCATACTATCACAAAGATGTTTCTCTGATTTCGGCAGCTGTGCAGGCTATTCGTGACACAAGGTTCTCTTCAGATTCCACAGGCATTTCATGATAGTCTTCATGGGTTCCCGCAAAAAGAAATTAAGTGGTACAGTTCCGGAGGCTTGTCAGGACTCCGGCGCTGTATTCCTTTTTTCTCCATTTTTTCCAGTTTCCTATATTTCCTTAGTAGACCTTATTATTCTTAACGTTTTCCTTTTACATACACAAACATAGACACATTACAAACACAGAAACACCCATGCCAAAGGCGGGACTCGAGCCCACGATCCTGTGCACCACGAAGCGCTAAAGCGAGACACTTTAGCGAGCGCGGCCACCGGGATCGGCATTACTTCAGCCCCAAAGTGAGCTGGTGCTCCATTATGTTGTAACCACATATCTAGTATGATAAAGAGTACTAGCTATAAGATTGTTCTCAATGCACCGCAGCTCACCTGGGTATTGTGGTGGTAGCGTGTCTGTCTCACGTTCAAATGGTCGTGAGTTCGAATCTCGCTTAGAGTGAGTTACACGGATAAGGTTTTTTTTCGGGGTTTTCCCTTATACTAAGAAGACAAATTTCGAGTAGCTTTAAGTCAAATCTCATAAAAGCTAGTTATTATGAAATTCCATTCTCTTAGAATGACCAGAAGTAAAACAAAAGAAAAAAGAGAAAGTCCCCGTTTGAGAGAAGTTCAAGTATTTTCAAATTGAAACCAATAACAAGAAATATCTAAAAAAAAAAAAAAATGGTAAACCCTACAGAAATGTATATAAAATATCCTGTTTTAATAACATCTAATTTTTGTGTGGTGAGCGTTTTGTCCATCTTTTATGGTTTACCAGTATTATAAATGTTATTCAAACTTAAGAGATCTTCAAAGGCTCTTCCCAGAAAGCAAAAAATATTTCTTTACAAAGTGTTGTTTGCAATGAGAAATTTTCTTCAAAAATCTTATGTCGCATCCTCGAAAAATAATAATATAATAACTCCATGACACTACGGCTCACCAGGAACCTTGGTCCACCGCGTCTCGGTCCATGATAGACGACAGAAAATTGGTGCAGCATTGGAGGGTGAGACGTCAGCACATCGACCCCCCCCCCCCCCCGGCGGGTAATGTGGGCTCATGACCTGGAGTCGCTACTTTTCCATCAAGTAACCCCTCAACTGGCCTCCCAGGGACCTCACGAGGATGAGTGCACCCCGGTCCAGGTTTCCCAGCGGAGAAAAATGTAAATGGTGTGTTATTTATGGACGCTCTTTAACTGCTGTGGTTCTCAGCGTCTCATTCTAAATTGGGCGTGAAAGACCGCTTAATTTTGCTCAGAGGCCTCTCTATCAGGCTTGAGGTTCTTTTACGTGCCGTAAATTTACGATACGGGACCAACGGCTTTACTTCCCTTCCGAAGGAAGCCATGCTAAGGATTTTTACACCCGAAAATATCCATCGTCCTCCGCCGGGTTTGAACCCGCGACCTTGGGTATATGAAATCAGCATGGTAACCATTACACCACGGAGGGCGACTCCCAGCGGAGGAAAAATCCCCTCGCCGGTACTGGGAATTGAACCCATGTCTCCCGCTTGGCAAGCAGCAACGCTGCCACCACACTAAGGAGACGACCATCCTCGAAAAATACTGAACCCGTGCAAGCACACACACGTATACACTCCGATCATTTCCTAAAACTGGATGTCCATTCTGAAACACCGTGTAGAAGGTTCTGAACTAAGCCTAAAATGGCTCTCCAATCTTTAGGAATTGTTCATGTTGCACTCCCGGTATCCTGCACACACTCGCAAACGAATAAAAGCTAAGATTAAGTTAGAATGGTCTATTCAATATCGGCCACAGAGGTTGATAAACATTTATCCGCAAGCCAAATTAATGACTCACCACTAGTTTAACGTTTTCTTGCTAGAGCTCAGCACTTCGCCCTCCTGGGAAGAAAAGAACCCGCTGCGCACATTTAGAGGGCATTCTTTACTATGTCCATACATCAAGGACCAAGTTGATCTCGGTTTTTGTTCCATTATCGCTGCTAGCCCAGCACGCTGCTGCTAACTCTATTTCAAGGAGCTCTGCCGTGTAATAATCCCTAATATTCTCTAAAAACGAAGAATAAAGAAGATAGGATGGTTAGTTGGATGCTTTGTAATGCCCGGATTAAATAATCTCTCGTGGCACAAAGGATCGCAAAAAATACGAAATGAAAAATTGTTGTATTACGCTTTTAGCCTCTTTCTATAGAAGGATCCTAATTCTTTTATGTTTTTTCCCACTTTTGGTCGTTTGATTTCCTCTTTCAATGTTGCCCATGTATCTGTCTAAATAGTTCGGCAAAGAAAATTATATAATATGAAATGGTATTTGAGTATACAAAGCATTTTTAATTAGTTACAGATACTGGTTATCCGGAAAAAAAATTTAGTTTTGTTTATTCGTTTATTTCACCGAGCCAGGCGGCTCAGCGGGTCTGTAACTGGCATTTTTGTTTCTTTCATTGCATTCCTTTTTCTTCTTTTTTACCAAATTCCATACATTTCCTTTGTTGAATTATTTGATTTACCGTTTGTTTTTGTTTTTTTTTTTGCTTCTAAATTCTCATACATACACACACAAACACACAAACCCTCATGCCCAAGGCGGGACTCGAACCCAGATCCCCGCGCCACGATGCAACCAAAGCTAGGCGATTTAGCGAGCACGGTCACCGTGACCGGCTGCATTCGGCAGATCCGGCTTCGCGTACTCAGGCCCTGGTTTTTCTTGAGGCCGCTTAGGCGAATGCTGTGGTGCTGTATATCTGCCACGGTTCCTTTCTCTTTATTCTTTCATTTCATTTCCCTTCATCATCTTTCAGGTCGGCGGCAGGTGTGGCTCAAGGTATTGAGGAGATGACACTATTGATTGCTCCAAATAAAACTCTCTTTCCCTAGGTTGCGCTATTGAGGCTAGGTACTGTTGCTGTGGCATTCATCCGACAGCCTCCCGGCTCCTTTATAGCCTCCATGGCGCACCTAAGCTACCATCTAGTGACACTGTTGGGGACTTCCGTGCGTCTCTGCACTTAGCTCCGTCACTTTCTGTGTGCTGGCCTGTGGTTTCCCCTCCTTTCATCCCTTCCCCCGCAATAGACCACTACTTAGTCGCAGTTGCCAAGGTGTCCCCAGCCATTCCCTTACATATGTCTCGTACCTTAGTCTTCATTCCACATGCTAAGCCCATCATAAATTACAACAACCTCGGACGACCAATGTGAGTGACCTTCGTTGTTATCTCATTTGACCAAACGATGTCGTACCCAGCGGCAGTAGTCTATGAGTGCGATGGTAAAGTGAAGTTAAGGATAGCCGTGACATGAGAGAACCCATAGCTTTTACCATGCATCCCGAACAACATAGGGCCTTAGGGATACTCCATATGAGGCAGACTTCAGAGGCTGTTCCCAGAAAATTCAAAGTATGTATTTAATATACGGTATTTTGGTCAAAGTCGTTAGAGCCATTTTTGAGAAAATCAAAAATTTTAAAAAATTTCCATGTAAAGGTTAAAGTGGGGTGTGGGAATTTTCTTGAAAATCTTCGTGTCGCATCCTAGGACGATACGCAACTTAAATAAGGGTCTTTTCATTTTTGAGCTATACCATCCACAGCCACACACACTTATACACACACACCTTTTTCTAATTTTTTTGTACTCGATGGACCTCAAGACATATATTTCTGGTGAAATCACGATATCGAATTTTAGGTGGAATTCAATACCTTCTCTATCCACCATGTAAACTGCACATGTGGGCTAGAGAAGGTAAAATCCTCTTTACAGGCATCCTGTCAATAACGGTAGCGTCCAGTGATTGTACAGCCCTGAATGTGTTGTTTACGAATGATGTGGTTGTTTTACGTCGCAACAAACTAGGATTTCTCTATGACGTCCTAAAAGTCCTAGCTTTGCTTCTAATATGCTTGTTGTATACTGTAAACGGTTCAGAGTTAAGAAATGTGTAGCACAGCTATTTGTCTAGATTACGCGGTACAGGATTACAAATTCAACCACGCCACTTTGCCGGGTAGCGATGCCTTTCCAAAAGATAGCATAATTAATGTACAGTGCATACGTGCAGCGCATCATTTTACGACTTCCATCCTTTGCTCCTCGCTGAGTTACCACAACGCAATCCTAAGCGACGTTCTGTGAAATTTATATCCTGCACCAAATATCTAGCATCGCCGTCATGTTCGTCCTTTATTCTGCAGCAACACTAAGTACAGCTTTATCATAACTTTGGCTCAGATCTGATTTAGTAAGGGACAGATAAATGAAACCGCAGCATTTGGCATCTGCCATTTGTCACATTTACACGTTAGTAGATTCTTTATTTACCATGAGATAATTTTTACTTTCTCTATACGCACTATGTACTCCACCCAAAAATTCGATACCGAGATTTCACCGGAAATAAATATTTTAGGATCCCCAATATCAAAAAAAAGCATTTTCACAAAAAGGTCGTGTGTGTATGTGTGTGTGTATGTGTGTGTGTGTGTGTATCCGTGTGTCCATGTGTCTGTGAACACGATAACTCAAAAACGAAAATCCGGTAAAATACTAAACTTAAATACTAAACTTGGTATTTAAGTTTAGTATCTTCCAGGGATGCGACACGAAGATTTTGAGAAAAATCCCCGCACCCCCAACTACCCTTTACATGGAACATTTTTCGAAAATTTTCATTCTCTCAAAATGGTTCTAACGATTTTGATTAAAATTTCGAATATTAAAGATATTTACCTGACAAATAAAATATAGATCTTGAATTTTCTAGGAATAGCCTCTGAAGAATGGTTTATTCTGGATGAATTTTACTGAATGTTGAATAACTGCTAAACCTAAGAGATGGACAAAAACTTACTACACAAAATATGTAGAGCACCTTAAAACACACAATTTATGTTATATACATTTTTTTTACGTGCAGTTAGTCATTTTTGAGACATTCCTTATTTTTGGTGTCTGCTATGAAAAACTTATTCTTTTATCATACAGGAGTTTGTCAACTCCTATCCATACAAACAAAGGAACTTCATTGACATAGCTACCAGCTTTTGACTATCACTTTAACCTATAGTAGTCCCTTATTTCGCTTCTACTTGCAAGGAAGCAAGTAATAAGACCATTTCTGCTAATTTTTACTGATTCTCATAAAGTAAATAGAAGTATAAGCTTTTTAAGAATAATTTGTTGCAGGGATATAGATAAAGTAATATGAATGGTACACATCAGATTTTTCATGTATCATTTACAGTCAAATTCTTTCCCCTTTCGTTTCGATTATTCGACTGAGCTATTATTTTGGAAACGTTCTGGATTTAAGCTCCTCATTAGCACAGTAGTAAGGCTCGTACCTCTGGCACGGGGGATCTGGGTCGATTCCCGGTACCGGTGTGGGGATTTTCTCCCCCACTGAGATGACTGAGTGTTTGTTCTTTCGTCAAAACCATCCCGTGTAAGAGAAATAGTAACACAGCCGGAGTATCATGTTGCCTGAACGCCGAGGGTTGGGTCTCTCCCACAATTGCGTCCCGACCATTGACCGACCTTCGGATTGAATCGTCATTATCATTTGGATCAATATGACACACATCGTAAGGATAGAATGCTAAATTTAAATACTAATGATTTTCTTAAAGTGTATTTGAAGTATTAATCATCGTAAAAAGGAGAGAAAAAAATCTGATTTGATCCATTCAGATGCTCCATTCTCTACATATCTGCAACAAATAATTGTTAATAAACTTATTCTTCTATCTATTTAATGCTAAAACATTAACAGAAACAACATTATTACTTAGTTCTTTATAAGCGCAAGGTAAATAAGGCATGATACTAGGCTAAACCGAGACTAAAATGTTTTAAAATGTGGTTGCTATCGGATTAAATTCCCTTTCTTTGCGTGACCAAGCATTGACACGTTCCTGTATGAAAAAGATTTTATTAATTTAACACTGAAATCGAAAACAAGAAATATCTCCATAACGCTCAAATCCACGAAAAAAATGTATATTACATAAATTGTATGCTTTATTGTGATCTACACATTTTGTGTGGTAAGTTTTTGTCTATCTCTTGCGGTTTGCCAATTGTGCAAAATTCAATAAAAATCATCCAGAATAAAGAGGTCTTTAAGAGGTTATTTCCAGCAAATTCAAGATATATATTTTATTTGATATGTAAATATCTTAAATATAACAGAGTTTAGTCAATATTGTTATAGTCAGTTTTGAGAAAATTAAAATTTTTGAAAATTTTTTCTATGTAAAGGGTAGTTTTGGGTGGGGGTTTTCCTTGAAAATCTTCGTGTCACATCCTTGGAAGATACCAAACTTAAATACCAAGTTTGAACTATTTTTGGTTTTTGAACTATGCTGTCCACAGGCACACATACTGACCTTTTTTCCAATTTTTTTAGTTTCTTTACACGTACTATGTTTATAGTGTATAGAGAAGGTTTTGTAATGCACCCAAAAAATCGACACCGAGATTTCACCGGAAATAGACGTTTTAGGGTCCCCTGTATCCAAAAACAGTATGTTAAGAAAAATCTGATGTGTACCATTCACATGACTTTCTCCATATCCCTGCAACAAATAATTCTTAAAAAGCTTATAATTTTATTTACTTTATGCTAATCACATAAAAAAATTAGCAGAAAAAGTCTTATTTCTCGCATCCTAGAAGCGAAATAAGGGACAACCGTAGGTTAAAGTGATAGTCAAAAGCTGGTTGATATGTCAATGAAGTTCCTTTGTTTATATGGATAGGAGTTGACAAGTTCCAGTATGAGAAAAGTATACGTTTTTCATAGCAGGAACCAAAAATAAGGAATGTCACAAAAACGACAAACTCCACGAAAAAAATGTATATAATATAAATTGTGTGTTTTAATGTGCTCTACATTTTTTGTGTAGTAAGTTTTTGTGGTTTAGCAGTTATTCAAAATTTAGTAAAATTCATCCAGAATAAACTACTCTTCGAGGCTATTCCCAGAAAATTCAAGATATACATTTCATTTGTCAGGTAAATGTGTTTAATATCCGAAATTTTAATCAAAATCGTTAGAACCATTTTTGAGAAAATCAAAATTTTCGAAAAAAGTTCCATGTAAAGGGTAGTTGGGGGTGGGGGGATTTTTCTCAAAATCTTCGTGTCGCATCCCTGAAAGATACTAAACTTAAATACCAAGTTTGGTATTTTACCGACTTTTCGTTTTTGAGTTATCGTGTTCACAGTCACACGGACACACGGACACACACACACACGGACCTTTTTGTGAAAATACTTTTTTTTTTTAATATTGGGGACCCTAAAACATATATTTCCGGTGAAACCTCGGTATCGAATTTTTGGTGGAGTGCAATACTTTCTCTATACACTATATACATAGTGCGTATGGAGAAAGTAAGGAGGTCCGTATGTGTGTCAGTGTGTCTGTTAACACAATAACTCAAAAACGCAAAGTCGTTAAAATACCATACTTGGTATATTAGTTTAGTATCTTACAAGGATGCGAAATAAAGAGGTTGAAAAAAATGCCCCTACCTTAAACTAACCTTTACATGGAAAAAGTTTCGAAAATTTAGATTTTCTCAAAAATGGCCCTAATGATTTTTACTTTCTCTATACGCACCATGTACGTAGTGTATAGAGAATGTTTTGCACTTCACCAAACAATTTGATACCGAGATTTCACCGGAAATATATGTTTTAGGGTCACCTGTATCTAAAAATTTTATTTTCAGAATAAGGTCCGAGTGTGTATGTGTCCGTGTGTCTGTGAACACGATAACTTAAAAACGAGAAGTCGGAAAATACCAAACCTGGTATTTAAGTTTAGTATCTTCCAGTGATGTGACACGAAGATTTTGAGAAAAATCTCCCCACCCGAAACTACCCTTTACATGGAACTTTTTTCAAAAATTTTGATTTTCTAAAAAATTGCTCTAACGATTTTGATTAAAGTATCATATATTAAAGATATTTACCTGAAAAATAAAATGTATATTTTAAATTTTCTGGGAATAGCCTCTAAAGACTACTTTATTCTGGATGAATTTTGCATAATTACTAAACCGTAAGAGATTTACAAAAACTTACTACACAAAAAAATGTTGATCACGTTAAAACACACAATTTATGTTATATATATTTTTTTTCGTGGAGTTGATCGTTTTTGAGATATTCCTTTTCGTTGGTTTCAGCTTTGAAACACATACTTTTCTCAAAGAAATTTGTCAACTCCTGTCCATACAAACAAAGGAAAATCAGTCACAGAGCAACCAGCTTTTGGCTTTCCCTTTAACCTATGGTACTCCCTTATTTTGCTTATTTCTCGTACTTACAATAAAGCAAGAAATGGGACTATTTATGCTAATTTTTCTCGATTAGCATGAAATAAATAATAGATAAGCTTATTAACAATAATTTTTTACAGAGATGTAAAGAATGTCGTGTGAATGGAACACATCAGATTTTTATTAAAATTCCATATATTAAAGATATTTACATCCCAAATAAAATGCATATCTTGAATTTTCCTGGGAATAGCCTCTGAAGACCTCTTTATTCTGGATGAGTTTTGCTCGATTTTTTAAAACTAGTAAACCGTAAGAGATAATCTAAAATTAAATACACAGAGAATGCAGATCTCATTGAAAAACACAATTGATGTGATATACATTTTTTTTTCTGACCTCTCAAAGAATTGGGTTTCATCCCATAGCAATCACATGTTCAAACATGTGGTTGTTGGCTTAGCCTAGTGTATTCCCTTATTTCTCTTTTACTTACAAGAAAGCATTTCTGCTAATGTTTATCTCAATTAGCATAGAGTAAACAGAAGAATAAGTTATTTTAAGAATACATTGTTTCAAAGATGTAGACATAGTAATGTGAATGTATACATTAGTTTTTTATTACTTTCTCTATACGTGCTATGTACATAGTGTATAGAGAAGGTATTGCACGCCACCAAAAAAATCGATACCGAGATTTCACCGGAAATATATGTTATAGGGTCCCCTGTATCCAAAAAAAATATTTTCAGAAAAAGGTCCGTGTGTGTGTCCGTGTGTCTGTGAACACGATAACTCAAAAACGAAAAGTTGGTAAAATACCAAACTTGGTGTTTAAGTTTAGTGTCTTCCAGGGATGAGACACGAAGAATTTTGAGAAAAATCCCCCCACCCCCAACTACCCTTTACATGGAACTTTTTTCGAAAATTTTGATTTTCTAAAAAATTGCACTAACGATTTTGATTAAAATATCGTATATTAAAGATATTCACCTGACAAATAAAATGTATATTTTGGAAGTTCTGGGAATAGCCTCTGAAGACTACTTTATTGTGGGCCAATTTTATGGAATTTTGCATAACTGCTAAACCTTAAGAGATTGACAAAAACTTACCACACAACAAATGTAGAGCACCTTAAAACACATAATTTATGCTATATACATTTTTTTTGTAGATCTGATTGTTTTTGAGATATTCCTTGTTTTCGGTTTCAGCTATAAAAACTTATACTTTTCTCATACAGGTTTTTGTGAACTCGTGTCCATACAAACAAAGGAAGTTCTGTCGTAGAGCAACCAGCTTTTGTCTATCACTTTAGCCTATGGTACCCCCCTATTTTGCTTCTACTAACAAGGAAACATGTAATAAGACTATTTTTCCTAATTTTTGCTTCATTTAATGAAATAAATAGAATAATTTGTTGCAGTGATATAGGGAAAGTTATGTGAATGGAACACATCAGAGTTTTTATTAGTGATGCAGTCTACCTGAGGTTGAAGGTTTAAGTAAAGAAATAATAGTAAAATATTCAGTTTAAGGCCGCGTGGATGCAAGGGCAGTTTAACGCCTGTTTTTGAGTGTGCAATCTTATTTCCCCGAAGCAAAGTTTGAACAAGTTTAGTAAGAAACAGAGGTTGCGCCAACTTCGCGTAATCTCCCAAGTACCTCAGCAAATGAAATAAGAATAAGAACTCTCTCTCCGGCTAGTCTGTCTGCGGCTTAGCGTTTGGTTGAAAGTGTAAGCCTCTTATACCTCGGGCATAACGGCTCTTCACACACACAATAATGCTCGACGTGCTATACGAACCGTTTTCTTTACTCCCCCAACCTCTCTTCGCACTTCCCTTAACGACCTCGGCTTCGGAATTATCAGCACGCCATCTCTGAGCAGAGGCGACGCTTCCACTCCCTGGCTCTAGCTCTTGCATAAACAAGATGTAAATAAGAGTTGATCAAACCAGAGGACACCTGGTTACAGTGGTAAGGTAGCCTGCTTCCCTCTCGTTTCCTTGAGGATACGAGCCTATCGATTTCGAAAAGTAAATTTTCGATGCCGGTGCATACGAGAGCAACATTTACAGTGTTTAGAAAGTAAATCAAGAATTACCTTTAAAAAATATAAATTATCATACTGTTACTTTTCTACACGTACTACATAGTGTATAGAGAAAAGGTAATGCATTGTATCCAAAAATTTGACTCTAGATTTCATTGAAAATACATATTTTGGCAACGCCTGAATTAAAAAATAGTATTTTTAGAAAAATGTCATTATGTGTATTTTTGTCTGTGGGCAGAATATACAAAATCGAAAAGACCACTAAATACAAACTTGATATTTAAATTCATTATCTTCCAAGGATGCACGACGAAGATTTTAAAGAAAATCCCCTCGCTCCCAGCTACACTTTTATATTGAAAAAATTAAGACAAATTTGATTTTCTTAAAAATGACCAACGAATTTAAATAATGTCTCTTATATTTAAGATATTTTCATGACAATTAAAATATTTATTTTCTTAAAAATGGCTCTTAACAATTTTGATTAAAATATCGTATATTAAAGATATTTACCTGACAAATAAAATACACATCTTGAATTTTCTGGGAATAGCATCTGAAGGCTACTTTACTCTGGATCAATTTACAGACTTTTGCATAACTCCTAAACCGTAAGAGATGGACAAAAACTTAGCACACAAAGAATGTAGAGCACGTTAAAACACACAACTTATGTAATATACATTTTTTAACCTGGAGTTGATCGTTTTTAGATATTCCTTGGTTTTGATTTCAGATTTGAAAAACTTATTCCTTTCTCATACAGGAATTTTTAAACTCCTGTCCAAACAAAGGAACTTCAGTTACATAGCACCCTGCTTTTGATTGTCTTTTTAACTTATGGTACTCCCTTATTTCGCTACTACTTAAAAGAAATCAAGTAATAAGACTATTTCTGCTAATTTGTTCTCGATTAGCATGAAGTAAATAGAAACATATGCTTTTTAACAATAATTTTTTACAGAGATGTAGAGAAAATCATGTGAATGTAACACATCAGATTTTCTTAATATGTGCTACTATTTATCGGAGGTATGCCTTTATTTCCCCATTAGTTCTGTATAAAATTATTGATTTAATACGTACCTATTATTTTTGTGGATCGTTTTGATTGTGCCGAATTAGATAATGTTATAAATTGATTCTGTTTGAATATATTACTGTAACAATTGGTGAAGGTCACAGTGCATCTACAAAGACTTTGGAACACACTGTTGCTCTTACGAGAAACTTTAATTCCCATTATTATTTTTTTAAGTTGGATGCGTTTATATTTCTCATGTTACAATTTCTCTTTTAAGTTTACTAGACCCTCTGCAGGTTTTTTTTTTTTTTTTTTGAATCTTCGCAGCGTTTTCTGATGCTCCGAACATGACCCATGACATCAGATTCACAAAGAAGATACTGCAAGGAAATGAAGAAGCAGAGAAACAAAGAAGAGAAGGCCTGTACAGAAACAAGGCTACTTACCAACATGAAATCAATACAAAAGGAAATTCTCTATCTTGCTCCATTGTTCCTTTCGCTTTTCACGAGGCAAGTATTCTCATGTCGAGTTTTTTTTTTGTTTTGTTTTTTATTCTGCATGCTTTCTTTTCAGCATCTGTAGCCACTACTTGTTGTAAATTGCACGAGTTTCCATCAGTGACAGCATTCATCCACCAGTTTATTGCAAGAACGGATATGAAATGAACATCTATTCAATTTTTCATGGCTTCAGAACGATTGATCTCGTTTCCTTTCATATACTTCAGTCTGCTCTCTTCTCTTCATTTGAACGATATAGGTACAGATGCTTTCTGAATCTTTTCATACTGCAGTAATGAAGCGACTCGCATTTAGAGGCTGTTAACGCGAGGCAAATTCGTGACTGTGTTAGTTACTAGAAATATGAAACACTCGATTTATAGTTTGCTTTAAAACGCAGCAAATATAGAACCATGAAACAAATGAAATGAACAATAGCTTATTAGAACCAGATGAAAAATTCAATGCCACATCCGGGATTTGAGCTCGGCTCCCCGCTCTCCAAGCGGTTGCTCTAGCCACTGAGCTATTGTGACAATATGCCAGTATGACATTCAATTCTCCAACAGATGTGTGTATTTTTACTTTCTCTACACGTACTACATACATAGTATATACAAAAGTTTTTGTTTTTTTTTGTTTTTTTGTTATTGTTTCATTTATATAGCCCCCTTTAACATCTAAGGTTATATCAGGGGCTTTGTACTTGAAACAACTCGTTGTCTGTAGGCTCGTTTACGTTGATTTAAATCACAAATTAAACACACACACACACACACATTCACTCTCATATACCTACTTCCAGACTGTGTGGGGGATAAGGAATAATTCTGGCTAAAGAAAAATCCCGCCCCAGCCAGGAATCGAGCCCCGGACCTCCAGGTGAGACGTCAGCTCGCTGACTACGGAGGCAGTCACAGAAGATATTGTATTGCACCCAGAAATGCAATTGGAAATACATAGTTTGAGATACCCTGAATCCAAAAATAAGCATTTTTTAGAAAAATATCTGTCTGTGTGTGTTTTTGAACTATGCTGCACACACATATATTTACTCTCATAAACATTCTTCCAGACTCTGTGGGGGATAGGGAATAATTCTGGCTAAAGAGAAATCCCGCCCCAGACAGGAATCGAGCCCCGGACCTCCAGGTGAGAAGTCAGCTCGCTGACCACGACGGCAGTCACAGAAGGTATTGTATTGCACCCAGAAATGAAATAGCGAGATTTCACTGGAAATACATAGTTTGGGACCCCCTGAATCCAAAAATAAGCATTTTTAGAAAAAATGTCTGTCTCTGTGTGTTTCTGAGCTATGCTGCCCACAGACACACAGACACACACACACACACACACACACACACACACACACACACACACACACACACACACACGGACATGATTCTAGGTATTTCTTTTTGGATTCAGGTGAACTCAAAATATGCATTTCCAGTGGAATATATTTTTGGATGCAACACAATACCTTCTCTATACACTTGTACATTACATATACACACGGGCTAGAGAAAGTAAAACCGAATGGTGATGAACCGTATTCTTATAGCAACCTCTGATGCTCTAGCTTTCTTTAGAAGCAGCAACGAAGGCTATTGCTACATAATTGGATTAATGAACTTTTCATATGAATTTAATGAAAAACTCAAGCAGAGAACTATGTATCAACAGTTATCTTTTGCAACAGTTCAGTTTTACATTCATAAATAAAAGCGGATCTATTGAACGAACATATCATCTTTCAAATTCCATGAATAACTACAACTTCTTATTGGAAAGAAATACGTTAATAAAGGATCCACATTCTAAGGGGCACCGTTAAGACTACTCGCCTCTCACCAAGGCGGTCCGGATTCGATCCGAAGTGACCGCAAGTGGAATTTGTGGTGGACAAAACTGCGCAGGAGTAGATTTACTCCGGGTTCTCCCGCTATCGCATTCCACCGGTGCTCCATCTTCATTCCATGTAACATCAGTGTCATCGCCTGCGGTGGCATTAGTTAAAAAGTTGACGTTAACACTATCTAAAAATCCACATTCCTTTTCATTTACATCTTTAATTTGATAATAATGTATTAGTTAATAATCTTCGTCTCCCAAAATATTGAAGCCCCTAAATTATTCTCAACTTTAATTTGACGCTACCTCTATTATTTGTATTATAATTGGATAATAGAATTATAACATATTAATTATAATTCATATTTCTAAATGCCCGGTTTGAACACCATGCTGGCCTACCTGAAGACGCCAACAGGAGGGAAAAAAAGCCACTTACCCTCCAATATTACAAAACAGAAATTCCACCTGCAGGAGATGGAAGTCATCAGCACTCGTGGTACATTCCTCGTTTTTTTTTTTTTTTTTTTTTTTTTTTTGTAAAAGTGTTTTGGAAAGAGTTTGGTGTAACGATCTTTGCATTACATGGATCCCTAATTATTTTGAAAAACCATTTACCTAACAATTATTAAAATGGAATTTGTGTTTAATTACTATTATTAATCCATTAATGTTCATTCATTTTTATAAACTAATTTTTACTTTCTCTACACTTACTATCTACATAGTGTACAGAGAAGGTATTGTAATGCACCCAAAATTCGATACCGAGATTTCACCGGAAATACATGTTTTGAATCCCTCTGAATCCAAAAAAGGCATTTTTAGAAACAGGTCCGTGTGGGTATGTGTGCCTGTGGACAGCTTAGCTTAAAAACGAGAAGACCGTTAAATACCTTCCAAGGATGCGGCACAAAGGTTTTCAAGAAAATCCCCCCACCCCAACTACCTTTTACTTGGAAAAAAATTCGAAAATATCTATTTTCTGCAAAATGTCTCTAAAGATTTGATTAAAATCTCTATTATATAATTTCTGGGAATAGCCTCTGAAGACCTCTTTATTATGAATAACTTGTAAACCGTAAGAGATAGTCAAAAGCTTATTACACAAAAGACGTATATCTCGATAAAACACACAATTTATGTCACATACATTATTTTTATGGAGTTATCCATTTTCGGGATATTCTGTGACATTAATTTCAGTTTTAAAATATATACTTATACGAAATTTGTGAACTCCTGGCCAAAGATTTCATTTCCATAGCAACCACATTTTAAAACATTTGACTGTCAGTTTAGCCTAGTGTATTCCCTTATTTCCGTTTTGCTTACAAGGTACTAAATAATAAGACCGTTTCTGCTAATTTTTAGCTTGAAAGAAAAGAATAAGCTTATTAATAATAGTTTGTTACGCAGATGTAGAGAAAGTCATGTGAATGGAACAGATTAGATTTTTTCAATATTTTTATAGCATTATTTTATTTTGCTTTGAATTTTTTTGACATTCCGTAAATATAGCAGGTCATTGTTTCAGAATAAATAATACATATTCATACATTTATTAAATCTGAATGAAGGATCCTACTTAAAGCACATCCTGCGTCGTTTTTACCCACCTCACAGATTGTTTTTATTCTGACGTTTGATGCGCAGCTGTTGCTGTTTTGTTACGCCATAGAGTAATAGTAGTGGTAGCGAATAGCTGCTGATTTACTTTTTCAGTTGTATAGTCTTGCTGTAAAATTACCTTTCACGCTTCCTTCGCTTCAGGATGGAGGTTACGCTCTCTGGTAGAGGAATGTCAAATAAGTTGCCTAACCCATCAGGGTCTACTCCCTGAGGAAGAGAGGCAGAAGCGTTCGATCATTCTACCAACTTCCACCGCCAGTTTACCAATAACATTTCCCTCCTAGCTGGTTTTCTTGTTCCGGAGATCGAATACCTCTATACGTTGTTGAATTAATGGCAAACCAATGTTATTCAGCAGCCAGGTGAGGCGTTTGGTGTAGAGGTTAACACGAAATTTTAATTGGAACAGTAAAAACAAAAATATTGTGTGTTCCATCCACATGACTTTCTCTACATCTCTGTAACAAATTACTGTTAAAAAGCTTATGCTTCAATTTTTTCATACTAATGAGAAAAAATTGCAGAAGTAGTCTTATTACTTGCTTTCTTGTAAGCAGAAACGAAATAAGGGGGTCTATAGGTTAAAGTGATAGTCAAATGTTGGTGGGTTTTTTAAAGGTTAAACCAAAAACAACAAATATCTAAAAATATGATCGACTCCACGAAAAAAAATGTATGTGACATAAATTGTGTGTATTAATGTGCTCTATATTATGTGTGTGGTAAGCTTTTGTCCATCTCTTACAGTTAAGCAGTAATGCAAAATTGTGTAAAATTCATCCAGAATAAAGTAGTCTATAGAGCTGTTCTCAGAAGATTTTATTTGTCAGGTAAATATCTTTAATATACGATATTTGAATCAAAATCGTTAGAGCCACTTTTGAGAAAATCACAATTTTCGAAAAAAGTTCCATGTAAAGGGTAGTTAGGGGTGGGGAGATTTTCTTGTAAATCTTCGTGTCGAATCTTTGGAAGATACCAAACTTACATACCAAGTTTGGTATTTAACGCTCTCTTCGTTTTTGAGCTATGCTGCCCATACTCACACATACTCACACACACGGATATTTTTTTAAAAATGCTTTTTTTGGATTCAGGTGGACCCAAAACATGTATTTTCGGTGAAATCTCGGTATCAAAGTTTTGGGTACATTACAATACGTGATCTATACAGTATGTACATAGTACGTGTAGAGAAAGAAAAAACAAAGGAATGTACATTTACACAGGTTTTATATATATGGCGAGGAATTTCCAATATAAATGACAAGTTTCTTTGGGTTTATTCATATTAATAACATCGCCTAGAATGTAGAAATTGTAGGACACGTTGTATTTTAGTGCTTAATTTAGCTATTTCACTTAGAACTGTATTTGGCGTGCCGAAAAGCAGGTTCGTAGCATTGGGTAAAACTATCCGTTTAGTAATTTAGTTTTTCATCATGCTGAGCACAAAAAGGTAAAAGTTAAACAGCCTCATTCCAGTGTTGCCAGCGTTGAGACGTACGTTAATTGTGATGAAAATACGATGTACGATCATAATTTGCACGATATTCTGTATATACAGTCTTAGAGAGTAGTAACACATACTTTGATAACAACTCTTTATTTTGATATATAATATCATTTCTATTTGTTTTAATTTCTCTACTTAATACATAGGTAGAGAAGCTATTGCACTAGATACCAATATTTCACCGGAAATACACGTTTTAGGACCCCGTGTATACAAAGAAAAGAAAAAATCTTATGTAATCCATTCACATGATTTTCTCTGTATCTCTGCAAGAAATTTTTGTTAAAAAGTTTATGCTTCTATTTGCTTCATGCTAAATGAGAAAAAATTAGCGGAAATGGTCTTATTACTTGCTCCCCTGTAAGTAGAAGCGAAATAAGGGAGCAACATAGGTTATAGTGATAGCAAAAGATGGTTACTATATGTTCCTTTGTTTGTAAGGACAAGAGTTGATAAATTCCTGTATGAGAAAAATATGAGTTTTTAAAGGCTGAAACAAAAAACAAGGGATATCTAAATAACGATCAACTTCACCAAAAACAATGTGTATGACATAAATTGTGTGTTTTAATGTGCTCTACACTTTTTGTGTGGTAAGTTTTGTCTATCTCTTACGGTTTAACAGTTACACAAAATTCCTTAAAATGTATCTAGATTAAAGTAGTCTTCAGAGGTTATTCCCAGAAAATTCAAGATATACATATTATTTGTCAAGCAATATCTTTAATATATAATATTTTAATCAAAATCCTTACAGCCATTTTTTAGAAAATCAAAATTGTCGAAAATGTTCCATGTTAAGGGTAGTTGGGGTTGGGGAATTTTCTTGAAAGTCTTCGTTTTGCATCCTTGGAAGATACTGAAATTAAATACCAAGTTTGGTATTTAACAGTCTTTTAGTTTTTGAGCTATGCTGCCCAGAGACCCACAGACACGCACACATACACACATACAGACAGACACACGGACATTTTTCTAAAAATACCTTTTTTGGATATAGGTGGTCTCAAAACATGTATTTCCGGTGAAATCTCAGTATCGAATTTTTGGGTACAATGCAATACCTTCTCTATACTCTATCTACATAGTACGTATAGAGAAAATAAAAAAGAACTTATTAGATAAAGATCCGTGTATGTCCATGTATATATAAACATATCTCAAAAATCATAGTCGGTTAACTACTTTAAGTTTGTTATCCTCCAGGTATGCGATACGAAGATTTTGAGAAATATCAAATAATACCAAACTACCCCTTGCTTGTAAATAATTTAAAAATCCTATATTTTCTCAAAAATGGTTCTAGCGATTTTGATTAAAATGCTGTACATTAAAACTTGACAAATAAAGTACAAATTTTGAATTGTCTGAGAATATCCTCTGAAGACCTCTTTATTCTGGATGACATTATCATATCTGTTAAATCGTAAAAGATAGACAAAAGCTCACCACAACAAACGCGCAATTGATTTCATGATACACTTTTTTTCGTGGAGTTGGTTATTTCCAAGAAATGCCTTCTTAGTGGTTTAATTTTAAAATATTTAAACTTTTTTCATACTGGAGTCTTTGAACTGCTGGTCATAGCATGACGTAGAAATAATAATAAGTGTTTTAACAATAGTTAAATTAGTTATATAGCTGTAGAGAAAGTCATGTGAGTGGAACACATCAGATTTTTTTACAGATGGAGGATGTGATTTTTTGCTGGATAAGCATTGTGTCCAATGTTACAACTTCTCGCGGCGTATTTGGTTAAAAATACAAAATAACATTAAGTATATATGTATATTTTAGAAAAATGTGTGTGTGCGTGTGTGTCTATGAATATCGTAATTGAAAACTGAAAATCCGTAAATACCAAACTTGAAAGGTTGCGGATGGCAGGGTTACAAACATTTTCCATTTCCAGAACAGTATATGGTACAATTGACCTTTTCTCTAAAATGTTTTTTTTTTTAATTCAGGGAGTCGCAAAACATGCATTTCCGGTGAAATCTTGGTATTCTTTTTCGGTTGAAATACAATACCTTTGTCTATACTTTATGTACATAGTGGAGTGAAAATAAAAACGTATTTTATTGGAATATTTAATTTTATACTCTGAGTGCTTATCTGGATTATAATGAAGCAGATAGCAGAATAAGCTTTTGTTACAGAATCGGTAGAGAAAATATGTGAGGGTAACACATAGTTTTTATATTTGTATATATATGAATAAAGAGTGAGAATGCAAATAATCATTCATTTATTTATACTGGAGGCAAGAAGTGGGGATCGTAGTAAACGAAGAAAAACCTAAGCACAGTAGCATAGTGTTTTTTTACTTTCTCCAGCCCCACATGTACAATATACATAGGGATACAGAAGGTATTGTAATGCACCCAAAAATTCCATGTCGAGATTTCACCGGAAATATATGTTTTGGGATACCAGTTCGAAAAACGCATTTTTAAAAAAGGTCCATGTGTGTGTGTGTCTGTCTGTCTGTATGTCTGTGGACAGTATAGCCCCAAAACGAAAAGACCGTTAAATATCAATCTTAGTATTTAGGTCTAGTATCTTCCAAGGATGCGACACGAAGATTTTTTTAAAAAAAGAAAACCCTACCACAAACTAACTTTTACTTCGAACAATTTTTGAAAATTTTTATTTTCTTAAAAACGACTCTCACGATTTTGATTAAAATCCCGTATGTTAAAGCTATTAATATCCGAAATAAAATGTATATCTGAAGGCCCCTTTAATCTGGATGAATTTTTCTGAACTTTTTTTAACTGCTAAACCGTAAGAGATAGAAAAAAACTCGCTGTACAAAAAATGTAGATCTCATCACAACACACAATTTATTTCCTGTACGTTTTTGTTGTGGAGGTAACCGTTTCCAAGATATTCCTTGTTATTGGTTTCAGTTGTGAAGTCTTTAAACTTTTCTCAGGGAGGAAATGTCCGTCTTTCTTTTGTTCTACATCTGGCCAAGCAAAGAAGCGATTTGCAATGACAATCGCTTAACAATAGATTTTAAAACAGTTGACTATCACTTTAGCCTAGTGCATTTCCTTAATATCTTCTACTTATAAAGAACAAAGTAATAAGAAAATTGTGCTATTGTTTATTTCGATTAGCATTGTGTAGAAAGAAGAGTAATTCTTTGTAAGAAGTTAGTTTGTAGAGTAGCTAGAAAAAGTCATGTGAGTGTAACACATAAGATATGTCTTTGTATATGCATGAATAAAGGCTGAGAATGCAAATATGCATTCATTTATTCATACTGAAGTAAGAAGTGCGTACCATAGCAAATAAGGGAAAACCTAAGCAAAGAATTTTGCAGTATAGCAAAGATAGACAGTATTTTTTGCAAAAACTCCTCTTAACATTTGCAGCGAAATTTTTATCGCTGTACATCGTCTGGATGTGAAAACACGCTCTCTGAAAACCTCTTTGTTTGAACATGGTACTCTGCCTTGTTCCCGGCTCGCTGACGTAATGAAAATCAGTTGTATAACATGGCGCAGAAACGGAGCATGGCATATAAAGAGTCCACCTTTTCAATCAGATCGCCATGAGATTGGTTTAGAGAAAAAACGTGGAGAGGGGAGAGAAAACGATGCCCTGAAACAATTTACAGGACTTGAAGTAATAACTATGGGATTAAAATCAGAGATTGTTTGAACCATAAGGGAACGGGGTTACGATCTAACATCATAATCAGAAACTGAATCCTGGCGCTCTTACTTTCACGGAAAACAGCCGGATCTTGTAAAAGAACTCGGTAGATGGCGTATGCACGTTCTGTTACCTCAGCATCACAAACAAAAGCATCTTAATATGCAGGTACGTTTTACTGGTCCACTTGTTTTTATAGTAAAGATCTACGAAAACATTCTCGTTATACTTACTCCACTGTTTTTTATACTATGTAGAGGAAGTTTTATATTCCTCCCAGAAAATATATATCGAATACCACCAAAAATACCGTTTTGAGATGAATACGAAAAAGTAATTTTTACTTTTTCTCTATGTACTATGTACATAGTACAGGGTTATTACAAAAGAAATAGACAACTTCAACTGCCTGTAAAACAAAAACTGTCAGAGATAGCAAGCTAATTATTTTGGAAGTATATTGAGAAACTCTCAAAGTTTCGTTTGTTACTATTGGTAACGCTGTAGTGTTTTGTTTGTTGTTACAGAAGTTGAAATGGCGGAAAATCCTGTGGAAAAGGCATATTGCTTGTTGGAATTTGCTAGAACGCAATAAGCAACTGTTGTCCAACGACATTTTAGAACACGTTACCACAAACGCCACCGAATAGACAGTCAATCTACGACTGGTATAGAAAATTCGAGACAACGGGATGTTTGTGCAAAGGGAAGAACTCGGGAAGACCAAGAGTTTCGGAAGAAAACGTTGAACTTGTTCGTTCTGCCTACATAAGAAGCCCACAGAAATCGACATCTAGGGCGAGCATGCAATTACAAATTCCACAGCAAACTATATGGAAAATCTTGCGGAAGCGACTGCACATGATGCCTTACAGATTACAGATGTTGCAGTTTCTGAGTGAAGAAGATAAGGTCATACGGTGTGACTTTTGCATCGACATGTTGCGACATGATGAAGACGATGCTGGTTCTTGTGAGCGCATCATTTCATTTTGGTGGTAACTTGTTCTAAAATGTCGTTGGTCAACAGTTGCTGATTGCGTTCTAGCAAATTCCAATACGCAATATGCCTGTTCCACAGAATTTTCCGCCATTTCAGCTTCTGCAACAACAAACAAAACACTACAGCGTTACCAATAGTAACAAACAAAACTTTGAGAGCTTCTCAACATACCTCCAAAATAATTAGGTTGCTATCTCTAATAGTTTTTGTTTTACAGGCAGTTGAAGTTGTCTATTTCTTTTGTAGTAACCCTGTATATACAAAATGTATTGTATCCACCCAAAAATTCAATACCGTGATTTTACCGGAAATACATATTTTGAAACCCCCTGAAATCAAAATTATTTTTTTTAGAAAAACTTCAGTGTGTGTGTGTGTGTCTGTGGACAAAAATGAAACGTCTGTTAAATACCAAAGTTGATATCTAAGTTTAGTATCTCCTAAGGATGCGACACGAAGATTTTCAAGAAAAATCCCCCACCCCAAGCTACCCTTTATATGGAAAAATTTCCAATTATTTTGATTTTCTCAAAAATGATTCTAACGATTTTGATTAAAATATCGTATAGGACAAATAAACTTTATATCTGGGAATAGTCTCTGAAGACCTCTTTATTCTGGATGAATCTTGCATAATCGGTAAACAGTAAGATATACACAAAAACTTACAGCCAAGGATGTAGGTATCATTAAAACTCATCATTTATATAATACAGTTTTTTTAAAGACTTGACTTTAGCCAAGAAATTCCCTTATTTTCCTTCTACTTACAAGGCAGCAAGTAATAAGACCATTTCTGATAAATTTTATCTCGATTAGCATCAAGTACATAGAAGAATAAGCTTTTTAGCTAAAGTGGATGGAGCACATAAGTATTTTTAGAAATCCGTGAATATCTGTGTATGCTGTCTGTGTCTGTGAACTGTATAACTCAAAAATGAAAAGTCGAATAATGTTTCTGAAAATATGTAATAAAATGCCCCATCCCTTTGCAATGAAAAAATTAACTCTATATATTAGGAGTAAAATAATATATGTTAAAGAAATAAATACATACCAAGTAGCCCAGCTGTCCCGTATTTGACAGGTACAGATGTCTCTTTGTGAGTTGAAAGGTTTTCAGAACTCGACGGGGCTTTTTCAAGTTAAAACCCGGCAGTGAATTACTGGCAAGACCGGCCTTCTTTTTACTCCTCGTAAAGAGCGCAACCCGCTGATAAGCAAGATGGGGAAAATGAAGGTCACTTAAAACTCATTCGCCACCGAGCACTATACGTTTATATGACAGTATGTGTGGTTCACCAAAATTTTGACTTGGGTCGGGGAAAAGGAATTCTGACGACAGTATCTCGTTGAGTTACCTTCGGATGTGCTCGAGATTAGAATAATGCCACCTGCTACATACCTATGAATCTTACCTAGCATATATATTTTTACTTTCTGTATACGCACTATTTACATAGTGTATAGAGAAGGTATTGCACTCCACCAAAAAATTCGATACGAGATTTCACCGGAAAATGTATGTTTTAGGGTCACCAATATCCAAAAAAAGCATTTTCGCAGAAAGGTCCATGTGTGTGTCCGTGTGCTGTGAACACGATAACTCAAAAACTAAAAGTCGGTAAAATACCAAACTTGGTATTTAAGTTTAGTATCTTCCAGGGATGCGACATGAAGATTTTGAGAAAAATCACCCACCCCCAACTACCCTTTACATGGAACATTTTTCGAAAATGTTGATTTTCTGAAAAATGGCTCTTAACGATTTTGATTAAAATTTCGTATATTAAACATATTTACCTGACAAATAAAATGTATATCTTGAATTTTCTAGGAATAGCCTCTGAAGAGTAGTTTATTCTGGATGAATTTTACTGAATTTTGAATAACTGCTAAACCGTAAGAGATGGACAAAAACTTACTACACAAAAAATGTACACCACGTTAAAAAACATTTTTTTCGTGGAGTTCATCGTTTTTGAGACATTCCTTATTTTTGGTTTCTGCTATGAAAAACTTATATTTTTCTCATGCAGGAACTTGTCAACTCCGATCCATACAAACAAAGGAACTTCGTTGACATAGCAATCAGCTTTTGACTATCACTTTAAGCAATGGTAGTCCCTTATTTTCCTTCTACTTACAAAGAAGCAAGTAATAAGACTATTTCTGCTAATTTTTTCTGATTAGCATAAAGTAAATAGAAGTATAAGCTTTTTAAGAATGATTTGTTACAGGGATATAGAGAAAGTCATGTGAATGGTGCATATCAGGTTGTTTAGCTTGTGCGAAAAGAATGTTGTCCTTTAAATGTTTGTTACAATATATTATGACGTAGATACGTGCTGAGCCAAAATCTTCTGCAAGCTTCTGCATTCTCTGCGCTTTAGAACATTTGAGAGCACAAAGGGAGAAAAGTAGAACAGGTGCTGTTCTCCGAGCAAGTAAGCGATGACTGCTATGTGTATATTAGGTACTGCGACTGCGGGAGATAGATCTTTTTTGACGCCCTCCCCTCAGCAAGTGAAGCACCGAGAATAAGAGGTGATTTAGCGCCTGCGTCATATATCGACGTCGAAATGAAACTAAAAAACAAAACAAGAAAAACTAAATGAAAAACTGAACTAAAACACATTATTGTAGTTGACCATGAAAAAGCTGTGAGGTGAATCCAAAATTAGATTAGTTACAATATCCATAAGATTGTAAATAAGTACAAAGAAATTAAAGAAGTAAATCACATTAAACACTCCAACTGTCATATAAAATAATATTATTACAAATTGTTTATGTAAAAAACTGTTATTTTATTTATTGCGTTTAGGGTGTGGCATCTTTGTAACCCCACAATCCGTCGCCCTTCGTGATGTAATGGTTACCATGCTAATTTTATATACCCAGGTCGCGGGTTCAAACTCGGCGAAGGACGGTGGATTTTTTAGGGTGTAAAATTCCTTAACATGGCTTCCTTCGGAAGGGAAGTAAAGCCGTTGGTCCCGTGTCGTAAATTTACGGTACGTAAAAGAACCTCAAGCCTGATAGAGAGGCCTCTGAGAAAAATCAAGGGGTTCTTCACGCCCAATTTAGATTGGGACGCTGAGAACCACAGTAGTTAAGGAGCGTCCATAAATAACACATCATTTAATTTCAACCCCACAAAAGAATTAAAACTACTAGGATTGTAACTGAATTATGTATAATATGTATTTAATATTGATACTGGGTTGATTTGCTGACAAACCAAATGTTAGAGGAGCAGTATTCTAAGCAGTGCGCAATATGAAAACAAAAGCACCTATTTCTGGGCTCCCTTCTGCGGCGTTCATTGTGTTGCATAATCTTCGGGCTGTACGGTAGATGACGAGCGAATTGCTGAAATCGGCATCTTAGAAGGAAACCCTTCACATACTCGGCTACCTATGATGAGAAGAAACCGTCTACTCCTTCCTTGTCTGAAGCACATACTGAGGTTTCATCCTTTCCCATTACTAAGGAGATTGAATATCTAAACCAACCTGCTGAAAATTATGTTGAACTGTCATCAGCCTTGGCGCATTATCCGCCATTTTCCAGCCACTGTCATACACTCCTCGTTGTCATTTTTACTTTCTCCACACCTACTATGCACATAGTATATAGAGAATTTATTGTATTACCTCCAAATTTTATACCAATATTTTACCGAAAATATATGTTTTGAGAACACTTGAATACAATAAAAAAGTTTAAAAGGTTCAGTATGTATCTGTGGACAGTATAGCACAAAAACGAAAATTCCTTCAAATACCAAACTTGGTATTTCAGTTTAGTGATTTCCAAGGATGAGACAAGATATTTTAAAGAAAACCCCCCACCTTAAAATGCCGTTTAAATGAAACAAATTTCGAAAATTTTGATATTCTCAAGAATGGTTCTAACAATTTTAATTAAGATAGCGTATAGTAAATATCTTTAATTGACAAATAACATGGATTTTTGGGAATACCTTTGAAGAACTCTTTATGCAAAACTGGTAAACCTAAGAGACAAATGCACAAAAATATAAATGTAATTTATGACATATACATTTTGTTTATTTGTTTTTTAAAGAGCTGCACTTTTTAAGATATTCCCTGTTATTGGTTTCAGATTTAAATACTTATACTTTTCTCATACGGGAATTTGTCAGCTCCTGGCCATTATAAAAATCTGATGTGTTCCATTCACATGAGTTTCTCTACAATTCTGCAATAAATTATTGTTAAAAAGATTATACTTCTATTTACTTCCTGCCAATCGAGAAAAAATTAGCAGAAATAGTCTTATTACTTGCTTTCTTGTAAGTAGAAGCGAAATAAAGGAGTACCATAGGTTAAAGTGAAGGTTGCTATGTGAATGAACTTCCTTTGTTTGTATGGACACGAGTTCACAAGGTCCTGTATGAGAAAAGTATGTTTTTTATAGCTGAAACCAAGAACAAGGAATATCTCAAAAACAATCAAATCCACGAAAAAATATATATCACATAAATTGTGTGTTTTAAAGTGCTCTACATTTGTTGTGAGGTAAGTTTTTGTCCATGTCTTACGCTTTAGCAGTTATGCAAATTCCGGAAAAATTGACCCCGAATAAAGTAGTCTTCAGAGGCTATTCCCAGAAAATTCAAAATATGCATTTTATTTGTCAGGTAAATATCTTTAATATACGACATCTTAATCAAAATCGTTAGAGCCATTTTTTGAAAATCAAAGTTTTCGAAAAAAGTTCCATGTAAAGGGTAGTTTGGTGTGGGGTATTTTTCTCAAAAGCTTCATATCGCATCCCTGAAAGATACTACTAAACTTAAATAACAAGTTTGGTATTTTACCGACTTTTTGTTTTTGAGTTATCGTGTTCACAGACATACGGACAAAGGACACACTGACACACGGACACACGGATACGCTGAAAATACTTTTTTGGATACAAGGGACCCTAAAACATATATTTCCGGTGAAATCTCGGTATCGAATTTTTTGGTGGAGTGCAATACCTTCTCTATACACTATCTACGTAGTACGTATAGAGAAAGTAAAAAGTAATTTCAATCAAATGGCAACCAGATTTTAAAATATTTGGCTATTGCTTTAGCCTAATGTATCTTCTAATTCCGCTCGACTTACAAGGAAACAAGCAATAAGACGATTTCTGCTGATGTTAATCTCGATTAGTATGAGGTAGAAAGAAGAATAAACATCTTACCAATAATTTGTTAGAGATATGTACAGAAATTTATGCGAATGGAACACATCAGCTTTTTATTTACTCTGCTACATATAATAAATAGGGGATGTACTTTAGATTGGCATAAACCGCTAAGCAATAGATTTAAATAGAGATAAGATTTTAAATTCACTATTATTTTCTACGATCAACGATTCATATTCTGAGGATGTAATTCAAAGAGCAGCAAATCATCTACAAGAGATATTTAAAACTAATTATTTAGAAATATTCGAACAAAGATTGAAGTTCAAATTTCTGTAGTTAAATATCCCATTATATAAAAATTATTGTTATTAACAATAGAATAACAAATAATCAAATCGGGTATCTAGTTAACTGGATTTCCTATAATAATCAAGAGAAAGATCCTGTTCAAAAATTGAATCAATTTAAACATATATGCGGAATTATCCAGAAAGCTCTAAAAAGTGAAAAATAAGAAAAAATACCATCATTAGATTTTAAAAATCTGATGTGTTACACTCACATGACTTTCTCTAGATGTTCTACAAACTTCTTACATAACATTATTCTTCTTTGTGCACATTGCTAATCGAGGTACTCATTAATACAATGTTCTTATTACTTAGTTCCTTATAAGTAGGAAGAAAATAAGGGAATACACTAGGCTAAACCGATATTCAAATGTTTTAAATGTTGTCGTTATGCGATTGTCATTACAAATCGCTTCTTTTCTTGGCCTGGAGTAGAACAAAAGAAAAACGGACACTGCCGTCTGAGAAAAGTATAAGTACTTCACAACTGAAATTAATAACAACGAGTACCTCGAAAATGGTAAGCTCCACGACAAAAATGTATATGACGTAAGTTGTGTATTTTAACAAAATATACATTCTTTGTATAGTAAGTTTTTGCCTACCTCTTACGGTTTACTAGTTATGCCAGATTTAGAAGCTATTCCCAGAAAATCCAAAGATATACATTTTATTTGTCAGGTGGATATCTTTAATATTCAATATTTTAATCAAAATCGTTAGCCACTTTTAAGAAAATCACAATTTTCGAAAAAATTCCATGTAAAGGGTAGTTTGGGGTGGGAGGATTTTTCTCAAAATCTTCGTGTCGCATCCCTGGAAGATACTAAACTTAAATGCCAAGTTTGGTATTTTAGCTATTTTTCGTTTTTGAGTTATCGTGTTCACGGACACGCACACACGGACCTTTTTCTGAAAATGGTTTTTTTGGGTACAGGGGGTCCTAAAACATGTATTTCCGATGAAATCTCGGTATGAATTTTTGGGTGGAATGCAATACTTCTCTATCCCTTTATACATTGTACATACGGGGCTAGAGAAATGTAAAAAGTACTGGCACTCCCCTTACCAATTAGGGGTGATAGTGAAAATTAGATCCGCAATAAAACTATAAAAAGAAGAATAGAAGCATCGGAAGTGTAATTTCTCAGATGTGTATCAGGCTATGCATGGAAGGTGTTCCTCTTCTTTCTTTATGCATTAGATGTTATAGTCTGTAGCAATCTGTATATATTTTTCATGCTCTTGCTTTTTAGGTTTTGCAACATTTCTTTTCCTTATCAGTTTATAATTCTGAAAATGAAATGATAATCTATGTCCGTGCTTTGTGCGTGACTTATCCACTTGCCTTTATACCTTTTTGATTTATCATTCAGATTATATAACATCCAACTCCCTTCTTATGTCTTCATTTCTTTTATGGTCTATTTTGCCACAAACAGCCATTGGACAAATTATACTATAGTTTACTTTTAGTTTTCTCTTTCATGTTTCAAGTTTCGCTCCCATACAAAATCTTGGCACCATTCATTACTTTATTGAATTTAGATATTGTGTCTTTTCCTCCTTTATTTTTAAAACATATTTTATTGTGACATTGAGATGATTAATTTATTTAATTCCAAATGTTTATTAGACCAAAAATTTTTGATGCGATATTTTGTATCATAAGTATTTCATTTCCGTTATTTTACCACAATATTTTTTACTATTATACTTTTTATCGGGTGTTCTGTTTTACTTTAAATGCTATCACTTTTGGTTTGCATACGAATATTTTCATATTATATTCTTTTTCTATTTTATTTATATTGCCTTCTCAAGTTGGTATTCTGAATAAGATATAATAATTGATTCATCGATGGACATTAACGTCAGCGCCTAAACTCTTTTTTTTAAAATTATGTAAAAAAAAATGATTAACATTAATTCATTTCCTAACAACTTCATCAATATTATATATATTCTCAGAAAATTCAAGATATGCATTTTATTTGTCAGGTAAATATATCTAATATACGAAATATTAATCAATGGCATTAGAGATATTTTTGACAAAATCAATTTTTTTTTAAAAAAGGTACATGTAAACGGTAGTTGAGTGTGGAGGAATTTTCTTGAAAATCTTCGTGTCGCATTCTTGGAAGATACCAAATTTAAATACCAGGTTTGGTACTTAACGAAATTTTCGTTTTTGAGTTATGCTGCCCATAGACACACATATACACAGACAGACAGTCAGACACACACGGACATTTTTATAAAAAGGGGTTTCTAAAACATGTATTTCCGGTGAAATCTCGGTATCGAATTTTTAGTTGCATTACAATACCTTCTCTATGCACTATGTAGGTACATAGTACGTGTAGAGAAAGTAAAAACATTCACTTTACTTCTGAAGAAAATTATGTGACATACCCGTTTTCTTTTGTTTCAGGTAAGTGTCCATGAAGAATAGCATCACTCAGGTAACGGCTTGTATTTGAAAATCAGTCTATTTAATATAATTTATTATTAAAATGTCATACTATATGCCACACTATAATCTCCTTCTTGCCGCGACCTTTGTCAGATCTAATTTTTGGAGTACAATTGAGAACATTGTATCCTGTGAAATTTCGCGAACTTTGATTCGTCGATCACTCAAAAGCATATACTGGATTTTGTCAACCATATTGGAGGAAGTCACTCCTACTGGACGTCCAAAACGATGGTCATCGTTTAAATGTATTTATCCAATCGTAAGTTGTCGCAAACGCAGGAGCAGATGAACTTCAACCAACTCTGATGTCATCTCTTCCAGTATTAAGTTGCACGAAACTCGTTTTTTTTTTTTTTTTTTTTTTCATTTTTCTATCGAAGTACAAGTTTGTTGATTCAATCGCCTATGGCAACGAAACCACGTGGTGGAAGTAGCTGAAATTTTAACTGCTATCTAGAAAGAGGCGATTATTACTAAATAAATACTTTTTTCGACGCTACGAATGTATTTCTTGGATTTTCTAAGGACATATTGAACGCCCCTAGTATAGAGCTATTTTTTTTGCATGTATCACAATTATAAGTTGCATGGTTATTTAAATAATATTTTATTTTCCAAATCATTTTTCTAATAAAAATGAGCTACGTGATATATTTATGTAATTTTCACATAAAAACCTAGTGTTATGTCTAAACTGTGTTTACTAATGCATGTCATATGTGCTTATGCTAGCTCAATTTAATGCAGACAAGTTATTACGTTTCGTACTTGATTTTTTCAAAATTTAATAATTTATTTCTAAATATTGGAGCATTATTTCGAAAAAGTGTATGCTCATTTTATTTAATTTACTTTTGAGAGGCATTATAACATTTTGAAAAAAAATTAGTATAGAATTGTGAATATGGAAAATTGTTGGAAAAAAGTTTACCAGAAAATCAGGTTTAAAATAGGAAATGCTTATTAATTAGAATTTAGTATTAAAAGCTTTAGTTAAAGTGTGCCAAGTGGTAAGAATATCTTTTCTTAAAGTTTAGAATTCATATTGTAATTTTTTAGTATACATGCTTAGGTTTTCACGGCCGGGATTAATCCAGTAAATTGTAGAGGATTGCGGGTTTGTGGGGCGTGTATTTTTTTTTGATAGTGTTTAACGCCCGCTTTAACTACTTATGGCACCTCAGGCGGTGACATTGATGATACATGAATGAAAATGAAGCACTGGTGGAATGCGATGGCTGGGGAAACCGGAGAACTCGGAGAAAACCCGCCCCAGCGCCGCTTTGTCCACCACAAATCTCACATGTGGTCCCTTGGGATCAAACCCGGACCGTCTAGGCGAGAGGCGAATGGTCTAATCACTTGGCCACGGCGCGGCCCAGTGGCCGTGATCGATTGGATGAAATGACACCTGACGTTTCACCCGTGTCTCTGCCGGGCATCTTCAGAGTGACTTAGTTTAAAACCAGCAAATCATCCTCTGAAGATGCCCGCCGAGTCACGGGCGAAACGTCAGGTGACATTTCATCTAACCGACCCACAAATCAGGAAACCTCTACATTTTAATGGATAATTTTTTAATTTTTTAGTTTTTCACAATTTTTAGTCAAATTTCACAGATGCATTACTTCAAGAACTTGCACGCTTAAATACTCGAGTAAAATGAATTTGTACGTGATTTTAGTTAGTACAATGTCTCTCGAGATGCTCATTCACAGCATCCTTGAAAGGAGACGTTTCTCCTGCTGATGCTACAGATAGGTTCTCTCAATGACCTCCTTCATGTTAACAGGCGGAGGCAATGGAGTAAGTAACTGTGCCTAAAAGCTGCTTGTCTTTATTATCCTCTCCACAGTTTAGTTTTCCAGATGAGACTCAGACTTCATAACATCCTCTTAAACCTTACCAAAGAGAGGCAGGCTTGACACGTGTTTCATGCTTCTTTAATGTGATACATCTGTGAAATTTTGGAAAATTCACACTATATAAGATTATTATAGCAATTTATACAAGAAATTTGGGCAGAATAATAGTGATATTTTTGCTGTGTATCAAAATTCTACCTCGCTTAATTATTATTGTCTAACTTCATTGTTCTAGTAAAAGTATGTGTTCAATTCACATGAATTTCTCCATCTCTCTGTAACAAATTATTGTTAAAAGCTTATTCTTCTATCTACATCATATTAATCGAGATAAACATTAACATAAATTGCCTTATTACTTAATAAATAGTATAGAAGGTATTGCACTTCACTCTAATCCATACCGAGATAAAAAATTGAATTTATGAGTATAAAAAGTACTATAAGTTTATAATAAGTGTTTCATATTTGTATGTATATATAACTTATTGGAATTAACTAAAAATAATTGATATACATCTCGTATGTATTTATTATTCTGCCCCTTTTCTATTTCTCGTGTAGGTTTTATACATTGTATAAATAAAGATGCTAATTCATACGAAGAATATGAATAAATCTTACTTGAAAATATTTTAATATAAGTAAAATAAATACATTCCATTAAGTTTTTATATTAACAATGCATTTTTTACTTAAAGCTACTTAATCTAATAATTAAAACATAAAATTGTTAATTTATTCCAATGAATAAAATCTTTCTTGGAAATAAACGTTTTAGTGTCCCTCGAATAAAACAAAAGAATTTTTAGACTGATCCGTTTCTGTGTGTGTTTGTCCATCCGTGTGTTTGTGAACACGATAACTCAAAAACGAAAAGTCGGTAAAATAGCAAACTTGTATTTAGTATAGAACATCTAGAACTTATATGGTTCTATTTGTCATGTAATGTAGATGTCGTTAAAACAAACAATTTATGACGCACACATTTTTTTGTTACAGACCATTTCCGAGATATTTATTGTTATTGTTTTCAGTTATAAAATGCTGAATTTTTTTTCTCATACGGGTATTTGTAAACTCTTTGTCCTGCAAAGAAACGGGTTTCAACCACATGGAAACTAGTTTTTAAAAGATTTGACTATCGCTTTTGCCCAGCCTATTTCCATATTTGTCTTCTTTTACAAGGAAACAAGTGATAAAGATAATTCTGGTGATATTTATCCAGATTAACATGAAGTAGATAAAAGAATAAGCTTTTTATTAATAATTTGTTACAGAGGTGTAGTGAAAGTCGTGTGAATGAAACACGTTATATTTATATTTTCTCTCTAGCCCTGTATGTACAATGTACATAGGAATAGAGAGGGTGTTGTATTCCACCCAAAATTCGATTTCAAGACTTCATCTGAAATATATGTTTTGGGGTCCCCTGAGTCCGAAAAAAACATTTTAGAAAAAGGTTCGTATGTGTGGTCTGTGTGTGTCTGTGGATAGCAAAGCTCAGAAACGAAAACTTGGTATTTAGGTTTGGAATCTTCCAAGGAAGCGACACGAAGCTTTTCAAGAAAATACCCCCCACTACAAACTACCTTTTACATAGAAAATTTTTCGAAAATTTTGACTGTCTAAAAAGTGGCCCCAACGATTTTGATTAAAGTGCCGTATATTAAAGATATTGCCGTATATTAAAGATATCTACATCCCAAATAATATGTATATCTTAAATTTTCTGGGAACAGACTCTGAAGATCTCCTTATTCTGGATGAATTTTGCCAAACTTTGCTTAACTGCTAAACCGTAGGAGATAGACAGAAACTTAATACACAAAAAGTGCAGATCACGTTAAAATACACAATGTATGTCCTTTATGTTTTTGTTGCGGCAGTACCGTTTCCGAGATGTTCCTTGTTATTGGTTTCAATTGAAGTACTATTACTTTTCTCAGACAGGAAATGCCTGTTTTTCTTTTGTTCTACTCCTGGCCAAGTAACAAGGGATTTGCATTGACACTCGCATAACGATAGCTTAAAACATTTGACTATCACTTCAGCATGGCGTATTCCTTTAGTTCCCTTCTACTTATAAACATTTAAGTAATAAGAACGTTCTGCTAATGTTTATTTCGATTAGCATTGTGTGGAAAGATGAATAAGCTTTTGTAAGAAGTTTGCAGAGCAGCTAGAGAGAGAGTCATGTGAGGTATTAGATAGGTTTTTTTTTTTTTTTTTTTTTTTTTTTTTTTTTTTACGTTTGATTTTACTACTAAAATATTGTAATATGTAAAATTACAACATTCTACCTCCTTACAGTTTTTAAAATATCAATGATTATATCAAATGGATTTTGTGTTAATAACAGATTACGACGCAATGTGTTCACCAAACTTTGTTTTCGGATTGAATATATTTAAAAGCAACAGGATAAAATTTTCTTTATTAATATGGTTTATATATCATTGGAGTTCATAAATGAGGCGCAGGCTATCTGGAGTGAAATATCTGACCTATCTCTATTTCTGACCACAAATCATTTTAAAACGCTTGTGTTTCATTGCAAATTGCCGTTTTCACTTACAGCAGGCATGTTATCATGTTTCGAAACCCCCCTACTTTTCATCATAAACCAAAGCAAATCAATCACCATGGCAACCCTCTGGTGGTTATCCTCATTAAAAATAAATGAGCATGGGGTTAGTTGTGGTCTGAAAAAGTTCTACTTGGTTATAAGTCTCATCGGAATGGAAATCGAAACTGTAATCCGGAGTTTGACTATAAAATCCCTTGTTACTGCTTTATATACCTTTCAGTAATTTGTCTCTAAATATATATCAAGATACAATTTGACAACAATGTGTAACAATTAAAGTAATTTGTGTTATAACAACTCTACACCATTAATCGAATGCAATTTATATTAAAGTTTATATCTGTAAATTTAAAAAAAAAATAAAAATATTTAAAAAACAAATTTGATGTGTTCACTCAGGTGAAGTGTTTTCTAAAAATACATTTTTGGATTAAGGGGCTTAAAAACATGCAGTTGTGATGAAATATCGGTGTCGCACTTTTGAATGAAATGCAGTACATTCTCTATTTAATTCAACTATGTGGGAGAGAACGTTTAAAAAAATATTGCTCCATATATATGACTTATACCCATTCAGCAGTAAAATAAATAAAAAAATCATATTCTTCTATCTACATCAGGATAAAGGAGGTAATATTATCAAAAATTTCTTATCACCTATAAGATATAGAAAGAATAAGGGAATACACCAGGCTAAAGCAATAGTCCAATCTTTTGAAAAGATAGTCGCTGTATGATTTAATTCCGTTCTCTTGGCGTAGCCTGAAGAAAGAAAAAAATATTACTTCCCCATTTAAGGAATGTTTAGATATTATAAAATTTAATCTAATAACGATAAATATCTTGGAAATGATTGACTCCACAAAAGATAAGGAAAAAACTGCATAAAAAATTATCTGCTTTGCTGAGATCTACATCTTAGTGACGTAATATTTCTTCTCTCCCACCTCTTTCTCTCTCACCCTCTTTCTCTGTCTCTCTCCATTATGGTTACCAATTATGGAAAAGCGTCCAGAATGAAGCGTTCTTCAAAAATTTCCCCAGAAAATGCAAGATATTAAAATTATTTAAAATATTTTTGTGATAAATTAAATTAATATCTTGAATTTTCTGGGGAAAGTTATGAACCAGTCTTCATTCTGGATTACCTTTCTATAATAATAATAATAATAATTTGTATAGTAATCAAAATTGTTAGACATTTTTAAGAAGGAAAACAATTTTAAAAATGTACCTGTAAAGTGTGGTTTAGGGTGAAAGATTGTTTTGAAAATCTTTATGTCGCATTCTTGGAAGTTGATGGATCTAAATATAAAAGTCGGTATTCAACACTTTCTCTAAATACGATGTACATTATAGTTGGTAGAGAATGCATTCATCTTGGTGACCAGAAAAATTGGATTTACACCAGAAGTAGATAATGCATTTATCATTTTGTTATTGGTAATATTTCTTTTGTTTTGAGATGTGTAACTGATAACTGAGTTTGTAGGTTCTCCTTGGAGAAAGGAACCGAGTTTTTGGCCGGAGGGATGTATTAGGATGAAGTCGATGGCGAGGGGGATAAGGGAAGGAGGTCTCTGGGGAGGAACACATTGAGAAAGTGTCGGCGAGGAGGGCGGGGGGGGGGGTTCTTCTCCTCCGACCCGACCGAAAATGTGATAGCCGCTGTAGCGGTGCCAAAAAATTCCTCCTCCTCCTCCTCTTCCAGAGCGTTCTAGCTGATGCAGGCGGAAAAAACGCGGCGTGGATACCGTCGTGGTAACCTAGGTGCCTCGCATTCTCCCGTTTTTCACACGGCCCCGACATCATGTCACCACTCTTCCCTTGGCTAGCACGGCCAACCCCTTTCGCCAAAATAAATCCTCATCCCCCACCCCGCCACATGGAAACCTCACTCTCTGAGAAATCAACGCCGAGTAATCATCCACTTCCGTTACAAATTTAGTCCGGTGTCTGCGAGAGAGAAGAGGAGCGAAAATGAACGATTTTGGCACTGTAAGTCGTCCATCCTGCCCTTCTAGAGCCCCACTCTTTAGTTATTCATTCCACTTGGTGCTGAAACAGCTGTCTCACCTTCAAACCCAGGCAGACCAAAACAGTATGCCATCCAGGGCTGATTTATTTCAAAGAATTATTTCTTCTGGATATAAAATTCAGTAACATTTCAATAAATCTTTCTTGATAAGATCTCAATAAAAATAGAATAAATACAGGCTGTTTCAAAACGACACCAAAGAAGATGTGGACCTTGAGGATACGTGAATACAATTTTCAGCTCTAAATTCGGCACATACAAATACTGCCATAAAGTCACCATGGATTAGGTAGTCATGCATAACAGATGGCACATGCGTGGCCCATTCCAAGAGAGATGCCGGTTGGTAGCAAAGGTCCCAGGCGCATGGTGGTTTGAGAGACACGCCGGCGAGGGACAGGTCACCTTAGGAATGGAAAACGTAGCATGTGGGTGTGAAGTATGGAAACCGTTGTTCCTTCGCTGCCTAATCCCAAATATAAGCGATTTTTAAACACACACATAGAACTTTAAATAGGAGAGTTTGAAAGTTGCAACATCAAGTTTCGGCCAAGCCAAAGTGTAAGCTAATTGACTAATATTAATTTTATAATAAAATACTTTTTTTATTATTTTAATACTATTAATTATATTTCACTTTTCATAGATTAAATAAATACCTAAAATAGAGCTTGCCAAGCAAAACAAAGCTCCCCATTTTACTTACTCTACACGTACTATGCGCATAGTGTACAGAGAAGGCATTATATTGCATCAACAAATTTGATACCGATATTTCATTGGAAATAAATATTTTGGGACCCACTGAATCCAAAAAAAAACGTTTTTAGAAAAAAAGCCATGTGGATATATGTGTCTGGACAGCATAGCTAAAAACGAAAAGTTCGTTAAATACCAAACTTAATATCTAAGTTCAGTACCCTTCAGGGATTCGATACGAAGATTTTCTAGAAAATCCTCCCAACCCAACTAACCTTTACATGTAAAAAAATTCGAACATTTTGATTTTCTCAAAAATGGCTTTAATGATTTTAGTTAAAATCTCTTATATTTAAGATATTTATATGACAAATAAAATGGTTTATCTAGAATTTTCTGGTAATAGCCTGTGAAGGCCCGTTTATTCTGGAGGAATTATTCAGAATTTTGCATATCTGTTAAACCTTAAGAGATATAAATTTTTTGTGTAGTAAGGTTTTGTCTATCTCCTTAAAACATATAATTTATGCCATACCTCGAAAACGGTTATCTTTACGAAAGAAGTATATATTCCTTGTTATTGGTTTCAGTTTAAAAATACTTAAACTTTTCTCATACAGGAACTATGCAACTACTGGTCTCGCAAAGAAACGGATTTCAGTCCCATAGCAACAATATTTTAGATCATATGACTTTCGGTTTAGCTTAGTGTATTCCCTCATTCCCCTCCTACTTATAAGGAACTAATTGATAAGACCGTTTCTGCTAATGTTTATCTGGATTAGCATGAAATAGATATAACAATAAGCTTATTAACAATAATTTGCTGCAGAAATAAAGAGAAAGCCATGTGAATGGAGCACATAAGATTTTTTGAAATGTTTGCTTTCTCGATCCACATTTATAGAACGTGGATATTAGTATATAAGGTATTGTATTTTACTCAAAACATATACCACACCCGAAATACATATTTTGAGACCCCTGAATCCAAAAAAACATGCTGAGAAAACACTCTTTGTGTATGAGTGTTTTCAGAAATATCCCCCACCCCAACTAGCATTTCTTTGCAATATTTTTCGAAAATGTTGATTTTCTCATAAATGGCTATAACGATTTTGATTAAATACCATATATTTCACATATCTTCATCACAAACGAAATGTTTATCTTGAATTTTCTGAGAACAGCCTCTGAGGACATTTTCATCGTGGATCGCTTTTGTAGAGATCTCAAACTGTGAAAGACAAACAAAAACTTACAGAAACTGTATAGATCTCATGAAAACACAATAAATTTCATATACGTTTTTTTGTATACTTAATCGTTTGCGAGACATTCTTAGATATTGCTTTGAGTTTTAAACTCTTAAACTTTTATTAAACGGGAAGTTAGGTTTGTTTCATCTCTCTTTTATTTTACTGCTGGTCATGTAAAGAGAACTGAATACCAATTCTTTCACATATCAACTAGCTCTGTCTTGCTTTAGCCTCGTGTATTCTATTATTTTCCTTCTACTTAAAAAGGAAGTAAGTAATAAGACCAATTCTGCTAAAGTTTACCACAGCATTATGCAGATAAAAGTAAAATGTATAGATCTCATTAAAACACAATAAATTTCATATACGGTTTTTTGTAGAGAATATCGTTTGCGAGACATTCTTAGATATTGCTTTGAGTTTTAAACTCTTAAACTTTTCTTAAACGGGAAGTTATGTTTGTTTCATCTCTCTTTTATTTTACTGCTGGTCATGTAAAGAGAACCGAATACCAATTCTTTCACATATCAACTAGCTCTGCCTTGCTTTAGCCTCGTGTATTCTGTTATTTTCCTTCTACTTAAAAAGGAAGTAAGTAATAAGACCAATTCTGCTAATGTTTATCTCAGCATTATGTAGATAAAAGGAAAATCTTTTGTAACAATAGTTTGTTTGCACAATGGATGGAAAAAGTCGTGTGAATGGAAGACATCATATTTTTTTTAATTCTGTTTATTTAACGACAATTTAATACCTGGACATATCAAGATGATTGTTTTCGTGATATTGTTTGATTGTATGTGGACAGTAAGACTTCATGGTCTTTTCTTCGTATCCATAAAACTTTCACTTCACGCTGCTTTAACCATTTGCGGATAGATAGCAGAGTAACTACATTTACCATATATTTTACTGTTGTTTTAGATTGAAGGTGGGGCTCTGGGTGGTGGTATTAAATATTCATTTTGGTATCTGCAACACCTCGAATAAACCACATTACGTTTGGTCGATCCACGGGAGTTGAAGTGAGGACTTCCAAAATGCGGGCCATAAACGTTTCCACCTTAGCCGTCCCTTTCGATGAATAAAGTGGGAATGGTACCTCGATATTCTCTACACTCGATGATATTTATCGAAGTAAGTTTATTATTTTGAGATAAACCTTCGATATTTTTACTTTCTCTACACGTACTATGTACGTAGTAGAGAAGAAAGAGGCATTTTTGGAAAAAGGTCCTTGTGTATGTACGTGTGTGTCTCAGTCTGTCTGTCTATGTGCCTGTGGACAGCATAGCTAAAATTGAAAAGGCCGTTGAATACCAAACTTAGTATTTAAGTTTAGTAACTTCCAAGGATGCAACACGAAGATTTTCAAGAAAATCCTCCTACCCTTAACTACCCACCCCTAGCTTCCCTTTACAATGTAATTTTTCGAAAATTTTGATTTTCTCAAAAATGGCTCTAACGATTTGTATTAATATCGTATATTAAAGATATTTACCTTACAAATTAAATGTATATCTTGAATTTTCTGAGAATAACCTCTGAAGACTACTTTATTCTGGATGAATTTTACGGTTTTAGCATAACTGCTAAACCGTAAGAGATGGACAAAAACTTGCACGTTAAAACACACAATTTGTGTTATATACATTTCTTTAGTGGAGTTGATCCAGAATTTATTATTCTTTTTGAGATTGATATTTTTAGTGAATATTGATTGTTTTTGTTGAAGAGGTTTAAGTTATATTTTTGGTTATGATTATTTATCATATGGATTAGTAATATTAAGATTTTGAATTTGTATTTTAATAATTTTGGTTGTTGAGATATTCCTTGTTTTTGGTTTCAGCATTAAAAAACGTATAATTTTCTAATGTAGGAATTTGCCAACTCCTGTCCGTACAAACAAAGAAACTTCAGTCAGAAAACAACCAGTTTTTACTTATCATTTTAACCTATGGTACTCCCTTATTTCGCTTCTACTTACAATAAAGCAAGTAATAAGACTATTTCTGATATTTTTTATAGATTAGCACTAAGCAAATAAAAGCAATAGCTTTTTAAGAATAATTTGTTGCAGAGATATAGAGGAAGTCATGTAAATGGAACACATATGATTTTTAAAGGTATATATAGGTATTTCATAATAAGGCAACACACACTTCACCGGTTGTTTAAAGCAAAACATGTTGCTTAAGCCGAAAAAAGCTCTACACACACACATATAGGTATATATACGAGGTACGTTCAGAAAGTAAGTTCCGTTTGGTAATAAAATTATATTGTGTACAGATACAGCATAATTATTTATTGAACAAAATTCTACAACTTTTAAACTACTTTTCCACATAACTACCGAAATTTTGCAGGCATTTGTCATAACGTGGCACAAGTTTTTGTATACCTTCTGCATAGAAGTTTGCCGCCTGTGTCTTCAAAATGTTGGAAACATTTTCTTTCAGCTCTTCGTCATTGTTGAAGTGTTGACCGCCAAGAAAAGATTTGAGATGTAAGAACAGATGAAAGTCAATGTTGGTCAGGGCTGTACGGAGGATGGTCAAACACGTCCCAGCCTATTCCCTGTAGGAGGTTCTTCTGTAACCAAAGATGGACGTCCACTTCGTTCTTCATCGTGTACTTCACTACGTCCTTCATTGAACTGTCAGACCCATCTTCTCACCATTGAATCACTCATCGCATTTTGTCCGTAAACTTGCCGATAAATTTCAATTGATTTCACTTTCCTAGCATTCAGAAAACGAATCACAGATCTGATTTCACAAGCGGCGGGATTTGCAATCAACACCGACATTGTAAACAAGCACAACAAAGCGTATGTGGCTGACAGCGATCTCAAAATGGCGCACGTTTCTTCTCCTTGTAACAGAGCGTCTACCGCGCATGTGCGGAACTGCGATCGCAGCACTGCAGCGGAGATAAATTGAAACGGAACTTACTTTATGGACGTACCTCGTCTTTTATAAAAGTGTACCTAAAGAAGAAAATATGTTAAATCTTTATTTGTTATTGAAATATCAACAAGTTAGCAACTACAAATGCAAGTTATGATTTGACTATAGTTTCTAAATTGGAAGAAGTTGTTTTATAAGTGGTAAAGTTTTCATTATAATAGCTTGTATAGCTGTTAATCCTTAATTTACATTTCATTGGTTTAGCATCAAAATTTCTACTCTATCTCTATCAAGCGACCTTAATTAAAATTTGTAACACTTCCAACTTAAGTTCTTTATATATGTTTCAAATGGGCTGTATTTTTATTAATTACTTTAATATTTTTTGCGTGGAAGATTATCACATGTCTGAGAAGAATCCATTTTTCGAATGCTATAACCAAAATTAAATGAATTTAATAACTTGTTAAAAAGATAAAATGAATACCTTAAGCACTAAGCTGCTTTAGACGAATCCCTTTGCAATCACCGCTGAACGATAGAAGAGCCAAGCGATGTCAATACAGCAAGGGTCTTGAAGCGTGAGTATATGTCACTTGAAGCGCAAAATGTAACAGAGTAACTAAATTTTCAAAATATATGTTCGTATATTAACCTAAGTCCCACCTACATCAGACTTGCCACCACTATAATTCCTATGTTCTCCGTTGCCAAATTTTAGGCTCCATTTTAGCGCAATTTTCATTCAGTTTGCTCAGTCCCAATTATATTCCACTTTGCTAATTCTTATACATGGTATAAGTGCACTCGTAGGCATCTCTTAGGTTTGTGAACGCGCACTAATTTGATAAGTTGAAACTTGAGTAAAATCGGTTTCCCTGTTCACTGAGATTCCTGAAGTTTAAGTACCTTCAATGCTGTGGCTTCGAGCTAATTGCTACTTCCAACTTAATTTGCCTTTACTACTGTCTCTTACCTGCAACATACCTAATTCTAGTAGTAATCTATGCTTTGCTTAAAATTATTCATTGACTTCAATATATGGAACTATGCGTAGCAAAGTATCTGTTTTTGGATACAAAATAATAGGTATTTCTGGGCCGCGCCGTGGCCGAGTGGTTAGACCACTTGCCTCTCACCTAGGTGGCCCGGGTTCGATCCCAAGCGACCGCATGTGAAATTTGTGGTGGATAAGTCTCCGGTTTCCCCCGCCATTACATTCCACGGTGCTCTATCTTCATTCCATGTATCACCAGTGTCATCGCCTGCGGTGCCTCAGTAGTAAGAGCGGGCGTTAAACACTATAAAAACACTTCTATTCTGACTACGCCTTACCGCACGTAATTGCACAGAGTTTGGACGGCTCATTTTCCATCCTATAGCAATTATTGCACTGCGTGGTCGTTCGTTTCATTGTTCCCAGTACTGTTGTCACACCTTGGCGCAAGGACACGTACTAGAACGAGCTTTACTTCTGGATACGTCATCGACAGCTATAGAAGGGAAGAGCTGCAAGCCAAGAGATTCAGTTTCGACTATGAGTTTTCAGCGGACAGCAGCAACCGAGAGATCAGTCAATTGTCCTCTCTCGAACCTTTGTGAGAAAATTATACTGCAGAATTGTTGTGCAAGAAACAGAATAAAGACCATTTGTGAACAGATTTTTGAGCTGCTTATGGCATAAAACATAATTATGGATCGGCTGAAAATTGTAGTGGATTTGGAATAAAATTGTTAAACTTAATCCTTCTACGCAGAGCGTAGAACTGATACAGAAACGGATTACTTTCTGTAACAGTGTGTTCAATGCAAAACAGAAAATTAGGTTAAATACCAAACTTGGTATTAAAGTTTAATATCTTCCAAGGATACTATATGAAGATTTTCCACTCCAAATCATCTTTTACATAGAACATTTTTCGGATTTTTTTATTTACTAGACAAACAGCATTCTAGACAATTTCTGCTAATGTTTTTCTCCTTTAACATGAAGTAGATAGAAGAATAAGTCTTTTTAAGAATTATTTGTTACAGTGGTTTATAAAAAGTCTTGTGAATAGTACAAAGTGCCATATATTAAATATGTTTACATGTTATCCTGATTTTTTTAGGAATATTCCCTAAAGTGCTATTTATTCTGAATGAATTTTACATACATCGTAAATTGTAATGGACAGATAAAAAGTTACTACACAAACAATACAGAGCGTTCAAGCACAAAATATGTCATTTACAATTGTTGTGGCTTTAACTATTTCCAGGATATTCCCTCTTGTTAGTTTAAATTTTAAAATACTTAAAACCTTTCTAATACGAGAATTTGTCCAATTCCTGTCGATGTAAAGATAATGAATTTCAATCACATGGTAACTGGCTTTCAAAATATTTGACTATCAATTTAGCCTAATATAAATCTTTCAGCTAAGTATTTAAAAGGTAGCCTCTTGTGGCATAGAACTAATCTGGGAGAAACTAACGAGAAGCGACCTCTCGAAATTAGGAAACATAAAGGCACGATTCCTCAAGAGAATCTTAGGAGTTGGAAAGCATTCACCCTCATGGATGGTCTATGTACTGGACAGTCATAGAGGACCTCAGGTCGGAGCAATTGCTGCCATCTCTGGTCCATACCAAGCACACCAAAAGACACGACACAGGAAACAGGTCATCAATCCAGACTTCTGTAACGCAAGAGCAGTGACGGACCGGAAGTGGACTGAGACATGCCAGGACCAAAGAGACGCTGTAATCAGACTCATCATCCACGGATTTCACCAACCGGATGACAACTGTGTATGTTCACTATGTAACCGGAGGTACTCATCTGTGTGAAAACAGAACTAAATCCTTAAAATACTCTAACACTTAATGTCCTTTCGAGTACTCATTATATATTATTATTATTATTATTATTATTATTATTATTATTTTGTTTTGATATGTTTCTTTAATTATTATTTATTATTAATATAATTAAAAGGAAGTAAGTAATACGACAATTTCTGCTAATGTTTTTCTCCATTAGCATGAAGTAGATAGAAGAGTAAGCCTTTATGAGAATTATTTGTTACAGTGGTTTATAAAAAAGCTTGTGAATAGTACAAATCCGATTTTTATTTCCTGTTATAAAAGCCAATTCAAAAAATCTAACAGAAATCAAACATTTCACAAGTACTTTTTTGTCAGGGAGTGAAACATTTAATTAAAATGCGTTGGCATCACTGCAGTGACGGAAAACGGTGGAAGACATGCGAAGAACGGCTGGAATATTGCAATCTCGTGTACCTTGTACTACATGGACCGCATAAAACTCGAAACACGTAAAAGTTGATGTGGGTGGAATTAATCATCTTGGTGGCCGCATTCTTGGGTCCTGATGCTGCACAGATGACTGCAATGTGGAGTTAATGAAAGTGTCGGCGCGAGACATCGCCGCGTCTATCACAGCAGCCGACCCGAATTTTCCGTCACCATGCAAACGCTATATGTCAGTAGATGGAAGCTTTGTTTGTGGCTTTATGGAGCCGGCCGGCTTTTGTTTCCCCTTCTTTTTTTCCTCTCTCTCTCTCCGCGTTTTGCAGCGCCACCACCAGCCAGTGCGTTCCGTGTGCGCCTAGCAGATTTATTCTGCACTTATTTTCCAGCATTTTTCAAGCGTTTCGGAATTTAAAATGGATAGTTTCAAAGGAACCCGCCAGGGGTAGAGTACGTTTTAAATGAAAAGTTTCTGGCGTTGATTAACATGGGTTGAGTTAATGAATGCTTATTTCTGTTGTTAGGGGACAACTGAATTTTGAGGAGAAACTTTTACATTACGCTAGGTTAAAAAAAAATGGAAAATTTTATTTCATATTCAAGCTTTGTTACTAGTTAATGATATTCCTGACATGTCTGTTTTGTTTCACATTTTTACTTTCTTTAGCACATATGTACAGTCAAAGACATTAAAAATACGCCCGAAATACGGCTTTTTTTTTCTGACTCCGCCCATGTCTTTCACCTGTTTGATATGCTCTTGAAAGCATATTGGAAAGCTGTTTCTTACCACGTTACCTAAGGGAGAGACATGAAACGTGACTAGAGTCAAATGAAGTTCCGAGTTGCGAACCCTATTTCTTGTTGCTTACGTCTGGTTAATTTTGGTATGTCTTAGACGTACAACCTAATTTAACTCAGTGTTTTTTTAAAAAAAAACAGTGCTGAACAACGTAATGTCGGATTCTTACCATACGTACCATGCCATGTTGATAAATTCGAGCAAAAATTGTGTGGTATGGGTAACGTCTGCCAGGTACGTCTGGTATGAGTATATACAGAGAGGTTCTCGGCTGTTTATAACAGCCTCTCCCTAATACATCCCGTCGCTAATATCAGGTAAATCAAAGCTAAGCATACTCAATGAAAAATAGCTGACTGCTGTATGCCGCTACGTAGGATAAGCCTTCAGAAGCAGCCTACATCACCAGGCTCAAATAAACACTTGAGTTAAATTGTGGTGTGCGTTTCAGACCTACCACACCTTAGATGTAAAGGCAAGAAAGACGCGATATGGCTTGATTCAGCGAATATAAACAAACACAGTCAAAGGTGCTGGCTGTGTCTCTCAAACCTATCCTACCGGATGTGCTTCAAACAGGTTGAATAACTCTGTAACGATGCGTTCGAGGATGGTGGTTGTTGGACAAAAAATGTTCCATTCTGTGGGATATATCGTTCCTCAGAGTTTATTGCAAAGGTTTTGAAACGTACTGTGCACTTGCAAACCTCAACTGTATCACATAATTCCAATATCCTCTGATGATTAAACAACAATTACTGATTTTTGCGACTGTGTCCCTGAGGGTAGCGTAATTTACAGCTGGTTTCATCGATCTTGGACAGTGGTGTATGCAAATATAAATTTGTGTGTTCTATTCACCTGACTGTCCTAACTGTTCTGCTATTCTATAAAAGATTATTTTTCTCTCTACATCATTTTAATTAAGATGAAAATTACCAGAAATGGTCTTATTAATTAGTTCCTTATAATTAGAAAAAAATATGTGAATGGATTAGCTAACGTGACAGTTAATCTTATAAAAACTTTCTCTCTGAGATTGTCATTGAAATGCTGTGTTCTTTCCTTGGCAAAGAGTAAACAAAAAAGAGATTAAGCGACTGAGGGTCTCCTGTTTGAGAAACGTCTAAGTATTTCAAAATTGAAACCAATAACAGAGAATATCTTTGAAACAGTTACTTCTACAAAAAGGTATCCATTACATAAATTGTGTTTTAACGATATTTACATTTTTGTGTTGTACGTTTTTTCTAGATGGCATCTTATTAGAGTGGTTAGATCATTTGCCTCTCAACTAGGCGTCCCGGGTTCGATCCCAGCACTGGCATGTGGGATTTTTGCTGGACAAACTGGTTCTGGGTAGGATTTCATCGGTTCCTCCAGTTTCCCCCTCCACTCATTCTACCAATTGCTCTATCATCACCTTTCCTATCATCCATTTCGCTTTCATTTCATATCATCAATTTTCTCTCGCTCATGCCGGGCTATCGGCTGACCACTCGTTCAAGGTTTTTCATTCCGTAGTTACGTGCCGTTGGCTCCCCGACAGGCTTAAGAACCCTAGGCACCCGATTGCAAGTCCTTGGGGGGAAGGTAAGCCGATTACGTAACGCTTTTGTGTATCTCTTACGGTTTACTGATTATACAAAAATCTTTCAGAATGAAGAGGACTTTAGGGGGATAGTCCCTAGAAATTCAGCATATGCATTTTATTTTCTACATTAACATGGTTCATATACGTCATTTTCATCAAAAACATTCACAGTCATTTATCAACATTGAAAATTGTGAAAAATACTCCCTCTAAAGGGTAGTTTGAAGTGGGGGTACTTTCCTGAAAGTATTCTTACATAATTCCAGGTTTGGTATTTATTCTACTTTTCAGTTTGGAGCTCTGCTGTCCATAGATACACACATACACACACACAAACGGATCTTTTTCTTAACAGATGTTCAAGTTCAATTCTCTAAACATTTATTTATGGTGAAGTCTTCGAATCGAATTTATAGTGCAATACTGTACCTTTTCTACCTATGTATATTATGTACATAAGTGCTGAAGAAAGTAAAATCCGAGAGCGAGCCACTTACCAAGCTGAGCGAGTGGAGAAACAATGGAATGTGTTACGTCAGGAAATCAGCTTCATTTAGAATACTGCAGGTTTCAATAATGCCTCTCCTTCACCGCATAGTGTTGCATAAGAGCTAACTTAATACTGCATTGTCTGACCTCCAGGATCTTGAGACAAAGACAGGCACCAAAGGGATGAATGCAGCTGCATCCAGTGTGTACAACGCCGTCAGGTGTGTTCTGAAACTACATTACGTAAAGCAACTCCTCAAGCACTGCATTGTACCGATGCAAAGGGAGTAGAGGCATTGACGTTTAGGGCATTGTATGTTTGCTACAAGTTATTTTAATGAGAAGGTAAGCTAAAAAGTTAATAATGCATGTAGGAAATAATGTATTTAGTAGGTCTTCTTCTTCATCACAGTTTAGACCTTATTCGTCTGTTCCGGGTCCAAATTGCTGCTGGTTCCATCTTTTCCTAGGTCTTCCCAAGTTTCTCCTTCCTCGTGGTAAATATTTAACAAAGAAAGCACAAATATTTTGGAGAAATACATCTTTATTTCTCTACATAGTCTCCTTTCAGCTCGATACATTTTCCCCAGCGATGTTCAATAGCTTCAGCACTCCATTTATAGTGAGAACTATTGAGCTCTGCAAAATAGACATCAACTGCAGACTCCACCTCTTCATTGTTGGAAAATCTTCTACCACCAAGCCATTTCTTTAAGTTTGGAAGCACAAAATAATCAAAGGGGGCCAAATCTGATGAATAGAGAGCAGCTCGAACTTTAACTCATTGATTTTGGCCATGGCGATAATGGACATGTGAAATGATGCATTGTCTTCAATAAACAAAACTTTCTTTTTCGCTAAATGCAGCCGTTTTTTTTTTTTTCACTCTCTATTTCATCGCTTGAACGCTGTGACAAGTTTACATAATATTCGCCAATGATCACTTTTCCTTTTTTGAGATAATCAATGAAAATTATCCCGCTTGCGTCCCAGAAAACTGACACCATGACTTTGCCTGCAGATGGAACAGTCTTTGCTTTCTTTGGAACCGATTCTCCATTCCAATCTACTGTTTTGATTGTTCCTTCGTCCCTGGTTAGACCCAGATTTCATCCGTTGACGCATAAACTCAGCTTTATTGCAGCGAAACATTGCCAAGCACTCGACTGAAACACTCACGACGCTGTTTTTGTTCTATTGTGAGCATACATGGCACCCACCTCGCACACAACTTTCTCATATCCAAATTTTCAATCAGTTTGCGAAGTACATGAATTTTTGAAATGCCTGCTAGCACGCGTACTTTGTTAGCGGTATTCCAATACCATTTTGTGGTTTTTCTTTACAATTTCTAGATTAGTAACCTCATTTGGTTGACCACTGCGATGTTCGTCTTGGCAGCTCTTACGGCTGCGTTTAAATTCTGCCACCCAATATTTCTCTATTGTAAACGAAGGAGCAGATTCTCATAAAGTAGAATCTAGCTCAGCTTTAATATTGGTTGTACTAAGACTTTTCAAATGAAAATATTTTGTCTGTTGATGTCCAGTTTTATCCATGTTTGCAAATTCGCTGACAGCATTCATTAATGTTGGCTGTGAAACAAATGCTAAACAATGTAAAATCGTCAACCTTTAAACATAAACTTTCTAAGGTCAGTAATTTTTACCATTGTTGTTGTTTGAAACAACAACCGCTATCTATAAATCAGGTTGGCTATTTCTGGAACAGCCACTGTATATATGCTGCTTTTGGTATTCTGTTTTTGATCATCCTTATTAGGGGTTGTTTCCAGTCTGTTCTATATTTCACTATTGTTGTATTTGGTTCTTCTTCGTCTAATTGTTGTCTTATTTTTTTATTATGTTTTTTGTCTATTCTTTGGTATCCTGCTGTTGATTTGAGAAATCACATTTCTGTAGCTTGTATTCTAGCCGAATGTTGTATTGCCATAGTCCATGTTTCGGATCTATAACTGCCATCATCTTATATAATTCCATGATAGATTCTTTTCTGAATTTGTTTTTCAAAAGATTTAGTAGGTAGATATGTAAAATGAAAAGTACAGCTTTTGAAAACGTTGAACATGTTTTCTGTTAATGCAAACTACTTGGTATTTAAGAAATACTGACAGACAAATTTTGACTAAATCGCCCACGAAGTTGATTTTCAAGAAAATCCCACTCAATTAAAACAAACACTTTCCATGGGAAAGTCGCCCTCTGTGATATGATGGTTTCCATTCTAACTTCATACACCCAAGGTCGCGGGTTCAAACCCAGCAAGAGTCGATGGCTTTTTTCGGGTGTAAAAATTCTTAGCAAGGCTTCCTTCGGAAGGAAAGTAAAGCCGTTGGTATCGTGTTGTAGATTTATGGCACGAAGAACCTCAAGCCTGAAAAGAGGCCTCTGAGCAAATTGAAGCGATCTTTCACGCTCAGTATAGAATGGGACTCTAAGATCCACAACAGTTAAAGGGCATTCATAAATAAAGCTTCATTTCCTTTTTTTACTCAGGAGAATGTTCGAAAATTTAGGTTTTCCCAAAAATGCTTTATTTTGATCAAAATACCGTATATTAAGATATTATTTTGAGACCATTAGTAGGCCTAGTTATTATTACGATCATTATTATTAATAATTATGGATTAATAATTTAATGTATAAATAAAATATTTCTCAAAATGTGTAGAAAGCTAGCGAAGCAAGTGCAGTTTAGGATATTTACGAACCTAGGTCGCTGCATATGGAGGAAAAAGTGTTTATTAAGGCAGAAGTTGGTAAAGTTCACGTACTCCTTTATGCACGTGCGTACAACAGAGTAACAAGTGAAAACGTTTTGGGGGAAGCTTTAAATGTTTAAGAAATGAGTTTTTCTTCATTGTATTGAGGTATTCATGTAGTGTTTATAATGCATTATGGGTAATGAGAAATGCATAATGGGACTCATAGATGGCAAGATCGCGGTCAGTTGGGCACTCAACTTCAAGCTCGGTCGTAACACATAAGGTAATACTCGGTTGCTACATACACAATGTGAAGGTCGATTGCTATACACTTCACAATACTCGGTTACTAGGTGCACCACGTGATGTTCAGTTATTTAATATACAAAGTAAAGTTTAGTCGTCGAAGATATAAAGTTGCAGGAAGTGATAATAAATAGAGTAACTTTGTGAGGCGAATTACTTGCCGGAATATTTAAACGATTCTAGTCGCAAACAAATTAAGATATCAAAGTTAAACTGTGTTGTAATATTTAGACGTATAACTCCTAACTAACCACATTGTCACTCCAGCCTGGGTGAGTCAAATTTCGTGTTCACCGGCCGACGTCAGCGGAGATTGAGCAAAGCTGAGGTAGCAACTATAGCAGAAGGTACCTGCTATAAGTGATTGGTAGGGGAGCTAATATATACACACACACTTATTACACACAGTGGGGGGGAGGGACGACGCATACTTGACACTCACGCCGTCGCATACTTGGCGCACCCACAAACGACGCCATAACGACCCAATTTGACAGATTAAATTTTCATCTTGAATTCCTTGGGAATATGCTCTGAAGTCCTCTTTATTCTTAATGGATTTTCCATAACTGGTAAACCTAAAATAGACAATTCTTTTTTGTATTCTTAATAGCAATCACATTAAAAGCCTCGTACACTTAAGTATTAGAGGTATATTTTAATCCCTGTGTATACAATGTATCTACTTATAATGTTATAATACTTATTGATACATGAAAACAGTTACTCAAGTAGAAATAATATAAATGCTAAAATTATATTACAACAAACAGACACAATTGAAAATAAATATTAGGCATAATGTGTTAATAATTATAATTCTGAGAGCTGTATACAATTATATAATAACTCCATGGCACGGCAGCTCACAAGGAACCTTGGCCTACCGCCAGGCTGCTGCGTTCTCTATCCAGTCCATGACAGACGTCATGGTGGGGTGCAGTATTGGAGAGTGAGACGTGGTCAATGCCGGTTAATGCGGTCCTAATGACCTGGAGCCGCTGCTTCTCCATCAAGTATCTCCTAAATTGGCCCCCCAGGGACCTCACGGGGCTAAGTGCACCCCGGACCAGGTCTCTCAGCCGATACTGGGAATCGAAGCCAGATCTCCCATACAATTATGTAGGTTGATTTATTTATGGTAGATATATTAATACATGAACTAAACGTTTAGTGTATGCATGAGAGCTAATGCAATCTTTTTGAAGCTGTATGCTATTTTCTGACATAACTCTATTTTGGACACTGAAATATAATATAATCCACTGAGATATTTCTTCTTATTGGCTTCAATTTTAAATCACTTATACTTTTCTTAAATAGGAAGTCGTCCATGTTTCTTTTGTTTTACTCCTGACCAACCAAAGAAGCGTATTTCAATTGGGATCACATAACGACAGACTTTAAAACATTTGACGTCGCTTTAGCGTAGTGTATTCCCTTATTTCTCTGCTACTTACATTCAGCTGTACAATAAGACAATTCTGCTAATGTTTACTCGATTAATATGAGTAGGAAGAAGAATAATGCTCTGTAAGAAGTTTGTAGAACAGCTAGAGAAAGTCATGCCAAAGGTTTTTATTCAGCACACCCTCACAAACCGATGAGTAGAGAAAGTTATCTGAATGAACATGTAAAGATTTTTACTTTCTCTACACGTACTATGTACATAGTGTACGGAGAAGGTCTTGTAATACACCCAAAAATTCGATACTGAGATTTCACCGGAAATACATCTTTTGTGACCGCCTGAATATCCCAAAAACATTTTTTAGAAAAAGACCCGTGTGTGTGGACAGCATAGCTCAAGCTTATTTAAGTTTGGTATCTTCCAAGGCTACGATGCAAAGATTTTCAATAAAACCTCTTTACCCCAAACTGCTCTTTACATGGAACACTTTTCGAAAAATTCAATTTTCTCAAAAATGGCTCTAATGTTTTTTATTAAAATACCTTATGTATAAGATATTTTTGTGACAAACCAAATATATCATGACTTTTTCTGGGAGTAGTCTCTGAAGACTTCTTCACTCAGGATGACTTTTAATAATTGCCAAGCCGTAAGAGATATACAAAGCTCACTATACAAGAAGTGTAGACCTCACACAATCTATATCATATACATTTTTTTGTAGAGTTAACCGTTTTCGAGATATTCCGGATTATTGCTTTCAATTTTAAGTCACTCAAAGGGAAGATATCTTTCTTCTGGTTTCTCGTTGCAAAGAGTTTGGAATTTCAGTTGTTTCAAATAGCGCCCGGCTTTTAAAGGTTGAGACTCTCGCTTTAGGCTGTGCGTGTGTTACTTCTCTTCTATTTAGAAAGAAGCTAGTAATAAGACGTTTATCTTGATTAGCATTATCTAGATAACAGTTTAATGTTTTGAATAAAAGTTTTTTTTTTTTTTTTTTTAAGGAAAGTTAAAGGACATTATGTGAATGGAAAACATTAGAGTTTTGTCCTACTTACTAGGAACCAAGTAATAAGGGTAATTTATATTAATGTTTATCTCAATTAAAAAAAAAATATATATCGCCTTTTTTGTGGACGCTGTTTAATTGCTGTGGTTCTCAGCGTCCCATTCTATACTGGGAGTGAAAGACCGCTTAATTTTGCTCCGAGGCCTCTCTAACAGGCTTGAGATTCTTTTACGTGCCGTAAATCTAGGCACGGGATCAATGGCTTTACTTTACTTCCGAAGAAGCTAAGGATTTTTATGCCCGAAAAATCCATCGTCCTCCTTGGGCATTGTAACCATTACACCACGGAGGGCGACATATCTGGATTATCATGAAGTGGATAGAAGAATAAGATTTTAACAATAATTTGTTACAAGATGTAGAGATAGTGGTATAAAACCCCCGTTCTTATTACATAAGCACCACAGTTGGATTCTGATGATACTTGAAATGATGATAGCTGGAAAAGGAAACTTGGAAAGGAAACATTACGGGTCTAAGTTTAGTATATCTCCCGGTACTTGCCAGTTATGAAGTTCGAGGAAAACCTAGCTGAGTACTTTTACACAAGCTCAGTTTAGACGTAACGTCTAATAAACTCATTCTCTTGGGGGCTTGCCAACCATTCTTGATAAAGCAAAGGCGAGGAAAGAGTAATTTTTGCCAACGCTGTTTCTTTAACAGTTTACCTGACAACGCTACAGAAAGCTCTCTGGGCAACTTAGTTTACAGATGTTTCCCAGCCCCTCCTTGCCCTATTGGACATTACAAACACCGAAGTTGTTCTCAATTTTCCGGGGTAGTCCATTTGCTGGATTGTCTCCAAACTTGGCCAACAGTATATTTCATTTCGGTCACAAGGGATGGATCGAACGTGGTTTTGTAAGACCGGAATCTAACCTTTATTCTTTTCTGTCTTCTCTCCGACTCTGTCCCTCGCTCTCTCTTTAAACCCGGGTATCCGTTTCTCTGTCATCAGCCCTGCTACGTGACGATCACCCGCCTTTTTTTTTCTCTCTCTCTCTCTCTTGCAGCTCTCCCAGTTATAAATGACATCAGAGTGCCCCACGTTCTGAAAACAAGTAGCGCTGGATCCGCATTCAAAATACAACAAAATGTCTTCAAACTGCAGGACTTTCAACCTTACCCGCTGATAAATCTGTGAAAAACCACTGAATAAGGACAGGCTTGCGAGCAAAACCACTTGTTTCCAACATGGGAAGGGATTTATGTTCCACATTCTTCCAGCAGCCTAGAGCAATGAAAATAAAATGCTACTTACAGGACAAACCTTCACACTTTAACCAAGTTTTTTTTATTTATTATCTTCTTGACTCCACTAATCTTACAGCTTCTGTTTATCTGGCCAAGATTCTATCTTCAGATGCTAGGTTGGGAACCAGTCAAGACTACTACCAAACGACACAGAACGAATATTGTAGTCCCTCCAACAAAATAAATGGCCTGCCGATAATATGACTTTCACTAGCTGTTCCACAAACATATTTTCCTTACAAAAGATTATTCATTTTGGGCATGTTAATGCAGATAAACGGTAGCAGAAATGGTCTTATTACCTACTTCCTTATAAGTAGAAGGGAAATAAAGAAATACACTGGGCTAATAGTCTGTATAATCTTCTAAAACCTGCTCCTATGTGAAACAACTGAAGTTTTGGATAGGTAGAGATTGAAAAATTCAATACCATAGCCAGGATTTGAACCAAGGATCTGTTGGTCCCTAACCGGTCACTCTACCACTGAGCTAACATGGCAACATGCCGCCACAGAGCTAAATGTCTCAACTAATGCGCATGTTTCCCGGGAAACTACAGGGTGATCTCAAATTATTTTGAGATGACATACCCCAAAGGCCTTACAATGTCGGAAGTACTTTTAAGTCCCAGGATTCCTGGTATAGCCAACTATTATGTTCAATTAGCATTGATTTAATTGTTTCTTCACACTAGCCTTGTGTACGATAGGAGTTGGATAAATAGTCAGAATGCTAAATTCAATGCCATAGCCAGTATTTGAACTCCGGATGTACCTGTCTATAGCCGGTTGCTCTACCACTGGGCTACCATGGCAACCTGTCGGCATGGCACTACATTTTTCAACTGACTCGCATGTTTCCTGGTAAACCACTAGATAATCTCAAATTATTTTGAGATGACAGCCTCAATGGTGACTTTCAATGTCGTAAGTACTTTCAGTCTGACTCTACTATCCAACTCCTGTTCTATACACGGTTTGTGTGAAAAAACAATTAAATTAACTGAAAGTTCTGTTTGCTTTGTACGACCAGCAGTAAAACGATAGAGATGACACGAAAGGTAATTTCCGTTTGAAAAAAGTTTAAGTTCAAACTAATAACGAATATCTCAAACGGTTAACTCTACATAAAAATCTTATATGACAAAAATTATGTGTTTTAACGAGGTGTACACTTTTGTATAGTAAGTATTTGTCTATCTTCCAAAATTCAGCAGAAATTCATTCATAATTCAGCTGCTGTTCCCAGAAAATTTAGGATATACATTTTATTTATCATACAAATATCTTTAATATACGGTATTTTGATTAAATTGCTGGAGCCATCTTTGAGAAAATCAAAATTTTATACATTTTTCCAATGTAAAGGGTAGTTTGAGAGGGGGATTTTCTTTAAAATCTTCATGCCACATTCTTGGAAAAATACTGAACTTAAATTCCGAGTTTGGTAATTAATGAACTTCTCGTTTTAGAGTTATGGTGACCACCGACACACACACACACACACACACACACACCACACACACACACCACAAGCCGTTGCGCCGTGACCGAGTGATTAGACCACCGCCTCTCATATAGACGGCCCGGGTTCAATCCCAAGCGACCGCATGTGAGATTTGTGGTGCACAAAGTGGCGCTGCGGCGGGTTTTCTCAGGGTTCTCCAGTTTCCCCCGCCATCGCATTCCACCGGTGCTCCATCTTAATTCATTTATCATCAGTGTCACCGCCTGCGGTGCCAGAAGTAGTTAAATCGGGCGTTAAACACTACAAAAAAGACACACACACACAGAGTGCCTTTCTAAAAGTGTTTTTTTTTTATTTATTTACTTTTTTTTTATTCATGGCTCGCAAAAATTAATATATTACCGGTAAAGTCTTGTCATAGTATTTGTGGGTGAAATATAATACTTCCTTTATCACTTCTGTTGTACATGTGATTTTTTGGATTCAAAGGGTTTCAAAACATATATTGCCGACAAAATCTCGGTACAGAATTTGTGGGTGGAATATAATACCTTCTCTATCACTTGCGTTGTACATTGCGCTAGAGGAACTATAAATGTGTTCCATTCACATACTTTTTTAGCTGTTCCACAAAAATATTTTCCTTACAAAAGATTATTCTTTTTCTACGTCACTTTAATCAAGGTAAACATTAGAAGAAATGGTCTCATTACTTGCTTCCTTGTAAGTAGAAGGAAAACAAGGGAATACATTCGACCAAAGCGTGGTGAAATTTTATAAGCTCTCGCTATGTGACAAAATTGAAATTCGGTTCTCTTCCACATTCCCGGGAGTAAAACAAAACAGATGAAACGAAAGTTGACTTCCCGCTGGAGAAAAATGTCAGCAGTTAAAACATTGAGACATACAGTAAGAATAATCTCGAAAGTACCATAAAATGAAACCAATAACTTGGGATATCTTGAAAACGGTTAACGCTACAAAAAATGTATAGGTATATGGTATGTTCATTATCAATAATTTGCTTAATCTTGGCAACAGGTGAGGTTGACAGATATCGTAAAAAATATTTACATCTCTGCAATATTTCTGAAACAAATTATTGTTAAAACGTTTATCTCGATTAGAATGAAGTAGATAGGAGAATAAATATCAGCAGTACGGTGTTATTACTTAGCTCCTTATAAGTGGAAAGGAAATAAGGGAATACACTAGGCTAAAAAAATAGTAAATACTATCTCGAAAATGGTCAATTCCACGAAAAAATATAGAAGAATAAATTGATGTTTTAATGAGTTCTACATGTTTTGTGTAGTAAGTTTTTGTCTATCTCTCATTTATCAGGTATGCAAAATTCAGAAAAATGTCAGAATAAAGTGGTGTTCAGAGGCTGTTCCGAGAAAATTCAAGTTATATATTTTATTTTCCATTTAAGTGCCTAATATATAAGAGATTTTAGTCAAAATCGTTACAGCAATTTTTGAGAAAATCAACATCTTCGAATTTTTTTCTATGTAAAGGCTAGTTGGGAGTGGGGAGATTTTCTTGAAAATCTTCGTGTCGCATCTTTGAAAGATACTCAAATTAAATATCAAGTTTGGTATTTAACGGAATTTTCGTTTTTGAGCTATGCTGCCCACACGCGTGCGCACACACACACACTGACAGTTTTCTAAACATGTTTTTTTTTTAGTTTCAAGGGGTCCCAAAACATGTATTTCCGCTGAAAACTCGTTATTGAACTCTTGGGAGTAATACAATATCATTTGTATACACTATTTATATAGTACGTGTAGAGAAAATAAAAATGGACGCTGGGAATGAATGAAGAAAAACTAAATTAATATGCTCAAGAAGGGAAGAAAGGATAAAAAGTGATCCATGCCAGAATACCAGACAAAGAAAGTCAAGGCGTCTACGAATTTTCATATCTGGGTATCAAACTGAGCAGTAGTGTTTAGATTTGGTGTTTGGAAACTAAGGGGGAACGAGGGGGTAGGTTATCGCAGGAATCTGTGAGAACAAGTAGGAAGATGAAATTCACATTTTACTTCAATATAAGGCCAAAACGATTGGAGTGTAAGTCTGAATAATTATTTTATTCAGCTTATAATTATTTTTCTGCATTTATTGGAGCTATTGAGATAAGAAATTGTTACTGAGGTTAAACGTTATGTACTGGGTATACTGTTGAAGATGTAAAGCAGAAACCTAAATTACGAGAGTTTTTGTGGCAGGTAAAAAGCAAATGGAAATGTTCAGTTGAAAAGCATTGTACCTAGATCAGATTTAGGTATATAATTTCACAAAAGTTTTTATGGTGAAATAGCTATATTCTGGCCAACTAGTTAGGGTTAAGGGCAGTCCTAACTATGCACTTAGTACTTTAATAAATTTATAATAATCTGATATGTTTCATTCCATCCATTCTGAACCTTTTTTTTTTAATGATTTATTGATCGATCAGCGCATATGTGCTCTACAGATCATTGATTTTAGACATTATTTACATGCATGGTACTGAATAACATTGAAATGAGGTAAGCCCCATTGGGCCCCTCATAAGTAGGTACATTTTTTGTATTTATTTTACAGAAAGTCTTGCTGTGAGAGCTGGTCCAGTGGTAGGCGACCCTTGATGCGAGTTGGATAGCTAGATTTTCTGCCAAGAGAATAGTGAATGGCTCCTGAGACGTCTTTCAGCTTGCGGTAGAACTGTTCGGCTTGTGAAGAAATTGACTGTTGAATGATGCTGATTCCAGTTTCTCTATGTAGTTGACTATTTCTGGTGCATTCGTTGACATTCGCAACATTTTGTTTTGAAATATCTGGATATGTTTGATTTCGGAAGGACTGGACAAGAGTATAGTAGCAGTGGTCTTAATAGAGTCGTGTAAAGTAGTGTGCAGTTTTTTTACTTGAGTGAAGATCTTTTGTTGAGGAGAGGGTAGAACTTTGCCAGTCTTGCTCGCGCTAGTTTAAGTTTGTTGCTTATATGTGGTTTCCATATGAGTCGTCGATCCAGGAGTACACCGAGATATTTCACTGTTTCTGTCTCAGTTTTCCAGGGTATCTGTTTCGCTGGGAGCGTCACTGGTAGTGGATGGTTCTGTCTGTATAGTGTAAAGATCATTGCTTCACATTTTTGCTGGTTGAGCGAAATACGCCAGTTGTCTAGCCAGGGTATAATTAAGTTTAAGGCCTCTTGATGGTGATTTCTGGCAGTGTGGATATTGCGATGTGTTGAGAAGTTTGCAGTATCGTTCGCATACATAGCGATTTGAGCTGTAGGCGTTGCAGGTGTATCAGAAGTGTACAGTTTGAACAGAACTGGTCCCAGTATAGATCCTTGAGGAACTCCGGCTGTTATAGGTTTTGTAGAAGAGTGACAACTACCTATGCGGACTAAGAATGTTCTGAATCTTTAAAACACATTATTGTTTAAAAGCTTATTCTTTTGTCTACTTCATGCTATCGAGATGAGCATTAACAGAAATTATTTGTAAGTACAATGGAAATCAATGAATACGCTAGGTTAAACCAACAGTCTAACGTTTTAAAATGTGGTTGCTATGAGATTGAAATCCGTTTCTTTGCGTCCCCATGAGTTGATAAATTCAGTATGAGAAAGTTTTAAGTATCTTAAAACTATATCCAATAACAAGGAATATATCTAAAACGGTCAACTACAAGAAAAAAATATATTTGTCATAAACGGAGTGTTTTAAGATGATCTACATTTGTCGTCTGGTAAGTATTTGTTTATCTCTTACGGTTTGCAGTTATTAAAAATTCAGAAAAATTAAAGAAATGCGTATTATTTGCCATAGATGTCTTAAATATAAGAGATTGTTATCCAGAATCGTTGCCATTTTTGAGAAAATCAAAATTTCCGATTTTGTTTTCATATAAAGGATAGATTTTGGAGGAAGGATTTTCTTGTAAATCTTCGTGTTGCATCCATGGAAGATATGAACTTAAATATCAAGTTTGGTATATTTCCACAGACACGCACACACACACACAAACACACACAGACAGACACACTAGCGAAAATGTTTTTAAAATGCTTTTTTTATTCACAGGGTCTCAAAACATGTATTTCTGGTGAAATCTTGGTATCAAGAAATACCAGGTTCTGAAGATATGGCAGAACAAAACTGTCAATTTGAATGCATGGAGCACACTAGCGACTTTTTGTCTGATTCATCAGATGAAATTTTAAAAACCGAGAGGGGAAAACGTTTTAAAATATTCTTGCTTTCGGAGACATTAAATTTTAATTCCGTAGGTAAGGTGTAACAGTAAACATTTCATTTCCGTTTGCTCACGGAAAACATTTATAGGTCGTAAAAAATTCAATTATTTCCTTTTCCACGTTTCTTCCATTCTTTTAATCCAGGAAGACTGATTGCCTGGTCGCGTGATTCACCCTGCATTACACCCCCACTTCATCTTCCCATTGTCTTAACTCTGCCCAGATTGCATTATTGATATACGGGACAGTGGCGTTTAGCTCTTTAACGACTTCCTGCCGAAGAAGCAGGAAAGAACCCTTTCGTGCCCCTATACTGCAAGAGGAAATGCTGTAGCATCTGTCGTCTTTTTCCTTGGGGTGATAAGGGAATTACTACATCTCCATAAGTAAAAATATCATCTCATTTCAAGCAGACGAGAAAATTAAATCTAAAAATCTGATGTAATTCATTCACATGACTTTCTCTACATCTCTGCAACAAATTGTTGTTAAAAAACTTATGCTTCTATTTACTTCATGCTAATCAAGAAAAAATTAGCAGAAATAGTTTTATAATAAGTTTCCTTGTAACTATAAGCAAAATAAGGGATTACCATAGGTTAAAGAGTTAATCAAAAGCTGGTTGTCATGTGATTGAAGTTCCTTTGCTTGTTTGGACAGGAGTTGAAAGATTCCTGTATGAGAAAAGATACGTTTTTTAAAGTTGAAACCAATAACAAGGAATATCTCAAAAACTACAAACTCCACGAAAAAAATGTATATAACATAAATTGTGTGTTTTAATGTGCTCTCCTTTTTTGTGAGGTAAGTTTCTGCCTAGCTCTTACGGTTGGCCAGTTATACAAAATTAAGTAAAATGCATCCAGAATAAAGTAGTCTTCACAGGCTATTCCCTCAAAATTCAGGAAAAACGTTTTATTTCTGAGATAAATATGTTTAATATACGGTATTTTAATCAAAATCGTTAGGCTCATTTTTGAGAATAAAAATTTTTGAAAAAGGTTCCATGTAATGGTAGTTAGGGGTGGTGGGATTTTCTCGAAAATCTTCGTGTCGAATCCTTGGAAGATACTGAACTTAAATACCAAGTTTGGCTTTTAACGGTCATTTCGTTTTTGAGCTATGGTGCCCAAAGATACACACACACACCGATATACAGACAGATATTTCTAAAGATGCTCTTTTTGGATTCATGGGGTCTCAAAACATATATTTCCGGTGAAATCTCGGTATCAAATTTTCGGGTACATAACAATACCTCCTCTATACACTATGTACATGGTATGTGTAGAGAAAGTAAAAATCTGATGTGTTACACTCACATGACTTTCTCTATATCTCTGCAAATTATTATTTTTAATAACCTTATCTTTTATTTATTTCATGCTAATCGAGAAAAATTAGCAGAAATAATCTTATTTCTTGCTTTATAGTAAGTAGAACCGAAATAAGGGAGTACCATAGGTTAAAGTGAAAGCCAAAAGCTGCTTGCTATGTGACTGATGTTCCTTTGTTTGTATTGACAGGAGTTGACAAATTCCTGTATGAGAAAAGTGTAAGTTTTTCAAAGCTGAAACCAATAAAAAGGAATATCTCAAAAACGATCAACTCCACGAAAAAAATGTAAATGACACAAATTGTGTGTTTTAACGTGCTCTACATTTTTATCGGTTAAGTTTTTGTCCATCTGTTACGGTTTAGTAGTTATGAAAAACTCATCCAGAATAAAGTAGTCTTCAGAGGCTATTACCAGAAATTTCAGAATATACATTTTATTTGTCAGGTAAATAACTTTAATATACGATATTTTAATCAAAATCGTTAGAGCCATTTTTTATAAAATCAAAACTTTCGAAAAAAGTTCCATGTAAAGGGTAGTTTGGGGTGGGGTGATTTTTTTCAAAATCTTCGTGTCGCATCCCTGGAAGATACTAAACTTAAATGCCAAGTTTGGTATTTTACCGACTTTTCGTTTTTGAGTTATCGTGTTCACAGACACACGGACACACGGACACACACACACATGGACCCTTTTTTGAAAATACTTTTTTTGGATACAGGGGACCCTAAAACATATATTTCCGGTGAAATCTTGGTATCGAATTTTTTGGTGGAGTGCAATACATTCTCTATTCACTATGTACATAGTGAGTATAGAGAAAGTAAAAATATCATGTGTTACTCACATGACTCTCTCTAGCTATTCCACAAACAAACTTCTTACAAAAAAAAATTCTTCTTTCAACACCTTCCTAATCGAGATAAACATTGGTAGAACGTTTTCAAAGCTGCCATCATGCGATTGTCATTGCAAATCTCTTCATTGCTTGGCTAGAAGGAGAACAAAAGGAAAAGTGACACTTCCGCTGTAAAAAGTATAAGTACTTCGCAATTGAATGTCGCCCTCCGTGGTGTAATGGTTACCATGCTGACTTTATATACCCAAGGTCGCGGGTTCAAACCCGGTGGAGGACGACGGATTTTTTCGGGCGTAAAAATCCATAGCATGGCTTCCTTCGGAAGGGAAGTAAAGTTGTAGATTTACGGCACGTAAAAGAACCTCAAGCCTGATAAGAGAGGCCTCTGAGCAAAATTAAGCGATCTTTCACGCCCATTATAGAATGGGACGCTGAGAACCAAAGCAGTTAAAGAGCGTCCATAAATAACAGGCCATTCCATTTCGCAATTGAAACTAATAACAACGAATACCTCGAAAACCGTAAATACACGAAAAAGATGTACATGACATAACTTGTTTATTTTAACAAGATCTTCATTTTTGTATAGTACGGTGGTTTACTAGTTGTGCCAAATTAAGCAAAATTCATCCAGAATATACAGTTATTCCCAGAAAATTCAAGATATACATTTTATTTGTGATAGATATGGCTTTAATATGTGGTATTTTAATCAAAATCGCAAGAGCCATTTGTAAGATAAACAAAGCTTTCGAATTTTTGGGTGAAATGCAATATATTCTTTACCTATGTACTGTGTACTAAGCAGAGAAAGTAATAAATATCGAAAGAAATGATATCAAATGACTACTCAAAACTTTAGAACGAGCTTCTAAAAAAGAATATGCTTTAATCTTTCGAAATGAAGTGCATATTATCTGTGTATCAGACAACCTTCCTTTTTGTAAACTTAATAGATATTTTATTTGTATTTAAGCTAGCGGTATATGCTCTGTCTTTTGTTTTCCTTTTTAAACCGCTTAAATAGGATTTTTGAGCCAGGTTATGAATAGCCCCTTTCTCAATTACTCCTCTATAATGCCACTGGTGAACGTCAGGGGAACTAGCTTTGAGACTTGAATTAGAGGAACCTTTTTGAGGTAACACTGCACGGTATACGAGGGGGTTTCAATCTCCGTGATTTCACAAGAGTTCATATTATTGCATCCTAAATCGCTTTTCATATTCCGGGAAGACTTCTTTGATGTTGTAATACTTTTTGTACCGATTTTTGGTTCCAGGAAGTAGAGCAAAAACCTGGCTTCACCAGTATGTGTTCTCCCACCTAATTGCTTAGCTGGATGTTACCTGACTTTTTTTTTGGCTTTACTTCCTTTTATGTGCAATTTTATCGTTAAATATCCTCTACCTTTAAATATCCTCTATTTCATATTTAAGCTTAGCATGAGTTAATATAAGTTTTAGCATCAGTGCTTTCAGGGATGAGCAATATAACAATAAAATTAAGAAGGGGCCTATGAATGTAGTACAGTCAAATACATTAAAATACTTATCGTACGTAAGAGGAGGTGTTTACGCTGACTCCGCCCATTTCTTCCACCTGTTTGCTAAAGGACATGCATGACTGAAAGTTTGAAATTCCAAACTAATAATGCTAACTTTTTGAAGTTTATACGACCAATCTAATATAATGTAAATACATTACAGCGCAAATTTCATCCAATTTGCTCTAATGGTGGGGAGGGTATAGTCAAATGTCTTTGTTGTTGTCGCGTCACTAAAAAGTCCCTTGCGACAAAAAATTTAAAATTTTGATCCAATATTTTACTCGAGGATCACAAACTACCTGATTTTTAAAATTGTTCTAGGTTTCTCTGTGTCTGCTTTGATTTCGACTTCAACAGTTTTTACTTGCTCTACACGTACTATGTACATAATGTGGAAGGAAAGTATTGTGTCGCACCCAAAAATTCGATACCGAGATTTCACGGGAATACATGTTTTGGTTCCTCCTCAATCCAAATAAAGCATTTTTAGAAAAAGGTGCGTGTGTGTATGTATGTGTTTGTGTGTGTGTGTGTATCTGTCTACGGACAGCATAGCTCAAAAACGAAAAGACCGTTAAATACCAAACTTAGTAGTTAATTTTGATATCATTGAGGATGCGACACGAATATTTTCAACAAAATCCCCTCACCCTAAACTATCCGTTACACGGAAAAAATTTCGAAAATTGTGACTGTCTCAAAAGTGGCTCTAACGATTTTGATTAAAATCTCTTATATTTAAGATATTTACGTGACGAATAAGAGGTATATCTTTATTCTGGATGCCTTTTATTGAATTCTGCATAACTAGTAAACCATAAGAGATAGACAAAAACTTACCTACTACACAAAAATTGTAGATCACGATAAAACACACAATTTATGTCATATACATTTTTTTAAATGTATTTGTAATTTAATGATATTAAAGCGGCCAAATCCATACATGCAAAGAAACGGATTTTAATCCCATAGCAAACACATTTTCAACCATTTGACTGCCGGTTCAGTCTAATTTATTCTCTTATTTTTACCTTCTACTTATAAAAGAACTAAATTATAAGATTGTTTCTGCTCATATTTAGTATTAAATAGATGGAAGAATAAACTTACTAAAAATAATTTGTTACAAAGATAGAGAAAGTCATATGAATGGAGCACATCAGATTTTTGAGATAGTACAGTCAAAGACATTAAAAATACGCTTGGAAATACTTATCGTAAGATGGGGTGTTTTCTCTGACTCCACCAATATCTTTCACCTGTATGGTAAAATCTTAAAAGCGTATTGTCACCGAAGGAAAACGGATGAACTTTCAACATAACATGCGGCAAATGAAGTGCTAAATTGCGAACTGGTGATTCCTAAGCTTTCTGGTTGCACTATAATCCACCGAGTTGACGTCTCATCCGAAGGTCCCGGATTCGATTTCCGGCTGGGGCGGGTAATTTTTCCTTAACCGGAATTATTCCCTATCCCCCACAGGGCCTGGAAGTATGAATGAGAGAGTAAATATGCGTGTGTTTGATATAAAAATGATTAACCTAATGCTCTAAACCTACAATAATACAAGTTGCTTCACAAGTCAAGGGCCTCGATATGACCATTGAAGCAAATGAAACAATTAAAAAAAAAAAATAATCCAGCTCTTTCACCGGGTAATACAAAAATAGGTTATCTTTTCTCTGCGCTACATACTGAAGTTTTAATGTCAAAGTTATTGGCACACACGAGTTAACTGCTTATACAAGTCAACCTGTTCTGAATGAGTGTTTCGCGGGATTGAATGGTGAGGGGGGGATTGCCCAATCAATTTTGCCTTTTCTTACTCGTGAAACAAGTTGTGTCAGAATGGCACCAATGAAGTTTGTGGAATGACCCGAGGCCCCGTCAAACGTTCACATCTTCAGTCAAATCAGAGTACCAGGCGTATTTTTAATGTCTTTGACTGTATATAAACTAAAATTGAATTTATAGAAAAACAAAAATTTCAAAAGTGTTTCCATATAATTGTAGTTTGCAGGGGGGAGGGATTCTCTTGAAAATCTTAATGAGCATCCTTGGAATATAACTCCTTGGCACGACAGCTCACGGGGAACCTTGGCCTACCGCCCGGCCGCTGCGTCCCCCATCTCGGTCCACTACAGACGTCATGGATGGGGTGCAGTATTGGAGGGTGAGACGTGGTCAGCGCCTCGAGTCCCTCCCGGCCGGTTAATGCGGTCCTCATGACCTGGAACCGCTACTTCTCCATCAAGTAGCTCCTCAATTGGCCCCCCAGGGACCTTACGAGGCTGAGTGCACCCCGGGCCAGGTCTCCCAGCGGGGGAAAAATCCCCACGCCGGTACTGGGGATCGAACCCAGGTCTCCCGCTTGGTAAGCAGCTGCGCTACCACCGCGCTAAGGAGACGACCATCCTTGGAATATACTAAAGACAAATACACATTTTGGTATTTAACGGTGTTTTAGTTTTTGAGCTATGCTGTCTACAGATATATAAGCACATGGAGCTTTTTCTAAAAATTTTTTTTTTGGATTCAGAGGGCTCTAAAACACGTACTTCTGGTGAAAGTTCTTATCGAATGTTTGGGTGAAATATAATAGTACTTTCTCTATCTTCCATGTACACAGAGCACAAATAGTATTAGACATCGAATTTTTGATTGTCTGTACGGGCATTTATAGGGCGTGTCTTCTGATATCCATTGGCCCCTTCATCACTCTACCTGGGGAGGGAGGAGAGGTTGTAGCTTACACGTTACCTAATCTCGCTTCCAATTGAGTAAGGTGGCTATTCCTATTAGTCAATGAGTTGACAAACCCAGCATATATTGGTTCGATATAGAACACTCACCTGCAAGGTGACAATATCAGCCAATAAAATAAAAACATGACGTAATAAAGTACCCTACAAACGCTAAGGAGTGCGGTGTACGGAACAAGACAGTGCCGGTTTCTTTCTGTGCCCTGTGTACATTGTATGTGTACATTTGGGCTAGAGAAAGTAGAAAGTAAAACTGAGCAGTATGGTTGCTCTTTCTAGCCTAAAAATAGGATTTCAAACTGCATATTAAATGAAAAGTTGCGGGAAGAGTAGCCCATTAGGACCACAATGATTTTACATAAATAATTTCCAGCGTTCTTTGCCCGCGCCTGTATATCGGTGTACAGTGAAGAAGACAGAAGCCACTTTGTAATGCATGACAGCCAGGCGCCTACATCTCCTCATTATGCCAGCATGTTGTTCCGTTATTGCTCGAGAATCAAAAGGAAAATGTAAACCAGCTTTGTAATATTTGGCAGAAGAAAATAGTGGCGCACGGTGCATGCATATGAACCGCGTCTCCTCGCTACATTAATATTAATCCTCGAAACAAACAAGTGTATGTAGTAACAGAAAATGGAAGTTGTTTGATCTTGTGTGTGTGATGAATAGTAATATCTCAAGCACGTTAATTAAACATAGAGCCTCGCTAGGAGCGATGGTGCTGCTGCAATTTGTTGAACGGCGCACGTTGCGGCACGGGATTAATGACAAGGATGGCACTACCATCATGATAACTACCGTATTTGCAGTTACCACAGGCTTCGACATTGATCACCTGGTTAGTGAATGCTCCTGCAGTGACGTCACACTAGGAAGATAAAAGACAGAATTTGATGTGCAAATGCAGTAACCTTGAAAAATGACCTATAAAATGGCTCTAATATAATTAACATATCTCAAATAGCATAAAATAAACGCATTTTACTAGAAAGTAGTCAAAATTACACATTCTGGAGATCAAATAACAAGGAACCATTAACAGCGGATGCTGTCGATATGTAGGAATATTTTTAGTGATAGTCGATCGCAAACAAAAAATAATCTGATGTGTTCCATTCATATGACTCTCTCTACATCTCTGTAACTACCTATTGTTAAAAAGTTTATTCTTCGATCTATTGCCTGATAATAAAGGCAAACATTAGCATAAATTGTTCTTCTTACTTGGTTCTTTGAAAGTTGAAGAGGAAAAATCTAATGTGTTCCATTCACATCATGTCCTCTTGAATAAAGGGTTTGTTTATCGATCAGCTAAACATTAATCTGTTATCTACATCATGCCAATCATGTTAAACATAAGCAGAATTAGTCTTATTACTAGATTCTTGTAAATAGAAAGGAAATAAGAAAATGCATAGCTGGTCGCTATGTGAAACAATTGATATTCCAATCTCTTTGCTTGCCAAGAGTAAACAAACGAGAAACGAGAAAAAAGATGTCTTCCCGTTTGAAAAAAGTTTAAGTGGCTGAAAATTGAAACTAATAATCCCAAATATCTCGAAAATGATTTAACTATGCAAAAAAAAAAAAAAAATGACATAAATTGTGAGATCTACATTTTTTGATGGTAGCTTTTGTATATCTCTTGCGGTTTGCCAGTTATATAAAAGTAATTTAGAATGATGGTCTTCAGAGATGAGCGAGCCTGGAGGTCCCGGGTTGTATTCCCGGCTGAGGTGGGGAATTTTTCTTTAACCGGAATCACTCCTTATCCCCCGCAGTGTCAGGATGTATGTAAGTATGTGATAGTGAATGTGCGTGCGTTTAAAATATGATAAAAAAAACTACTGTTCGAGAACCTAAAGTCTACGATTTGTTTCTTAAGTCAAAGCCCCCGATATGACCATAGAAGTTAAAAGAGACTATATAAATGATAAAACTGTGGCCGACTGGCTAAACCTCTCGTCTGTCTCCTAAACGACCTGGGTTTAATCCCGAGTGACCGCATGTGAGATTTGACGTGGACAAAGCGGTGCAGGGGCGGGTTTTCTCCGGGTTCTCCGGCATCGGATTACACAGGTGCTCCATCTTTATTAAATGTACCATCAGTGTCGTCACCTACGGTGCCAAAAGTAGTAAAAGCAGGCGATAAAAACTATCAAAAAGATAAATGAAAGAAATTAAAAAAAAAATCAATTCAATT